>CM030366.1:163752117-164352117 GCA_017893485.1 Hemerocallis citrina
AACACCCAGAATTTTAAATAAGGATAAATTTTCGAGATTTCACAGGATCTTTACTTCACTTCGTACAATTTTATAAGGAATTTAAACTTTTTATTCACAATACATCAGAGTTCCTTTACACTTGTTTTTACACAGCGGAAGACTAAAAGATTATAACAATGAAATACAACTTGTATAACTTTAACATCATTTGCAACATCTTTAACTTCTAAACAGCAACAGCATATCCACTTTATAACTCCATGAATAGTCCATTACCTGCATGTCAGTCTGTGGGCACGTCAGTTACTTACAACTGACGAAATGTTATACACGGCTATCCTCTCTATGCCGGGAATAGTATAACGATCTCATACTTTAAGAAATCACAAAAAGATTGAATGAACAAGTAAAGTGTCAAAGGTGATTATTCTAAACATAAGTGTATGTCATGCCTTAATGCCTAATGCACACATTTCTATACTAGGATGACACTAATGCACACTTGTTCGGATTCTATGCATCCCATACTACATAGGTCCGAGGGCAAGTGCCTACGTTCTTCACAATACAGGGCTCGATCCCTCGCCATGAAAACTACCCGGTAGCAAAACAAAGTTCAGACTATTCCACGAATTTGAATCCCAGCCTTGGAGTCCACCGCCGGCTGTTATAACAGATTCCACATCATGCGAATCGTCCCGTATGTGACCCTCTAGCCCAGTATATATATATATATATATATATATATATATACATACATTGGAGACGGTAACACAAAAATCCATCGTCCGACTACTCAAGATCTTGGAGTCCACCGCCGACCCGTCCTCATAGTCCCGGATTAAAATATAATAATCCGTCTCCCACAGGGCAACCTCAGTCCACCAACTGGGTCTATTGTCTTGGAGTCCACCGCCGACTATATAGAGCACCCCACTTACGTTTCCCTAAGTTTACTACATCTTCACTTATGTGCCTAAATTTTCTTAAGTTCAAGACATGAATAATTTCCATTCAAAGAATTAGTTTTACCTCCTACCGGACTTAATCAACAAATACGAGATAGCTCCATGGCCATATCTCCAAAATCATATCTCAAATCTTTTCTTTCAATAATGCCGGTATCGAGGTCTTACTAACTCTAAGTCATAAACTTTCATGTACAAGAAAACATGGGTACACATACCCTTTAATAATCATGTCTTAAACCTAGATATTTTCATCTTTCAAATTATTCACAAATGTGATTCAATGTCTCATCTTAATTTGTATTCATGAAGTCTCATTTTAATACTACTCATGAGTCTTTTATTCACAATCTTTCAAAAGCCATATTCTTCTTCATGAACAATATTTTCATCCATTTTTAAGTCACTCTAGCAATACATTTCAACCACATCAACATTTCTACACAAAATAAGAGTGTAATCCTTTCAAAAGAATTTGATTCACAACACAATATTTTTTCTCTTTTTTAAAAATAAGTGTCATACTCTTTACTAAATAGATTCTAATCACAATCCAAATTTCTTTTTCAGTTTTCCTTCTATTTTCTTAATTGTACATGAAAATCTCAAAAAAAACTATTTTTAATAATTTCTTCATTATGTTTTATGAACCCTAGAATTTTTTCAAAATGAAACACTTTTGAAAGTTTTTACCAAACTGACCAACTTTCGAAACTATTTACCAAATTGACCTACTCACTATCAAAATTGCAGGTCTAGTTTCAACGGACCTCCAATCTCAAATAATGAATGTAGATCGATACATTTCAGGTGTAAATTGGTAGAAATTGCATGAATGCAGAGATAAATTTGATGCCAGCCAATCTCGATCACCATTTTTTTATTCACACATGGCAAAATAATCAATCTTTTCCTTTCTCATTTACCAATTAACAAGTTGTAATTTAATTTACATGATTCACTACTATTTTCACCTCACCCAATAGTATAAATTGTTCTACTTTATTACATCAAAATTTCCATACAAAATATACATTTAGCATACATAAAGTTTACAAGCATTCTAACATGATCATGGTATTAACTCTTTAGTCAAAAATTTCTATTATTTACTTAATCATAACAAGAATATTCTCCTCCATAGTATATTATATTAGCATGAAACTTTATCTATATATTTCATCTCAACATCCAACTTATTATACATAAAAAGAAACATGAATTTATCTTTTAATTAAGACATCAAAATTCTATTATTCATCAAGCATGCAAGTCTCTACAATTAAGAAGACATAAAATCACTTACTAACATTAAGTGGATTTATTCCTTAACTTAGCAATTTCATGACAACCAATGCATAAATCTACTCTACTTCATCATATCAACATCATATACTCATTTATTTTTACTAGAACACATAGTTCTAAAATAAAAAGCATGAGAACACCCACCTAGATTGAAGCTTGAATGATGAAAGAAAATGAACACCTCTTCTAGCTCCAAAGTGACCTCCTAGATCTTCCCCTTCTAGCAAGAGCCTCCAAGCACAAAAAAACTCTCTTCTATCTTTCTTTTCTTTTTCTCTTACTTATTCTTATTTTTGATGTGTGAAATGAAAAGGGGTAGGGTGCTATTTATAGGATATGTAGAGGGTTCAATTTGCAAAATTACACACCTAATAACTCACTCAAATTAATTTTCCAACCCCTCATTTCCCTAACTCCTAAAACTCCCACCCTTTCATATACCCACTTCTCTAATTCTCTAACTCCCAAACTCTCTCTCTTCCCCTTCCATCAAAACCGAGCCGGACAGCACACTTGTGTGTTGTGCTTTCTCATGTGGGCCTTCATCCAATTACCAATACACCTATTAATCCACTTATACCATATATGCCAAGCCCATCTATTCCAACTCATTTATTCAACCCATTTCCTATTACAATTTCAAACAACCCACATCTTCTAACGGCCCCCCCAACTAAAACCCACTCATGCCCATTTAATCTATCTCACATTTTATACATTATATAATTACCATACTATATATTATACACTATATATTGTATACTATATTATTAAGTAAAGTTAGTTCAAACTAAATTTTTATAATAAATACACACACATTTCAAAATTTATTTTAAAAACAAATGTATTTGAGTACGTTTATCAAAAACACGTGCATCGCACGTAAAACATTAAAATTGTGAAAATGACTTTATTGATGAAAAGTTATTAAATATAATCGAAAACAATCTAGGCAAAATTATATTTACTAATTTACATATACTTCATGATGAAATCACAACACGTGGAAAGCACGTGCATTATACGTGTAGAAAGTCGAAAAATGCATTTTAATCAAAACAAGGGGAAAATAAATTTTCATTTTATAAAATAGATTTAAATACATAAAAATAAATAATTTAAACCTATAGAAAATATTATACGTAGTGGTGGAAACACGTGCATCAAAACACGTAAAAAAGCACGTAAATTCCAGGGATTGAAATATTATATTTTAGTTGACTGAAATCAATACGGAAAATGTATAAATAGTACGAATCCAAAATATGTAGTGAAATACATTACAAAATATACGTGCGTAACATCCAGGGGCAAAATTGTCATTTTCAATTTTGCGGGGTGTTACATATATTGAGGTAGATGCTGGGATGTGCCACGTATTTTTGAAATATTATATTGGAAATTCGGGGTGCTACACTTCAGATGGTTCGAGGGGAAGGGATAGTGTTGGCTTTCTAGTAGGAAGCCGTAATCCGCATGTGCCCATGAAGAGAAATATCCGACTTTCATGGAAGAATTGAACTGACGCTGAGATTTTGTAATTCTTATGGAGACTTGTTCTTTCTACAACACTTGTATCCAGATAATTTTCCTGAAATAAAATTTTGCCAAGTGGTTGTGGATTGTCTTTTGAGGATTATGTTTTGTTGATTTTAACTTGGTTCAAAGGGAACTCATATGGCGAGATATTCTCCACACACTTGTACATTGACTGTGTTAGTATGTATCCCCGTGCGACTATATGAATCCTATAGCTCGGGAGTAAGTATGCCCGTGCGACTTGTACCTATAGCTCGGGAGTAAGTATGCCTGTGCGACTGTATGAATCCTAAACGAATCCCACAATTGTACATTGAAGTGCTTTACCTTATGAACCATGGGTTGTTTAAGGAGCACTTGAACAGGAGCGGTAACCCGCACACTTGCTTTTGGGGCATGTGGATAGAGTGGCTCTGTGAACCGTGGGTGGAATCCGAACAAGGTGACGATTAGCATTGGTATAAATACCTGCAACCCGGATCCAACCCGGACCCGACCCGGACCCGGCATTGGACCGGAACCGAACCGGCCTATCCGGGTCCGAGTCCGGGTCCTAAAATGAGACCCATTGTACTTTCGGGTCCGGGTCCGGGTCCGCTCTAAAGAGACACGACCTGGACCCAGACCCAGACCCGTTAAAAAAACCCAAAAAATCAACATAAAAATAAATATTCTATCCTTAACCCTCCCCTCCTTCCTCCTCAATACTGAATCTTCCTCTTCCAAACTCAAAACTTATGCATTTTTCTTCTCTCCTCTATTCTAAATCTTCCGCTCGCCGCCCACACTCCCACTCCTACCCGAACGGATAGGAATATTTTAATAGGACACAAACCCGAAACCGGACCCGGTTCTCATGGGTCCGGGTCCGGGTCTGGGTCCAATTTTTGGACCCGTAGGGGATCGGTTCCGGGTCCAGGTAGTGAAGGACCCGACCCGACCTGACCCGATACCAATGCTAGTGATGATGAGTTTTGGGAGCACTCGAATGGCGAACGATACCTGCTCACTTGCTCGGGGGCATGTGGCTATGGTGGCTCTATGAACCATGAATGGACTCCACACTTATCCAAAGTTGTTTTAGGAGTACTCGAATGACGAACCTAACTCCACACGTTTGCTTAGGAGCAAAGTGGCTAGTATTGTCCTCTGAACCGTGAGTGGACTCTGAACAGGATGACGACGAGTTTCAAAGCACTTCAATGGCGAGCCGAACCCCGCGGACTTGTTCCAGAGCATGTGGCTAAAACAGCTCTATGAAGCATGCATGGAGTCTGCACTTGTCCGAGGTTGTTTCAACAGCACTTGAACGGTGAGCCAAACTCGCATACTTGCTCTGGAGCAAGTAGCTAAAGTGGCCCTAAGAACTGTGAATGGACTCTGAACAAGGTGACAACGAGTTTTTGGAGCACTTGAAATGGCGAGCCAAACCCCGCGCACTTGCTCGGGAGGATGTGGCTATAACGGTTCTTTGAACCATGAGTGGACTCTGCACTTATTCGTTTGAGTGCTTAGTGAAGGGATGGTGTGACTCGGGGGAGAACCATGTGCCTAACTCATTGTTTGCCTCCGATGAACTTGTACGAGAATTTTGCAAAGGAAAATACTAAAATTTTATTGAAGAATAAAACTAAGTGGCTGCTTTGATGCGAGCCTTTATTACATGTTGTGACTGTTATAGTTGTCGGCTTTTATTACATATTTTGATGTTATCTACTAGGCGAAGGCGTTAAGCGCTCTCTTTGTATTTCATGAGATGTTCGACGTTCCAAGTCTTTGATATCATCTCTCCCCCGCCCCCCCCCCCCTCTCCCAAGTCTTCAAGTCGGTAAGCTCCTGGAAGGAAAACTTGTGAGACGTTGTAAGGTCCTTCCTAGTTAGTGGTGAGCTTTCCCTTCTTCCGAGAGACGGATATTTCGAGCTTTCGAAGGACAAGGTCCTTTCTTGGATGTTGGCCGGACGCACCTTCTTGTTATAAAATCTCTCTACCCTATGCTGGTAGATGTATCTCCAGATGATGGATTTCTCTCAAACTTCTTCGAGAAGGTCCAGATTAGCTCGAATGTTGTTCAAGTTATGTTCTTGGTTGAACGAGAGGAGGCGATGAGAAGATATCCCGACTTCTTGAGGGATAAGAGATTCTGTGTCGAATGTAAGGTTGAACGGGACTCGCCCGTGGGGGTCCTTTTTATGGTCCTATAAGACCAGAGTACATTCGGAAGTTC
Source organism: Hemerocallis citrina (assembly GCA_017893485.1). Classification (NCBI taxonomy): domain Eukaryota; kingdom Viridiplantae; phylum Streptophyta; class Magnoliopsida; order Asparagales; family Asphodelaceae; genus Hemerocallis; species Hemerocallis citrina. Next base: position 163,758,140 of record CM030366.1, read on the forward strand.
TTCGACCCATTGTCCCCTGGCGGCTTCACCAAGTCTCCTTTTGAGACCATCCAAGATTTTCTGATTGGCATTCTCGGCTTGGCCATTGGTCTGGGAGTGTGATACTGAAGCGAAACGTTGCTCAATACCCAAGTCAGTGCAGAACTGGTGGAACCTTTTACCAGCGAATTGAGTCTCATTATCGATAGCTAAAATGCGAGGGATCCCAAAGCGGCAAACTATATTCTTCCAAAAAAAATTGTTGGATTCGGTGATCGGTGATTGTCGCCAGTGGTTCAGCTTCTATCTGTAACATCCTGAATTTTCAGTTATAATTTAATATGAGTTTGTTTGATTTCACGTGTTTTGCACGTGCAAATTTATGTACATTTTTACCATTAGAAAATTATTTATTTTCATATCATGAACAAGTAATTTAATTCTTCTCTTTTTAATTTAAAAAGCCTATTTTAAATTCTAGGCCTAATTGTTTATTCCTAACCCACACTAATTAATTTAATTATTTTAATTATAGCCCTGTTACCACTGATTTTGGTGTGGGGGTAAACAGATGAGATTTGTGAGTTCGTGGAAAAATTTGAATAGTAGATCCAAGCCTGCTGATCCCTGCCGCTCACCTGCAAGGAAGTGCGATACACCGGGGTTGATTCCGGCGACGCACCCTCCGACGTTCTTGTCAGTAACCAGTGATGATTAAGAAAGAGCTTAAGTTGGAGAAAGAGTCATTACCTTGCAACAGTAGTAGGTAGGAGGTATTTATAGTCGCCATGGGGATTTGATTAGAGATCTGATTAGAGATTTGATTTCCCGTGATCTCGTTAGGAGTAAAATCCTCATAATCAGTTTAGGAAACTGATCCCTAATTCCCGGTGAGAGGATCACAGCGAATCAGGCCCGTTGATTTAGTCAAATCAGAGACCCTGATTTCCTCTTGCTGGTCTGGATTTGTCTCGGGTCGAGACCCGTACCCAGTTGGAGTGGATCCATTCGCGGGTTATTGGATCTGTAAAGGGGGAGATCAGTGCCCGCTTCAGGCCATCTATATGCGAAATTACCGTTTTACCCTTGGACCTCAAGATTCGTGCTCGATTTGGACGGTTCCGATTTAACCCCACTTTTAGCCATATCACGAGCCCTCCACTCCCGAAGACTGAGCTTGGTCAGCCTTTGAGGAGTAATTTTTACTATTTTGATGGCTAGCGGAGTTGTATCGGAGCCCAAATGGGAGGTTTTGAATCTTTGAGGGAGGTAGTGAGGTGATTTTCTAAGTTAGTTGCTCTCTGAGTTGTCCCTGAGCTTTTCTGGATGCTTGGTGATTTTTATTTATTTTTTCGGATTATTTATTTAACCTTGCGAAGTGTTAGTTTGTCGTTCGGGAGTCTTAACAAGATGTTCTAGGCCACAATTGTTTACTCAGGGACCTGAAAATGTGTCCCTGAATTTATAATTCTTTTCTAGAATTTTTAGTTAATATTCCCGAATTTTTAGTGATTTTTTCGCAATTTTTAAATAAATAAAGCCATTAAAATAAATAAAAATTAATTTTTAATTACCATTTATGACGCGGCACAATCTGGGCCATCGATCTGTGCCAAGCGCGGTTTTCTGGACGATCGAACGATCCAGGCTCCTAGGCAGGTAATTTCTCTGTATGAGCTGGTCGGCACTTCGGCTGATCGGCTCGGACCCTTCGTCAGTTCGGCTCGGAGGGTCGGTGCTGGCCGAGGTACGTGGCGCAATCCTGAGCGTTGGTTTATGGCACAAATCCCCATAAGACGCTATCTTGTCGTTTAGCGCGCGTGGCGAGATCTGATCCGTCCATCTCATCGAGCGCGCTTTTTGACAAGATCCGATGGTGGTGGATGGTCGGCCACCTTTTTCTCCATATGTGGAGATCAGTTCCTCGGCGACTCGGCTCGGTAATCTGACAATAGGCCGTGGCAAGCGAGCGGCTCGGCCTCGCCCCTTCTCGGCTCGGCTCGGAGGGTCGGCGCTGGTCGAGGTACGTGGCGCAATCCTGAGCATTGGATTATGGCACAGATCCCCACAAAACGCTATCTTGTCGTTTAGCGCGCGTGGCGAGATCTGATCCGTCCATCTCGTCGAGCGAGCTTTTTGACAAGATCCGACGGTGGTGGATGGTCGGCCACCTTTTTCTCCATATGTGGAGATCGGTTCCTCGGCGACTCGGCTCGGTAATCTGACAATAGGCCGTGGCAAGCGAGCGGCTCGGCCTCGCCCCTTTTTGGCTCGGCTCGGAGGGTCGGCGCTGGTCGAGGTACGTGGCACAATCCTGAGCGTTGGATTATGGCACAGATCCCCACAAAATGATATCTTGTAGTTTAGCGCGCGTGGCGAGATCTGAGCCGCCCATCACATATCAACGCGAACATTGGAGTGATCCTACAGTGAGTTTGCCTCGGCCGAATTTTTCTCCATACGTAGAAGGTCGGTACCTCGTCCACTCGGCCCGTAGGGATGGTGCGAAGAGTCGAGCTGCAGAGTTGGATTTCTGACTTAGTGGCACGAAGGCTCGGCCCCACTGTCAAATAGCTCGGCCAACCGCTTCGGTAGCTCATCAGAAATTGATTTCTTGGAAGCTTAATCCACTCGGCGAAATTGGGATCGTTCATCCTGGCGTGGATCTCGAGGTTGGTGGTTCAGATCACGAGAAAACGTGATTTTGTCGTTTTGTGGGCGTGGCGTGATCTGAGCCGCCCATCACACATCAGCGCGAACATTGGAGTGATCCTACGGTGAGTTTGCCTCGGCCGGATTTTTCTCCATATGTGGAGGTTGGTACCTCGTCCACTCGGCCCGTAGGGATGGTGCGAAGAGTCGAGCTGCAAAGTTGGATTTCTGACTTAGTGGCACGAAGGCTCGGCCCCGCTATCAAATAGCTCGGTCAAGCGCTTCGGTAGCTTATCAGAAATCGAATCGTCGAGCTAGGGAGTTGTGTTTTTGATTTGAAACATCGTAACTTCCCGTTCTTGGCGTTCCGCCTTCTCTTAATGGGCCTTTGAGCACCCCAAGGAAGCCCAAGTGGGGCCTTTGGGGTTATAAATTCTTACCCCCCATGCCTCAGAGTTCATTTCCAACTTTTCATCTCGAGTTTTCACTTTTACTCTCTTTGTGCTCTGCTAGCGGCGATTTTGGCCCCACGACATTTGCGTTAGCTGTCGAGCGTGTGAGGCGATTTCCGGCGAACTTTCCGACCGTGAACGTCACTTCAAAGCCACGTCACTCCCAGGTCAGTTCGCTTGCCTTAGTTTATTTAAAGATGTCAAGGGTTAACTCGGGAGCGAGGCCTCGTCATCGGGGGACAGTGGTGCCGAGGAGAGGAGGCGAATGGAGGTTCGACGAAAGGGGAAGGAGGTGGCCGAACCATCTGTAGCCGAGGCGAGGGAGAAGAAGAAGAAGGAGAAGGCAGTAGTGACCCGGTCTCCGATAGTCAAGGAGATCATGGAGGTCGAGAGGCGAGCCCCTGAGATGGGTCGGTACCCCAGTGTATTGTCAGGACACGCCGGAGTCAGGCAATACGAGGGGGACCTCTTGAAGAAGGCGATCATAGGGCAGTCGGCAGTCTACGAGGAGAACACCCCGGTCCTAACTACCGAGGTGGACGAGATTGCCTCGGTACTGACCGAGAAGGACCTGCTTCGGATCAGGAAGGGTTTCGCCATCCTTCCTGAGTACAAGATGATCCTCCCTAGTCCCGGGATGCGGGCGAACTCTGATCTGTCTTCAGATAGATGCATGTTCGACTACGACTCGATGAACGCCGGGCTGCACTTCCCTTTGCACCCCTTCGTGCTGCAGGTTCTTGGGTGGTACTATTTGGCACCGACCCAATTTATGCCGAACACCTGGCGCCATGTCGTCACCTTCTTGCTGTAGTGCCGAAACACTGAGGTCGAGCCGGACATGACGATTCTCCGGAGTATGTATAGTTACAACCGGATGCACAGGACCGAGTATCGCTACTTTTTATCGCCTCGGAAAGGCGTGAGGCTCATCGAGAATCCGGACTCAATAAAGGGATGGAAGGAGAAGTACTTTATCCTGAGGGATCCTTCGATGCTGAAAATTCCGACCAAGTGGAAAAAGGAGGTGCCGAAGTTTGCCAGGGCCGACCCGGAATTGACCCCAGCCGAGGTGAAAGTGGCGATGAAGATAACAGCTCTGCCGATGTTGAGCTGGAGGGAATTGACGGAGGAGGTGCTATACGGGTTGGGCCTCAGCTCGATCAACCCGAGTACGCTCCTGGCATCTCGTAGTATGATTATTGTTTTTCTAAGTCTTTTGCTCGTTTCTAACTTGTTTTTGCTTCGTTGTCCAGAAACACCGAAGATGGATTGGCAGGGGATGTTGAATAAGCGAGCCAAGGTCGTCGAGGGGAGGAAAAGGAAGAGGCCGACCAAGGAAACCCCCTCTGGCCGACCCACCAAAGCTCCTTCGGCCGTCGTCTCGCCTACCCCGGCCACTGAAGTACCTCCGCCGGTGGTGGTCATTTCTGAGGCCCCTTCGGCTGCCACTGCGCCCGACCCAGCTGGTGGGACCTTTAACGTCTCGGAGGCGCTGTCGCTCGAGGCTCCGTCCCTCACTGCCCCGATTGAAGCAATCCTGACCGAGCAACACAAGAAGCTGTTCGTCCCTGACTGGCGAGTCAAAAACCACGATGGTTTCCTCGGGGACTCTCAGATGTGTATGCAGGTCGTCAAACATCTGGCGACCCCTAAGGATCGAGCCGCGCTGAAGGCGGGGACTACCGGGGATGATACATACGAGGTCGCCCGGTCTCTGGTGTCGGTAAGCTTCTCATTATTTTCGAAAATCTTTTAAGTTTGTTGTTCGGCTTTGCATTTCTCTTATTCCTCTTTTTCTTCGGCAGGCCATTTGTCACTTCGGCCACCTCGTCAAGGAGTTCGCCGATCAGGAGAAGGAGCTGAAGGCCGCCAGCGATAAGGACAGGGCGGAGAAGGTGAGGGCGGTCCGACAGCTCGAGGCGGAGCAGCGGCGTGCGGACGGACTGGCCGTTCATGTCGCCGACCTGGAGGAGGCTCTGGAGCGAGCGAGGGGTCGGCTTGCTGAGGAGTCTGCCAAGATCGCCAAGGTCGCCCAGGAGTTGGCGGCATCGGCGAAGGCACTGGAGGAGGTGAAGGCGGAGAAGGATGCCCTGGCGGTGGTGATCAGGGCCGAGGTGGAAGCGGAGGCGAAGAAGCACATGGCCACCAACATGGAGAAGTCCTACGAGAGGGCGCTCGACCATGTTCAGGACCGTGTCCCTAGCTTCCAGCGGGTCGGCTACCGGTTGTGGCCTGGAGAGGAGGTGGTGGACGAAGAGGAAGAGGGCGAAGGTGAAGAAGATGACGAGGAGGAGGCGGGGCAACGGGACGAGGAGACGCCTACCGACCCTGAGACCGTGGTGGTCGACCCCCGTGCCGGGGCGACTGGGAATGAGGGGCCATCGGGCGAGGCGCCTGTGGTCGAGCCGACGACGCAGGTGGACCCTTGATCTTTTCGTCTTTTTGTAATTTTTGTTTTCTTTTCCAAAAGCAATGTAACGCCTTTTTGCGGACTGGCCACCGCATTTATGATGAATGAAAAAGATTGTTTTGGCTTCGAATTTGTCTAAGTGTTTAGTTCGGCGATGTAGTTCTTCAATGTGGTGCTTTCCTATTTCAGATCGTTGAGCAAACTTATGTCATCGCGGCAGCTCGGTGCCGTGCGGAGTTGTTTCAGCAATCCCGTGAGGCTCGCCTTGAGGGCGAGGTTCATCTGACGAGGAGAATACTGTACAACGTAGAGAAGAGAAACAGCGAGTTGTTAGCCGAGTTGCACCACCTGCGACTAGATGAGGCCGAACTCTCTGCGAAGGAGGAAGAGTTGGCCCTGGCTTTGACCGAGCAGAACGATTTCGCGAGGAAGGTCGAGCAGCTGCAAAGGGTTACGGTCGATAAGAGTATCGAGGTGACCCACTTGCGCCGCGTCATATCTGATAGTGCCGAGTACCCTGGTTCGGCTAAGCTTCCTTAGTTCAAGGTAATTGTGAGGGACGGCGTACTGAAGGACAGGATAGTCGAACTGGAGGAAGAGGTCGCTCGGCTTAAACCTCAGCCTGTGAGGGCTAATGTCCGCAGCACCTCGTGTACTCGCGAAGAGAATGACCGAGGGATTTCGTTCTACCAACTCGCGAACCGCGCCCCCATCGTAGGTCGGACAGCGGCCGATGCCCAAAGTGGAGTAGCAGTATCTTCAAGTGGTGCTTCGGTTGGAGCGACTGTCAGGGTCAGCGACGAGGAGGCGTCTCAGTTCGTTGGCTTAGAGACGAGCTCGGAGGTCAAGAGGCGCCGACCCCGAGTGTCCCTGAACCGGAGCGTCCCCCTCCCGCGGAGGCACTAAATTGGTCGTACTGTATTTTTGGGTCTCCGAACTGTCTTTCGTTGTAACCTTTGGGTCTTGTAAATTTATCAAGTCATATTAATGAAGTTGGAGTTTGTTTGCTTGTTGTAGTGTTGTAGTTGCTTTATTCTTGAAATGAATCGTGAGAAGCGAGTGTTAGCTTCGTCGAGCGCCTTATCCACGAAACTCCTGCTTTAGCTGTGGTCCTGACTCTTGCTCGGTACATACCGGTGCGGCTCGGCACCTCGGCAGATGTGTAGCTCTGTTTCGAGGCAGGGGCCACATGGCTCGATCTGGACGGTGGATCATGATCATGGCGCAGATCACAAGAAGAGAGGCGCGAGTTTCGAGAAAATGTTATCTTGTCGTTTTGTGGTGACGTGGCGCGATGTGATCTGTCCATCACGATTGGGTGCGAGTTTTGAGAAGATCTAACGGTGAAATCGGGTCGGCCGTATTTTTCTCCATATGTGGAGGTCGGTAGCTCGGCTGCTTGGCTTGTCAATCTTAATCATAGGATACGAGCTGCTGAGCCAAGCGTCGAGCCCAGATTCGTCGTTAGAGGTTTGCCAATAGTTGTGGGAGCAGTTCCGAATGGCGAACTACTTCTAGCTCGCTTAAGAACGAGCTTGCAAAGTAGAGTCGAACCAAGTGTTGGACTCTGAACCATCGGTAGGATTGTTCAACGGCTGTGGGAGCAATTCCGAATGGCGAACTACTTCTGGCTCGCTTAAGAGCGAGCTTGCGAAGTAGAGTCGAACCAAGTGTTGGACTCCAAACCATCGGTAGATTTCAACGGTCGTGGGAGCAATTCCGAATGGCGAACTACTTCTAGCTCGCTTAAGAGCGAGCTTGCGAAGCAGAGTCGAACCAAGTGTTGGACTCCGGGACCATCGTTAGGATTGTTCAACGATTGTGGGAGCAATTCCGAGCGGCGAACTACTTCTGGCTCGCTTAAGAGCGAGCTTGCGAAGTAGAGTCGAGCCGGGTATTGGACTCCGAACCATTGATTGAATAAAGAATAAAGGTGGAGAGACAAGCAATTTTATAAATACGAAAAAGCATTCTTTATTGATAATTGACGGCGAGCCGTTTTTACATATGACAACTTAAGAGAGGAATTACAAGTTAGAGGAGAGGAATGGTTCGACACCCTGTGATACTCAGAGAGGCGTCAGGGCGCTTTCTTGGTATTTTAAAAGGTGGTCGGCATTCCAAGTCCTCGGAATCTCCCTGCCCTCGAGGTCTTCCAGACGATAAGCTCCGGGTCGAACTACCTTTGTGATCTTGTAAGGTCCTTCCCAATTCGGGGCTAGTTTGCTCTTCTGACTGGGGAAGGAGATGGCTAGTTTTCTGAGGACTAAGTCCCCCTCCTTGAGATCGGTGGGTCGGACTCTCTTGTTGTACGCCAATTCGATCCTCCTCCGGTAGTTCTGTTGGCAGATCGACGCCCTTTCTCTCAGTTCGTCCACCAGGTCTAGGTTTGCCCGGAGATCTCTGGCGTTCTGTTCCTCGTTGTAGGCTTCGAGGCGAGGAGAAGGTATCCCGACTTCGAGAGGTATCACTGCCTCGGACCCATAGGTGAGGTTGAACGGGGACTCTCCTGTGGGGGTCCGTTTGTTGGTGCGGTAGTTCCACAGCACGTTGGGGAGTTGGTCGACCCATAAGCATTTGGAACATTTGTCCAATCTCTTCTTGATACCAGAGAGGATCTACCGGTTAGCGTTCTCTGCCTGGCCATTCGACTGTGGGTGGGAGACGGAGGAGAAGCGCTGTTGGATGGCAAGGTCTTCACATAGAGCTCGGAATGCGGCCCCAGTAAACTGAGTTCCGTTGTCTGTTACGAGGACACGGGGGATGCCGAATCGGCAAATGATGCTTTTCCAGAAGAATTGAAGCACCTTGTTCTCGGTGATAGTGGCAAGGGGCTCGGCCTCAATCCACTTCGAGAAATAGTCGATGGCCACGACCAGGAACTTGAACTGGCCCGGAGCTGGAGGGAATGGCCCTAGTAAATACGTCCCCCACATTGCGAAGAGGATAGGACTTGATAGGGAGGCGAGGTTGGCTTGGGGGAGGCGACGAATGTTGGAATATCTCTGACAAGAGCCACATTGCCGAACTTGTCGCTCGGCGTCTTGGAGGAGAGTCGGCCAGAAGTATCCGTAATTCAGAGCTTTCTGAGCCAAAGACCTAGACCCCGAATGTGCTTCGCCGATGCCTTCGTGGAGCTCCTGTAAGGCATAGTCGGCCTGTTTCGGGGAGAGGCACCTCAGGTACGGTCGACCGTCAATGTACGAGAAGGAGCGCTTGTACAAGATCCCCTCGATCAGGACGTACCGCTCGGCCCTGGTTCTTACTCGGCGTGCTTCCTTGGGGTCCTCGGGGAGGAGTCCGTCCCTTAAGAATTCCACCAACGGCTTCATCCAATTATCTTGCAGTAGGACCGGTAATGACTCCACTGAGTCGAGGGTCTCGTCTTCTATGCTCGGTTTCAAGAGGACCTCGATCAAGATGGTCTGCTCGAGACCTTGGAGGGAGGATGAGACCAACTTGGAGAGGGCGTCGGCTTGTGAATTCTCTTCTCGAGGGACTCGTTGGATGAGTGCCTCTTCGAACCGGGCCGTGAGGGTTCGGACTTTGGCGAGGTACTTCGCCATCCATTCGTCTCGTGCCTCGTAATCGCCCAAGACTTGGTTCACAACCAGCTGAGAGTCACTATGGATTCGGAGGCGCTGCGCCCCGGCACTTCGGGCAAGTCCGAGGCCCGCGATTAGTGCCTCATATTCTGCTTCGTTGTTTGAGGCCTTGAAATTCATGCGGAGGGCATACTGGAGGGCGAAGTCATCTGGGCCCGTCAGGATGATACCGGCGCCGCTTCCCTCGTTGTAGGAGGAACCATCCACAAAAACCGTCCAAATAGGGGGTCCGTTCGGGACATGGCTGACCTCGGGAATGGTGGTCTCGACGATGAAGTCCGCGAGGGCTTGGGCTTTGATCGCGGTCCGGGGCTGGTAGGAGATGTCGTGTTGGCTCAGCTCGATGGACCATTTCATAAGCCGGCATGAGGTTTCCGGCTTGTGGAGGACCTGCTTCAGCGGTTGGTCGGTGAGGACCACTACCGAGTGGGACTGAAAGTATGGGCGGAGCTTCCTCGCCGCCATAACCAGGGCGTAGGCCACCTTTTCTACCTTCGGGTAGCGGAGCTCGGCGTCCCGAAGTACCTTGCTCACATAGTAAATGGACCTCTGAGCCCGGTCTTCTTTCCTTACCAAAACGGCACTTAGGGTCTGCTCGGAAGCGGCTAAGTAGATGAAGAGGGTTTCCCCTGGAACGGGCTTGCTGAACAGGGGAGGATTGACCAAGTAGGCTTTTCAGCTGTTTGAATGACTCCTGTTGCAGTTTGCCCCACTCAAAACCCTTGGCCCCCCTGAGAGCCTTGAAGAAGGGGAGACACTTTTCCCCAAACTTCGAAAGGAACCCCCTGATAGCGGCGAGGCGACCCGTAAGCCTCTGCACTTCCTTGGTGTTCCGAGGTGGGGCCATGTCCAGTATGGCCTTAATTTTTTCAGGATTTGCTTCGATCCCTCGCTGGCTGACCATGAAGCCGAGGAACTTTCCTGACGAAACACCGAATGCACACTTGTTCGGATTAAGCCTCATGTTGTGCCTTCTCAGTACGCCGAATGCCTCTTGTAGGTCGGCCACGTGGTCGGCACCTCAGACGCTCTTCACGAGCATGTCGTCGACGTATACTTCCATGTTGCGGCCTATCTGGCTTTGGAAGACTTTGTTGACGAGGCGCTGGTAGGTGGCTCCCACGTTCTTTAATCCGAACGGCATAACTCTATAACAGTAGAGGCCTTGGTCAGTAATGAAGGAAGTCTTCGGAATGTCCGGGGAGAACATTCGGATCTGGTTGTAGCCGAAGAAGGCGTCCATGAAGCTGAGGAGCTCATGGCCCGAGGTGGCGTCGATGAGGGTGTCGATATTCGGGAGAGGGAACGGATCCTTCGGGCATGCCTTATTCAAGTCTGTGAAGTCGATGCATATCCTCCAGGAACCATTGGACTTCTTAACCATGACGACATTGGAGAGCCACTCGGGGTAGTTCACCTCCTGTATGAACCGAGCTTTTAGGAGCTTTTCCACCTCCTCCTTAATGGCTTGTTGTCGCTCGGGAGCGAATTTACGCCTCTTCTACTGAATCGGTCTGCACCCCGGTTCGATGCTGAGGCGGTGCACTAGAAGCTCCTCGAAAATCCCGGGCATATCCGTGGCGGACCAAGCAAATAGGTCGCGGTTCTCCCGGATGCACCGCACCAGGTCGAAACATAGGGCAGTCGGCAGGGACTTGCTGATGAGGAACTTTCGACTCGGGTCCTCATCCGAGAAGAGCACTTCTTCCAATTCGTCCGCCGGCTCAGACGTGGGTCGGACGTTCGGCTCGGGGATCTCCAAAGTCTCGAGGGAGAGCACCGGACCCCTAGTGGAAGTCATGTAACACTTCTGAGCCGTCTCTTGGCTGCCCCTGACTTCTCCCACTCCCGCACAGGTGGGGAACTTCATCTTGAGGTGGTATGCCGAAGGAACAGCTTCCAGGGCAGCTAGGCCAGGTCGGCCCAAGATGACATTGTATGCGGCCGGGACATCGACAACCATAAAGTCCATCGGCGCTGTTCGGGTGGTAGGGGTCTTTCCAGTAGTTACGTCCAGGGTGATAACTCCTTCGACAGTTACTGGTACCCCCGTGAACCCGTGGAGCGTGTAGCCGGCCGGTTTGAGGCGATCCCGGGATAGCTGCAGCCCTCGGAAGGCCGAGAGGAAGAGGATGTTCACGAAGCTCCCGTTATCTACCAGGATCCTCTGCACTTTGAAGTTCGCCATGCGGAGGTCAATAACAAGTGTGTCGCAGTGGGGAGTCCGGACCCCCTCGAGGTCTTCATCAGAGAAAGTTACTGGGATGCTGAGGCCTTTGGGGGGGAAGGGTGCCGTGAACTGAGTTGACCTCTCGGACGAAGGCCTTTCGAGAGGAGTTGGAGGAGCCCCCCATTGGACCCCCGTGGATAAGGTGTAGAACACGTTCCTCCTCGAACTTGGGGGTTTCATCCCGTCGCTCGGAGCGCTTGTTAGCCCCCCGAGGCGGAGGAGTGGTGCGATCTCCTCGATCATTTGTCTTCACAAACTTAGCCAACTGCCCCCTCTGGATGAGGGCCTCTATTTCGTTCTTCAGTGCCCGGCAATCGTTGGTGTCATGGCCATGATCCCGGTGGTAACGGCACCACTTCTCCTTGTTCCTTCTCTTGGCCGGGGTGTTTATCCTCGGAGCGGGAGGTATAACTCCCTCCTTCTCGACTTCCATCAGGATGGTGGAGACGTTGGTAGTGAGAGGGGTAAATTTCTCAAACCTGGGAGGAGGACGGCGCTGACCGCTGTTATCCTTCTGTAACTTCTTATCCCCTTCCTCTTTCATTGTCTTTCTCTTCGACCTGGAAGCGGATCCTCCGAAGCCTGGGAAGCACTCGGCTTCCTCCGCCCGAATGTATTTCTCGCATCTAAGGAGAAGATCGGCAAAGTTGTGCGGGGTTTTTTTGGCGAGGGACGATCGAAGGTTAGAGTTGAGGACGTTGGACTGGAATGCGACGGTCGCCACAGACTGGTCAAGGGATGCGATGGACCTGACCTCCGCAGTAAATCTCCTCACATAGTCCCTCAACTTTTCTCCCCTCTCCTGTCGGAGGTGGAGTAGAGAGAGGCTGGTCTTCTCCGTTCGTCTGCTGCTCACAAAGTGAGTTATGAAGAGCGTTTCGAACTGCTCAAAAGAGAAGATGGAAGAGCGAGCCGGGAGTACCATTCCCGTGCCGAACCCTTGAGAGTGGCGGGGAAGGTTTTGCAAAGCATGGCATCGGAAGCTTGGTGGATTAGCATCAAGGTCTTGAAGCTCTCCACATGATCAACAGAGTCTGACTCCCCTGAGTACGTTTCAAACTGCGGAGGCTTGAAACCCCTTAGGATGGGAGCCTCCATGATAGTCCGAGAGAAGGCGGTATACTGGGGCGGACAGTCCTTCCTCTCGACTCTTCTTCCTTATCCATTCGACCGATGCGCCTCTCCATCTCGTGGAGACGACGGTAGAGGGCATCGTCCCTCCGGTGGTAGTCAAATGATCCCCTAGACTCGTCTTCATAGGAAGGGGAGCGGGGACTACGGCGTCGATAGTCCTGGGATCGACGAGGACTATGAGGGGGTTGCTGGTGACTAGGAGCCGGGGGAGGACTTATGGATCGGTGGCGAGGACTCGGGACCCGTGGGGGTGTTGGAACCCTTTGGGCATTATTGTTGTTGTGGCGAAGGTTGAGGGCTTGCAACACCGTTGCCTGGAATTGTTGGAACTCGGCACGAGTGATGGGTGCCTCATCATTCCTCGGATGATGCCGACCAGCAGGGGAATGTGGTCTCCTCCTACGACGCTCGGGAGATTCCCCCCGTCCTCTTCGGTCCGGAGACCTCTTGCCATCCTGGCGATGAGGAGATTGCTCACCTTGATGTTGGCGGGAGACTCCTTCTCGTGCCTGCTTCTCATCTAGGCGGTTGCGATGGTCCTCATCCTTCTGCCGATTTAAAATGGTGTTGCGGAGGTCGGAAGCTCGGGGATGATGGGAGGCCATAGAATCCGAGGAGGCATTGTGTACTGACACATGGTCTGGGTGGAGAGGTTGCTTCTGCCTCCGCTGGTTCTGACCAGCGGGACCATTAGGGGGTTGTTGATTCAGAGGAGGGGACTGGCCCTGTTGGAAATGGTCTTGGACCGGGGGAGGAAGTTGTTCGGGCTGCGGAGCAGGATGTACGGGGACTTCCTCTTGTTGATCGGTGGGGTTGGGTCCACGATTGGACCCCCTGGACCTAACCTTTCTGGGAGGCATGGCTGGAGAAGAGCTAGTCGAGGGGAAGAGGAGTGGCTGCTATTCGTATGGTTTTCCACAGACGGCGCCAATCTGTTACCGCTGATTCTGGTGTGGGGGTAAACAGATGAGATTTGTGAGTTCGTGGAAAAACCTGAATAGCGGATCCAAGCCTGTTGATCCCTGCCGCTCACCTGCAAGGAAGTGCGATACACCGGGGTTGATTCCGGCGACGCACCCTCCGACGCTCTTGTCAGTAACCAGTGATGATTAAGAAAGAGCTTAAGTTGGAGAAAGAGTCATTACCTTGCAACAGTGGTAGGTAGGAGGTATTTATAGTCGCCATGGGGATTTGATTAGGGATCTAATTAGAGATTTGATTTCCCGTGATCCCGTTAGGAGTAAAATCCTCATAATCAGTTTAGGAAACTGATCCCTAATTTCCGGTGAGAGGATCACAACGAATCAGGCCCGTTGATTTAGTCAAATCAGAGACCCTGATTTCCTCTTGCTGGTCTGGGTTTGTCTCGGGTCGAGACCCGTACCCAGTTGGAGTGGATCCATTCGCGGGTTATTGGATCTGTAAAGGGGGAGATCAGTGCCCGCTTCAGGCCCATCTATATGCGAAATTACCGTTTTACCCTTGGGCCTCAAGATTCGTGCTCGATTTGGACGGTTCCAATTTAACCCCACTTTTAGCCATATCAAGCCCATAGACTTTTAGCCCACTAGATTGATCCCACTAATTTAATTCTCTTTTAAATAACACAACTTGTAGGGTAGACTTGTTTTTATAACAATTAATTAATTAAACATGTACAACTAGTAACTAGGATTGCTTTGTGTGACACGTGCATTGCACTAGCACGTGTCTTGGGTGTGCATAGGGTAGGCCTGATGGTATCTAGAGAGAGTGGAAGAGATGGAGTAGTGGAGAGGTGGTTTGTGTTCATAGGTAGTTGTTCTAACTCCCTAATACATCCTAGCCCCTAATCTACAACCATCTAGTTCAATCTACACCCTCCATTTTGCTTTGAAAAATGTATAAATACCCCTTCTTTCTCTTCATAAAATGCACTAGAAAAAATTGTAAAAGAAAAGAAAGAAAATAAAACTAGTTGTGAGAAAAAGATTGAGGGAGTTGAGTTGAGTGTTCTTGCACTTAGAGGAGGCTGGCCAAACAACAAGGAGGGGAGCTCGGGTTTTCCATCAAGCTAGGAGAAGAAGGCGCATTCTTGGTGGCACAATCTAGGAGGAGAAGGAATTGTTCGTGCGTTCAAGGAGATTTCTTGGAGTTTTTCAATTGTTATTCAAAAAAAAAGTGGGTGATTTCTCAAGCTTCTAATGTAGATATCATGCTTGGGATTAAATTGATGAAATTGTTAAGAAAAACTAGTTAAATTTGGCCATGTGTTTGTTTAAAAGAGACTAGTTAGGAATGAAGTGAATGCTTGATGAATTTGATTGACAGTTGTTATAAATTGTGATTATTACATTAGAATTATTATGTTGCTATGAAAATATAAATTTTGAACCAAGCTAGATGTAGAATATATGTTGGTAAATGGCTAGTTGGTCAATTGAAATATTGGTTATATGTTATATTAATTATTGTGGCACTAGTGTGATAAAAGAGAATTGTGTTCTAGAAATGCTTGTAGAAATAAAAGAAAGGAAGAAAACACTCTTTTGTGATAATTGTAGTGCCAAATTGTAAAGAAGTTATCGTTGCATTTCAATGTCAAAAATATATTCGTAATCCACTTTAACTGCAACCTGGTACAATTGACAGTCGACCGAACTGGAGTCGACAGTCGACTCTCAGGTACTGAATTCAGATTTAGTTTGCAGGATAGTCGACTGGCTATTTTTCAACAGTCGACTGTCACTGTCTTGACTGTTGGTTCTCGAGTTTCAAATCCTTGCAGGACAGTCGACTGGCTATTTTTCAACAGTCGACTGTTGGTTCTCGAGTTTTAAATCCTCGCAGGACAGTCGACTATCACTGTCTCGGCTGATGAAATATTTCAATCTTATTAAAAAAATAGTTCTTTAAGTGTTCTAAAAATTGAGGAAAAAAATTAGAATTATTCTAAAGATTCCTAGACTTCATGAAAATTATTTTTATCATTTTTGACCTATTATAATGAGAATCAGAGGCTATTTGAAAAAAAGAACTTGATACAATTTCTTAGAACATAATCTTGATTAATTAAAGAAGATAAATATTTTCTTTGAAAGAAATTTTGAGTAGAGTTATTTTTAAAAAAAATGAGAATTGTGACATGGAAAAATTAAGTATGATAAATGTGATTTTGGCTTAATAAAGTGGAAGAATGATATTATGAAAGTAAAGGAAATTTGTGAAATTTATTTATGAATGTGGTAAGTTTGAGAAATGAATTGTGGTATTATACATGAGATTTGTGCATGAAAAATGAAATAAAAGATCACGATGACTTATGAGGAAAATTTGTGAGTGTGAATACTCAACTTTTTATGAACATGAAATGAGATTAAAGACTAGAGTGTAGCTTAGTCCTTATACCGGCATTGAATAAATTCTTTTGAGATGAAATATTGAAATGAAAGACCAAATTGGGTCATTATTGTTGATTGATGGTTAAGATCGGTATAGAGGAGGTGCTAACTCTAAGGTGTTGATTTTATTCATGATTCAAATAACTAAGGACAATACAATAGTGAAAATGTGATGAAAGTAAGAGAAAAACACAGGTATGAGGGCCTCGGGTCTATAGTGTGAGAGTGTTTCACAGCCTGTCTACATGATGCGTTATGTCATGACGTGAGCACATCTCCGGAGTTATTGGGACCGTGGCGATGCTTGTGGGATGTTTGGTGACTACGGGTGGTGCCATTGTCCCATGACGGAGGCTGAATTGTCATAGGTTGTCTACATGATGCGTCATGTCATGACGTGGGATTCCCCTCTAGGCTGTTTGGATATGGGCTCATAACTCATAGAACATCTAGGATACTTACCGTAGTTACCGTAGTAGTTTAGATCATGGTGAGGGATCCAACCCTACAAGATGAAGAACAATTAAGGGCTTGCTCTCGGACCTATGTATTATGAGATGTATAGAATCCGAACAAGTGCGCATTAATGTCATGTAATATAAATAACTGCATTAAGGACTAAGTGCACATTCACACATGCCATCAATAGGATAGTCCCCCTTAGTTTTTTTGTGACAAGTGTGTGCTTTCTAAGTAAGAGAAACTGATATAGTATATCCAAGCATCAGTTGTATGCAACTGATGTACCCACAATTTCTATGCAGGATAAAGTTATTGACAAGACAAAAGAATGATTGCTGCTTAAAGAATGTTCAAGCCGTTATTTTAATTCATGTATAATGTTGTAATTTACTTCCGCTGTGTAAAATGTAAATATTAGTGTATAAAAGTTTTTAATTCCTTGTAAAATTATACGAAGTGAAGTGTAAAGATCATGTGGAACTTCAAATTCAGTCTTATTTGGAATTCGGGGTGTTACACTATCAATTTTGTAAAATAGTCGATAGTGACCACCAAGAAGGATCATTGTCCAGTGGCGGGAGGGAACGGCCCGAGTAGATCCATTCCCCACATTGCGAATGGAATGAGGCTTGACATGGAGCTAAGGTTGGCTTGGGGAACTCGCTTTACGGAGGAGTGTCTTTGACATGAGGAGCATTGGCGGACATAAGCTTGAGCATCACTTAGGAGAGTAGGCCAGCAGTACCCATGGTTAAAGATATTCCGTGCAGGCCTCTTCGGGTAAGAGGCACTGAAGGTATGGTCGACCATCGAACTGAGTGTAGGAGCGCTTGTAGATAACTTCTACGAGTATGTACCTTTCAGCCCTTACCCGAATCTTTCTTGATTCTTTGATATCCGCCGGAAGGATCCCTTTGTCGAGGAAGTCGACTAGAGGTTTCATCCAACAGTCTTCGGGTGTTTGAGGAGTGATGTGCACGAGTTCAACTACTTCTTCTTCTTCGATGCTCCATTTCAGGAGGACCTCGATCAGTACAGAGAGGGCATCTGCTTGCCCATTTTCTTCTCGCAGAATGCGAGTGACCTCCACTTCTTGGAAATGGTTACACAAGCCAAGTACCTAATCATTCGGTCATTCCTCGCTTTGTATTCTTCTCGGATATGGTTTACCACCAATTGGGAGTCACTGAATACTCTGACTCTTCGTGCCCTCGCCTTTTTTGCTAGGAGGAGACTGACAATCATGACTTCATACTTGGCCTCATTGTTTGAAGCTGGGAAACTGAGGTGCAACGAGTATTGGAGGAAGAACTCATTAGGACCGATTAGGATAACCCATGCTCTGCTCTCTTCGAGGCAAGAGGACCCATCCGTGTAGACATCCCATAGTGGGGGGTTGTCTTCTTCCTCAGGAGGATCAGGGATCATGCTTTCGATGATGAATTCGGTCAAGTCTTCGGCCTTGATTGTGGTTCTTGGGCGATAGGTAGTGTCGTGTTGACTCAACTAGATAGATCATTTCATGAGTCTTTCGGAGCTTTCAGGCTTGTAGAGAACTTGCATGAGTGGTTGATCAGTGAGGAACCATATGGAGTCTGCTTGAAAGTAGGGTCTGAGCTTCCGGGCAGCCGTTACTAGAACATATGCCATCTTTTCCATCTTTCTGTACCGAAGCTCCGTATCATGGAGCACCTTGCTTACATATTAGATCGGCTTTTTCACCCGTTCTACTTCTCTTACCAGCATAGCACTGAGGGTTTGATCCGAGGTGGCCAGATAAAGGTAGATGATTTCTCCCAGTGTGGGTTTACTTAAGAGTAAAGGATTGGTGAGATGCTTTTTAAGGCTTTCAAAGGCCGTTTGCTGTTCTTCCTCCCACTCGAAATTCTTTGCTCCTCGGAGAGCTTTGAAGAAAGGTAGGCATTTCTCTTCTGACTTAGAGAGGAAACGCCCAATGGCGGCCAGGCAGCCTGTAAGCTTATGGATTTCCTTAATCGTAGCTGGAGGAGACATGTCGAGGATGACTTTGATCTTTTCAGGGTTGGCTTCAATTCCTCTCTGACTTACCATAAACCCCAAAAACTTCCTTAAGGAGACTCTGGAGGTGCATTTCGAAGGGTTCAGCCTTATATTGTTGATTTGGAGTACATTGAACACTTCTTGGAGGTCAGCGACATGGTTTCTTTCTAGAGGCTCTTTACGAGCATATCATCCATGTACACTTTCATGTTTTGGCCGATTTGATCTCTAAAGACTTGGTTTACCAAGCATTGATATGTGGCCCCGACATTCTTCTGCCCAAAGGGCATGATTCAGTAGCAATAGAGTCCCTTATTGGTGATGTCTGACAAGAATATTCAGATCTGATTATATCCCGAAAAAGTATCCATAAAGCTTAATAATTAATGGCCTGATATGGCATCTATCAAGACATCTATGCTCGGAAGAGGGAATAGATCTTTTGGACATGCTTTGTTGAGTTCGATGAAGTCTATACAGATTCTCCACTTGCCAGTGACCTTCTTGACCATTAGCACATTTGCTAGCCACTCAGGGGTAACTGATTTCCTGGATGAATCGGGCTGCTAGGAGCTTCTCAACCTTCTCTTTGATGGCATGTTGCCTTTCGGGCACAAATTTACGGCGCTTCTGCTGGACAGGCCTGGCTTCTGGGTCCACACTTAAGCAGTGCACGATTAAGTCTTCGGCGATACCCGATATATCCTCAGCGGTCCAAGCGAACATGTCAATTCTCCCTGATGCAGATGATAAGTTGCTCATTCACTTAGCGGGGGAGTGCTTTGCTCACCCGAAAACATTTAGCTGTATCCTCTTCGGAGAAAGGGATTTCTACCAGTTTGTCCAAGGGTCAGAGCTAGCTTGTCTTATATCAAGGGGGAGTTCGAAGGCATTGAGGGGAAGAACCGAGACCCCAATGGTAGCTGTGTAGCAGGCCCGAGCGACTTCCTGACTTCCATTAACTTCCCCCACTCTGTAGCTGTAGACAATTTTTTGTTTAGGTGGTATGCTGATGCAACTGCTTGGAGGGCCGCTAACCCTGGGCAGCCAAAGATAGCATTGTAGGCAGAGTTCATGTTGACTACCATGAAGTCTAATGCTTCTGTGCAAGCAGTCGGAGCTTTTCCTAAAGTAACATCGAGGGTTACAATTCCTTTGATCATCACGAGGCTCCAGAGAATCCGTGGAGGGTGTATCCGGTGGGCTTGAGATGATCCTGCTTAAGTTTGAGGCCCTCAAACATATTAAAAAAGATGATGTTGATCGAACTACCATTATCAACCAGGACTCGGCGCACTTCATGGTTCGCCATACACATGTTGATCATGAGCGTGTCGCAGTGAGAAGTTTGGACACCTTCCAAGTCTCGATCTGAGAAGGTGATGCTAACTTCTGAACCTTTCGGGGGAGAGATGTTGTGTACGGAATTTACCTCTCGAACGAAGGCCTTCATAGATGAGCATGAGGCTCCCCCATAGGTCATCCATGGATTGCATGAAATATCTACATCCTCCCCAATCCCTGGAATTCAGTCGGCCTCTCTGCCTGTTTGTTGGTCCCCTCGAAGGAGGGGATTCGGTGTCATTTAACTAAGCAAATTTGGCAAGGTATCATCATCGAAGCAAAGCCTCTACTTCATCTTTAAGGGCTCGGCACTCATCCATAAGGTGACCATGATCCTTGTGGAAGGCACACCACTTTATTTTATCCCATCTTTTGCATGGGGCATTCATCTTGGGGGGAGGTCGAATTCCATCCTTGTCAACTTCCATAAGAATGGCAGATATGCTTGAATTTAGCTGGGTGTACTTTTCAGAATGAGGCATGGGAGGCGGGAGGCGCTGTCCCGAGGCATCCTTCTGGGCTTTTTGGAGTTCTTCTTCGTTAGTGCCTTTCCGTTTGTTTCCGGATGAAGCATCTCATGCTCTTGGGGCCGTATCACCTCTTCGACCCGAATGTACGTTTCAACTCTCTGAAGGAGATTAGAGAAGTCCTGAGGAGGTCTTTTGACGAGGGAAGCTTTAAGGTCATCATGCTTGACATTGTATCTGAACGCGGTAGAAGCCACCTCGGCATCGAGTGAGGGAATGGATCTAGACTCGGCGGTGAACCACTAAACATAGCTTTTTAGGGACTCCCCGTCCCTTTGCTTCAGATCTAACAAGGAGGTGCTGGTCTTTTCCGACTTTCGGCTGGTGATGAAGTGTATAAGGAAAAGTTCTTCAAGCTAATCGAAGGAGAATATAGACCCGGGAGAGAGACGAAAGAACCATTCTTGTGCTGAGCCCTTCAGAGTTGTCGAGAAAGTTTTGCATAAGAGGGAGTCAGATGCTTGATGAATCATCATGAGAGTTTTAAAACTCTCGGCATGGTATAATGGATCAGTTTCCTCATTATATGGCTCGAAAGAGGGGATCTTGAAGTTAACTAGGACAGGGCCTCAATAATCTTTATGGAGAAGGGGGGTCTGACGGGACGGTATCTTCTTTCCTGTTTTTCTTCTTCCTGTTTTAGCAGTGCTAGACGATCTTCCATCTTTCTAAGGCGTTGGAGGAAAACATCCTCTTACTGACCAGATTTAGTGGACCCGTGGGATTCTTCACGTTGTGGAGTGGGATGACGGCGGATGGTTTGTTGACTCTTGCCAAGAGTGGCGTTGAGGTCTTTGAGGAGCTCGTCCTTGAACTCTCGGATCTCGGCTCTAGTAACAAGTACTTCTTCGTCCCTTCCTCTTCTAGGGGGGTGCTCTACTGGTTGGAGTTTGATGCCTTCTTTCTCAGGGAGGAGTTCTTCTGTGGTCCCTCAGAGATCGGTTGCTTCTTCGTCCCTTAGGAGAGAGAGATCTCTCTGCGGGAAGGAGTTCTTTCTCGCCCCCTAGAGAAGGAGTTCTCCTGTATCGAGGCCTTCGAGAAGAAGGGCTTCTCTTGCCTCCATGTTGTTCGGATTGGAGTTCTTTTTCACGGACTCTCCTATCGTTAAGGTGGATTTGAAGGTCAGAGCCTTGCTGGCAGCTGGTAATGACATGACGAAGGTCGGGTTGTGGTTTTGGTAAGGTGGAAGGAGTTGAGGTGTAGACGGAACCCCTGTTTTCGACAAAGGGTCTTGCAGATGGTTCGACACGGCTTCGGCGTGAGCCCCCCGGTGCAGCTCCTCTAGAGGGGCTAAACTTGTTGGAGGAGAGAATCTTCTTGCTAAGGGATGGGAGGAAGGTTTTCGAGAGAAGGAGGTGGAGGGAAAAGGTTGGCTCGTCGGCTTGAGGCCGCCGCCTTCCCTTTCCCTTTAGGAGACATGGATGAAGGTAGTTTCTTTACCGGTGAATCTGGTCAAAATTTCTTTGAGTTCGCACAAACTGCCAATCTATTACTGCTTTTTTTTTGGTTTGGGAGCAATCAGATGATGTGGATTCTTTTTGGAGAACAATCAAGAATTTGACATTTTGACTTTCAACGGTGTTGACTGCGATTAACTTGATGATTTGACTCATTTGTGCCATAGGATTTGGTTCATGTGGTGACGATCGCCTTCGATGACCTGCGAAATGTCTGAAACACCGGGATTGATCCCGGCAACAGACCATTCGACTTTCAAGTTAGAAATCAAGAAGAATA
This sequence comes from Hemerocallis citrina, assembly GCA_017893485.1. Taxonomy (NCBI): domain Eukaryota; kingdom Viridiplantae; phylum Streptophyta; class Magnoliopsida; order Asparagales; family Asphodelaceae; genus Hemerocallis; species Hemerocallis citrina. The sequence continues at coordinate 163,780,074 of CM030366.1, forward strand.
TGAGAGAGTTTTTTTGGAGCAAAATATTGATTACCTCTTTCCGACGGGGGTAGGGGGTATTTATCGTCTCCTTGGGATAGTTTTGAGATAATCATTTATTTTTACTTTCCGGTGTTTTTGGATAAGAAATGAAGTTTAAATTCCTTAATGATAAGAGATTTGGTTTTAAACTACCTCTTAGGGATAATTATGAATTTAAATAACTCTTTAAATAATGTGGGTTTATTTATAATGGGTTGTCACCCAGACCCAGTAAGGCAGATCCGTTTTTGGATTTATCAGGCTTGAAAGAGGCCCAATTTCCATTCATGGACCTGTTTATAGGTGAAATTACCATTTTACCCATGAGAGCATTAACATTCATGTCCGATTTGAGCAGTCCCGATTTAGTTCTATTTTTATCCATATCATATACCTAACACGATAATGCAATATTCCCGGGAATCTTTATTTTCACTCTTACAATCCCAGGAATCCTCTTATTTCTGGAGAATTTTCAAATTCGGATATTTTCTTCATTCCTCTGTAGCACCGTCTATTTTTGTGCTATTTATTTGTTCTGTTTGTTTGTTTGTTTGTTTTTAAAGTTATAATTTCGTGCTCTTTGTTTCTTATGAGGTAAGTACTCAAAATTAACTAATCGCATGTACAAACCATAACATTTGAAGAAAATAGATTAATAACCTTGAGGGTTTGGCTATTTATTTGTTAAAGATAAACACCTTTAAATGCCCCTTTCCTTTAGCACCTATGTGAGGTTACTGTTTAAATCGAGGGATCAAGATTCTTAAAGCTTCGGGAAAATATATCTCGATAGCTAGGGTTTCTCTTCATTTATGATTGAACACTTTAATCTCTATTCTCTAGCATTTACCTGAGATTCATACTCAGATCGATTGATCACGAGTCCAAACCAAAATTTTGGAAAAATGTATGAACTTCTTCGAAGTCTAAGATTTTTCTTCGTTAAAGATCTGAAGTAACTTTAATCTTTTTCTGCTAGAATTTATCTACTTAGGAGACATTTGGTACGTGAAAATGTGCAAGAAAATTTCAGAATCCCCCTTTGATTATATTGTTTGGTATGTGGCAAACATAGTTTTGGAAGGAATGATGGACTTCCAAAAGAATAAAAATCCTTTGTTGGAAAAAATTTCCAATTCCCTAAGGGATTTTAAAATTCCCACTGGATTTCCATAACAAATAATAAAATAACTTTAAAAACTAGAATTTAAAAAATATACCCCCTAACATTATGGGATTTGAAGATTTTCATAATAAACAATAAAATAATAAAAAAACTAGAATAAAAAATACAATAATAAATGATTTTCGGGAATGTAATGTATTATACCAAACGCGATAATACAACACTAGTGTTACCCTGTGCAAATTGCACAGACTAAAATACTTTTAACAGACTCATAAAATTATATGGAACTTAAATAATACAATGATGATATGCACTGTGTCTTTTTTTCAGTTGATCTTATTTAATAACATGTGCTACTTTTGTCTAGAAAATCCAAATAATGATATTTTTATCTATTTCGGTCATATTCTTTGAAACCACTAAGGGAAATTTCATTAGTTCATATTCTTTTATTATCATGTACATGCACAGTAACTTTAGTTCTTCAACAAAAACATAAAACTCATTAAAGGATTGAGGTGACCCTATTCAACACCGACACAATACTGAGACATAGTTAAACCCTAGATGCCTAAATTTAGAGATGCCCCTTAACTATTTCGATCACAATATAATTAAAAGATGGAAAATATACAAATTAACAAATTCACATTTTCAAATCAACCAACATCATTCTATATTTCTAAAGCAAAGAAAAAAAGTCGAATAATTACCGAAGTTGAGCTTACAATGTAGTAATAGGTGGGGATGTGGCTCTTCTTGGACTCCTCCTTGATGTACTCTACTATCTCCTTCTCCACGGTGTGCTTCTCAATTGCTTTCTCTCTCAAATCAAGTCTTCCATCTTTAATCATTCACTCTCAAATAAAATATAATCAACATCAGAAGGTGAACGGTTATTTTTATGATTATTTTATTTTATTTTATTGTGTAAATTGACTGTACGTGTTAGTACATGTTCGTTTTTTTTTCTTCATGTGTTAGCACGTGCTAGTTTCCTACTTTTCATCTCCTTGCTCTATTTTAATAGAGGAAAGACTCTCTCTCCTAATATTATAATATATACACTACAAGAAAATTGCCATATACCAACGGACACCTATAGCGACGGATCACTAAAACCGTGGGTATAGGCATCATATACCTACAGACGTACAGTAAACTGTGGGTATAGGTATCCTATAGCTTTAGAAATTTTAATCCGTAACTATAAGTTTTACTAACGGATAAAACACTGTGGGTATATTCCATAATTTATTTCCCCCCCCCAAAATTTTCATTTTCCCCCCAAATCTCAATTCCCCCAATTTATACACACTCTCTCTCACCGATCTCTCTCTCTCTCTCTCCGCCTCCTTATTTTCATCCAGTCCGTCCTCCTCTTCACCCGCAACCGCAAAAACCACGCCACCACATCAGCATCGCCGCTGTCCTCACCCCGTCACCGGCGATTCCGAAGGCGGGCAGATTCCGAAGGCGGACGGAGGAGGAGGATGTACGACGAAGGAGGTTTTTGGCGGAGGCGATGGAATCGGACGGTGGAGAGAGCTTCTTGATCGAAGAGAGGAGAAGAAACCTCATATTTTGCCGGAAGTGGGACCTGATCGCCGGTGGTGACGTCAGGTGAGCTTTCGATTTGGTTGGTTTCTTGTTAGGGTTAGGGTTTGAAATGGTCAAGAGCTATTTTTGGTAGTAAAGAAACGAACTTTATGGGGAATTATGTTGATTGCAATTTAAAAGTTTGAATTTTGATGAATGTTTGGTACTTAATTATAGTTATTTGGATAATTGTTAGGAATTCGATGCATGATATTGTTGGCTTTTGAGAAAGTGGTGTACGACCTGTGATTAGTATAGATTTAGGGAATATGTGTTGTGAGAAATGGAAATGGAGGCTATATTTTTGTCCTATATCCTCTTGATGGTTTTCCTTCTATTTCTATGGTATTTTCATTTTTTTCGTTTATGTACACCTTTTCTTGACAGATCACTATCATATGATCCAAAATTTGACCAATGAGGATCACGTTTGAACTTAACCTTTAATTTGTTTTTGATGTAGTTTATGTACACCTTTAATTCATATTGCTTTTGTTTTTGATGCAGAAGAAGCTTCAGATGCCGCTGTTCATAAGGCATTTACGTGAGTAAAGTTTATGTATCTTGTTTCCTCTTCCGGACAGTAGGATTTTCTCGTATTTCATAATTAAATTAATTGGGTATTAAAGAAAAATAAATACTGTTTGCATTGTGATGCATGAATATTGAGTTTCTGGCTTGTAAAACTTAGATTCTTGATGGTTTTGTATTTTTTGCCCCTTTTGTGTGTGTTCATTATTTCATACGTAATATGAAATGCCTCGAATGACCAAACAATCCTGTAGATTGTACCAGTACATTATAGAGTTTTCTCTGTTTCTAAGTTCAAACCCCTATTTAAATGATCGTTTTGTTCAGATGTCTTTTTTCTTTCACTTCCATGTTGTTCAAAAATCATCTCTAGATTTTCATACTAGATGTCAACTACTTTACGATCCTCCTCCTCACCCTGTTTGTGGCCAGATTCTTGGCTTGGGACAAGCAATGACGGAGTTAATCAATTCAGAGTGTCTTTGTAAATTATTTGTAGTCATTTGTTGTAGTAGATATGTTATGAAAGCATATGTACAAGAATGAACTGCAGAATGAATGTTTATACAATAGATATGACATTTCAATATGAACCATGGCTAAATTGTATTAAAAAACTTTTAATGGTTTACTAGTACGGCACCTTGCTAGTAGATTGTATTTATTTTGCATTGGGCATTTGGTTCACGGTAATGCAAGGGAATTTGAACTCCCCGATTGTGGATTATTTGGTTGGGTAAAAATAAATGTTTGGATTATTTGGTTTGGTAAAATTAAATGTTTCATGGGATAAGTATCATTTTTACAAGAAGAAGAAAGAGCTCGGGAACCCTCGAATCTTATTCTGTTAGTGAACATTGTTTTCTTTTTTTTTTGTACTTCATTCAGCTCTGAGAATGAGAAATGTTTTTATTTTGTTGCTATTTCATGCTTGGTAGAATTTTGCTAAAATGACAGTTTGGCAAAATCTCTATGACTGATGAAGACACTGAGAAATAATTGATATACCAGTGAACAACGAATTATTAACTTGTGATCGTCTACTTTCTCTCAAAGCCAATAATGTGTCGTACTGTTTGGTTTGGTGGAAAAATGAAGCATGTGATCTACTCGAATGAACCTGATATTTGGACCATTATAAACTACTATTAAAGTTTGAGGTTTAAGAGGTCTTCTTGCTTTCTTTTGCTTACTGTTACTGTTTGGATCGATTAAGCCTATGCCCAACTCTGCAATGGAGTCTGATTATATTATTATAAATGAAAAAAAAAAACCTGCTAGTATGTCATGAGTTGTAGTAACATATGATCCTTAAATTTTTAAGGGAAAAGTGATTCAATAATAAAATATTGTGGATATGGAAGCTGATGTACCACTTAGGTTTTGTTTATCGTTGTTTATAGTTATAAATATTGTTTAACGTCATATTATCACAATTACGTGCTCAGATAAATAATGTTCTTACAGGAAACATACTTGTGGAAATGCTAAGAAAGCAGTGGACTCTCGTTTCATAGACAAATCAAGATGCTGCCGTGGGAGAAAAAAATGTCTGAACCGATGTGTAATTGAGGTACACACATATTTTCCGTGAATTGATATGGTTGAATAGTTGATTAGTCAGCATGGTTGTTGGTTTGATAAAGTAGGTCTCATGCAGGCTAATATGCAAGATGAGATTTGAAAAGTATAGGTTTTCCATTTTCAGACTTCTCTCCTTCACAAAACTGAATTTTGTTATTTGGATTACTACTCTGAGGCTCTGAGCTAAAGGGGCTATGGCTTGATTACTACTCTGAGGCTTTGAAAGGTATGAGTTCCTCTTCTGAGTTATGAATAGTTTGATATGGTACCATTTAAATTCTTGAATAAGTCGGTACTAGTACCATCTTTTGTAGGAAACTTGCAGTGTTATAGTATGGTTCCAAAGTGAAAAATATTAGTAAAGTAGTATTTGTATGGCATGCTAGCTTTAATGTCATAGACATATATACACTTGAGAACATAAGGGAAATACTCATCTCCCAGTTTAGCCTACTAGGATAAAACTTTCGTTTACACGAATATGCCTTATCATATGTGATGGTAGAGCTTTATGTTTTAGATCAGCACATCATTTTTTAAATTCACTTTTTTAGTCAAGTATGAATAAAAATGGTGAATATTTTGACTTATTGTATTCCCAATTGCAGTTTCTTCAAAGTTTGTTACTGAAAGATCATTAGCAGGTTCTCAAGTTCCATTCTGCTCAGTAGAAAAGAAAATCCTCAACTGCTGGACAAAAATTAATCCTTGTACCTTTAGGGTTCGAGGCCAAAATCACTTGAGGTGCTGTTTATTTTTTTATTCTGGTCCAGCTTTCATTGTTTTTTTCTCTTTTTTTTATAATGGGAAGCAGAGAGTGACAGTTTTGCCTATAAAAGTTCCTGGAAACATCATCTCTTCTATTACGATGACATTACAAGAAAACCAATTCCTCCTAATTTCTACCATTGGTTATGATTCTTCACATTGTGCAGGTTCTAACAGGGTGTACGAGTGAATTCCTTGGTCTCCACGTGGTTAGTGTAACACCCCGAATTTCAAATAAGGACAAATTCGAGATTCCACAGGATCTTTACTTCACTTCGTACAATTTTACAAGGAATTTAAAACTTTTCATTCACAATACATCAGAGTTCAATTACAACTTGGTTTTACACAGCGGAAGAATGAAATTTACAATAAAACATTTACAACATCTTTGAAATAAAACAGCATCAACATATCCACTTTATAGCTTCATGAATAGTCCATTACCTGCATGTCAATCTGTGGGCACGTCAGTTACTTACAACTGACGAAATGTTATACACGACTATCCTCTCTATGCCGGGAATAGTATAACGATCTCATACTTTAACAAATGACAAAAAGATTGAATGAACAAGTAAAGTGTCAAGGGTGATTATTCTAAATATAAGTGTATGTCATGCCTTAATGCCTAATGCACACAATTCTACACTAGGATGACACTAATGCACACTTGTTCAGATTCTATGCTTCCATATTGAAGGGTTCGATCCCTCGCCATGAGACTACCCAGTAATAAAACAAGTTTCAGAGTTATTTCACAGATACGGATCTCAGCCTCCCTGGCTAGCCTCCCTGGCTATAATAACAGATCCCAGCCTCCCGTAAATGCCCCTCTAGCCCCGGTATATACATATTCTTTGGAGTATGGTAAACATCCACCGACTACCCTAAGTCCCGGATAAAATACAGTCCATCTCCTACGGAGCAACCACAGTCCACCAACTGGGTCTATAGCCACGGAGATCCACCGCCGACTATATAGAAGCACCCATTTATGTTTGCACAAGTCTATTACATCTTCACTTAAGTGTCTAATTATTTTAAGTTCAAGATATGAATAATTTCCATTCAAAGAATTAGTCTTACCTCCCACCGGACTTAATCAACAAATACGAGATAGCTCCACGGCCATATCTCCAAATCAAATCCTTTCTTTCAATAATGCCGGTACCGAGGTCTTACTAACTCTAAATCATAAACCTTTCATGTACAAGAAACATGGGTACCCATACCCTTTAATAATCATGTCTTAACTCAAAGTATTCTTTATCTTCAAACTATTCACAACTGTGATTCAATGTCTCAACTTAATTTGTATTCATGAAGTCTCATTTTAATACTACTCATGAGTTCTTAAATCACAATCCTTCAAAAGTAATAATCATCTTTAAGAACATAATTTCATCTAAGTCTCATTAGCAATATATCTCAATTCTATCAAATATTTCTGTAATCAAATAATAGTATATTCTCTACCAAAGAACTTAATTATTCTTATTTCACAACTTAATCAAAGTCTCATTTTAGCACTAATCAATGTCTCATCTTTAGCACTAAACATTATTTACTTATTCACAACAAAATCTTTCATGATCTCAACAGTCACATAACTCAACCATATCGCATTTCTAGAAATAAAGAGATTTCATTTCACCCTAAATCATTATTTTACTTTCCTTCAAAATTTAAAAGTCCTGCTCTTTACTAATAATTTTGTAGTCATTCATCTTTCTTTCTATCTCAAATCCTCGTTAAAACTTATCAAATACACAAGAACAATCTTTAAAAATAAATTCTTCATTTATGTTTTATGAATACTAAAATTTTCCCAAAATGAAACACTTTTGAAAGTTTTTACCAAACTGACCCACTTTTGAAACTATTTACCAAATTGACCTACTCACTATCAAATTGCAGGTCTAGTTTCAACGGACCCCCAAAAATTAAATTAAAAAAAAGGTGGTGGGGTTTTGATCCCGTGAGCCAACAGAAGCAAGGCCCTAACTACAAACCGAAAGCCAATAGCCCAAGTTGGGCAGGTGTCAAAAACTTAGATCGAAAACTCCTTAAACAGATCTCGGGTCTGAAATGGTTAAAACAAAACAGAAAAAAAATGTTTGAGACTACCAGGTTTTGAACTTGGGTTAACAAGGAGACTAGCGTACAACAGACCACTAGGCCATGTGTAATCAACGGTATACTTTCTCTCTAGAGACTTTTGTTCATACTCCCGTTATCCCAATATTTCACAAAACTCGATTATTCTAATTTGCTCAAATCTTTTATTTGACTGAAGTAAAGTCATATAAAAAATGGAATTACCATCAAACAGTAACTCATATGTTTCTAATCCATAGTTTAGACGATTAATCCAACTTTCATAGTTTCTACTTATTAATAACCCAAAAGTTGCATCTATTCATCTCAATCAAAGAAACATATTGTATCTTTTATAACCTATAAAATGAATTCATTGGTACCCAATTAACTTTTTTTAAAAAAATACATGTGCTTATCGAAAGAAATATTCCCAATATTTTCATGCAATTAACTATATCTTCATTCATGCATACTAAATTATGACGAAACAAATCAACATTTCTTTTCTCATTACTAACTAGCATAAGTTGGATTTGTTTACTCAATAAAGCAATATTTCATTACATAAATTTTTACTACTTTACCAAATCAAATTTCTATACTACTCATTCATTTCTATTAACATGTACATTCTAAAAAAATTAGAAAGTAGGAGAACACCCACCTTCATTGAAGCTTGAAAACTACAAGAGAATGGTTCCTTCTTGCTCCTAGCTTCACAAGCACCTCCTAGTCATATTCTCCTCCTAGCAAAAGCTCCAAGCACTCTTTTCTTTCTCTCTTGCTTCTCTTTTCTTTCTTCTCTTTCTCTTATTTATTTTATTTTTGGTGTGAAAAAGAAAGAGAAATGAGTTGCTATTTATAGGACAATGCTAGGGACTATATTGCAAAATCTCCCACCTAATAACTTCTCATTTTAATTCTCTTTTTAATTATCCATCTTTTCATTTCTCAACTCCTAAAAACTCCCAACCTTTCAGCTCCTTATAACTCCTACCTCTTCTAATTTTTAACTCCCACTCTCCACTCTCTTCTCACATTCATTTCCTCCCATGCCCCAACCGGCCATAACTCCAGCACATTTGTGTGCTGTGGGCCTCCATTCCAATCACAATTTCACACTATTTATACCATATATGCCAAGCCCATCTCCTAATTCTTTTATATACCATTATGCTTCTAAGCCATAATGTCCAGCCCACTTGATTCTCACCATTCCATGCCCATTTACCATCCACTTGATTTCATTTCATTTACAAACAGTCCACTCTTCAACTCAACATACCCAAACCGATGGGCCCATTTTAAAACCTACACATTATTCCATCCATTTCCAAACACTACTACATATACCATTTTCAATATATACTATTACACCATATAGTATAAAAAAATTGGGTATTAGACACACTCGGAAATTTATTTTGAAAAAAACATACTCTAATATGTACGCTTAAAACACGTGCATTGCACGTAAAATATTAAAATGCGAAAATTGACTTTATCGACGAAAAATTATTAAATATAATCGAAAATAATATAAGAAAAATTATATTTACTAATTTACATTTATTTCATGATGAAATAACAACACATAGAAAGTACATGCAATATACGTGCAGAAAAATTGAAAAATGCATTTTAATTAAAATAGGGGGAAAAAAATAAAATAAATTTAAATACGTAAAAATAAATAATTTAAACCTATAGAAAATATTGTGCGTAGTGGTGGAAGCACGTGCTTCAAAACACGTAAAAAGCACGTAAATCCCAGGGATTGAAATATTATATTTTAGTTGACTGAAATCAATACGGAAAATGTATAAATAGTACGAATCCAAAATATGTAGTGAAACACATTACAAAATATACGTGCGTAACACCCAGGGGCAAAATTGTAATTTCTAATTTTGCGGGGTGTTACAGTTAGGCCTCAAGAAACCATTCTCTGGCCGTGTTGCTTTTAGAGGTTTGGCCAGTTCCCTGATGGCCATGGTTTCGGTCACAATCTCTTACAGTACTTTGGACAAGGCTTCCGTTTTGGCTTATTACCATCCGACGAAAAGAGTATGTACTGGTCCTTCACATAGACTCCTACTCACCAAGGTAGTATATTGTAATACGCCGATTTTTCTTAATATATAAAGATTATTTATTTCTCTTTTTTATGGTATGCTTGTGTAGCATGTGGCTATTATTTCTCCATGATGAATAAAGTATATTGTTCCCTATACAGTATTTTCCTTAAAGCCCAATGTTAACTTGTTTATTTTCTCTTTTTTAAAATATTTATTTTGGCCCAAATGTACTTAAGCCCATAAACTTAACCTTTTATTTATTTTAATTCCTACAACTTGTATGTGTAACATCTTCTCTTTTCTTCTTTTCCGGGTATGTACTATAATTTTGTAGTGGAGTTTGTGTGTACACGTGCACTCCATGTACACGTGCACAAGGCACAATTCTTGGCCGGATTGTGGAAGTGATGGGCTTAGATCATGGGTAGTTACTTTTGAGGTGTGGGTAGTTTCTCAACTCCCTATTAGATCTCAGCCTTTGATTCTCCAACTCCCCTATTAATCTTAGCCATCTATTTTATTTATCTCCTAGTATAAATACCCCTCCTATTCCCCTATCTCTTTTACCCTAAAAATTTTCTAAGATTACTATTACAAGAGAGTATTTGTGAGTTTGTGTGGGAGCTTTTCTGTGGAGGCAAGCAGCATTGCTGAGGAGCTCGGTATGGAGCAAAGGAGCAAGAAGGCGTTCTCTGCTTTGGAAAGTACGGGATTTCGTTGACTTCTTCATATAAGGTGGGTGTTTCTCAGGACTTCTAACGTAGGAATGATACTATAATTACTATGATTGATACCATGTTACAAAAAGTGAATTGAATGCAGTAGGAATTGCTTGAACATGCTAGTAATATTGAGAACGAGACTGTCGGTACAGTCGACTGCCATGTGAGACAGCCGACTGGTACGAGACAATACCTTTCATAATGTGCTGATAAAATGTGTGCAAATAGACATGATGGTGTGATTATTAAATGTATATTTTTCCCTATGACACATATGATGGAGGGAAGGTAAAGGAATGAAAAGAACTAATGGTGATAAATAACTTAAATTGTCGGCGCAGTCGACTGACGTTGTGTTAAGTCGACTGGTGCTTCGTTCTGAGTATGACTGTTTGAAAGTTCCATGAATAAAGATATTTTATTTATGTAGACCCAGTATGATGACTTGAGATTTATACCTTCATTGTCGTAAGAAAGTATGAGCAATGTGGATGCATGTTTAGAGTAGTTTTCTCTAAAAGAGCATGTTAGTAACTTGAAAATTTGTGCTGTAAATGCTACTGAACAAGAGGAGACTCTGTTTATAAAACATGAATTTATGTATATGGTGAATTGATATCGTGATGCAAGTACATGTAAGAACTGTAAATAATCTCCTTAATGGAAAATGGATCTGTCCAGTCGACCGATGCATGTAGCAAGTCGACTGATCTGGACTTAGAAATTATGCTGTTGAAATCTCCAAGACAGACGGCTGATCGATGAACAGTCGACTGTCACGAGAACATATTGTGAACATGAAAAGTGCGGGACAGGCGACTGGTGGTGTACAATAGTCGACTATCCCGAGCAATTATGATGATACTGTGTGTGACTGTATGAGTCGACTGGTATTCGTCCAAGTCGACTGTACAGAGTGTACTTGGATATATTTTGAACTTCATGTTATTTTGCTCTTGGTAATTATGAACTGCATGATTTGAATCAATGGACTCTGTTTATGGCTGTATGAATTATGTGAAATAAATCATAGATGAGAATTGAGAATTAAATGAATAATTATGAAAGGCTAAATCATGATGAGAAAGTCTGTGAGACTCTAAAACAAATGATGAGCTGATGATGCTCAATTGGATATTGTGAAATTGAAATTGAACGAAGGAGTAGCTAAGTCTCCCCGGCAGTGAAATGAAATGATATTGAGAAATAGACCAGGTTGGTCGAGTGAAATAAAATGATAAGTCCGGTTGATGGAGAGGCTAACTCTAGAGCTTGATTTTTATTCATGATTCTAATGTAACTTTAAAACATAGTGTGGAGGTGATGAAGGTGAGAGAAAAACATGAGTATGAGAGCTAGGGTACGGTGCGGGTGTGTGAGCCGCAGAATGCATGCTTGATGAGTCAAGACATGGCGCGGGCACAACTCAGTAATGATCGGACTCTAGTCACGCTTGTGGGATGTTTTGGTGACTGCAAGAGGAGTGTGTTCAGGGAGGAGGCTGAATTGTCGCAGAATGCATGCTTGACGAGTCAAGACATGGCGCGAAATTCTACTCCAGGGGTCAGGATACATGCTTGTAGTCATAGAATCATCTAAGATACTCATTGAATTTACAGAAGTAGAGTAAGTCATGGCGGGGGATTGAACCCTACAAAAATGAAGAACGATTAAGAGGCTTGCCCTCGAACCTATGTAGTATGGGATGCATAGAATTCGAACAAGTGTGCATTAGTGTCATATGAAAATTAAATAAATTGCATTAAGGATTAAGTGCACAATCACGACACGACATCTCTAAAAGTTCCCTTTTGATTTTACATGCTTATTATGAACAAGATTGTGATTTGTTAAGAAATGAGATTCATTATACTGTTTCTGGCATAGAGAGGATGGCCATGTATAATTATCGTCGGTTGAATAAACTGACGTACCCACAGTTTTGTGTGCAGGATAAATTACATGTAAAGAGGAATGGATGCACAAAGATCTCATTATGTTGTTGTTCATTTATGTAAATGTTGTATATTTTGCTTCCGCTGTGTAAAATTTAATGTAAGATGTTGTAACTCTGATGTAAAAAGAAAAGTTTGAAATTTCCTTGTAAAATTGTACTCGAGAAAAGTGAAAAGATCCTGAAGAACATCTCGAATTCAGTGATTTGGAATTCGGGGCGTTACAGAGTGGTATCAGAGCCAGGCTTTTCTACACTTTCACACTTGTACAAATTTATAAGGAACGACACCCTAGATGTGGACATTAGAGTGTGTGTTTGAGTCTAGAGATTTAAATGTAAGTGACTTACATTTGTGTTGCTCTATGATTTATGCTTCTTCCTCTCTATTCTAAGATGGCTGATCACTTTGACCCTGCTGGAGGCGACGACTGGCATATTATTGAGGAAGAGTACCACCCTGGACAGGCTGATTCTGAGGACGAGTATCACCCTGGGCAAGCAGATTCTGATGATGAGGAGTACCCTGAATCTCGAGAGATCACCCCACCACCGGATTCATCTGACGATTCTTCTTCCGATGAAGAAAAGGGACCAGCTCTGAGTGGCACTATGGCTTCTCTTCAGAGGCAAGTGGATACCCTGAAGTATAGAGTTGGAGTCTTGGAGGCTCAGCTGGAAAAGCGGAATGCTGACTATTCTGTTCTTAGCCATCGGATTTGAGAACTTGAGAAGAGAAAGAACCTGACGGATGTGTTGAAGGACCAAGTGGATGAACTACGGGATGAGATTCGAGCAGCAAAAAGGACCCGTAGAGATTAGATTGTCCTAGTTTCTATTTTCTTCTATTCTGATGTTAAGAAATGTTTTAATTCGAATGTATAAACTTTGAAATTCAATGAAATGAAAGTTGGTTTAATTTCTTGTCTTATACTTCGAATTTAATGGATCTTTTGCATCAGAATATGTCGAGAAGGGGAGCCAGGAATGGTGAAGGTTTGGACCTGGAGGCCGAATTTGCAAGGGTTTACCAGACGCTGAATGCAGTGGCTGCAAACCAAGGAAGGGGGCCGATGAATCCAGTACCTGAGGCAATTAAGCTAGTGGAATCGTTCAAGAGAATGAAACCACCAGTGTTTGAGGGAAAGTCAGACCCAGATGCGGCTGACAACTGGATTCGGCAAGTGGAGACAATCTTCGAGGTGTTGGAGACACCGGAGGGCAGCAAGGTCAAGTTGGCGACTCTGCAGTTGGAGAAGGATGCGGCTGTTTGGTGGCAGTCGATGAAGAGGACTATGGGCGGCTTGTTGCTTGGCTGGGAGGAATTTCTGGAAGAATTCCGCAGCCATTATTTTCCCTCCGACGTCCAGGAGAAGAAGGCCATGGAGTTTCTGTCACTTCAGCAAGGCAGCATGTCAGTGAGGGAATATGAGACTAAATTTACTCAGCTCTCCAGGTATGCTCCAGAACTGGTGATGGATGAGGCGAAGAAGGCTCGCAAGTTCGAGCATGGTCTGAGGCCGAGCTTGAGGTCTCGTATGATACCTCTTGGTATCAGGGGATTCGATAAGCTGGTGAAGAGGGCGGCAGCAACGGAGGCGGATATGGAGCAGTTCCATGTTGCTCAGCACCAGAAGGGCAACTGGCAGTCCGGGAAGAGGCCTGCACAATCGGGGAGTTTCAAGGGACAACCATCTGTACAGAGGTTCAAACCAACAGGGGCGAACGCTGTCAGTGTAGCTGGAAGACCTGGAAACGATGTAGGGAGACCTTCTGCAGTCACTTGCTTTAACTGTGGTGAAGTGGGACATTACCAATCTCGATGTCTCAAACCACGGGCTGGCAATCACAATGTGCCAATACAGCAGACTGGGAAGAGGCCGTATCAGTCAGGACGAGTATTTGCTTTGACAGAAGCTGATGCTGAGGAGGCGGATCAGGTCATCTCTGGTACGAGAGCTGATGTTTAGTGTGGTTTTTGTCATTTCTTCTTCTCGTTCATAGTGTGAAACTGTTATGTAATGGTGTATGTTATGTAACAGGCGAACTCTATCTTAATGGAAAGAAAGCTGTCGTGTTGTTTGATACCGGATCCTCTCATACTTTTGTGTCTTCTAGATTTGCTAAAGTGTTGGGAGTTGAACCGAAGATTTTTCCAGGCAGAATCTTAGCAGTAGCTACTCCATCAGGGGAAACTTTGACCACTGATCGGTATTATGCTGATTGCGAGATAGTGATTGGGGATCGAATCTTTGGCATTGATCTGATCGAGCTGACCATCTTGGGAGTCGATATTATCATTGGCATTGATTGGATGTCGGTGTACAGTGCAAGCATCGAGTGTAAGACCAAGACCGTAACAGTGAAGGCTCCAGGTGGACCTGAAGTCACTTTCCAAGGGAAGCAGAAGTGTTCTAAGCTGGTGGCAACTATCCGCAAGGAAGAGACTCCTGTGGAATTGCAAGGGATTCCTGTGGTTCGGGACTATCCGACTGTGTTCTTGGAAGATTTTCCTGGGTTACCTCCGCATCGTGATGTAGAGTTCAGCATCACTGTTCAACCGGGAAGTGCACCAATCTCTAAGGCACCTTATAGGATGGCCCCAATGGAGCAGGATGAAGTGAAATGGCAGATTGAGGAACTGTTGGGAAAAGACTTTATTCAACCTAGTGCGTCACCTTAGGGAGCACCAGTGCTTTTGGTAAAGAAGAAGGATGGATCGATGAGGATGTGTATCGATTACCGGGAGCTGAATAAGGTCACTGTTCAGAATAAGTATCCGATTCCTCGAATTGATGACTTGTTCGATCGTCTACAAGGAGCAGCTGTATTCTCCAAAATAGATCTTCGATCAGGATATCACCAAGTGTGAGTGAAAGCTGAAGATGTGCACAAAACTGCGTTTAGAACTCGGCCGGCATGGGCATTACGAATTCTTAGTTATGCCATTCGGAGTGACGAATGCACCCGCAATCTTCATGGACTTGATGAACAGAGTTCTGAGGCCGTTTATTGATTCTTTCGCCGTGGTGTTTATCGACGATATCCTCGTGTACTCCAAGTCTGAGGCGGAGCACACCGAGCATTTGGCAGCAGTTTTGCAGAAGTTGGAAGAGCAGAGGTTGTATGCCAAGTTATCCAAGTGTGATTTCTGGAAATCTGAAGTGGCATTCCTAGATCACATCCTTTCTAAGGAGGGAGTGGTAACTGACCCTCAGAAGATAGAGGCAGTGAGAGACTGGGCTAAGCCTACTACAGTGAAGGAAGTCAGAAGTTTCCTTGGGATGATTGGATACTACAGGAGAATCATTCAAGGTTATGCTCAGATAGCTGTACCGCTTACTGGACTGACCAAGAAGAATGTGAGCTTCAAGTGGACCGAGCAATGTGAGGCGAGTTTTCAGGAGTTGAAAGATAGACTGACTACTGCACCTATCTTGGCTTTGCCTAGAGCTGGAGTTGAGTACGATGTTTATAGCGATGCTTCACATCGGGGGCTTGGTTGTGTCTTAATGCAAGAAGGTAAAGTAATTGCTTATGGGTCTAGGCAACTACGACCACATGAGAAAAATTATCCGACTCATGATCTGGAGTTGGCTGCGATTATTTTTGCTTTGAAGCAATGGAGGCACTACGTGTATGGTGAGAAGTTGAACATGTACACGGATCACAAAAGCTTGAAGTACATATACCAGCAGAGGGATCTCAATCTGAGGAAGCGGAGATGGTTGGAAGTGCTCGAGGATATGCGACCTGAGATCAAGTATCATCCTGGAAAGGCTAATGTTGTTGCTGATGCACTTAGTCGCAAGAGCAGTTTGGCCAGTTTGATTACGACTCAGAGGCATCTGATTGAGGAGTTGGATCGAGCAGGTATTGAGGTTGTCTTGTAAGGATTGGGAGCTTCTTTATCTCAGTTGAAGCTTCAGCCTACTTTGAATGCAAGGATCATTGCAAGTCAGGAAGTTGATGCTGATATCTTGGAGATGAAGGAGCAGGTTGGTGCTGGCAGGTTGCCCGGATTTCAAACCAGGGATGGAGTGCTGTGGTTCGGAGATAGGCTGTGTGTTCCAGATCAGGCATACCTGAAAGAGAGTATTCTTCAGGAGGCGCATGCTACTCTTTTGTCAGTACATCCTGGGAGTACTAAGATGTACAAGGACATAAAACAGCATTTCTGGTGGACAGGGTTGAAGCGGGATGTGGCCGAATTTGTCGCGAGGTGTGAGGTTTGTCAGCAAGTCAAGGCCGAAAATCAGAGACCCGGAGGTCTATTACAGCCGTTACCTATTCCGGAATGGAAGTGGGATAACATCAGTATGGATTTCATCACGGGATTGCCTAAGAGTTCTAAGGGCAATGATGCTATTTGGGTTATAGTCGATCGACTTACCAAGTCCGCTCACTTTTTGGCGATGAAACTCACTGCTTCGATGGACAAGTTGGCTGAGTTATATGTTGGTGAGATTGTCCGACTTCATGGCATTCCTTCGACTATTGTGTCTGATCGAGATGTGCGGTTTACTTCGCATTTCTGGAGGAGTCTTCAGGCAGCTTTGGGTACCAAGACAGATTTCAGCACTGCTTTTCATCCACAGACCGATGGGCAGACCGAGAGAGTCAATCGTATTCTTGAGGATATGCTTCGGTGTTGTATACTAGACTTCGGAGGCAGTTGGGAAAGGCATTTACCTTTGGTAGAGTTTGCCTACAACAACAGTTTTCAGGCTAGCATCGGGATGGCGCCGTATGAAGCTTTGTATGGCAGGAAGTGCAGGACTCCTGTTTGTTGGTATGAAGTGGGGAAGCGTCAGTTGTTTGGTCCTGAGCTTGTGCAGCTAACTTCTGAGAAGATTGATCTGATTAGGAAAAGGTTGGTGGAAGCTCAGAGCAGGCAGAAGAGCTATGCAGACAACCGGAGAAGGGACCTTGAGTTTGAGGTTGGTGACTTCGTCTTTCTGAAGGTATCACCCAGTAAAGGTGTGGTTCGATTTGGCAAAGGCGGGAAGTTAGCCCCGAGATTTATAGGCCCGTATAAGATATTGAAAAGGATCGGGAAAACTGCTTACCGGCTTGAATTACCGGAAGAGTTGTCTCAGGTGCACAATGTCTTTCATGTGTCTATGTTGAGAGGTTACATTCCAGACCCGAGTCATCATTTGCCTGAAGTGCCGGAAGGTTTGCAGTTAGACCTGAATTACATCGAGACTCCTGTCGAGATTGTTGACCGTAGGGAGAAAGTCTTGAGGAATAAGACGATACCGATGGTCAAGGTAGTCTGGAGAAACCACTTGGTTGAAGAGGCTACTTGGAAATCTGAGGAGAAGATGTTGAAGGACTATCCTGAGCTTTTTGCTTGACTGTTTTTGTTTGATTGTATTTTTGTATCCTTGGTTGTTGTGGTGTTTTTCTTTTCTCGCTCTTGGCTGTAGTTCCGGGGACAGAACTATTCTAAGGAGGGAGTGATGTAATACCCCGATTTTTCTTAATATATAAAGATTATTTATTTCTCTTTTTTATGGTATGCTTGTGTAGCATGTGGCTATTATTTCTCCATGATGAATAAAGTATATTGTTCCCTATACAGTATTTTCCTTAAAGCCCAATGTTAACTTGTTTATTTTCTCTTTTTTAAAATATTTATTTTGGCCCAAATGTACTTAAGCCCATAAACTTAACCTTTTATTTATTTTAATTCCTACAACTTGTATGTGTAACATCTTCTCTTTTCTTCTTTTCCGGGTATGTACTATAATTTTGTAGTGGAGTTTGTGTGTACACGTGCACTCCATGTACACGTGCACAAGGCACAATTCTTGGCCGGATTGTGGAAGTGATGGGCTTAGATCATGGGTAGTTACTTTTGAGGTGTGGGTAGTTTCTCAACTCCCTATTAGATCTCAGCCTTTGATTCTCCAACTCCCCTATTAATCTTAGCCATCTATTTTATTTATCTCCTAGTATAAATACCCCTCCTATTCCCCTATCTCTTTTACCCTAAAAATTTTCTAAGATTACTATTACAAGAGAGTATTTGTGAGTTTGTGTGGGAGCTTTTCTGTGGAGGCAAGCAGCATTGCTGAGGAGCTCGGTATGGAGCAAAGGAGCAAGAAGGCGTTCTCTGCTTTGGAAAGTACGGGATTTCGTTGACTTCTTCATATAAGGTGGGTGTTTCTCAGGACTTCTAACGTAGGAATGATACTATAATTACTATGATTGATACCATGTTACAAAAAGTGAATTGAATGCAGTAGGAATTGCTTGAACATGCTAGTAATATTGAGAACGAGACTGTCGGTACAGTCGACTGCCATGTGAGACAACCGACTGGTACGAGACAATACCTTTCATAATGTGCTGATAAAATGTGTGCAAATAGACATGATGGTGTGATTATTAAATGTATATTTTTCCCTATGACACATATGATGGAGGGAAGGTAAAGGAATGAAAAGAACTAATGGTGATAAATAACTTAAATTGTCGGCGCAGTCGACTGACGTTGTGTTAAGTCGACTGGTGCTTCGTTCTGAGTATGACTGTTTGAAAGTTCCATGAATAAAGATATTTTATTTATGTAGACCCAGTATGATGACTTGAGATTTATACCTTCATTGTCGTAAGAAAGTATGAGCAATGTGGATGCATGTTTAGAGTAGTTTTCTCTAAAAGAGCATGTTAGTAACTTGAAAATTTGTGCTGTAAATGCTACTGAACAAGAGGAGACTCTGTTTATAAAACATGAATTTATGTATATGGTGAATTGATATCGTGATGCAAGTACATGTAAGAACTGTAAATAATCTCCTTAATGGAAAATGGATCTGTCCAGTCGACCGATGCATGTAGCAAGTCGACTGATCTGGACTTAGAAATTATGCTGTTGAAATCTCCAAGACAGACGGCTGATCGATGAACAGTCGACTGTCACGAGAACATATTGTGAACATGAAAAGTGCGGGACAGGCGACTGGTGGTGTACAACAGTCGACTATCCCGAGCAATTATGATGATACTGTGTGTGACTGTATGAGTCGACTGGTATTCGTCCAAGTCGACTGTACAGAGTGTACTTGGATATATTTTGAACTTCATGTTATTTTGCTCTTGGTAATTATGAACTGCATGATTTGAATCAATGGACTCTGTTTATGGCTGTATGAATTATGTGAAATAAATCATAGATGAGAATTGAGAATTAAATGAATAATTATGAAAGGCTAAATCATGATGAGAAAGTCTGTGAGACTCTAAAACAAATGATGAGCTGATGATGCTCAATTGGATATTGTGAAATTGAAATTGAACGAAGGAGTAGCTAAGTCTCCCCGGCAGTGAAATGAAATGATATTGAGAAATAGACCAGGTTGGTCGAGTGAAATGAAATGATAAGTCCGGTTGATGGAGAGGCTAACTCTAGAGCTTGATTTTTATTCATGATTCTAATGTAACTTTAAAACATAGTGTGGAGGTGATGAAGGTGAGAGAAAAACATGAGTATGAGAGCTAGGGTACGGTGCGGGTGTGTGAGCCGCAGAATGCATGCTTGATGAGTCAAGACATGGCGCGGGCACAACTCAGTAATGATCGGACTCTAGTCACGCTTGTGGGATGTTTTGGTGACTGCAAGAGGAGTGTGTTCAGGGAGGAGGCTGAATTGTCGCAGAATGCATGCTTGACGAGTCAAGACATGGCGCGAAATTCTACTCCAGGGGCCAGGATACATGCTTGTACTCATAGAATCATCTAAGATACTCATTGAATTTACAGAAGTAGAGTAAGTCATGGCGGGGGATTGAACCCTACAAAAATGAAGAACGATTAAGAGGCTTGCCCTCGAACCTATGTAGTATGGGATGCATAGAATTCGAACAAGTGTGCATTAGTGTCATGTGAAAATTAAATAAATTGCATTAAGGATTAAGTGCACAATCACGACACGACATCTCTAAAAGTTCCCTTTTGATTTTACATGCTTATTATGAACAAGATTGTGATTTGTTAAGAAACGAGATTCATTATACTGTTTCTGGCATAGAGAGGATGGCCATGTATAATTATCGTCGGTTGAATAAACTGACGTACCCACAGTTTTGTGTGCAGGATAAATTACATGTAAAGAGGAATGGATGCACAAAGATCTCATTATGTTGTTGTTCATTTATGTAAATGTTGTATATTTTGCTTCCGTTGTGTAAAATTTAATGTAAGATGTTGTAACTCTGATGTAAAAAGAAAAGTTTGAAATTTCCTTGTAAAATTGTACTCGAGAAAAGTGAAAAGATCCTGAAGAACATCTCGAATTCAGTGATTTGGAATTCGGGGCGTTACATATATAAATTTACAAGTGTATCCAAATTGCATGTATTCGAATTAACAAAAGACTATTCTTGAAAACTTAACAGATTAAGAAGTGGAAGAAAACCCGGCTAAGATGAAGCAGTTCATGTTAAACAAGCTTATGGCATCCAGTGTGCCTGCAGAGGTGAGCTTCACTACTAGGCTGACTCTGCACTCTATTTATTCTCTGTTTTAGTAGTAGTATTTCAATTATAGTACTACAGATATAAATTTATGTTATACAATCAAACAGGTGATACAAGTGGTAGAAACTACTGAAACAAGCACTCACTCTGCTAGTGTCTCCATTAAGGTATAGATGGCCTTTCGATTTGATTTGGGGAAATATTAAACAAAGGTAATGTATGTATGGTCAGAGATGCATTTCATCCGATGACCCCTGATCTCGGTCATGGAGGATGGGCAACACTAGAAGATGGTATAGTTCTAGCTCGGTGTTTAGGAAAAGCCCTTTTGGCGAAAGGTGGAGGAGATGAAGAAGAGAACAAAAGAATAAAGCTAGGGTTAAACTATACGTACTTATGATCAGAAATCAAACTTATTACTATACATCTTTTTGTAGGTTCATGCTCTAGCATATTATGTGATTTCATACTTCCCTGGAGACTCTGCTGGATTAAAGTTTCATTCGTCAACATTTACTATACATCTTCTTTTTGTAGGTTCATGCTCTAGCATATTATGCGATTTCATACTTCCCTGGAGACTGCTGGATTAAAGTTTCTTTCGTCAACATTTACTTCTACGCCAATGAGGTGTTTTGGGAGATGAAGCTTCTGTATATAAATTCGGCTGTCAAACTTGTTTTTCCATTAACCGCCGCCATTATATTCCAGTTTTCGGTTGCTACCAGAGAAAATCTTGAAGCAGCAGTTCACATATTAACAATCTCATCATTTTAGTTCCTTCTTCAATTATTAAACCTTGCAATTTGTTTCCCTGGTAAAACATGGAGACTCCTGAAGTTCAGAATTGTATTTGGCTTCAATTAATTTTGTTGTTAGTTACATATGTTTTTAACTGAGAATATTTCACATTTCATATAATGTTCAAAAAAATTGTTACTTCAAGGATGATGCTATTGAATTCTATGAGTTTCTCTGACAATATTGTTTAAGTCTCAGTTTCTAGATATGTTTGTACAGGTTTGCATGGAGATATGAATATATATTCAAATATGTGGATGCAAAAATCATCACTATAACCTATAGCAATGGAGTTTCAACCATGGGTATAGGAAAACAAAATGTGTCTTTAAAACCAATACCAACGGATACGAAACTGTGGGTATAACACCGAGATTTTGTCCAACGGGTGAAAAAACTGTCGCTATAGGCTATAGTGACGGCATTTTGCCGTGGGTATAGCTAATTAAAAACGACGGAAAAATATGTCCGTTGGTATAGGTTTTACGGGCTATACCTACGGTTTTTCGCCTTTTACCCACGGATTTTTGTTGTCACTATATGTCAAATTCCTTGTAGTGATATATAATAGTATGCATAATTTTAAAAAATAATTAATTTTAACAATATTTGATCAAATAATTATATATATCTTCATAGTTTATCAAGTAAGAATCCAATACAGTAATTATACCATAAATCAATGTTGAGTAGAAAAATTACTGAGATTGCAGCATAAGAGAACAACTTTAATCAAAATTGAAGTAAAACAGTAAAAAAACTTTAATCAAGTTATAGGTTTCCTTTCGGAAACACTCAATAAACTTTGGTAAGGTGCAAATGCTAGTCAGAAAAAATATAAACATATGTATTGTTTTGAGCTGAAGAGACTTATATCAATCCTTTTAATATAATGCGCATGATGAAGCTGCCACTTTCTGCACGCCTACACAATGGCAACAGATGCTCGCCATAAAACTGGAGCATGGATCAAAAGATATATTATAGGACAAAGTTCATTAGTATTGAGAAACCACTACAGAAGAAACCATCGAACACGAAACGTAATTGCTAAGTAGTAGATTTTTACCTTCTATATCCACATTCGTCAGCCATCAAAAATCCGTCGGCAAGACAACACCTGAAAGAGCGTAAATAAAATGACTAAACTGAATCAAAATAACACCAAATAATTATAAAGGTCTTTTTAGTATTTTCACAAACACCTCGTGTGCATCACAAATGAGAAAATAATTGTAATCAAGATAATCCCGAACCCAAATTTGAACCTTCCCACATCTATAAGCATCTTACTGAATCCTATATTTCGAAAATTGGTGTATAAATTCCTAATCAAATTCAAAATTAAAATCTATCCACTTGAGTTCCATATGCCCCCACCATACAGCAGGCTCCTACAACTAACATATTTCAGTTCTTTCATGCATTTTATCAAACAGTTAATAAAGATAAGATTGCAGAATTTAACATGGGAAGATGAAGTTGCACATAATAAACCAAAGGATCTTTAGACATTACTCTTATATTCATCAAATATTTTATCTCTTTAGCAAATAATTATACTATATATACAATTCAAAATAAGAGAGGATGTTACAACTTGATCAATACATTAATCTCATATTCTCAATATTCTAAAAAATAATAAATATATAATCTAAAATAAGGGAGGATCTTGCATCTTCCTGAATACCTTAATCTCGGCGAGTATTTGGGTATGGCGTACGGCTGTTACTTGGATTTGGGCAGACTGGCAAACGACGAACGATTACGGTTGAGTTTTGGGCTATGGACGACAACGAGGATAGGCGAACGAGGACGACTTGTATTTGGATGGACTGGTGGACGGCGAACGGCGATGGTTTGGATTGGGGCGAATTTGCGAACTATGAACGGTGACGGGTGGGTTTTGGGTGAGGATTGGTTGGGGGGATTTGGTAAGAGCAAGAGTTTTTTGTGTTTTGTATATTTTTTAATTTGTTTCATTAAGTTGAAAGTGTGGTCTGCAAGCGGTAAGATAAGTTTGAACTTCTACTTTTATTTTCATTTCTCTATTTCAAGATAGAGAAAGGAGGAAGGGGTAGTCCTATTAGCTTAAGATATAATATAATTCCTGAAAATCTTCATTTCCATAATTATATTTCCGAAAATCATTTCATTCCTGATAATCTTCTAATCCGTGTAGCAAATGTCTCTTCCCACTTTTTTTTATAAAAAATTTTTATTTTATTTTATTTTTGTTAATTTTATTTTCGAATTCTGAATTTTGGGTTCGACTATTAGCTTCACATTAATTCTGAAAGGAAATTATAATGGACCCCATATGGCACTGGCAAAAACCTGCTTTGAATGACCCAAAAAAGCAAAAAAGAAAAAAAGAAAAAGGAAAATTATTTTCTTGCAACTGGACCCACAAAAAAGCACAAGGTTTACTCTTGGCCATCTTATGAGCTACTCTCTTTCCATCTGTCTCTCCTTTCTTTCTTTTTCTTCAACCTTATAAATTCCATAATTAAGAGAAATTCATTAGGGTTTCTCCAAAAATAAAAAGGATTCACATTCCAACTTCCTTAAAAATAACGTAAAACAAGTTCACTTACAACCACCCTTCTTTCACCTTGTTCTTCTTTCATTTAGGAAAGTACCATTTGTTGTATTGGCGGATCGCAAACAACCGTAGCTCTCTCCAGGACGATCGACCAGAGTCATATTTCCAATTCAGGTACAATTATCACTTCCAAAGTTATTTTCCTTCATTGAATTGAATTTATTAGATGGTTGTTTAACTAGAGCATGAATTAAAGGACTAGGAGGTGAGTCCTTCGATATTATCGGTATTATCGAAGAAGAAAAAAAAGTAAAAAAGAAAAAAAAGAAAGAAAGTGATAGGTGATCCTGTTGTTTTTTGGTATGGGAGCAACATATGATGAATTCTTTGGTCAGAGGAAAAACACATATCGCAACCGTAGATCTGACCATGATAAAAGGCTAGTATGATTGGAATATGTAGATCTGGTGGTGATGGTCGGCCACTGAACATCTACAAAAAGCCTGAAACCCGGAAGTATTTCCGGCGACAAGCCCTCCGACGATCAAGTCAGTAACCGTAGATAAAAAAATGGGATTAGGTGGTAAAAAATTTGATTACCTGGTAACTGTGGAGGATGATATATATTTATAGGCATGTATGGAGTTAGTTAGAGAAAGATTTCACAACTGCCTAATTAGTTCACCCCAGATTAGGGGTGTGATTGAATGGCTGATTCTCTGATTCTCAGGGGATTTAATCATCAACCATAAGTGACTGGTAAATCGTTCCTTGGTGGGCTGATCCAGGGTCATGAACTTGTTGATGGCCCCAGAGCTGGCCCTGGGCCTGTAAATGTCTGTGGGCATGCTGTCTTGACCCTAGGAACTTCGAGATCCGTGGAATGATTGTGTGGTGCTAATCAACATCGATTTTAACCCTCATCAATAGGAATTGAGCAAGCGATTAAATAAACTAGATGATTAGCAACTTTTTTTTTAATCTTCTTCACGAGAGTTCGATTTAATCTTTTATTTTTTATTTCTTCGTCAAATTTTTTTTTAAAAATTTTAATTTATTTACTTTTTCAATCAAATCAAATTTAACGTCTTAAAAGGGAGAAATTGCAAATATTCTTTTCCCTTTATTTATATTTCATTTTGATCATACATTCTTTTAACTTCCAATCATACCAGTGTGTAAAGTGGCTTAATTATTGTAAAGTGGCCCCCTATATTACGAATAAATGCAATATTATTTTTCAATCATACCAATGTGTCATCCCTGTACTCCACCGCCTTAAACTTCTTTCACGATCACCGCTTTCAAACATAAATTACCAACTCCCGCTCTCTCTCTCTCTTCCTTGTCTCAGAATGGCTCTTAGTCGTTTCTTCCAATGCTTCAAGAAACAAAGCAAACCAGTGGACCTCCAAAAGGAGCAGAGGAAGCAAGCAATCGCGGTCGCAGCTGCCACCGCTGCAGCTGCTGATGCTGCGGTGGCCGCTGCGGAAGCTGCCATTGCCGTCGTTAGGCTCACCAACCAAAGAAGAACCGACCGAGAAATTTGGTCTGCTGTGAAAATCCAATCTGCCTTCAGAGCTCACTTGGTAAGAAAACATGTTTATCCTAGATGTATAACCCGTGTACTACATGTGCTTTTTATTTTCTTCTCTCGAGTTATTCAGATACGTACAGTTCATTTGTGAGGCCACAAAGTTGTCAACAGTCCAAAATTTGTGCGCATATAGTGTATTTACATGTTTAAGTTCTCTACGTAAAACAGTAAAGATTAGTATTTCTGAATCGAATGCAGGCGAGGAGAGCTCTTCGTGCCCTTAAAGCTCTGGTGAAGCTGCAGGCTCTAGTAAAAGGTTTTCTCGTTCGTAGGCAAACAGCTCGAGCACTACAAAGCATGCATGCTATGATGAGGATCCAGACCAGAAAATCTCCGCTTCAGCTGGTACTATTTTTAAAAATTTGTATTTGTTTCAGTTTCCAATTCAATGACATATTTTGATCTGAATCTGTTTCAATAACCAAAGTTCAATACGTGCAGGAAATTCAGACTCCGAGATCGTCCCAGAGCACACCAAAATCGACAATGGCTGAATGCAATATCATCCCACATCGCCCAGGGAATTACATGGCGAGCACAGAGAGTTCCACAGCGAAGCTGAGGTGCCAGAGCGTGCCGAGACATAGGAGGGTTTCGGTGAGTTGCGAGAGGGAAAGGATGGTGGTGGTGAGGCCAAGAGGTAGTTTGAGTGGGGTTGGGAGAGAGGCCGAGGTGAGTTTGAAGAGCGCGATTTTGGGGAGGTTGAATAGGGTCGAGTTGAGCAGTGAAGACGAGGAGAGAGATTACCGTCATATGAGGAGGAGGTGGTAATCTATGTTACAAAATAAGACTCCATTTTCATTCCAACTGCAATGCAATTATAGTTGTAAGTTGTAATTGTTCTTTTCCTTGCTGTGTGCTTGTTCCGTTTTATGTAATGTATGAACATATGACAGTAGTGTAAACTCGGTACCTAGTTTTATTTTTTTTTCATGTGTAAATGTGTAATAATGCGCAATGTGAAACATGTTTTCGCTTAATAAATTACTAGTAATTTACACGTGCGATGCACATTTTAATAATTTTCAAAAAATAAAAATAAAAACTCTGATGTAGAAAGGATTTGAACCGGAAACTTCATTTATATTAGTTATGTACGTAGGAATGATTTGAATCGGAAACCTCATTTATATTAGTTATGTACGTGTTTTGTACATGTTGGTAGAATGACAAAATGACAAATGACACTAAGGCCTTCTCCCATTATAATATTAGAGATTCGTTAAATTTTTTTGTCAACCGGCCTAGCCGTGAAGCATGGAAATTTTGATCTGCAAATCTCAATTAATCGAAGTTTTAATTAGCTGATACTTGAGTTAAAATGTATGAAAAGTTGTTTAAATACATGTAAATGACTATGTGATCGCTTATTGCAGTCAACTATTACTGTAACAAAATTTGAAAATCATCAATTTAGGAGTATATAATTTACAAATTTATTCAGTTGAGAAACTCAATGAGGTTTCATATTTATGAGTGTTAGTACGAATTGAACAAGTGATCAGGTGATGATTGCCGATCCCTGAACATATCTCTGTTTTTCGGGCATGAATTATGAGATTTTGATTTGACTAATTATGAGCGAGGAAGTTAAGAGCAAAGCTATCAGAGTTGACTTCCTGTTATTCAGCTCCCCCAACAACTTAATCATAATATTATTACAATTTAGTCCTTCAACTGTTGGATATTTAACTTTAATATCTCAAGTTATAATATTTACAATTTAATTCCTCAATTTGCGTGACTTAATTAAAACGTTTTGAAACTCAATTGATAGGTATTTACAATTCAGTCCTTAGCATTTGTAATTTCTAAATTGATTAAGTCATTATAATAGAGGAAATAAATTAAAAATACTATGATTTAAGGGGACTAAATTAAATATACTAATTAATTGAGTGATTAAATTGCTGAAAAAGAAAATTGTAAATGCTATTATTTGATAGACTAAATTGTAAATATTTGGTAATTAAGGGACTATAATAAAAAATTATTTATTAGTGGAGGTTATTGTAGAGTAGGTGGTAGAAATATCCAATAGTAGTGTACTAGCTAAGATAGTAAAGATAAAAGTAGTAGATTTGGTAGTAAGTGTAGCATTACCCTATTTTAAAATAAGGGCATTTTTTTGTTTTAAAAAATTAGAGGCGTTTGAGATACTAAATTTGATGAGGCTTTAAAAAGGAAAAAAAATAATTCAAGGGGGTCATATAAAATTTAGCCTTAACCTTTTCTGACGGCGAAGTCGGACAACTGAACTCCATCTCCGCCGTCCGAACCCTGCCTCCGGATTCGCGTTCGCGCTCCGACGACGCGAGCGAGCATCTCGTGCCGGTTCTGAGAGCGCGGGAATAGGAGCAGGTGGAAAATCGAGAGGATGGGAGGGGAAGAATCCGAAGAGAGATGAAGAAGAAGAAGAAGAAGCCATGATGTGGAAACACTGTAATAATTATTAGGGGGGGGGGAATTTATTGTTTCATTTGTATATATTTAAGTACCTATGTCTTTAGTTAATAAATACATTTCATTTTTCCTTTTTGTTATGTTCTTTATCTAACTGGTTGAAATATATTTGAATCATAGTGTAAATTTTTTTAGTAATCTATTTGTTAATTTACTAAAGTTTTATAAGATATATATCAGTATTGCTTTTGCACATGCATGCATATACATCAATTACTAAATTAGATAATTTTTATATTTATTTATTTTTAAATAAAGCCAAAAGGGTATTTTCGGTAATGTCTACTATAGAGATGGATTGATTGGAATGAATTGTTTTATACCAAACACGGTAATAAAGTATTTCCAGGCATGTAATGTCGTATACCAAACACAGTATTGCAACATTCCCACCCTCATATTCCTGGGAATCCACTAATTCCTGGAAATTCTCCAATCCGCGTACCAAACGCCCCCTAAGGCATTCTCTCATTATAATATCACTAGTAGTTTACACGTGCGATGCACGTCTTAATAAATATAGCTTTTTATAAAGTAAAAATTCAGACATAGTCTGGATTTGATCAAAAACCTCATTTACAATAGTTATGTACGTGCATTGCACGGGTTGGTAGATGGACAAATTACACTAAGGCATTCTCCCATTATAGTAGTAGAGATATTATTATTACTAGTAATTTACACGTGTGATGCACGTCTTAATAAATATATATTTTTTAAAGTAAAAATTTTGACGTAGTCTGGCCACGAACTCGGGACATCTTTTATATTAGTTATGTACGGACAATGCACGTCTTAATAATTTTTTTAAAAAAATAAAAACTCTGATGTAGTGAAGACTCAAACCTGGAACCTCCTTCATATTAGTTATGTACATGTGTCACACACATTGATAGATTAACAAATGACACTAAGGCGTTCACCCATTATAATATTATATATATATATATATACACACACACACACACACACACAAGGGCGGAGACAGTAATGGCTGCGGGTGAGCGGCCACTCCCCCTGGCATTTGCTAGCCCTCTATGTAGGCCCAATTCAATTTTTTTAAATGGAGGCCCTTGCCCCCCCCCTGATCTGGGCTGAGAAACACCCTCACTCCTCTTTCGGCCCAAGACTCAGCAAACCAATTAACACCTCCCGCTCCTCTTCTTTCTTCGGTTCTCCCTTTCCGTGCTCCTCCGAAACCCTATTCCCAGTCCAATTATCCAAGCCCTCAATTCCAATTTCCAAACCTCCAAATCTTCATGAGTTCCTCTGTTTGTCTAGCTCCCAACTGCAATGCACCAACGCCGACGCCAGTTTTCCTCCGAACATCTCATTCTTCGCATAATCGCAAACCCTAGCTCCCATTCCCAATTCAAACCCCCAATTCCAAATCTTTTATCATCTTCTCATTCTTTCCCAACCTAACTACTCTGAGTCTCTCATCTTCGCTGCTCATCTGAAACCCTAGTTCCCAAGACCCAAATCCCAATTTCTGAAGCTTAGTTTCTTGAATTTGTATTTTGAAAGTAAATTTTTAGTACATTTCGATTTATCTTATTGATTTATTCAGAATTTAATGTTAATTTGAATTTAATGTGATTTTTATAATGTAGTTTTTATAGCTTCGAAACTCAAAAACAATTTCCTTTCTTCGGTATGCAAAAGAGGAGCTTGTAACTGGGGGGCTAAAGGAGGAAACTTGCTGCACAAAATTTGGTCGATTGAATGCCCAAGAGGAGAAATTAGAGCAAGACACGAAATTTGAGTTGAAGATTCTTGCAACATAAAGTGGGTAACCTTTCTTGCAACATATGAAAAAAATGCTTAAATTTTTATTTTTTCTAGTAATAGATTAAAGCAATCCCAATCAGATATTCTATCTAGTTGGAGATTCTTGCAACATAAAGTGGGTAACCTTTCTTGCAACATATGAAAAAAATTGCTTGAATTTATATTTTTTCTAGTAATATATTAAAGCAATTTAAAGATCTCAATTAGATATTCTATCTAATGTCTAACCCCTTTTCATCCACACAAAAAAAGGTACCTCCAAATGTGTTAAACAAAATATCTGAAATTGATAATTGCTCCTAAATTAGTAGATTCTTTCAACACTTTTAATTTGGGCTAAATTTGAAAGAAAAAAAAAACCCTTGAACTATCCCATTTATGCAGATAACCTATTTAATTTTTTTTTACGCAGAAAACCACACTCAAGTATGGATGCAAAAAACCCCCTGAAGTATATTTTCAAAA
The DNA here is from genome assembly GCA_017893485.1 of Hemerocallis citrina. NCBI lineage: Eukaryota > Viridiplantae > Streptophyta > Magnoliopsida > Asparagales > Asphodelaceae > Hemerocallis > Hemerocallis citrina. The sequence continues at coordinate 163,810,717 of CM030366.1, forward strand.
AACCACATATAAATTTTCCACTTGTATTAGATAACATCATTCATCTTTGCAAGTTGGTTCAAGAAACATCATGCATCTTTCTTATTATTGTGAAAAACCTCACTCAACTTTAGCAGAAAACTCACGCCGTCCGAATGTGTTTTTTGCAACCATGCTTCAATGTGGTTTTCTACGTAAAAAAAAGTTCAGTGAGGTTTTCTGCATAAAGGGAATAGTTCAAAGTGGTTTTTTCAAATTTAGCCTTTCATGTTTGCTTCACTTGATATCATCCTGATTTGAGTGCAACATGAATCTGCTTTCTTGTTAATCTTTTTAACATGTACTTGACAAGTGGTAGATCTTTGCCTCTTTGGTATCTATAGTTTATCTGACCATGGCAGTACTTTGATAGAGTTTCAACGAGTAGTAGAACTTTGATATAGTATTGACTTTTAATTACTTTGGGATCTTAGAGTTTGTTTAAGTTCTTTTGTAATATGATTGTGGATGTTTAAAGACTTTATAAATTTTTTGTTCTTGTAATTTCATTCCCGGTGGATAAAAATTCTGGCTCCTCCACTGTATGTATCTATATAATAAAACACAAAGAAAGTTATCAAGTGGCTCTCCTTCAATCCCCCCAAAATCAAAGGCCTAGATCTAATCCAACAAAACACATTCCTCCCCCCCCCCCCCAAAGTCTCCCCCCAAAACATTTCACTCCCTCTCTCTCTCCATATATATATATATATATATATATATATATATATATATATATATATATATATATATATACACACACTAGATTTTCCCGTGGGCACGTGCCTACGGCATGCCATCGAAACTATACAAAACACGAAAAGCCCTGTAAACAGTAAAACAACAATTGTGTAGCTCAAGTTTGAATAATATGACAATAATTAGTTGTAAATAAAAGTTCATGTTTCCATTAGTATATGTTAAAAAATTGTAACTCCTATTTCCCCGTATTTGTATCTTATATTATATTTTGCCTCATTGTACTCTCTCATCTATTTGAGATCCTGTAGTTTGTTTTAGATTGAATAAAATCGTTATTTTTGTCTCGACTCAATTTTTGGTCCTTGTATCGAATTCATTTGTGTGCACTTTGTGTCGTTCTTCATGGAGAATTGACCATTTCTTCCCATTTATCTCTTTAATCCCTATTTTATTGCATTTTGACCAATTCTTTTGTTGGATCCTATTTGAAGCAGATACCCTAAAACCCACAAACCCGAAACTCTACTATATAACCCTACCCTAACCCTAATCCCAACCCTAATCACTGTGTAAACATAACTCACCCCGCCGCTACCCCATTTCCCTTCCTCCGCTCTTTTCGCTCACAGAACCCACTTCCCCTACCTCCGATCGCCTCTCCGTTCGTCCCCTCATCACCACGACCCCGCTCCTTGTCAATCCCACCGCCATCTCACAACCACCATCGCCTGCATCATTCCCAGAGCCTTCATCCATCAAACCCAAACTCCCGAACCCATCATCCACCATTCGCCATCCCCAAACTCTCGAACCCAACCCATTTTCTCCGCCTGTGACCTCCACCCTCCATCGCCTCATCTCCCCCTCATCCTCCTCGACCTCCGTCGCGTCACCACACACCACCGAACCCAACACCCCGCTCCTTCGCTCCACCTCTGTTTTGAACCACGAACAGAGTCGCCGAGCGCGTCACCCTCCTCAGTCGTCGCCGCTCCGTCACCGCCGTGCTACCCCGTCGCCGCGTCGCTCCTCGACGTAGCGCTGTCGTCGAAGAACCCCGCCATCGCCAATCTCTCTCTCGCGTTCGCTGATCATTGAAGAAGAGAATGAAGGAAGAAGAAAGGAGGAAAAGGCGGGATCAAATCTCGACCATCGGATCGCATCAAGATCCGTGCAATCGAGCCAGATCTGATCGCTGTTCGGTGTTCGCCCACAGCGAATCCCAGATCCGCTGTTCGCTGTTCGGGAGGGATCCGCTGCGTAGGAGGGATCCCATTGGCTGCGCTCGCTGTTTGGTGTTCTGGGCGCAGCGAATCCCAAGGTCGCTGTTCGCTGTTTTGGCGATCTGGTGTGGGAAATTTTGGCTCTTCTGTTGGATCTTCGCTCGTGCTTTTGGGAGACTTCTTCCGGGATTTTTCAACCCAATTTTCTACAACAAGTGGATCTAATTATCGTCAAATTAAGGCAAGTATCCCTTGTACGATTTTAATTGTTCTAGTACAAGCATCCCTTGAAAAATATTACAAATAGTTAGAATTGTGACTCCTCCTTGACTATCGTTGTTGATTAATATCAATCCTCCAAAATTTTATAATTCTAAGAGTCACAAAAATTTCTTTGTATTAAATTATAATTACTTGGACTCTTTTACCCCTTGAATACATGAACACATGAGATTAAGGAGCCCTAAATTGGTAGACACATGGTATATTTTGTATTTGATGAACTTGCAACCATTTAACTTGAAAAACAATTATTATTTGCTGTTTTGACCACCAATATCCTGTATTTTATATCACACAGTAACTTAGATGCCAAATGACAAATTCCCATGCAATCTATACTAGTAAGTTATTCCCACATGTTGCTGTCCTGAATCTTCTTTTGCTGTTTCGACCCCCTTAACATTAGAATTTGGACCCGAGCCCTGAATAGAAAATGTAGATCTAGATGTCTAGATATCGATAGCTTCCAAAAGTTTCGAATTCGGAATTACGGTCTAAGAGTTATGGTAGTTTTACTGCAGCTGTGTTGGTAAACGCAGATTTGCAAAACTGCTACACACCTTTACTTTGCGAATTAATTTAGCTATGTAAACAGCAAGCGTTGGACTTGAAATTTTATATGCGGTTGCTGGACACCCTATAGGACATCCTCAATTTTTCCCAAAATTAATTAACATTATTTCAACCCTGTTTCACATGTATAAACTCAAATACACAATTCTACCTGAACAAATGTAACAAGCCGGGGTTTGAGGGAAGGACTATAGAGTGGACAACATAGGTAAGTGTACTCGGAAGGAGGCCCGTGTTTCCCATAATGTTATGTTAAATGGAACTAAGTGCCACGTCATGGGTGACGGGGGCCACCTCTAGAGCCTACGGGGGCCACCTCTAGAGCCTATTATATGATTACACGATATATATATACTTGAGATCATATGGAACTAAGTGCCACGTAGAAATACGTGCCACATCATGGGTGACGGGGGCCACCTCTAGAGCCTACGGGGGCCACTTCTAGAGTCCATGGTTGATCACTTGCTTGATACTTAATACCTGAGTACGCCGCCCTATGGACTCCATTACTAGGCCTAAACATAACTGATTTGACTGTAGCAACCATGTAGTAAAAAGATGGATGCATGAAGTGCTACCTAGATAGTAATAACTACAAGACTTGAACATGATACCTGCTTACACGATACTTGACTATATGATACATGAAACATGATACATGACACTTGAAACCTGAAACTTGAACTTGATACATTGTTACTTGATACTTGACAACTTGATACTTGAGACCTGACAACTTGGCACTAGACTTGAGACTTTTTACCTGACACTTGAACTAGATGCCTGTCACTTGAGGTTAGATACCCTATGTGTTCACTTGTCACTTGTTTTACCACTAGTTTTTGTTATCCAACCTGTTTTACTTGAGTTACCCTTCTTGTTAGCTAGTTCTTGGTTCTTTCTACTACTTGTTATATCTCTGTTACATTCTTGATTCCAAATCCCCATTACTTGTACTCGTTTTTACTATTTGTGACCCTAGCTTGCACTAAGGGCATTTTCTCTTGTTTTTCTCTGTTTTTCTTTTTAAATTTATTAAGCAGACCTTGGAGACGAGCTACCCGTTGGAATTGGTGAGCAAAGGTTTTAGCCTTCAAGTGAAGAAAATACTTGTTTAGAACATTTATTTTTCATGAAATTATTATTCCTTCTGTTTAAGAACTTGTAACGGGCTGATGTTCCCGAGTTTTAACTTGATCCAGACTTGAAACTATTTGGATGTTATTATTATATTTTCAATTGTTTCCGTTGCTAATAAATTATTCATGCATGCTTGGTTACATATATATCTCTCTTGTTATATTCTTGTTGTGATGCTGAGTCGATCCTACAGCTTTTGAATGATGTTAAGATCATTCGCTGGGCTTCGTCATGCACTCGTATTCTGTATTTTGGGAAGCGAGGCGTGACAAAAATAATTATAAATAGGGGTGTAAAATCTAACTTCTTAGAACTTTAAGTGTGGAAATGATGAAATTTAACTCTTGAAGAGATATTTGATATTTTCGATATAACATGTGCAATAAAAAACATAAAAATTCTAAAAATTTACAAATCTGAAATCTTAAAATCTAAATTTCCATGTAAATAAAAACAAAATGGTAAAGAGAGATAGGGAGAGAGAAAGAGAGAAATATGAAAAAGTGAAGAGAGAATAGAGAGATAGTAATAAAGTAATGAGTTTTTTAGTTTTTGAGGGAAAATTGGTTTTGGGATTTAAAATTTTGGGAGGGAAAATGTGTTTTGTGAGGTTAGATCTGGGCCTTTGATTTTGAGGGGATTGAATGTGAGCCACTTGATAGCTTTCTTTGTGTTTTATTATATAGATATACACACACTAGATTTTCCCCTATATATATATATATATATATATATATATATATATATATATATATATATATATACTAGATTTTCCCGTGGCACGCCTTCGGAACGATACAGCATATGAAAAGTCTTGTAAATAGTAAAACAACAATTATGTAACTCAAGTTTAAATAATATGAGAATAATTAGTTTTAAATAAAAGTCCATGTTTCCATTAGTATATGTTGAAAAATAATTATAAATGAGGGTATAAAATCCAACTTTTTAGAACTTTGGGGGTGGAAAATGATAAAATTTAACTATTGAAGAGATATTTGCTATTTTCAATGTAACATGAACAATAAAAAAACATAAAAAATCTAAAAATTTACAAACGTGAAATCTAAAAATCTAAATTTCTGAGTAAATAGAGAGAGAATGAGAGAGAGATATAGAGAGAGAAATAATTAAATAAACAAATGAGTTGTTTTTTTTAGGGGGGGGGATTTGAATTTGGGTTTGGAGATTTGAAGTTTTGGGGGGAAAATGTATTTTGTGAGGTTAGATTTGGGCCTTTGATTTTGAGGGGATTGAAGAAGAGCCACTTGATAGCTTTCTTTGTGTTTTATCATATATATATATACATATATATATATATATATATGAGTGATCCAATGAGATACATCTTAAAATGAGATAATGAGATACATCAATAATGACCATTGGATATAAGGGAATTGAAATGAGTGGCTCTCATTTATTTCTACATATCTATTATAAAAAAACCTAATTAAAAAAAAAAACTAATTTTAAAACCATAAAAAAAAACCTAAGTTATCTCTCTCATCGTCCCTCATCTCTCATCTCTCATCTCTCTCTGTGTTTCAATTTTCAAGCAGTGCCCATCTCTCATCTCTCTCTCTCTGTTTCAATTTTCAAACAGAGCCGCCCTTCTCTCACCGTCCCGTTGCCAACTCCGACCACCTTCCACCTTCACCATCATCCTCTTCACCAACCCCTCGTCACCTCCAACCCATCGTCTTCCCCTGTTCGTCTTCCCCCTATTTTCAAATAGAGTTCGCCGTCGAAGCTCGCCGATTATGCATGTATGAATTCCAGCACATGTGTGAACCATTTACATATTGCTATTCCTCTGGCCATTTGTGTGTTAAGCATGATATTTTGATGACATGATTTGTTATGGTTCATATCATCCCAAGTTATTAATTATTTCTCTGTTTCGAGAGCAATGTGGAAAGCTCTGGGTTGGCTCATTTTATCTTGACATATTTTACTTAATTTGAAGGTAAAATTCAAGGGTCTATGTGAGACTACATATGTGATAGAATTGCTTGCAAATACAACTGAAATACAATTACTGTTGCATCTAGAATTTGATAATCGGTTGCAGCAATTGCAATATGACTAGCTGATATATGTACAACGGGATCGTTGCAAGCAGAGAAGCTAGCTAGCAAGAAGGGAATTACAAATGAACGAAGATTGTGGCAATTTGCCTACCAATTTGACAGTGGCTGTCAGTTTGCAGTGTTAGCAATGGTTCCATCATGTTCTCAGTTAAACATAGCTCCGCAATTTCATCTGTGGCCAAACTAGCTGGAACTTGCAGCTAGCATCTCATAAGATCACTGCAATTTTCCCAATCAAGATTGTATTATTCCTCAGCAATTTATTTCTCATGGAAACCTGGTTGGGTTGTATTGACTGACTAGTAATCAACATATATACTTGATATGGATCAGATGACGTGGCCCCTCCTAGGCCACAGGATCCCCTCAAAGAGCGTGCACCGCCAGCTCATCCGGGTCTGCCATGTCAGCTTGGAAACCACCCAAGTCTTCGCCACGTCAGCCCTAAACCACCCCGGGCCTGTGCCACGTCAGTCCTACACCGCTTGGGCTTCTGCCACGTCAGGCCCACAGGCAACCGGGTCCAGACCCGGCCCCAAACGGGTCCAGACCCGGTTGGCTTCTCCTATAAATACCAGACCCTCCACCCCTTCCCAAGGTAATCCATCTTTTCCCTCTCAAATCCTAGTTACTGTTATCTTTCAGTAGCTGACTAGATCGTTGGAGGGTCTGCCACCGGGACCAACTCCGGTGTTCCTACACGAGACTCCGGATCCGAACCTCCAGATCCGAACCGAGCATCCAATCTCTGCCTCAATCACGTCTACTCCCGAACCGTTCCCCTGGCTGAGGGTCAGGACCACCGTTCGCACCAAGGCTTCCTCCACCAAAACAAATCTAGAAGAACTCACACCTAGTGCATCCACACCCCTCAAAAACAAACCGCATCAGGTTGGCACCGTCTGTGGGAAACCTCTAGTGCAGACGCCGGCCCGAGCTCAGCCATTAACGGTATCCCGTCCATCCGAGCTCACATGGTGCCCAAGGCCAGGAGAGCTGTCACCTCTGCGCGTCCCAGGATGCCCCTCCTCAGGACGACCCTGCCGACGCTCATGGATCCAACAATCCGGGGATCAGCCACGGACACCAGTCAGTGGCCTCCCGTTCGGTCATGCCCGACCTACGCGGGGTCATCCAGAATCGACAAGAAAGCCGGACTAGGGGAGGGGCCGCTTCCAACTCGGTCATGAACCATCCCAGACCACCGCCCCAAGGATGGGCGCCGGCGCTCAGCCGTGTCGGCAGGAGGCCGCCGGCCCAACATAGCCGGGCTGAATGAGCTCTAGTCACCCACCAGGAGTTCCAGGACATTCGGAAAGAGATCATGGAGGCCATCCGCGGGGTCCCCGTCGACAAGACCGACCACCGCTATAACTCACGCTCGGACATCGAGGCCAACGCGTCTTGCGGCCTGACTGTCCTGCCGGAGTATGACGATGACGTCTTGAAACGCCTCTAGAAAATGGAAGACCGCCTCGACCACTTTGGCGATGGAGGCACGAGGCCGGCCCATGGGCACAGTCCCATCCGACCTCCTTTCTCCACCGCTATCATGCAGGCCGAAATACTCCAGAATTTTTGTCCCCCACAATTCGAGACTTATGACGGTGAGGGTGATCCTGCTGATCACATGGAGGGCTTCAAGACCCTCATGATGATTCACAGTGCATCGGATCCCCTCCTGTGCCGCGCCTTCCCCACCACCTTCCGGGGCCCAGCTCGGGAATGGTTCTCCAAGCTCACTCCCGGCTCCATCTACTCTTTCGACCAACTGGAGGGCAACTTCCTCGCCCACTTCGTGACCAGCTGAAAGGCCGAAAGGACGAGTGCGTCCTTACTGGGCCTCCGACAGAAGGAAGGGGAGTCGCTCCAACTGTTCGTCCGAAGGTTCACCACTGAGGCGAGGTCGGTCTCCTCCCTGGACCCAGGGGTCGCCTCGGTAGCATTCCGGCACAACGTCCAGCATGGCCAGCTAAAGGCATCCCTGGCAAAGAAGCCTCCGATCGATTTTCCTAACCTCCTCAATCGGGTCAAAAAGTACATCCGGGCCGAGGAGGCCCGGAATCCAGAGGACCCCAAGGAGATTCCTGGAAAGGAGAAAAGCAAGGCCGATGAGGCGGGGCAAGCAAAGAAGGTCCCCAGAGATGGGGGCGTCGCGAAAAGAGTCCCTCCTGTCCTTCGCTTCGAGAGGTACACTCTGCTGACGTAAAATGTGTCAGCCATCCTCTTAGCAATCGAAGATAGGAACCTCGTGCAATACCCTCCGCGACCGACCAACAACAACAAGAAGAGGGACCAGTGGTTCTACTGCTGCTTCCACCGGGACAACGGGCACGACACGGACCATTTCCGCACCCTGAAGGATGAGATCGAGGTCCCCATCGAACGAGGGTACCTCCGGGAGTTCAAACGGGAAGACGTTCGGGACCAGAGGGACACGAGGAATAGGAGGCCTTCCCCTCCTCCTCAAGCACCCAGACAGCATCCCGAGCGGGACCCCGAGCATGAAGAACCCGAAGGTCAGGCCATCTTACATTGAGTCAACGGAGGGCCCATGGGAGGGGAGTCCAACACTTCCCGCAAGGCGTTCATCCATGGGGTCAACGCCGTCCAGGGCCCTCTCATCCCTCAGGTCCAGTAACTCCCTATCTCCTTCTCTGCGGAAGACCTGGATGGAGTTCGGCTCCCGCACTGCGACGCACTCGTCATCAGCCTCAGCATGGCAAACTTCGAGGTCCGTCGCATCCTCGTGGACAACGGGAGCTCGGTAAACATCCTCTTTCTTGAAGCATTCGAGAACCTGAAGCTCTCTCGGGATAAGCTGAAGCCAGTCGGGTACACATTGCATGGATTCTCCGACGTCCCGATGGCCATCGAGGGGATAGTGACCTTGGATGTCACCACTGGTACGACCCCTCACAGGTGAACCGAGTTGATGAACTTCATGGTTGTAAATGTCAAGGAAGCCTACAATGCCATCCTCGGCCGCCCCGGGATTTGCTCCCTCCAGGCGGTTCCCTCGGCCTACTACCAAAAGCTAAAATTCCCTACCAAGTCTGGTGTTGGAGTTGTCCAAGGGAACCAAGAAGCGGCACGCTCGTGCTATGTGACGGCAATCGGGGATGGTGTGTTCCCCCTGGATGCCGTCTAGCTACAGCCCGAGAGAACCCAGCCAGAACCAGAGCCGGCAGACGAATTAGAAGATGTCTTGTTCGAGATTGGGGATGCGTCAAGGTGTTTTCGAGTGAGCTGCTCCCTCGCTCTCGACCTCAAATCTTCCCTGATCGAATGCATCTGCCGCAACGTCGACCTCTTCGCCTGGAAGCCCTCCGATATGCTCGGTATCTCTGAGTACCTCATAATGCACAAACTCAGCGTGATCCCCGACTCGAAGCCGATCGTACAGAAGCGACGTAAGTTCGCCCCGGAGAGGCAACAGGTGGTGAAAGCGGAGGTGGACAAGCTCTTTTCCGCCCTTTTCATACAGGAGGTCAGCTACCTTGAGTGGCTGGCGAACGTTGTGATGATCAAAAAGGTGAGCGGGAGCTGGAGGATCTGCATAGACTTCACAGACCTCAATAAGGCATGCCCCAAAGATCCGTTCCCCCTCCCCAGCATTGACGCTCTGATCGATGCTACATCGGGTCACGAGCACCTTTCTTTCATGGACTCCTTCTCGGGCTATAACCAGATCCGAATGTTCCCTCCTGATATTACCAAGACGTCCTTCGTCACGGACCAAGGTCTGTACTGCTACCGTGTTATGCCCTTCGGGTTGAAGAACGCCGGTGCTACTTATCAGAGGCTCGTCAACTGAGTCTTCAAGGATCAAATTGGGCGTAATATGGAGGTGTACGTCGATGACATGCTCGTCAAGAGCCAGCGGGGATAGGATCACGTCGCCGACCTGGAAGAGGCCTTTGGGGTCCTTCGGACCCACAACATGAGACTCAATCTGGCGAAATGTGCATTCGGCATCTCCTCGGGAAAATTCCTCGGGTTCATCGTCAGCCAGCACGGTATCGAGGCGAACCCCAAAAAAATCTAGGCCATAATAGACATGGCCCCTCTCAGAAACATCAAAGAGGTCCAGAGGCTAACGGGAAGACTGGCGACCATCGGCCGTTTTCTTTCCAAGTCAGGAGAGAAGTCCCTCCCATTCTTCAAGGCACTGCGCAGAACCGGAGGATTCGAGTAGGGTTGAAGGAGTACCTCGCCAACCCTCCTCTCCTCAGTAAGCCTGAACCAGGTGAGCCCCTCTGGCTTTACCTTTCGACTTCGGAGAGCGTGCTCAGTGCCGTCCTCGTTCGAGAAGAGGAAGGAGTCCAAAAGCTTCTGTACTATGTGAGCAAGGTTCTGCTCTCCGCTGAGATCAGATACTCCAGGATGGAGAAGATAGCATACTCCTTGGTAATGGCCGCGCGGAAGTTTCGTCCCTATTTTCAGGCGCATTCAGTCCAGGTGCTCACAGACCAACCTCTGAACGCCGCGCTCTATAAGCCAGAGAGCTCGGGACGACTAGTCAAATGGTTAATTGAGCTTAGTCAATACGACATCGGCTATCAGCCAAGGACGGCCATCAAAGGACAGACCCTCGCCGAGTTCATCACGGAATGCACCATCTCCGAGCAGCCCGAAAGTAATGAGGTCGACCAGATGTGGGAAGTTTACGTCGATGGATCCTCCTGCGAAGCGGGGAGCGGTGTGGGCATCATTCTGCGGGGTCCTGACGGTTTCCTCCTTCAATATTGCCTCTGCCTCAACTTTTCGGCCTCTAACAACTATGCCGAGTACGAGGCCATGATCGCCAGGCTTACCCTGGCGTATTAGGCCGGCGCTAGACAGATCAGGACCTTTAGCGACTCCCAGCTCATGGTCAACCAGATCACCGGGGAGTGCGAGGCCCGTGACGATCGAATGATCAAGTACCTGGCCGCGGTCCAATGGCTATTGACTTCCTTCGAAGATTTGGCGGTCTTAAGGATCCCCAGGGAGCAGAACACCCAAGCCGACGCTTTATCAAAGCAAGCTTCCTCATCCTTCGAAGGTCTCGATCGCACCGTCCTGATCGAAGTGCTCTTAAAGCCGGGTACCGACTTCCCCGAGACTCTCTGCATTGAAGAAGAAGCTCCTCCTGACGACTGGACCACTCATATCAAAAAATTTCTAATCAAGGGAGAGCTTCCCGAAGACGAAGCTGAAGCGAGGCAGGTCAGGGTCCGTTCAGAAAGGTTCGCCCTGATCAACACGACCCTCTTCAAGAGGTCATACACAACGACGGACGGAAGACCCTACCTCCGCTGTCTGACCCCCGATGAAGCAAAGTACGCTCTCAAGGAGCTACATGAGGGAATCGGCGGGTGCCAGATGGGAAGCCGCTCGCTCGTGCGAAAGGCTTTGAACCACGGGTACTACTGGCCCACGATGTTGCAAGACGCCCTCACCCTGGTGAAGAAGTGTGGCCCATGTCAATGGTTCTCCCCCGTGAAGAGGGCTCCGCAAGAAAACCTCCATTCCATGGCCAGTCCGCCCCCCTTTGCAATGTGGGGGATGGATCTGGTAGGCCCATTTCCAAAGGCAACGGGCCAACGAAAGTTTCTCATAGTGGCAATCGACTTCTTCACGAAGTGGATCGAGGCCGAGCTGTTAGCCACGATCACCGAGCAGCAGACCCAACAGTTTTTCTGGAAATACATCGTCTGCCGATTCGGGATCCCACAAGTGCTCATTACTGACAATGGGACTCAGTTCGCGGGTAAACATTTCCGAAATTTCTGCGAAGATCTCGGGATCCAGCAGCGTTTTTCTTCGGTATGCCACCCACAGTCAAACGGTCAGGCCGAGAACGGGAACCGCCAAATCCTCGACGGCCTCAAGAAACGACTCGATAACTCTTCCAAGGGGTTATAGGTTGATGAGCTGCCGAGCGTTCTCTGGGCACACCGGACGACAAAGAGGATCTCCATGGGAGAGTCGCCATTCAACCTGACATACGGCGCGGAGGCCATCATTACCTTAGAGATCGGGATCCTTTCACCCCGGATCATAGTCTTCGATGAAGCAAGCAACTCTGCACAGCTACGAGCCGACCTGAACCTCATAGACGAGGTCAGGGAGAAGTCTGTCATTAGAAGGAACATCTACCAATAGAGGATCGAAAGGTTCTACAACAAGAAGGTGTGACCCACCGACATCAAACTCGGAGACCTCGTCCTCCGGAAGCTGGCGGTGTCCAACCCCGGCCATAAGAGGAAACTGGCTCCAAACTGGGAGGGCACATGCAAGGTATCTGGGGTCGTACGCCCGGGCACTTACCGCCTAACCGATCCAGAGGGCAAGACTGTCAAGAGGCCCTAATAGAGCACCTCATCAAATTCCTAGAAGGAGAGGGTTAGCCTCTACAACCCAATGTAAATTATGAAGGATGTAACCGGCACGACGTGCCATGTTTTTGTAAAGTTCAAATATGTTGTAATTATGTCAGCTTTCTTAAAATAAGTTCTGGCCTCGTATTAGTTTGCCGGAAAAAAAAAAAACAAAAAAAAAACATGTCTTCATATAAGCCACAAAAGCTTTCCTTACAAGTTTAGGGCTCGGTGGTCAGATAACATTGCGAGACACAAAAGCTTTCCTTACAAGCTTACGGCTCGGCACTCGGAAGAAAATGCGAGCCACAAAAGCCTTCCTTACAGGCTTAGGGCTTGGAGGTCGGATAGCATTGCGAGCCACAAAAGCTTTCCTTACAAGCTTAAGGCTCGGCGGTCGGATAGCATCGCGAGCCACAAAAGCTTTCCTTACACGCTTACAGCTCGGCGCTCGGATAGCAACGCGAGCCACAAAAGCTTTCCTTACAGGCTTAGGGCTCGGCGGTCGGATAGCATCGCGAGCCACAAAAGCTTTCCTTACAAGCTTATGGCTCGGCGCTCGGATAGCATCGTGAGCCACAAAAGTCTTCCTAAGAACAAGTGTGGGGGCTCGGCTTCGATCCCGAGCAAGGTCGTGGCTTACTTCAAAGCCACTCGACCAATAAGCTCGGCGACGACCGTCGGCCACGCCTGCTACTGGCTTTCTCCCCGGTGTGGGGGCTCGGCACCTGCCCCTAGCATGGTTTAGACTTCTTCAAGCCTATCAACCTATGCGCACGGCGGCAATCGCCAGCCACGCCCGTACCGTCTTTCTGAGAAAAAGTGTGGGGGCTTGGCATCGATCCCGAGCAAGGTCGCGGCTTTTTTCAAAGCCACTCGGCCGATACACTCGGCGACGACCGTCGGCCACGCCCACTACTGGCTTTCTTCCCGGTATGGGGGCTCGGCACCTGTCCCTAGCATGGTTTGAAATTCTTCAAGCCCATCAACCTATGCACACGGCGGTAACCGCCAGCCATGCCCGTACCGTCTTCTTGAAAACAAGTATGGGGTCTCAGCGTCGATCCCGAGCAAGGACGCAGCTTTCTTTAAAGCCACTCGACCGATACGCTCGGCGACGACCGTCTGCCACGCCCACTACTGGCTTTCTCTCCAGTGTGGGGGTTCAGCATCTGCTCCTAGCATGGTTTGGTCTTCTTCAAGCCCATCAACCTATGCACACGGCAGCAACCGCCAGCTACACCCGTACTGTCTTCCTGAGAACAAGTGTGGGGGCTCGTCGTCGACCCCGAGCAAGGCTGATGCTTTCTTCAAAGCCACTCGACCGTTATGCTCGACAGCGACCTTCAGCCACGTCCACTACTGGCTTTCTCCCCGGTGTGGGGGCTCGGCACCTGCCCCTAGCATGGTTTGGACTTTTTCAAGCCCATCAACCTATGTGCATGGCGGCAACTGCTAGCCACACCCGTACCGTCTTCCTGAGAACAAGTGTGGGGGCTCGTGTCGATCCCGAGCAAGGATGCGGCTTTCTTCAAAGCCACTCGACGGATACGCTCGGCGACGACTGTCGGCCACGTCCATTACTGGCTTTCTCCCTGGTGTGGGAGCTCGGCATCTACCCCTAGCATGGTTTGGGCTTCTTCAAGCCCATCAACCTATGCACACAGCGGCAACCGCCAGCTACACCCGTGCCGTCTTCCTGAAAACAAGTGTGGGGGCTCGTCGTCGACCCCAAGCAAGGCCGAGGCTTTCTTCAAAGCCACTCGACCGTTACACTCGGCGACGACCTTCAGCCACGTCCACTACTGGCTTTCTCCCCGGTGTAGGGGCTCGGCACCTGCCCCTAGCATGGTTTTGACTTCTTCAACCCCGTACCGTCTTCCTACGAGCAAGGGGTGGGGATCGTTCTCAACCCCGAGCAAGGCAGCGGCTTTCTTCAAAGCCACTCGACCAATACGCTCGGCGGCGACCGTCCACCACGACCACTTCAGCAAAGTTTTCATTAAGGTTTAGGGCGCCCTCCTTTAGCAAATGCCCCGAACTTCGAGTCGTTGTTTGACCCTCCTCTCACCCGCGAGCAACTCGGGGTTTACAGCTTTCAAAAGCCAAAATCCCGAACTGTTCGAGGGTGGCAGGGGAGCCACTGACTAAAAGCTCTCTTCGATCCGCCGATCCTCTGAATCAATTGATCGGCCCACCACTCACCAACGAACAACCCGGGGTCATACGGCCCTCAAGGCCAAAATCCCGAATTGTTCGAGGGTGATTGGTGCACCACCAATCCGGAGCCCTCATACCAAAGTTCTAATTTTGGGGCGCCCGCCTTCCGCAGGCACCCAAATCGAATGGCAGATTAGTAAATCTCAATTCCTGACCACCAACAAGGAGCGGAGGGAGGTTATATAGCCCCCTGAGAAGCGCAGTTATTGCATCTAGGAAGTCCAAACGACGGAAGGCGAAATGTCGCCATTAATGCATATTGGAAGGCGATACGTCATCATTAATGCCCATCGAGAGGCGAAATGCCATTAATTATGCAACGCATGTGCAACGTCACTGTGCGATTTTTCCGCCTCGGCGGCGACCCCTTTTTTCAAGGCCGAGCCCGGCAACAATCCCCGCTCAATGGAATTATCAAGGTTAAAGAAGTCGGGAATCTATTTTTATTATTACTCATCGTGCGCCCGTAACGGCGGCACAAATACAATGAAAAGCTTACAACTCACTCGCACTCGGCCTAAAACTTAAAGTCGGCGCTTCCTTCGGGCTCCCTCTCTCGCTCAGCCGGCCTGCCCATGGAAGGCTCCCCCGCCACCAAACTTCCCACATCATCAGGCTGGGCCCCCTCCAACAAAAAGGTCGGAGACGGTCCTAATACCGAATTGCTCGCCTCTTCGACCAAACTGGCACCTAGCACCAGCTTCAACCTACGGATCTCCAACTCCTTCTCAACCACGGCCCCACGAAGAAAAGACTCTGAATGACCTCCAGACTACTTGATTTTTTCTACACATACATCTATCAGCATGATAAATATGATGGATGGATTGGATCTTCCATAAGGGCCCCACCAAGTGAGTATAATCACCCATCACAGTGAATCATGTGGGTCCAATTTGTGGATCCAATTTGTGGCTGAGGGTCTGGATTCCAAACGCATCGTTGGGGTAAGTTTTAACGGTTGTGGGAGCAGTTCCGAATGACGAACCACTTCTAGCTCGCTTAAGAGCGAGCTTGCGAAGCGGAATCGAGCCAAGTTTTGGACTCCGATCGCGTCGTTTGAGTAAGTTTCAACGGTTGTGGGAGCAATTCCGAATGACGAACCACTTCTAGCTCGCTTAAGAGTGAGCTTGCGAAGCAGAATCGAGCCAAGTCTTAGAATCCGAACACGTCGTTCGAGTAAATTTCAACAGTTGTGAGAGCAGTTCCGAATGGCGAACCACTTCTAGCCCTCTTAAGAGCGAAGCTTGCGAAGTGGAATCAAGCCAAGTCTTGGAATCCGAACACGTCGTTCGAGTAAATTTCAACGGTTGTGGGAGCAGTTCCGAATGGTAAACCACTTCTGGCCCGCTTAAGAGCGAAGCTTGCGAAGCAAAATCGAGCCAAGTTTTGGACTCCAAACACGTCGTTCGAGTAAATTTTAACGATTGAGGGAGCAGTTCCGAATGGCGAACCACTTCTAGTCTGCTTAAGAGCGAGCTTGCGAAGCGGAATCGAGCCAAGTTTTGGACTCCGAACACGTCGTTCGAGTAAAAGCAATTAAAGGTCTTAAACAAAGAGATAAAATAATCATAAGAGAATCATCAGGGGAAAGAAGTTCTTTATTGATAACTGCCAATCGGTTGTTTCTAAGTTGCAAGTCGTTATTACAATGAGAAAATAAAGAAGCAAGTACAAATAAAAAGATAGGAAGGGCTCGACACTTGAAGGTACTCGGAGAGGCATTCAAACACCCTCTTAGTACTTCAGTAAGTGATCGGCGTTCCAAGTTCTTGGTATCTCTCTGCCTTCAAGGTCTTCAAGACGATATGCTCCTGGCCGGACTACCTTGGAAACCTTGTATGGTCCTTCCCAATTTGGAGCTAGCTTACTCGTTTGGCTGGGGAATGAGATAGCTAGCTTTCTGAGGACTAAGTCCCCTTCCTTTAGATCGTTGGGACGGACTTTTTTGTTGTAGGCCTGCTCAATTCTTCTCCGATAATTTTGCTGGCGAATTGATGCTCTTTCACGAAGCTCATCAATAAGGTTCAAATTCGCCCGGAGCTCTCTGGCATTCTGCTCTTCATCATAGGCAATAAGGCGAGGGGATGACAAACCAACTTCTAAGGGGATTACGGCCTCGGACCCATAGGTGAGATTAAAGGATGGCTCTCCTGTGGGGGTCCTTTTCGTAGTGCGGTAGTTCCACAATACGTTAGGAAATTGTTCTGCCCATAAGCCTTTGACTGACTTATCTAGTCTCTTCTTGATGCCGGAGAGGATCTGCCTGTTGGCATTCTCTACTTGACCATTATAGTGAGGATGGGAGACAGAGGAGAAGCGCTGCTGAATGCCGAGGTCTTCACATAAAGATCGGAACGCTGCTCCTATAAACTGTGTTCTGTTATCCGTTATTAGGACTCGAGGTATGCCGAACCAACAGATTACATTTTTCCAGAAAAATTGCAGCACTTTGTTCTCAGTAATAGTAGCTAGTGGTTCGGCCTCGATCCACTTAGAGAAATAGTCGATCGCCACGACTAGGAACTTGAGCTGGCCAGGAGCTGGTGGGAATGGACCTAGCAAGTCAATCCCCCACATTGCGAAGGGAATTGGACTCGAGAGAGATGTGAGTTGTGCTTGGGATAGTCGGCGGATGTTGGAGAACTGCTGACAAGGGCTGCATTGCTGGACATGTTGCTCGGCATCTCGAAGTAGGGTAGGCCAGAAGTACTCGTAGTTCAAAACTTTCCTGGCGAGGGAACTTGACCCTGAATGGGCTCTGCCTATACCTTCATGGAGTTATTGCAAGGCATACAAGGCTTCTTCCGGGGATAGGCATCTCAAGTAGGGTCTGCCATCTACTTGGGTATAAGAGCGTTTGTACAAGACTCCTTCAACAAGGGTGTACCACTCCGCTCTCGTTCGGATTCGACGGGCTTCTTTAGGATCTTGGGGAAGGGTCCCATCCCTGAGGAACTCTATCAGAGGTTTCATCCAGTTGTCCCAGAGTTGGACGGGTAGCGACTCCATCGAGTCGGGGGCTTCTTCTTCTATGCTTGGTCTTAGAAGTACTTCAATTAGGACGATCTGCTCGAGACCTTGGAGGGAGGAGGAGGCCAATTTTGAGAGGGCATATACTTAGGAGTTTTCTTCTCTAGGAATCTGCTGGAGCTGAGCCTCTTCGAATGAAGCCATGAGACTTTGGACCTTGGCCAGGTACTTTGCCATCCGGTCGTCTCGTGCCTCGTAGTCTCCTAAGACTTGATTAACCACCAGCTGTGAGTCACTGAATATTCGGACACGTTGTGCTCTGCCTTGCGAGCCATACCCTGACCTGCTATTAGGGCTTCATACCCAGCTTCGTTGTTGGAAGATTTGAAGTTGATATGGAGGGAGTATTGGAGAACGAAGTCATCTGGGCCTGCCAGAATGACTCCGGCTCGGCTCCCTTCGTCGCAAGAAGACCTGTCTACATATACTGTCCAGATAGGCGGCCCATTGGCTGCTTTGACTCACCTCCGGGATGATGCTTTCCACAAAAATTCAGCTAAGGCTTGAGCCTCGATTGCAGTCCGAGGCTGATAGGATATGTCATGTTGACTTAGCTCGATCGACAACTTCATCAGACACCCAGAGGTCTCAGACTTGTGCAGGACTTGCTTAAGCGGCTAGTCGGTAAGTACGACCACTGAGTGGGATTGAAAATAAGGACGGAGCTTCCTGGCTGCCATTATCAAGGCATATGCTATTTTTTCCAATCTCGAATAGCGGAGCTCGGCGTCTTTAAGCACCTTGCTCACATAATAGATAGGCTTCTGAGCATTGTCTTCTTCCCTCACTAAGATAGCACTGAGGGTTTGCTCGGAGGCAGCGAGGTAGAGGTAGAGTGTTTCCTCGGGAATAGGCTTGCTGAGGAGTGGGGGGGTGACCAGGTAGGCTTTCAGTTAGTCGAACGATTCTTGCTGCTGTTGGCCCCACTCGAAGCCCTTAGCCCCCCTGAGAGCTTTGAAAAAAGGAAGAAACTTCTCCCCTGACTTGGACAGGAAGCACCCTATGGCCGCAAAGCGTCCTGTAAGCTTTTGAACTTCTTTCATACTTGTAGGAGGAGCCATGTCCAATATGGCTTTGATCTTCTCGGGGTTGGCTTCGATCCCCCTCTGACTGACCATGAAGCCTAGGAACTTACCAGACGAGACCCCGAATGCACACTTGTTCGGGTTTAGTCTCATATTATGCTTCTTCAACACGTCGAAGGCTTCTTGTAGGTCGGCGACATGGTCAGACCCATGGATACTTTTGACCAGCATATCATCAACGTACACTTCCATGTTTCGGCTGATCTGATTCTGGAAGACCTTATTGACGAGGCGCTGGTAGGTGGCACTGGCATTTTTAAGCCCGAAGGGCATCACTCGGTAGCAATAGCGGCCTTGATCTGTGACGAAGGACATCTTTGAGATATCCGGGGGAAACATTTTGATTTGGTTGTATCTAGAGAAGGCATCCATGAAGCTCAACAGCTCATGGTCCGAAGTAGCGTCGATTAAGGTATCTATGCTGGGGAGAGGGAAAGGATCTTTAGGGCATGCCTTGTTCAAATCCGTGAAGTCAATGCAAATCCTCCAACTTCTATTGGCCTTCTTGACCATAACAATATTAGAGAGCCATTCGGGATAGTTGACTTCTTGTATGAATCGCGCATTGAGGAGCTTGTCCACTTCTTCCTTTATGGCCTGCTGGCGCTCAGGGGCGAACTTGCGCCTCTTCTGCTGGAACGGTTTGGATCCCAGAGCAACACTTAGGTGGTGGACGAGGAGGTCCTCGGAGATCCCTGGCATGTCGGCAACTGTCCAGGCGAAGAGGTCATGGATCTTCCTGATGCAATGGACTACGTCAGAACAGAGGGCAGAGGGGAGGGTCTTGCTGATAAAGAATTTGCAGTTCGAATCTTGCTCTGAAAAGAGCACTTCCTCTAGATCATCTATTGGTTCTGACATAGGCTGGGTGTTCCCCTGGGGAATCTCAAGAGTCTCGAGGGAAAGGACAGGTCCCCCGGTCGAGGTCATGTAACACTTGCGGGACATCTCTTGACTTCCCCTCACTTCCCCTACATCTGCCTTGGTAGGGAACTTCACTTTGAGATGATAAGACGACGGGATGGCTTCTAAAGCAGCTAGGCCAGGTCAGCCTAGGATCACATTGTAAGCAGCTGGAATGTCGACGACCATGAAATCCATTGGCTCCGTCCGGATAATAGGAGTTTTGCCAGCGGTTACGTCGAGGGTTATCACCCCTTCGATAGTCACTGACACTCCTGTGAACCCATGGAGCATATAACCGGTGGGCTTGAGCCTGTCCCGCGATAACTTGAGTCATCGGAAGGCCGCTAGGAAGAGGATGTTGACAGAACTGCCATTATCCACCAGGACCCTCTCCACTTTGAAGTTAGCCATGTGGAGGTTAATCATCAGTGCATCACAGTGGGGTGTTCGTACACCCTCTAGATCTTCATCTGAGAAAGTAACCGGGACTCCGAGACCTTTGGAAGGGGGTATGCTGTGCACCGAATTGACCTCCCGGATGAAAGCCTTTCGAGAAGAGTTGGAGGTTCCTCCCATTGGGCCTCCATGGATGAGGTGCAAGACGCGTTCTTCTTCAAACTTGGGTATCTCGTCGCGCCTCTCGGGATGCTTGTTAGCCCCCCTGGGGGGTGGAGGAAGATCGATCCGATTCTTTCTTACAAACTTAGACAGCTGCCCTCTCTGGATGAGGACTTCAATTTCATTTTTCAGAGCCCAACAGTCATTGGTGTCGTGACCGTGGTCTCTATGATATCGGCACCACTTCTCCTTGTCCCTCTTCTTCGCGGGGGTATTCATCTTCAGGGTAGGAGGCATGACTCCCTCTTTCTCAACCTCCATGAGAATAGTTGAAACACTGGTGTTGAGAGAGGTAAACTTCTCAAATCTGGGAGGCGGGCAGCGTTGATCCCTATTGTCCTTTTGGAGTTTTTTAGCTCCCTCATCTTCGGCTGCCTTTCTCTTGCTTCCTAAGGAAGACCCCTCGAATGTGGGGCGATGTTCAGCTTCCTCAGCCCGGATGTACTTCTCGCTTCTGAGAAGAAGGTCGGAGAAGTCTCGTGGGGGCTTTTTGGCTAGGGAGGAACGGAGGCTCGAATTGGGGACATTGGACTGGAAGGCGGCTGCAGCGACTGATTGGTCGAGGGAAGCAATGGACCTAGCTTTCGCGGTAAACCGCTTGACATAATCTCTTAGTTTCTCACCCTTCTTTTGATTGAGGAAGAGTAGTGAAATACTAGTCTTCTCGGTTCGACGGCTGCTCACGAAGTGGGTGATGAAGAGTGTTTCAAATTGTTCAAAAGAGAAGATGGAGGATGGGGCGAGGCGGGAGTACCATTCCCGAGCCGGACCTTTGAGGGTGGCTGGGAAGGTCTTGCACTGTAGAGCATCAGAAGCCTGGTGGATCATCATGAGAGTTTTGAAACTCTCGATGTGATCTACGGGATCTGACTCCCCCGTATATGTCTCGAACTGTGGTGGCTTAAAGTTTGCTAGAACGGGAGCCTCCATGATGGTTCGGGAGAATGGAGGTCTGCTTGGGCGGAGGGTCCTCCCTCTTAGCTCCTCTTCCCTGTCTAGCTGACCGAGGCATTTCTCCATCTCGTGGAGACGACGGTAAACAGCATCATCTCTTCGACGGTACCCTGGCGAGCCTCTGGACTCCTCTTCGTATGAAGGGGAGCGTGGAGTTTGGCAATGGTAGCTAGGAGAATGGTGAGGACTGGCAATGTGATGGCGATGGCTCGGATTTTGAGGAGTTAGGGACCGATGGCGAGGACTCTGGATCGGAGGAGGAGTAGGGAACCTCTGAACATTGTTGTTGTTGTTTGGTTGGAGATTGAGGGCCTGCAAGATTGTAGCCTAGAACTCTTGGAATTCGGCTCGGGTGATAGGTCCGTTCTCGTCCCTCTGGGCTGCCGACCAGCGGAAGAATGACATCTTCTCCGACGGTACTCTGGGGACTCCCTCCGCCTCCTATGGAGAGGGGATCTCCTGTGGTCGTGGCGACGAGGAGATCGCTCATTTGGACGTTTTGAGCGGGTGGCTCCCTCACGGGCCCGCCTTTCATCCAAACGGCGGCGAACGTCCTCTTCTTTCTGCCTGTTGATGAGGATATTGCAGAGGTCTTCGGAAGGCCGAGGGTTATGAGATGCCATTGAGTCGGTTGAAGGGTTGTGTATGGAGATATGGTCGCGGTGAAGGGGTTGCTTCTGAGGGTGAGGACGAGAGGTTCCTATACCAGCGTTCTGGAGCCCGGGTGGAGCCTGCTGGTGCTGAAGATTTTGAAGAGGAGGTTGTCCTGCTATATGGGTTGATTAGGCTGAGGAGGGAGTTGTCCCTGCTGCTGGACGGTTTGGAGGGGAGCTTCCTGTTGCAATTGAGGAGGAGTGGGTGCACGGTTGAACCCTCTTGATCTCAGTTTCCTTGGAGGCATGGCTAGAGGTGATCTTAACCGATGGAAGATGATGGATTGCTATTCGTGGTTCCTACAGACGGTGTCAATCTGTTGCTGCTGAAATCGGTGTGGGGACAAACAGATAGATTTATGGATTCTTGGGATGTTGAATAGTCAAACCTGAACACCTTTCCGCCGGAGTTTGACCGTGATTTCCCGCCATTGACCTGCAAAAAGTGCGAAATACCGGGGTTGATTCCGGCGATGCACCCTTCAACGCTCTTGTCAGTAATCAGAAAGATTATGAAAGAGCTTTGATTGGCAAAAGATTGATTACCTGGTAACAGTGGGGGATGGGGGGTATTTATAACCGCCTTGGGAACCAGTTTCGGGATAAGATCAAATCCCTACTTCCTAGTGGATGGATAGAAGTGATCAGGACCGTTGATTAAGAAGAATCAGAAACCCTAATTCTCCTATCCAGCTGGATTGGGCTTTCGCGGGTTGGAATCCGCGCCTAGTAAGATGGACCCGTTTATGGGTTATTAGGCCTTTCGAAAAAGGCCTAGTTCCCATTTCAGCCCCGTTCGCAGGTGAAACCACCATTTTACCCCTAATCTTTAAGATTCGTGCCTGATTTGGACGGTTCCGATTTAACCCTATTTTTAGCCATATCACATAGCATGTAAAAAGCTATAATTTGAATAGCCAGCAAGATGCATGCACTCTGAAAGCAAATCCCACGATGATGATAAGTTAATTCCAGTTATGTTACTTGAAGTTCCACATAACTCATTTCCTTCAACATCGAATATTTGAGCACTTGTTGCAAGTTTAGTCCACCTCCTTACAATATAGTGAGTAGACAACTCATCCACAAATTCATTTTTTAACACAGCAAGAACATGCCGACAAGGAAGTCCCTCTCCCTCAAAATTTTGCAATCACAATATGCCACCTTAGTAACTTGAACATAAACTACTTCTCTTGATCTGAGTTTCTTATTCTCCTTATTTTCTTGAATAATGTAAAAATACATATCTTCTACCTCATCGATTTTTTTTTGTAGCACAATTGACATAACTCTTAAGCAAATCATCTTGAAATAGATAAAAGTTAGTGCGTGTGTATATCTCACTCATTTGTTTCTCCACTGAATTCTTTATTTTCATCTTTGGCCTGGTATAAATTGTATCATGATCAGCCTTCAATTCATTATGTCGTTGGCGCTCAATGCCCTCTCAAATCATGTATGGAATTTCACTAAACTATTCCTCTGGCTAACAAAGTGACTAAAAAATGAATTCATACTTTCGCTGCGCTATGTTGTCCTCATTCAAGCCAAAAATGTTTCCTTGAAAAAAGCTGGTATCCATAGTTCATCATTTTCAGCCACATATTGTTCCCTAACTGATAAGTTTTTATAACTTCATTCCACCGCATTTCGAACTCCTCAATAGTTTCAAAAGAATAAACACAAGATTTAAAATCTTCTTGAAATTTTTTGTTAGAGACCAACTCAGATCCAACCTTTCCCGACAGCTTATTGAGAACATGCCACATGTAATATCTATGTTTTGTTTTGTCCAGTTTATCATTTACAGCATTACCAATTGATGGACATTGATCTGTAATGAATGCTAATGGTTGTTTCCCCCCTATGGCTTCCAAGAATTTCTCAAATAGCCAAATAAAAGATTCTGACTTCTCATTAGCCAAAAATCTGGAACCAAAGTTCACTGACTGTCTATGATGATTAACTCCTGTAAAATTTCAAATACAATAATTAATATTGAAATTTTATATGAATTGCAAATAATAATAATAAAAAGATAGTTTCATATAATAGATAAATTACTACCTGTAAACGGCGCAGATATCATCGAATATTTGTTTGTTTCATACGTAGTGTCAAAAACTACTACATCTCCAAACAGGTGGTATGCTTTCCTTGAAAGTCCATCAGCCCAAAATACATGAGTGAGCTTCATTTCTTCATCAACCTTATAATCATAGAAAAATGAAGGATTGATTTTTTTCATTCTTGCAAAATTATCTAGAAATATCTGCGTATTTGTTTCTTTCATTGCCTTTCTTACATTCCTTTTATGATTTCTGATGTCTCTTTCAGTGCAACCCATATTTTCATACCCATTAGCTTGAATCTTTAGAACTGTAACTAATTGGGATGTGGAGATATTAGTTTCATCAAAGATTTGTGTTAAGCACTTCTGTATCGATGATACTCCCCGATTTATTGTTAAAATTTTTTTCTACGAGGACTAGTGAAAACATGACAATGACCTTCATGAAGCTTAACAATCTCCCACATGTCATTTTCAACTCTCTTAAATTTTATCAGAGCCATACAATTCTCCCTAATAACAGATCATCGTCTTTTTTTTACTTGCATCTGATCCCACTGGAAGCTCCTCAACAGTTTCACCTTCTACTATTTTTGTAGTGCTTTCACCTTGTTTTGAGCAGAAAAAAATATTTTGTTCTCAATTCTTTTGTGTTCCTATCCAAAGTTGTGCTAGCTTTTCGAATAGAAAAGCCTCCAAGCTTTCCATATGCATAGTAAAAAGTTCCCCCCTCCTCTAATGATGCAAACTTCATCCCAAGTTTCGGCCGATTAATATCATCTACAGTTGGTGTCCATTCTCCATGGTCATGTCCTCTTGTTGTTTTAAGAGTCAAACTCAATGCCTATTAAAAAAAAATTAAAACTAGTTAGTTCATGAGTCAACACTAATAAAAAAGAAAATCATTATATATTTTTTTGATATATTTGTTGCATGTATATAAAGAAAATTAATTCTTTTCACTAACCAACCTCAACTGCATCTGTATCTGAATCCGATACATTATCATTATTAGTATCCCCAAAGTTCATGTTTGTTGCCCTTTCATCAAGAAATGCATCCTTCGTGTGAATTGTTTCAAGCCCTTAACAAAAAGCATTAAACCAAACATAAATTAAATTTAGAAGATTACTCACAGAAAAAATGTCATATTTTCAAAGCATGTTATCCATACCTATCCCAAGTTTCTCAGTGCTTTCTGTCATCACATGTTCATCCTCTAGATGTTCAATATATTGAGCAAGTTTTTTCAGGTGTTGATGTTCTGTTAAAGCTTCATGCAGGGACTCATTTGTATTCAGAAGTTTGTAGTCATCGCCTACTGAATTTTCATGCATCTTACAAAAGACTCTATACTGTTCTAAATATTCGCACTCCACCATTATTTCTTTAATCGAACTCATGTAGAATTCATCCGGACGAACTTTATCGAGACGAGCACAAGAACCATTTACATATTGTTTAGGTGAATCTAGATCAAAGTAACCACCCAGTTGAATCTCTATAGAAATGAGGTCATCGTTGATACTCATGAATACCTGAAATTGAAAAGATTATTATTTTTTTATATTTGTGCCAAGTTTTCAAAGTTTTCATTATAGGATCATCTAAAAATTTATTCAAAAGTTGAGTGAACAGTAAAACAAAATTTGAGAAATACATGCATACTTTTCCTATACTCTCTGGTGAATGAAAGAACCCTTTAATATACATTCATACATAACTTCTACCTCATCGATTTGTTCACTCTTGACTCTTGAGATATTTAGGCATTTTCAACCGAATGAGAGCCTCACTTTTAGCATCACACACAAACACCCTTTATGTACATATAAATGAACATGGTCTCTTCCAGCACATGTGCGGACTGGGTGTCAAATAAGCCAGTCTAATTTACATTTCAATTTCAATGATTGATAGGGTCGGCAAATATGTAATATACTTAGTCATAAATTTCGGATAAGTAACAAATACCTTTCAAAATACATTAATGGGCAAAAGCCAAAATACCCCCCCAACGTTTGGCCTAAGTACAATATGCCCATATAACGTTTGAAAAAATACACTAAACCCATTATTCCGTTAACTTAACTTATTCCGTTAAGTTAGAATTATTGAATTACCTTTCTACCCTTACTCTTTCATATCTCAATCTCTTCTTTCTTCCTTTCTTCGTTCCTTTTTCCTTATTTCATTTTTCTCTATTAATAACGATTGATTCGACAACGATTTCTTCGGTCCACGAACGTTTTAGAAGAGTGGGATGCTACAGTAGTGTACACGTATTATTGAATGAACAAGATTAAACAAGTTAATTTTCACATGAATATCTGTTTGTAAAAGGAACAGATGAACCATGCAAATTGTTTCATTGGTCATGTAATGATCCACGAACGTTTATGAAATTGCTTGTGGCAGTTTAAGAATTAGCAAGTCATATCACATGGAACTTATTCATTTATCAAAAGTTCTTGGTAATCTTAGAGGCTTCGTTTTATAACAACTATAATTTTGAAACGAGGGAAAGAATTGTTACTTTCAGATTGTCCTTTACAATTTGAATATCCACAGTATAAATGTTGGTCGCGACTTGAATTTGATTTTAAAAAAGTTTCTGACTAGGTGTGGACCTTCTTCCAAATTTCACATTATGATATCAATTTTGATGAATATAATGTCATTAAATAATTAGACAAATATGTCAATCCAATTATGAATTTGGGATGGGATATGTTAAATTATTTAATTTGATATTTTATTTTGCCAAATTTTTTGTGATTAGTTTGAAATTTGTAAGAAGTTTTACTCAATCAAACAAGGGCTCTTCTTTTTATTAAATTAAATTTACTGCAGGTGTTTTCTCTGTTGATATTTGAATTTTAAGGACTAAAGTTAAGATCTTGGTTTTCTAGTGTGCAATGGTTTCATAGAACTCTCTTCATGTACTTTGTCTCAAAGAAATCGTTGTCGAATAAATCGTTATTAATAGAGAAAGATGAAATAAGGAAAAAGGAATTAAGAAAGGAAGAAAGAAGAGATTGAGATATGAAAGGGTAAGGGTAGAAAGGTAATTCAATAATTCTAACTTAACGGAATAAGTTAAGTTAACGGAATAATTGGTTTAGTGTATTTTTTCAAACGTTATATGTGCATATTGTACTTAGGCCAAACGTTGGGGGGGTATTTTGGCTTTTGCTAATTTAGAAAGATGCACATCGTCTTAAGCAATATATGAAATTAGCCACCATCATTTAAGAATCGAAGCACTCCAAATTAAGCTTCATAATCAAAACCCAGAGCTTTCCACATTGCTCTCGAAACAGAGAAATAATTAATAACTTGGGATGATATGAACCATAACAAATCATGTCATCAAAATATCATGCTTAACACACACAAATGGCCAGAGGAATAGCAATATGTAAATGGTTCGCACATGTGCTGAAATTCATACATGCATAATCGGTTGCAGCAATTGCAATATGACTAGCTGATATATGTGAAAGAGAGAAGAATCTTACCACAAATCTGGTCTAGGCGGGGGGACAACGTGGCGACGGCGGATGGACGGGGCGGATGATGCTGAATATGGCGGCGATGCGGACGATGGGGCGACGGCAGCGGCGAAGCTTCGATGGCAAACTCTGTTTGAGAATATGGGGAAGACAAACAGGAGAAGACGATGGGTTGGAGGTGACAAGGGGTTGGTGAAGAGGATGAAGGTGAAGGTGGAAGGTGGTCGGAGTTGGCAATGGGACGGTGAGAGAAGGGCAGCTCTGTTTGAAAATTGAAACAGAGAGAGAGATGAGAGATGGGCTCTGTTTGAAAATTGAAACAGAGAGAGATGAGAGATGAGGGACGGTGAGAGAGAGATAACTTAGGTTTTTTTTATGGTTTTAAAATTAGGTTTTTTTAAAATTAGGTTTTTTTATAATAGATATGTAGAAATAAATGAGAGCCACTCATTTCAATTCCCTTACATTCAATGGTCATTATTGATGTATCTCATTATCTCATTTTAAGATTTATCTCATTGGATCACTCCTCATATATATATATATATATATATATATATATATATATATATATATATATATATATATATATATATATATATATATATATAAAATAAAACACAAAGAAAGATATCAAGTGGCTCTTCTTTAATTCCCAAAATCAAAGGCCCATATCCAATCTCACAAAACGCATTCCCCCTCCCCCCCCCCCCCCCCCCCCCCCCCCCCCCCCCCCCCCCCCCCACACACACACACACACCAAAAGTTTTCCCCAAAACTCATATTCAAATCCCCCTCCCAAAACAACTCCTTTAATTATTTAATTATTTCTCTCTCTCTCTCTCTCTCTATATATATATATATAACTGAACTTTGGGCCATTTTAAAAAAATCGCACTAAGTTTTTTTTAATAAAAAAATGCACAAAACTTTAGTTTAAAAAACACAGACTGACGGAGTTAGGGTAAGGGTTAGGGTTAGGGTTAGTTCAGGGGGGTTTATTTAAATATTTGATTAGTTAAGTGATATTTTTTTAAACACAAATGAAAGATGAAATAGATTTTTTTAAAATTTAGCCTAACAGAAACCTAACTCTGTTAAAGTGAGTTTTTTAAAAATGCAGTTTTGTGCGGTTTTTTTTATATATAAAAAAAACTTAGTGCGGTTTTTTTTAAATGGCTCAAAGTTTAGTGGGATTTTTTTAAATATAGCCACATATATATATACTTATGGAAACATGGACTTTTATTTACAACCAATTATTGTCATACTATTCAAACTTGAGCTACATAATTGTTGATTTACTGTTTACAAGGCTTTTTATATGCTGTATCGTTCTGAAGACGTGCCGTAGGCACGTACCCACGGGCAAATCTAGCATATATATATATATATATATATATATATATATATATATATATATATATATATATATATATATATATAATATTATAATGGGAGAAGCCCTTGGGCTCTGTTTGGTTCAAATGAGGGGAGGGGAGGGGAGGGATTTTAATGGAGGGGAGGGGAGGGGAGGGAAAGGGAGGGGAGGGATTTAATGAAGACTTTGTTTGGTTCAAAGGAGGGGAGGGGAGAGAAAATAATTATCTTATTGTTTGGTTCACAAGGGGTGGGAATGGATTTTATAATAAAATTACTTTTATACCCTTCACAATTGCATTCCCTAATTGCATTCCAAATTGTTTGGTACAAGTGAGTACTGAGAAGGTGCAAATCAGACTAAATGAGGATTAAAGAGAACAAGAAAAACCAAGCATACTACCAAAATACATGGTTTACTCTACTGGTTGTGTCCTAAGAAATTGCAGAGAATAATGGTCATTTGGCAGGTCCAAAGACTGTGACTGCACTTATCTCTTAATGACTCATATGTCGCTTCTGTCAACTTCTACGCACAATTTCAGGAGTTCAGTAATCGTGAATTAGTTTTTTGTCGATTTCTGTATGTTGGTAGAGATTACTAAATTTGTTATGGTGGTTATTTGCGATAAATTGTATTTCTGTTTGGGGTTATCTTGCCATATAGCTAGATATGTTTTTTATGTTTGCTAAGATTTAATTACCCTAAGGTAAAATGTAAATTCCAGTATACACTTCACTGAGTGTATGAGAACTAGACAATGTAAATACGTAGTAGCAGAAAGAGTAGAGTATGAAAGACTGTGACCTTGTATTCCTCCAAATGAAAATGTTCATTGTTAACCACTACTTTCTTCTTCATTTCAGCATGTTTGAGCTATTGTAACCTTTTACCTGATCGATCTCTCTGAGGAGACTGTTAGTGTCAGTATCGTAGATTCAAATTGCAGTACAATAGAGATGTTATACAATCACTGGAAGCACCATTGATTAGAGATGTTTCATTGTTCGATGGGTTAAGAAAATATCAAAGAGAATATCAAAGAGAACTAACTAAAAGGACAATTTAGTCTATTCACATTAAAAAATTGGACATAATTTCTCTCCCTCCAAATCCCCCCATTTTTGGAGGGGAGCCAAAATTGGTTCAGGAGGGGTGTTGCACCCCCCCCCCCATTTCCCTCCCCTCCCC
Organism: Hemerocallis citrina; assembly: GCA_017893485.1. Classification (NCBI taxonomy): domain Eukaryota; kingdom Viridiplantae; phylum Streptophyta; class Magnoliopsida; order Asparagales; family Asphodelaceae; genus Hemerocallis; species Hemerocallis citrina. The sequence goes on from CM030366.1 coordinate 163,840,746, forward strand.
TCCTAAAAAATGAACCAAACATAAAAAGTTTTAAAAAACCCCTCCCCTCCCCTCCTCTCCATTCTCCTCCAACCAAACACTCCCTTGGTGTCATTTGTCATTTTGTCATTCTACCAACATGTGCAACGCACGTACATAACTAATATAAAGGAGGTTTCCGGTTCAAATCCTCCCTACGTCAGAGTTTTTATTTTTATTTTTTGAAATTATTAAAACGTGCATGACACATGTAAATTACTAGTATATATAAATGCTGTTTATATATATATATATATATATATATATATATATATATATATATATATATATATATATATATATATATATATATATATATATATATTGCGTGTGTGTGTATATATTATTATATATTTATGTATATATACACTATTATACGCAATGAATATACTATTATATACATATTTGGCAACCTAAATGACAACCATAGGTGTAGACCAACCTCTCATTATTTTTTTTAAAAAATTATTAAAAAATTATTGTATATCCAAATGACTATCTGATTATTGTGGATGCTCTAACTCCTCATTAATGCACATAGCAACACAATTCCACAAATTAATCCCCAAACCACTTCCAAATTGCAATCCAACCCATCCCAAGGTACCTTTCCACAAAAGCTCCCCTCATAAACAATAATTATCTTCTATTTTCTCATTTGTTTAAATTAATTTTCTAGATAGGTAGAAAGATTCTAATGGAATTAAAATTATCTTCCTCAAACATTCAAGCTACAAATTTTAAATTTTAGAAAAAACTCATTCCCAAATGGAAAGAGGGGTGAGAAAAGAGAGCGCCATCTTCCCTCGGGACCTGAGCAGATCCTATGCTCAGGTCCTTCGACTTTCACCTCATCGACCCCCTCGTCATCATTACCCTCACCAACTACCCCTTCAATCCCCGTGCCTCCCCCCCCACTAAACTCCAAAACCCCGCTTCACCCCGTCCCTTCACATCCCACTACCTTCCCTGCCCCCAAACCCAAACCTTTTTTCCAACCTAGACCTACCGCCATTTTCCCTCCAAAAACTCCGGCTTGGCGTCAGACCGTCCGCCGGTCTTCTAAGAAGATGGAACGATGCTGCTTCAAATGTGGCGAGGGTGATCATGCAACGGCGGAGTGTAAGAAGCTGGGCTTTCACTATTTCAACTGCAAAAAGTTTGGGCATAAGGTGAGGGACTGCCCACTTCACAACAGGCGAGAAACGCTGGTAGTTGATCTGCCGCACGACAATGCTATTTCCCAAGCCTTACCGGTGCTGCATGCAAGCGCTTTTCTCCACGTAATTAACCCGCGCCACATCCCCAGGATCAAAGATCTTGAGTGTGCTTTTAACTTTTCTTGGGGGAGACAAGGCCAGTGGTGGGTGCTGAAGAGGGTATGCGATGGAATCTACCACGTTCAATTCCCAACAACAACCAAGGCTGAAGCCGCGATTGCTGAGGGAGTGTTTCAATTCTCTGGATTCAGTGCTACCTTCTTTCCATGGTCGATGGACTTTGGAGCACAGCTGAGGCCAAAACCATGCTTCATTTGGATCAACTTACCACTCCTGCCTTTCCACCTGTGGAATAGGGAGTCTATCGACTGCCTGATAAAGCCTTTTGGTAAGCTAATCACACTCAGCCGTGAGATGATGCATGCAGATACCCAGGATCAAGCACTGGTTCTTATTGAAGTTGAGGATCTTACTCTCGTGCCCAAGTCTCTTACTGTCAGGTATACAACACCATGGAACCTCCAGAATCATGTTCATGATGTCCCAATACTACTGCTCGGTAACCCAATCCCTGTCGAAGACGTACAATCTGGCAAAGTCCAACTTTTTACTACTGCTGGAGCACCAGAGGAACAAGGGAGCGCAAGTTTCTGGCGACCCAAGGGGCAGGTTGAGCCCGGGGTTGAGGGAGCTGCAGATCGCCGACGGCTGACTCCGGCTAGGGATGTCATAGATGATTCGAAATCCCGAGATTTGGGGGATGGGTGTCCAACGGCTCCGCGATCTATGCATGCAAAAATAGATTTGGAAGTTTTTTCAAATACTCCTAAATTAGTGGGATTGGGGTCAATTATGGAGATTCCAACTGATCCGACCCTACTACCCAAATATGTGGAGGGCCACTCGCCTAAATCTAATCCCACACCACTGGCACCGCTTTTTGTTCACTCCTCTGAGTCATCAGATAGCAACAAGAATGCGGTCCCACAGGGTAGTGAAACGGCTCCACAAAATCTTGAAGGATCCTCGAAGGCAGCTCTCAAGAGGAGGTTCGCGAAATGATGTGGAAAGGGAAGCTTGTGATGCTGCCTCTTTCCCTTTTTGCCAAGATTAAGCCTACAGTTGAAGGAGCACTTCGAGAGTCCGTCAGAGAAGAGGCAAGTAAGGTCAACGAAGAAGACAAGGTGATTTTCAGGGCGGGGGTCAGCAAGAGTGGAACTGAAATCTTCCGCACACGCTCTTTACAGAGGAGAACTATTACCAGAGCCGCTAGCTCCTCTACTGCTGTCCCCCCAGGCTTTCAGGAAGGCCCCTTCAAGAAGATGAAGAGATCAAGGTCCACAGGAAAGCTCAAAAGTACCAGGCCATTCATGAAGTACCTGTCAACCACTATTAAGAGGAAGACCACAGGTACCTCCTCTTCAAATGTCTCAGTTTCAAATGCAAATCTCAATCCCTTTGAATTGCTGTCAAATGAGGACATTATCCACGTTGCGGAATCTATTGGACTGGAGGCTTTGGGGCCACACTCACTTCTCGCATTCAGGGGCCGCCAGAAGGCTGTAGTTGATCAACCTGATCAACAACAACACTCTGATTAGCAGTCTTACTTTCCTGCTTATTTGGTATTTTTTGTGCATTTTTGTTGCTTTTCTTTTAAATGAGGATTATAAGATGGAATGTTAGAGGGCTGGGTAGCCCTGACAAATGCTCTATGATCAAAGAAGGTATTCGTAGTTGTGCGCCATCTGTTATTTGCTTGCAAGAGACTAAGGTCAGAAAACCAGGACCTCAGAAGCTTTCGTCAATTGGAGGAGGCATTATATCCAAATGAGTCCAGCTTGACTCTATTGGCAGTTGTGGCGGTATTCTATTGGGGTGGAATGATCACGTCCTTGATTGCACGTATTCGGCTGTGGATATCTTCTCAGTTTCTGCTTCCTTCAAATGTCGATCTTCAGCCAAGGAATGGTCACTTACTTCAGTCTATGTGGCCTTTGATTTAGAGGATCAGGAGTTATGTTTCTTTGAAATTCAGTAGCGCAGAAGACTTCTCAATGATGCTTGGGTTTTGTGTGGGGATTTTAATGTAACAGTGTCTGATGCTGAGAGGTCCAGGGGTAAAGGCTCAACAAGAGACATGAGGGTTTTTCGAGAATTCATTCATGACTTGGAGCTCATTGACCTACCACTTTCAGGGAGGAAATTTACATGGACCAACCTTAGAAGCTCTCCTTCGATGGCCAGATTAGACAGATTCTTAATCTCTGTGGCTTGGGAATCTCTCTGCCCTAACTGCATCCAATACTCACTGCCCAGAATCTCCTTAGATCACTGTCCTATAGTCCTTGATGATCAAGCCATCACTAGAAAGGTACATTATTTTAAATTTGAAAAGGCATGGCTGCATCATCCATCTTTTGTCCCCCCAGTTAAGGAGTGGTGGACAAATTTCCGATGCGACGGGAATCCGGTTGATGTCTTTGCAACAAAGCTTACACTTCTTAAGAGAAGAATTCGGAGATGGCGGAATGAAAGCTTCGGCCACATTGCTCAGAAGAAAAAGCAATCGCAGGAAAAGCTTCTGAAGTTGGAGATTGAAGCTGAACAATCCCTTAGCACAGCTGAGCCCCTTAAGGCAGTCCAAGTGAAACTGCAAAATCTTATCAAAGCAGAAGCAGTTTACTGGAGGCAGAGATCGAGAGTGCAATGGATAAACGAGGGAGATGCCAATTCTAAGTTCTTCCACTGTATTGCAAATGGGAGAAGGCGAAGGAACTATATTCACAGCATGATCATTGACAGTGTTTTGGAAACATCCCCTATCCAGATTAGAGATGCTTTTGAGAACCATTTCCAATCAATTTGTGGCATAATTCCTTGATCAGACTTTTGAATCAATTGGAATTCTCTCTACCCCCAGAGGGATTATAGTCTTGAACATTTGGAGGCGCCATTCACCATGGAGGAGGTCAGGTTGGCTATTTTTGGTATGAGTAGTGACAAAGCGCCAGGACCTGATGGTTTTTCCATGAGCTTTTACCACAACTTCTGGGACACTATCAAAGAAGAACTTCTAGCCATGCTTCTTTCGATTCAGAAGGGTGAAGGTGATTTATACAGACTAAACTACTGCAGAATAATGCTTATTCCTAAGTGTGAAGGGGCGAACTTGGTTTCAGATTATAGACCTATCAGTCTGCTAAATCGTTCTTTCAAAATTTTCACCAAATTGCTGGCAAATAGGCTAGCACCGATCCTCCAGTCCCTTGTGTCATCCTCTCAGAGTGCTTTCTTAAAGGGTAAATCCACGGTGGATTGTTTTGTTGTAGCTCATGAAGCTATCAACCTATGCAGTAGGAGACACTCGGATACTCTGTTGTTCAAAATTGACTTTGCTAAGGCTTTTGATACGGTGAGTTGGGATTTTTTAGACCAACTTTTAATCGCTAGAGGATTTGGCCAGACTTGGTGTAAGTGGATCCATATGATCATGAGGACAGCTAAGTCTTCAATTCTTATCAATGGTGAAGGGGGACGCCAAATAAACTCAAAGAGAGGATTAAAGCAGGGAGACCCTCTCTTGCCAATGCTCTTCATCTTGGTAGTAGACGTCCTAGCTCAGATGCTCCACAATGGCCGCAGAAATGGGGTTTTCTCTTAGCTCCCGGTTAGAGGTTCAATTGCGGAATTGTCAGTACTGCAGTTCACAGATGACACGCTCCTTTTTTGTAAGGGGGATGAAGAAGAGGTCATCAATCTCAAGGTGGCACTGCAACTGTTTGCAAACATCTCAGGGTTAGCCATCAACTTCAACAAATCATCCATCGTTTATTTTGGCAAGTCAACAATAAAGCTCAAAGCTTTCTTGACCATCCTAGGCTGCAAGGAAGAGCAATTACCACTCAATTATCTTGAAATGCCACTATCCTATGGGAAGCTCAGCAAAAGGTACTGGCAGCCTCTGATCCTTAAAATTGAGCGGAGACTCTCTATGTGGAAAGGAAAAATGTTATCTAGAGGGGGAAGGCTTGTACTTATAAACTCCGTTCTCAGTGCACTGCCAGTCTACTACGCTTCTTTCTTTAGATTACCCCTTTGGGTTATCAAAAGAATTGATCAGATACGTAGTAGATTTTTCTGGTGTGGCGCAGATAAGGATGCAAGAGGCATAGCAAGTATGAAGTGGTAAAGAGTCTGTCAGCCTAAAGAGCAAGGGGGCCTAGGGGTTCTTGATCTAAAGGCCTTCAATGATGCACTGCTGATGAAGTGGTGGGGGAAATTGATAGCATCGAACTCTCTACCTAGCCAAACCCTGAAGAGTCTTTATCAGCGAAGCAATTCCAATTTACTAGTATGCCCATCCACTGCTTCTAGTTTCCGGAAAGGAATTTATCCGCTAAAAGAGCAATTCTTTATAAATGTACATTGGAGCCTGGGTAGGGGTAACCTTATAAACTTTTGGACGTCAAAGTGGATTAATGGAGGCAACATCTTTTCTTAATGTCAAACATTGGTTGCTGCAGCTTGGAATGCAGAAACAGATATACTCTCTTAAGGTTCTTAGACTGGTGGTACTTGGAGCTGGCAACCAAGGCTTAACTGTGTTCCTAACCCTTCAATGCGAGAAGAGAAGTTGAGACTTCTTGAGCTGCTAAAACACTTCCAACCCACACTCTCAGATGACCAGCCGACATGGAGCCTAACTCCATCCTCTACATTCACTGTCAAGTTTGCCTGCAGCTTCTTCATCACAGCTGGCCTCCGCTCCCCGTATTTTGCTGCAACATGGTCGTCCTCAGCTCCGCTCAAATGCAAAGGGTTCATCTGGCTACTGAGTTGGGACAAACTCAACACCAAAGAATTTCTTCACTCCAAAGGATGGCCGGGAGACATGAAATGCACTGCTTGTGCATGTCCTGTTGAATCGACCTTCCATATTTTTTTGAATGCCATGTTGCCATTGCCACTTGGACACATTTCACCGCACTTTTCAACATTCATACCATGCCCCATCACTTACACGAGTGCTTCACGACCTGGTGTTTTGGCAACCAAAGACATAGATACACTTGGCACCTTATGACAGTCTCAATTTGTTGGAGTCTGTGGCTTGCTAGAAATGAACGCACTTTCTCTTATAAGGATATGCAAACTAAGGATATTATTACTAATGCAATTTTTTACTTTCGATCTTGGATAGATGGGATGGATAGCGGAAAGAAGAAGGCGAAGCTACTTCAAGAATTGGAAAGTGAAAGGGTGCAGGATGCCCTACTGAAGCAGGCATTAATCCGTATAGACCAGGCCGACAGTGCAGGAGACAATTGCTCGGCCTAGCAGAATATAGCCACCTCGCCTCTCTTTTGCTGCTGATTGTTTTTTTACTTCTTTTGGGAAGATACTCTTTATGTTCTAGTTATGCTGCTGTAATTATTAAGTACAGTTTTTTGTGTTGTTTCTGATGACTGAAAGGGGTTCTTTTTGTTTTTCGAGTATGATTTAGATGGTGAAGGGGGATGAGATCATGTCGTTGTGACTAGTAGAGGAGTACGACAATAATCCAATGCCCTCTCTACGGCACAAAGGCATGCCATCTCGAACCTGGATTCATCAAAATGCTCGTCGAACCCCTATTTCGGTTGTTTTTTTTAGCAGTTGTAAAACTTCTCTTACTTATTTATATATATTTTCTGTGAGGTAGGATAATCCTACCTTTTACCAGTCATAATTTTTTTTAAAAAAATTTCAAATAGACAATCACGATTTAAAATGACAACTAGATTTTGAGTTGAAAGATTATTATTATTTCTACCCACCTACATATTTAGAACCAACTAATTGCGGTTACAACAGTAAAGATATATATACATGCTTAGAGCATCCACTATTGTTGGTGCTAAATTTTACAAATTTGACATTTGGAAAATAGCTTTCAACGGTGAGTGTTGTAGTTGTTAGTGCCAAAATTTGGAAACCTAGAAATAATATAAAAATTCGGACGAAACAACATATTCCGTCTCACCCTTCTTCCATTTATTATTATTTTTATTTATTTTTTATCTTCCGTCCAAGCCAAAAAAGTTTATTTATTTTATGTATATTTTTAGTGGCAATTTTGTAATTTTTAAGTGGCAGTTTTGTTTTTTAAAAAAAAATTCCAAACTGATTGAACTTCTTATCCTGTTCAAGGAATTTGTATTTTTTTAATAAAAAGGTAAACCTTTTTAATGCCCCTCTTTCATCTTTTATTTTCTAATTTTTTTTAATTTAGCAAAAAAGATAGACAGACGTAATAACTTCTTCCATTTGTTTATATTAAAATATAAAAAAATAATCAGACAGAACAAGATATTATGTCTTCTATAATTTATAAATTCTCAAATTCTCTGCTATATTTAGAATGATATTGTTCCTTTCTATTCTATATTTTAGGTTTATAGCAAAAAAAAAAAAAAAAAATTGGGCTATCGTTGGCCAAATTTTACAAATTTTGGATATTTAGTATAGTGGATGCTGTTTTTTTTTGATAATTATAGTGGATGCTGTTACAGCTCTTCATTAATGTAAGCCTTTAATTCATCTAATCAACAACTTTCAATTGCAATTCAAACTATACTAACGTACCCATCTGCAAAAAATCCCTATCATAAACAATAATAAAGCATTAGAGCATCTGTAGTCGTGGGCTAAAAACTCCAAATTTGGAAAAATTTTAAAAAAACGAGCTGTAGTCGTCGGCTAAATACCCAAATTTTGGGTGTACGAGGAACAGTGCGTGGCCAAATATAGCAGACGAATTGAGAATAACCAAAATATAGCTAACGATGGATTATACTTCGTCTGTTAAAAATGATGAAGGATTAAACTTCGTCTCGTAGGTTTGACGTACGAATAGTAAGGCAGACGAAGGATTATACTGCGTTGGTTCTTAAAAAAAAAAAAAAATTTGGGACGGACCATAATTACCCGTGCGTAAAGATTAACGGTGTATATTCTCCTGTGCGATGAAATTAAAAAAAAAAAAAAAAAAAATCAACGGACGGGTAGTTATCTACCGTCCGATCGAATTAACGGTGTATATTCTCCCGTCCGTGAGTTTTTTTCATTTTTTTTTTTTTTGTCTTTTAGCGCTTAAAAAAAAAAAACAAAAAAACAAAGGGACGGTTCATTATACACTGTCAATGTTAATGGACGGGGCATTATATCCCGTCCGTTTACTTTTTTTTTTTTTTTTTTTTTTTTGTTTTGTTGTTGTTGTTGTTGTTGTTGTTGTTGTTTTAGTGTAAAAAAAAAAAAAAAAAAATTAAAAAAAAACTTAGGGACGGACGATTATACTTCGTCAATCTAAATGGACGAGTAATAATCGCTCGTTCGGCTATTTTTTAGCTTACAACGACTGCAGCAACATTCTCTTTTTACTATTTGCTATTTGCTATTTACCCAAAATTTGGGATGAACGACTACAGATGCTCTTACTCAAACAATAATAAACATCTTCTTTAATAATCGGTCCAACGCATCAAGCGACGTGCTGCCCGCCGACTCTTCCAGAATCAACCCTAATTCTCTCTCTCTCTCTCTCTCCCCCTCTCGAGAGAAAGCAAGCGGTTTTCTGTACGAGAGCAAGGAGGAGGCGGCGAAAAGGGGGGAGGAGGTGCTAGGGCAGATCGATCAGGTGAAAAAAGTTTCGAATTTTTGGTTTATTTGTTGTGTTGAATTGGTTATTTTGAGTTATTTTTGGGGGGTGGTTTGGTTAAAAATGTGATCTTGGAAGGAGAAGATTTGATGTGAATTTTATATTATGACTTCGTTGTTGTTGTAGGTAATTTAGGGGAAATAATGTAAATTGGGTGAGGTTGTTAATTTATTAGTACCATTCTGTGACGCTGTTGACAGTGGAGTAGTCTTCGTAACTTAATTCTATTTTGAGTGCGGTAAGAGATGAATGGAAAAAGGGATAATTCTGTGGTATGTTTTCCTTGAAAATGGGTATGGGTAGTTTTGGCGGAGTGAGGCTTATGTTGGAACTGTTCCATTGGCGAGGCTAGTGAAATAGAGGTGCTACTTGGCAGAACTGGTACTTTCCGGAGGTTGAGGTACCCGTTTTGGGCGTGGGTGCTCGTTGGGTACTTTTGGATGCATACATGAGATGGTTGCATTTTTGTGCAAAAATGCTCCCAAAAAATTTGTCCTTTATAGTTGTGTTTGAATACAAAAAAAAAGTGTACCCAAGATTTGAGCATTTAAATCGAAATATTTGGTCTCTAGATATTTGTAGCAGTAGTAGTAGTAATAGTTTTATTAATTAATTTTAAAACACAATCATTTATTTACACAAGAAAGTACCCAATGTATATAGCCTGTCAATTTTCAAACACAATTATGCAATGTTCTTCAAATTTTTTTTATTACAGTTATGTATGAATACAACAACTCGACCAAAAATTTCACATGCAAGTTATAACATTTTGGTTTCCATATATTCGAAGTAGTAGTAGTGGTAGTAGTAGTTTTATTATTAATTTTAATTATCTTTTGTTTACACGAGAAATTATCCATAGTTCCATATACTTTTACAATTTTCAAATACAATTATGCAACTGTGCATCACAATCTTCTTTACAGTTCTGTTTGAATACAAGAAGTGAACCAAAATTTTCAACTCAAATTATAACATTTTGGTCTCAAAATAATTGTAGTTATTTATTTATTTATGTATGTTAACTCTGTCCAACAATGGCTTAGGTTATAAATTTTTATAAAACTAAAACAACAGCTTTAGTGTTAACATAACTGAAGTCGTTGTTCCCAACAACGGCTTCAGTGGTTTTCATACCCGTTTTCACAGGACCCGTTTGCAATGGAGCATTGCCCTTTATTTATTTATTTATATTTATATTTTTTAATGAAAATAATTTTGTTTAATATAAACTTTGCTTGAATCCAATCTATCTATTTTGAACCAGATCTTATACAACCAGACTTGCTCAAACTGGTTAAACTAGGAACTAGATAATGAAATTATTTATTTTGGTAGCGTTCTGTTGAATACTAACTACCATCTCGTGCACATGTTTTCTGCTTTTGGTAGATTGAATTTGGAAGAAACAAACTGAATTTAATCAAATGAAGCATATTGTAAAAATTGTGTCACTACTGGTGGCTATAGCTGCCATTTGGATTGGTCTTCTATTAACGTCGATGGTTCCACAGAGCTATGCATTGTTGCTTCCTATCTATTTAATTGTCTCTTTAGGATGCTATGGTCTTCTAATGGTGGGAGTTGGCTTGACAAGCTTCCCTACGTGTCCTCATGAAGCTCTACTACTTCAAAAGGTGCTAATCTTATGTTCTTGTTTATGGCAAATTAATTTTGGTATTATTATGTACAGTATAAGAGTGGGTATAAGGACAAAATTCCTTTGTGTCTACCAAACACCAAATAGTAATTGAATATGTTTAGCTAATACATCTTGTATCACTTAAGGACCTTGTGCTTTTTGTCTATTGCCAATTCTCCACTAGGTATTGCTTATAAATTATATTTTGGTCACTATAATACCTAGTTGGTACTTTACATTGTTATCTTTGAAAAATAAAATGTATACTTAATAGTTGACTTCCTTCAATTATTTTGTTTGTATTTAGCTATGTAAGCTTATGAGTTAAATTTTCATTCTCGCATTTATGTGCATGTTTGATGCATAATATTATTTGATCACTTCAAAGATCATGTAATGTTGAATTGGGTTCATATTTTTTGGATCATTTATTAAACATGTACTTGGTTGTGCTTATCTGTCCCTACTCAAAAGTCTTACTATATCAATTTCTTGGATTTGAATACGCTTTTTTCCCATTGATCAATCTGGACGGATATCTATAATAAAATCACTTGAAAGGACATGTAGTATTTACTTTAGTTGCGTTTATTGGATCATTCTTTAAATCTGTAATAGGTTCTGGTCGTGCGTCTCTGAACCAACCCAAAATCTCATTGGACCACTTCGAGGATCTCTATGATTGGATCAATCCATAGTTTGTCATGCTTCTGTAATTTACAACAATGCATGAGTCTTGCTGAAGTGGCAGTATTTCATTGGTGCATTAAACGCTTAAAATAGGAAAGACCGAAAGAGTGGATTTTTATTTTTTTTCTCAAAAAGTAGCCAACACTTAATGCAGCTAATTGGAAGCTTACCTAAGTGGCATTGCAGGCTCTTTTTCCTCTGTTTGCAGAGAATGACCTCTAACATGTTATTGATGAATTTTTGTTCTCGTAAATACTTCTGTTTTTGGTCGGTGCACTAAGCAGATAGTTACTGAGATCTAGAGTTTCTAAACAATTTTCGTCTTCCTATTGCAGGACATAATAGAGGCCAAGGAATTTTTGAAGAGGAAAGGTGTTGATGTAAGCTCTGAATAGTTTCCACCTACAGCTGGCTTAGGGATACGCATCAGCTCTATAACAACTGAGATTTTCAGAAATGAAATGAGTTTTGGACATGATTCTTATCAGGTTCTTTTTCTATTTTTGTGTGTTTTGTTCTTTAGATGGTTTCAGACTTCGATACAGTAAATGTTATTTGTCAATTTGTGCATGTTTATGTTTCATTGTATTCTGCTTCAATTTTTACCAAATGATCATCTGCAAGACTGCATCTTAACAGCATTTTCTTTGTAGAAATCACCATTGAGATATATATACCAAGCCCTGTCCACCAAATCTACTAAATGTTTTGAGTGAATATGTTGTCGACTTCATTAAAGAGTACATATAATGAAATACGAAGGAATGCCTCAAGTGGCTAATTACCTATATACACTTCCACTGATTCATTTATGTCTGTATTCTTATTAAGGAATAAGTTTCCTTTAACCTGGCGTCCTTCTACACTTATAAAGGAATCAGTTTCCTTCATTCCGAATAACTTAGAAACAACCAGCATATGGGTGCAAATTGAAACATAGTTTTTCTCAACTGTCAAAAGATTGTTGCAACTTAATTAGCTGTGAGAACATGACCATATGATCACTTCTACTTCATTCACTATGGATCTCTCAGACAACACTTAGTAATTTGTCACCCCTGCACACTGCATAGGCTTGAGTGACTGGCCCAAAAAGACCTCTCATCTGCGACATGTATCATTATTTTTGTCTGTCACTGATATTCTTGAAAGTAATAATAGTAAATGAATCAGAAGAAGAATGAAGAATGAACTGATCTTTTCAGTGCCATGCATCTAAATACGTAATCTCAATCATAATTGATAATGATAAAAATCACAGCAAAGCAAGGTCGTACTATTCCAGTACAAATCTCAAAGCTTCTACTAACCATAACGAACCTCTTTAACAAGTTCGGGCCTTCTCCAGGTTCTTCTATAAGATATGACCGCTTTCAAACCCATTAAAAGTGACAGATTATGCCCACTAGGTGAAACACCCAGCCCATGAGGGTTGTACTCAAATAATCTCTTATACTCAGACAAGAGTCTTATCTCTTAATGGGGAGAATCAAGAAGAAACAAGGAATTCGTATTAATCTAACGGATCTATCTCAATCCCCTAAACTGTTTCTCAAGCCTATTATTACCATCCACCTTCCTTGGTCAGAAGGTAATCAATAGTTTCTCTCTCAAACTATTTTTCTCTCTCTGGTTCTGACTTGAGCATCGGAGGGTCTGTCGTCGGGGTCATCCTCGATATTTTAGGCTTTTTGCAGGTCCATCGGTCGCGTTAGCAATCGTCGGATTCAGATCATGGTGTTCAATCAACGATCTAGATTCAATCTCAGGAGCACTAACCGCTTTTTCCGACAACGATCAAAGGTATGATCATTAGTAGTTTCCTTTAAATATAAACTCACTATCTGTTTGCTCCAACGCTAAAATAAGCAGCAACCATAGCTAATGATATTGTTTGGTGAAAACATAAATTCCCAATTAAATACCCAAAATCATCGACGTTGAGAGTTGTATGGTCCTTGATCAAACAAGCATTTGGTGTCTATCTAAGATTGACTTAGGCAGTTTTCATAAAGAACTGCATCAATATGTAGATTGGGCATTTGGGGTTCTGAATTGATGTACAAGATAAGCTACATATGGTATGCGAATGATGCCTAAGTCTAGACTATAAATTCAAGGACAGTCTCAAGAAATTTCTTCCATGTCTATGCATCTTTTCATTTTGAACATGACTTGGAGTAATGGAAAATCACAAGGTTGAAATATGTTTTGTCTATGCGGCAAGTAGTTGTAAAATGGACGATTTATGAACAAGAGAAGATATGAGACCATATGGCGCACGAGTAAACTTGTTCATCAGTCATGATCTCATGATTGTATGTAAAATGAACATTTTAACAGTTCAGTTCATTTATGCATCGTCACGGGAGAATATTTTCTTCTGTAATAGTTGACCTAATATATCAATAAATTTAGTTAAATTGATTGAAATTGTGGATGAGCTAGCGTAGTGGTGTAATAATCATTCAAGACCTAGCTTGGGTTCATAATTACGTCTGCACGACTGAGGTAACAATAACATACAACATCTTCTAACTGAATTGCAACTGTATGCTCGTTTCATAAAACCACAATCTGAAGCATACAACACCTTAAATTGGGGAGAGAGAAAAAAACTTGGAAGTGATGCATGAAAATCCAAGAAAGAATAAATCATATTATGGTGATTTTATGATCCCTTTCACTAAAGGTGACGTGTTGTTTGTAAGTAGTATTATGATAACTTTCACATTCATTAAATACTAAGCAGTTAAAACCTGATTAATTACTAATTGGAGGCTAAGCGATTAATTTTTTAGCTATTTTCAATATTTCAATAGTTAGCGATTTAATTGGGTATAATCTGCCGATTGGTGGTTAATTGGCCGATTTTAAGTAGCTGATTAATTGATTAAATTTTCTCATTTAATTTTCATGCTTGTTTGCATTATTTGGGTTCAATCTGGCCAAACTCTAATCCAAATTCAAAATCCAAACTTCTGGTCCTCGCGCAAACCCAAACCTGACTCACCGCCGCTTTCTTCTTCTTCCTCGTGCAAACCCAAACCCAAACCCGACTTGTTGTCGCCCCCTTCTTTCTCGTACAAACCCAAATTCAGACCGATTCTATTCTTCCTCGAGCAAACTCAAGCCCGACTTGTCGTCGCAAACTTGACCCGATCTGCATCTACTGCACATCCTTCTTTTCTACTCGTGCTGCTCCTCCCTGATTGTTTTTGTTTGCTGGAACCGCCCATCAAACCCGACCCGACCCACATTTAGTATTCAAACGCAGTTCAAACCAAGTACTCTCTTCTTTTCCTCTATAATTATATTTTCCTATTAAATAATCTCATAATTGTTTTATGTTAGGGTTTAGGGTTATTACATAATGAGGATAGATTGTTTTTTAAATTATATATATATATATATATATACACACACACACACACACACACACACACACACACGAATTATATATATATACACACACACATGAATTTTCCGATTAACCGATTAATCACTATTCGCTCCTAGTCCGTTAGTATCAACCGTTAGTTGACCCGTTAAATGAAGGGAATATTCCATAAATATTCTCCTTAACAAGTCTAAACTCATTAATGTGGCCGTGAAATGTCGAAAATTCTCTCTTCTTTCTAACAAAACCCGACCACCCAACCTCATCACCATCACTGACCTCCATTCCTAACCACCTCGATCTCAACTTCCATCTCCAACCTCCATCACCTCATCTCCATTATTGAACCCCATCACTGCCTTCAACCTGACAGCCCCAGCCCTATCCATTTCCATTCTCGACTTCCATCCGAACCTAACCGAGCATGACCTTCATTCAACTGTTGTTGTTGGTAGCTGTCGTTGCTGCTGTTGTTGATGTCCCTTGTTGCCGACAACCCCAGGACACCCCCGTCCACTAGTATCAGACCCCTTCTTCAATTCTATTCTTGCATCGAGAACAAATCTGCACATTTGAAATATCAATAAATATCAATGATCTTTTTATCATTTAAGTGGAATTTTGTGTACCGGATTGCCATTGATTTTCATGGGTTTAACTTGAGTAGGGATGAGAAAGAGGGTGAGATTGAAGAAGATGAAGAAGAACTGAATAAAGTTGGGGGGGGGGGGGGAGTATTTCCGCATTTTACCCCCTACTGTTAGAAACTTAATCTCAACTAATAGTTGGTTCTATTTTGAAATAAACATATGCACTTTAGGTATTATTTTGGAATCAGCGAAACTTCGAGTGTTATTTTGGAATTTAACATAAAATTTGGGTGTCATTTTGTCCTCAACCCTAAATATAAAACTTCCATTTGGATAGTCAACTAACAAGTACAACTGTACAAGTGAAAATATCCATATTCCAAATACTTCTGACTCTAAGGATAAACTAGCTGTAAAAGTTTTGACTGTATTTTCTTCGGTAGTCAAACATCTAAATTCAAGAAACTGTATCCTTGATTTGGGTACTTTTGGAAGTACGCAGCTTAAGGATAAACAATCTTGAGCAGTCACACATTCGGGAACCTCCCTTGCATTTTCGGCCTTGGTCTTCTCCTCATCATAATACTTCACTTTTAAGAAGCTCCTGTGGTCCTTTCATTTCTTCGAGACCGATTTATCCACTCATCCGTCTATAGCATCGGGAAAAGCAAACTTTTGCTGCAAAATAACATTAATTGAAGATATATATAGTTACCAACACATGCTAAATGTTAACAATATAAGAAAATCAGTTGCGTTAGATTAGTAAACATACCCAATCCCAAAGCCTCAAAAATGAAAATAACAACCAAATTAAACAAGTCCGTAGGAAAAAACCCTAGATTATTCCCTCAATTATAATATACTGCAATGAAATGTTGTGGCATGTAGTGAATTTCAGTAACAATTAGTGAAAGCACAAAAATTCTATAATAGTTTGTTCCAGGGCATGAAGTGGAAGAGAAGAGATGTCATAACTCAATATAGCAAATTACCAATTCAATTAATTTAAGAGTGAATTGATTTAACAAAAGTGAAATACATATTGAACTTAAGCAACATAAACTATAAGATATATATATCTACATAATCAGACATGAAAATATGATATATGGTTGCAAAGAGGTATTTTAATAATTTTGTTTAAGAAAAGAAAGAATTGTTCACTATGATGCACAAATTTGATAAACTTAAAGTTAACAAGCATACTGTGTTTATATGAATGTTAGGTATGTTGTATCCATACCGCAACACTACGTAAGTTCTTCATGGTGTATACTAAGTACTAAACATAATATTCTAAGTAGTAAACTTAATTATGTAATAGGGCACTTCTTTGATTCAAGTAACTAGGTGTGACTGACTATTGAAGAGTAAATTAATCCTTTTTCTTATTAGGGAATGGGATGATAACTATTTCATATAGCTCACTGCCGACCCCAACATTGCGGGATAAAAGCTGTGGTGTTGTTGTTTTCTTCTTCTTTGCTACTCCAAAGCTGTGTAAGGGCCAAACTTGAGTATCTACATCCAGACTTGATAAATAAAATAAGGAAATGAAAGTTTTTTGTTTCCATAATTTTATATTTTGTAAAGCTAATATCTAATTTGGACTAAATGAGGAAAATAAATTAAGTAGGTAAATTTGAATCTATAAATGATATCTAAGTAGGAAATAAAAGTTTTTTACAGGTCAAGCTTTATGCATATGACTACAAAATTTTTTAACCAGCTGATGACATTTGTTATGGACAATATGTGCATGTGTGAACTTATATATGACATTTTAAAAATAAACTTTTGAATCATAGATGATAGCGGATAAGTGTGAAATATTAAATTTAAACTAAATATATAATATGAGATAAAATTAGTTAGAATTAGAATTTTACACTCTCAAATTTACTATCATTACAAGAGGCGATACTTTTCTTATTTAAACCAAATAAAGATAATATATAAAATTAGGTTATGATTAGTGAAATTTGGTAAATAACATTCGCGTGACCGATATTTAACGATAATCTATATAATAAAACACAAAGAAAGCTATCAAGTGGCTCTCATTAAATAGGGTTGAAATCAATGGTCCAGATCTAACATCACAAACCATATTTTTCCGCCCAAAAGTTTTCCTCCAAAACTCAAATTCAAATCTCTCCAAAACAACTCCTTTATCTATTTATTTATTTATTTATTTCTCTCTCTCTCTCTCTCTCTCTCTCTCTCTCTCTCTCTCTATATATATATATATATATATATATATATATATATATATACATTCAGAAATTTATATTTTCAGATTTCAGGTTTGTAAATTTTTAGATTTTTTATGCATTTTTTTATTGCTCATGTTATATTGAAAATAACAAATATCTCATCAACAGTTAAATTTCATCATTTTCCACACTCAAATTTTACACCGCCATTTATAATTAATTTTCAACGTATACTAATGGAAACATGGATTTTTATTTACAACTAATTATTGTTTTACTATTCAAACTTGAGTTACATAATTTTCGTTTTACTGTTTACAAGACTTTCATATGCTGCATCGTTGCGAAGACGTGCCGTAGGCACGTGCCCACAGGCAAATCTAGTGTATGTATATAACGAATAAGATTTTTAAATATCTGTTTACATTTTATATAACTACTAGATTTGCCCGTGGGCACGTGCCTACAGCATGTCTTCAGAACGATACAGTATATGAAAAGCCTTGTAAACAGTAAATCAACAATTATGTAGTTCAAGTTTGAATAGTATGACAATAATTAGTTGTAAATAAAAGTCCATGTTTCCATAAAAGCCCATGATTTGAATTTGAGTTTTGGGGGTAAACTTTTAGGAAGAAAAATGTGTTTTGTGAGGTTAAATCTGGGCCCTTAATTTTGGGGAGATTGAAGGAGAGCCATTTGATAGCTTTCTTTGTGTTTTATTATATAGATTTATTCAAATTAAGCAAATTTTAAGTAAACTTTTGAAACATAGATAAGAAAAAAGATAAATATGCATATATAATTGAAAATAAAGATAATAGATAATAAAAAAAATACAAATTTAAAATCTATTTTGATATGAATACTAAGAGATAAAGGATTTATATAGTCTTATCTTGAAATTAAATTTACAACACAAATTAATAATTTTAGTTTTAGAAACTTAAATTAAATTAAATAAATTGAAAGTAAGAAATATTACCCCAAAATTGATACATACATAAGACACATATTGCAATTTGTTTTTCTTTTCAAACAAACATTCTTGCATCGTTTATGTTTATTATCATAATTCTATGAATAGAGAATTCTGTTATCAGGATTTACAAATCTAATACTAATGCACCCTAGAAATAATGCCTGCCTGTGCATTGCACGAATCCTTTGCTAGTATTCATCTAATATTGCCTTATTCTTTAATGCATTTGTACATGTCTTAAAATAACATTCACAACTATTACGTTAAACAAGTTTTGAAAACAAAAACTAGAGTTTTATACATTCATATACTTATGGTTCCTTATTTGAGAGTACGGATAATAAAAATTTTGCGAACTTTTACATAACTAAGAGTGTACATGGATCAAACCTGCCCTTTCAGGTTGTGTCGGTCGAACCCAACCCAGTTGACACCCTTATATACAATGTTTCACAAATTGTTATTCTTATCATTCTATAGATTCTCATGTAGGGGTGGGCGTGGGTCGTACTGAGGTTAGTCCAAGCCCAACCCGGATAAGACGTGGGTCATGCCTATGCCTAGATTGATGAGCTTATATAGTAGTCGAAGCAGTTAAAATTCCCGATTACGTCCGATTAATCGCTAATCGGAGGCTAAGCGATTACTTTTTTAGCGATTCACAATAATTTCAATAGTTAGCGATTTAATCGGGTATAATCAGCCGATTAGTGATTAATCGGCTGATTTTAAGTGGCCGATTAACCGATTAAATTTTCTCTAATTTTCATACTCGTTTACATTATCTGGGCTCAGTTTGGCCCAAATTCAAATTCAAATCTAAAATCCAAACCCTTTTTGGTCCTCGTGCAAACCCCGCACTCTGTCTTCTTCCTCGCGCAAACCCAAACTCAAACTGATTCTCTTCTTCTTTCTCGAAGCAAACCCAAACTTGACCTGTTGTCGCTTCCCTTGTGCTATCGCATACTTAACTCGACCCGCATCTATTGCACCTCTTCCTTTTACTGCTTGTGCTGCTGCTCCTCCCCGATTATTTTTGTTTGTTGGAACCGACCAGCAAACCCGATCAGACCCACATCTAAAATCCAAACTCAGCTCAAACCAAATACCTCATTTTTCTCTCTATAATTATATGTTCTTATTTAATAATCTCATAATAGTTTTATGTTAGAGTTTAGGGTTGCTTCATAATGAGGATATATCTTTTTCATAATATATATATATATATATATATATATATATAATGATTTTTCCGGCTTAATCCCCGATTATTTTTCGATTAATCGATTAATCACTAATCGATCTTAGACCGATTAGTTCCAAAAAACGATTTTAACTGCCTAGACAGTAGTCTTATTGGGGTTTTGATCAACTTCAAATCAGGTATAAAAGTGTGCAAATGAGAAAAAAAGAAAAGGTTAAATATTTGCATTTCAATACCAAAATTGTCCAAATATAAGTATACTGGAGGAAATCATTTTTCGACGAGTCACCAGGTTTTACAGGGCAGATAAACTTATACATGAAGAAGTAAGCAACAAAAACCGAAGTTCTCTTCATATTTCTTTCTCAATTATTACAATTATATATACCACTTGCCTAAAATGACATATGTAATGCAGGCCTAAAATGATACAATTATTGTGGGCCTAACTGGATCGTGTCTGAGCCGCCCCACGGGTTGGGCCAATGCAGGCTCAACCCAATTTCAGTTTGGGCTTCAATTTAGAGGCTCAAGCCCTACCTATTCTCAAATGGTACTAGACTAATAGCCAATGTACCAGATAATCGTGCTGACCCAGACTCATGTCCTCTATTCTCGTGTAATGAGCCACAATACACGAATGTAGGTAAATTTCACTAAACTATATTCATGTTTCACCAATTTACAGATAACTGTACCTATATCATTTTTTGCCTATGGATGTACTTCGTCAACATTTGTTATATGGATCAGTGTATTCCGTCAATTTCAGGTATCACGTGCTACCACGTAATGACTTTTGATTGTTCTTGAGCTAATTTCTTCCTAATATACCCTTGGCTACCATTATTGTTTAATAGGGTTATTTTTCATAAATTAATGTACTTATTACCTCATTCATTTGTTTAAGAAATGAAAATTAAGATAGAAGGTGACGAGTTGTTTTGGAGAAGTTTATTTTAATAATTTGAACAAATTAATGAACGTTAAAGCTTGTGCTTAGACTTGTTAAAACATGGGTATAAGGGTTAAGTGAATGAAAAATGGGCGTTGTTAACGTTAAAGCAATGAACCGCCAACAACTTTATATGTATAGTACACCGATCCGTCAAAAAGAAAACTGTGAGTATGATTATGTACAAATTGGTGAAACATGGGTACAATGTGGTGAAATTTAGCCAACTGAAAGTGTATAATAATTGTCTAGTTTCGGAGTGCCATGTAGGCTCGGGCTTTCTCTTCCCGAACCTTTCTACAGCTGGAGATAGCCTGTGTGCACCTCAACACCAATTTTTCCGATTTTTTTTCCAAATTGACTCACTTTCGAAACTATTTATCAAAATGACATACTTGCTGTCCTAAACAGCGAGTTATTTAAAAACAAGTTCGTTGTTTTAGTTAGCGAGTGTAGGTATAGGGATTTATGTAACACTTGGAGAAATCTCACGAAGTCAAAAAGTTTCCAAACCAAACTCCCTTGTGTCCAACAGCGAACTTGGTTGTACCAAACTCGCAATTGGAGTCGGCGAGTGTATAGTTTGGTTTTTTTTAAAAAAAATCGCACTCTCTCTCACCTCTTCACTTTAGCTTTCTCCTTCGTCTCTCCACCCTCACTCCTAACTCCGAAACCCAAAATCCCAGCCTCCCAAATTCGACTTCTTACCCACAAAATCCGTCAAAAATATCCTCTACTTCACTTCATCTCTCCCAACCCTCTCTTCTTCATCTCTCCCAACCCTCTCTGCTCCCACTCTCATAACCCTAAATCCAATCTTTCTAGATGAAGTGAAGTATAAGAGATTTTGGACGGATTTTGTGGGTAAGATGTCGAATTTGGGAGGCTAGGATTATGGGTTTCGGAGTTAGGAGTGAGAGTTGAGAGACGAAGGAGAAAGCTAAAGTGATGAAGTGAGAGGGAGTGCGATTTTTTAATAAAAAAAAGCCAAACTACACTCAATGTCTCCAATAGCGAGTTTGGGAACTTTTTGACTTCGTGACATTTTTTCAAGTATTGCATAAATTCCTATACCTACACTCACTAACTCAAACAGCGAGCTTGTTTTGCTGTTGGAGACAGTAATGAGGTCATTTTGGTAATTATTTTCGAAAGTGTGTCAGTTTGGTAAATATTTTCAAAAAGTAGTCATTTTTGAAAAAAATTCATTTTTTCCTCTCCTCTCTCTGTCAATCTTTTTCTTCTCAAATAACTTTCTCTCTCCTGTCTTCATTCTCTCTCTCACACGGGTTTGCATGTCTCCTTACCGGGCTATCGGATCCGGGCTCAGCACTTCTCAAGCTTCCTTCCGAACCCGGAACCGCAGTATTTGTGTTCGGGCCTGCTTCCAATTCCTTGGAGTAGGGTTTCTGAATGCTGATCTCTTCCCCCTTCAGGTGACTTTCAAAACCTATTGGATCTGAGTTTGTATCTTCAGTAGCTTCTGATGCCCTTGCTAAATTTGTTATCACAGTTTTTTTTTCTCGGTAATATTGAAACTTACAGCATTTGAGCATGTAGTTTGTTTATTAGATTCTTCATGAAATGGAAATTTATGGGGTAGTTTTTGTATTTGCTAAGGTGGTTGGAATTATGAGAACACTCGGTTTTGTGATTTTGGGGCTTCAACTTTTCTTCCAAATGTCAAGAAGTTGCAACTCGTGGTAGGTTTTGAGGCATATGTCTCTCCAATTAGAGGGTTAAGGGGCCCAAGCAATGCACTGGCCTTGTAATACGCCTCGAAACCGAATCCACTGAGATTACAACTTTCGTTACGTTTGGAAAGAAATGTCGAAGTGTCAATTTAACTAATTATATCTATATCTTATACTAATATGAGAGAGTCTACCCCTTCTCTTCTTTCTCTATTTTGAAATAGAGAAATGAGAGAAAAGGTAGGGATTTATATTTAACTAACACGTGCAATACGCACGATTTTATTAACAAACCAAAACAAAATAAAACCTCCAATTCTCACATTCTCATTCTCACAAAATCTCACGTCTCTTCTCAAACCCACCCCATCCCCTAGCTTAGAATTAGATTTTTAAGCAAACACAATTCGAAAATTATTTTTATATAATTTTCTTAGTCTATCATCTATCCTAACATGTGCTATATTGCATGATTTATAATATATAACCTATTTACTGAATGTTAATGATGTTGTAATATACATGTTAACATAAATTAATTGAATTTGCGACATCTTTTCATTGCATGTATTTTGCTTTATTAATATTCAATTGGATAACATTATGGTTTGACAGTGATTCTCTAAATCATCTGTTTATATGAGGATGATAATGAAAATTTCAGTAATTACGGTCGGGATGATATTCATAATTTTCTCCCAATTTTCTCACATTTTTTTGCTTCTATATAATTTTACGAGTCCTCACAGAGTAACACTAGTCTTCTTGGAAACTAACCTGGGGTGGGAAGACGATCGTGGAAACATTATTTTGATTTCATACAAAGGAAGAAACGGTTAATGTTTTGTCTTAGTGGGTCACGTTTGTTCGTAATAGATAATGGGCATTTGTTTGTTGTTTATGATAGATCTTGGCATCGTAAACGTTGGTGTTTTGTTCACTAGCGATGGGCTTATGGCTTTCAGTTAGAAAGCTTTATTTTGTACCATCCATTTTTGTTGATTGTGTAAATGTCGTCTTGCGTGCCAACTCTAGGGCGTTTACTTTCTTTGGAATTCGATGTTGTCCAGCAAGGTTGAAAGTGCCCTATTTCTTGCTCATTGATTTTTTTGTTTCTTGTAGACCCTTTTTCTAACTACTTGTGAGCATAGGACATTAGGACCATCACTAATTGCCAACTTGTATTGTAGTTTTCGGTAAAGACCAATGTGGACCAATGTGGCTTTTGTTGCTGCCTCCATAGTACTAGTTTCTTGGAAACCCTTTACATTCCTCTACCTGTTGGTATCGAAATAATTTCGACTGGGTTTCTTAGTTTCTAATGAAACCTTCTCTCTAATGGATGTGGAAGTGTGCACTGTAACTAGAACTTGATCTTCTTCCTCTTTTGGAAAGTCTCTTCTGTAGTGTAGTTACAGTGTAGTAATGGACTATTGAACAATCATAATCTATAATATCATGTTATTATGGACTATTGAACAATCATAATCATTGATAAGAAGAAGAGTTAAAATGTACTGATTCAATAATGCACAGCTGTACTAATTGAGTTTTGGCTTAAGCATGACCTGTCTTTTAAGTAAAACAAGGCTATTTGTCCCCAATAGACAACCAATCTATAATTCTATATAATTGCAGTACTGACATATTCAAGGAGTATTTGGCTTTATAGGACCTAAATTGAACAGAAATCGATTGAATGGTATGAATAGGACTTGCTACTAAATGCGGAATAACTCACCAACGAGATGCAAAACAATAAAATCAAAAGCAATCAAAGTCAAAACAACGAGGTGCAAAGCAATCAAAAGTCAAAACACAAGAACATATGAGATGTTTTTCGAGGTGCACCGAATACAATGACTACTTCCATGCGCAGAGCCTATGTTTTCCACTAGAAATATGAAGAAGAAGTTTACACTCTCAAGATCTCATCCCAAAGATTGTCTTTATCTCCCTCTCTCACTCAAATGGCTGATAGATCTCTCTATTCTGATAGAACACATTTTCTCTAAACCCCTAAAATCGTACTCAATACAAATATATAGGTTTACATCAGAACATATATCAGCCGCAGATCAACAGCGCCGCGCTGTCGATCGCACTCATGGACCGCACTCATGGACGGTCGACCGCAATTATCCTTCGAGCATACGGGGATCCAACAGAAAGTGGGACGGTCGACTGCACAGTTCTCAACAAAAGAGCTTGTGCACGTCGGTTGACTGCACATTGCTGCCTGCAGCTATAGGCTGTTGTTGAGCTGCTTGCTCCCCACTTCGACGCCTCTCCTTGTCGGTCTTTTTCAACTCATTATCGTATATTGAATCCACAAACCCCAACACTACCGACCTTATTACAGACAGTCTTATTGTCGCTATCATATTCAGACGTGCAATTAGTCCTGCAATGTTTATCAAATATCACAATTTTAACAAAAGATAACTTAATTGGCACATAGCTTTGAGCATGTGTACTGCTCATGCTATTTAATCTGTATTATTGTATCAGTTATGAGCAATTAAGTGGCGATTCAGTAACATTGTATATGTGTTGGTATAGAAGACACTCAAATCTTTAGAATAATGGGAAGGTAAAAAAAAAATTGATCTGCACATGACGTGTTCACTTTGGGTATGCATGCTTGTTTAGAAAACTCGAAGTCATTATCGTAAATCCGTGGATCGACAGAAATATGTCTTTAACTCATAATGAAATTCTCAAAGACCGTTAACCAGACAAATAGAAAACTTGTTCTCAACTGCAGAAACGGATATAAAGAGATGAGAGTGTGTAAAGTTTGAAGCACTATTGGCATGCTTGGTATATGACTATATGGTAGTATGTCAGGTTCCTTTATCCTTTACAAAGCTCTCAGGCCGTTGTATAGTCTAGGTTCCATATATAGTGCACACTTTTTGATGTTGGCCCAAAGCTAATCCACTTCATAATAAACAGTATCTCATCATGTTCCATTGATGCTTGCTATTGTGCATTCCATGTTGTCATGTATTGTAGATATGTAGTAGGTAGGAAGGGACCCTGCAAAGCCTTGACAGTCTATGAAACATATATCATGTCGAGCAAACATATTTGGCACGAGAGTTTACTATTTCATAGAACTATGTTAGGTTTTTGTATGTATGTGTCAGTGTTTTAATGATGTCCATATCAGCGTGTCTGCATTTCTGCTTATTAGCTTCCCTTATTGTTTTGTTAAAATTTTCTTTTCTGAGAAAATAAACTAGTATTGTATGCAACTACACGGGTAAATTGTCTACCTAGGTTGGTAAATTAAATTTCCTTTCAGTTGACTCATAACTTTTGGTTATGAGTTGAAATAGGATGTTTTGATATAGCCTATATATGAGTGAGATTTCAGATACAAGTATGAAACATTGAATTCGAAAATGGGGTGCAGGACTGTTATTCTACAGGCAGTACAGGTGCGGAGGGCTAGGGTCGAACCACATGGGAAGAGTAGCATGGTCAAGAGAACTCACAGAAGCAAAGCCCTTCCTTTCCCTTTCCTTTGTTGATGGATCTGAATGGATTAAATTGTGATGTAAATTGAACTGTGAGATGAAAGGCCATTTATTCTATTTTCCCCTATGACAAAAAAAAAGTTCGTCGAACAAATAATGCAGATTTCTTCATGTTAAAAAAAAAATAAAAAAAAATTCATGACTGATTTTTAACCTCATGAATGCAAACATTGTTCATGTCTTCAGTGTAAAATTTGGCTAATAAGTTTGCTACATTTTCTTATGAAATACATTGTACTTTGTTTAGCTGTTCAAAAGTATCTTGAAGTTTTCTGTTTCTGTTACTAGTCTTCTATGTATTATGAAAGCTTTTATTTTTTTTTTGAGGTAAAAGGTGGAATAAAGCCATCCTGTTTTATTAACAAGCTGTTAATAAAACAACCCCGGTAGGATCGGGAAGGATACAAAAGTACAAATCAGGAAAGACAAAACAGTGCAGGAAATAAAACATAGACCCCCAACAAAATCCTGGGGATGGGTCAAATCCTCCATACAAAAAGCAAAAGTACAGTAGGTCAAGACCAAGCTATCAACGATTGTAGCTACTGAGTTGGCTCCGGCCTTCAGTCCAGTGTCGGCCCAAACTCTACCTCCTTATCATCAAAGTCCTCCACCTGGAAAACTCTGGCGATTCTTCCTCTCGCTCCAGTGGCGGCAGCTGTAGCCCAAAAGCTATTATGAAAGCTTTTGTTTCCTACTGTATTGAGGCCACAAATATTTATGGGCCTTAGCCCAAAATAAATTTATCGGCAGGGTCTGAGCCATTACCCATTTGTACATTTTAACGGTCCAATAATAAATTGGATACAATCATACAATATACAAGTAACGATCCATCTTTTATATATATATATATATATATATATATATATATATATATATATATATATATTAGACACGTGCATATGACACATCTTCAGAACGATATAACATATGAAAAGTTTTGTAAATAGTAAATCAACAATTATGTAGCTCAAATTTAAATAGTATGACAATAATTAGTTGTAAATAAAACTCTATGTTTATATATATATATATATATATATATATATATATGAGTGATCCAATGAGATACATCTTAAAATGAGATAATGAGATATATCAATTATGACTATTAGATATGAGTGAATTGAAATGAGTGACTCTCATTTATTTCTACATATCTATTATAAAAAAAATGAGATATCTATTATATATATTATAAAAAAACCTAATTTCTCTCTCACGTCCTTCATTTCTTATCTCTCTCTGTTTTCCTTTTTAAAACCCAACCGCCCATCTCCCAAACTCCTCTTCACCAGCCCCTCGTCACCTCCAACCCATCGTCGCCCCTCCGATAACCCCCCTCCTTGTCATCCTCTGCCAAATCGTCTCCACCAAACCTCCTTTTAACCACCGGAGAATCCAGTCGTCGCTGTTCCAAGCCCCGTCGTCGTCTTCCCCTGTTTTCGAGCGAAAAAAGAGTTCGCCGTCGAAGCTTGGCCGCTACCGTCGCCGCGTCGTCCGCCCACCAGCCCAGCCGCCACCCAGCCCAGCTGCCCGTCGCCGCGTCGTCCGCCCCCTAGCTCAGCCGTGATGTTGTGATGTTTACTTGTCACTGATTACTATGACTACTTTTGTTTAATGTATGCTAACGAAGTAGCCGGTTTGAAATCCATCCTGTAAATGGCAAAAATTGGAAGAATAAAGTTATTCAGCCACGACAATGGTCTGAAAATTGCTAGAAGGATGTGTACCTTATGTTCAAATTGTACCCATTTCAAACAAAATAGATGCAGGGGAGGGGACTTTCGAATCAGATTGAATTTCGTAGATTTGAAATAATGAAACTATTACTATTTCATCTAAGTTGGTTAATCAAGGATATGGATTCTTTAGAACTTGAGTCATTAAAACTCAGACAAATTCGGATTTGGTAAGAGGATCCAAGGAATGTGAAGAGTGAAAATACTATAAACTGTTAGACACAAATCTTTCGTTCCTAGCAAGGTGTGCATCAAATTTTATTTAGAGACAAGGTAATTCTGTTTAACTGCAGCCATAGAAAGCATCTCCCCTCAATTCCTAGTTGGGGAGAAAAGAAAAAAAAAAACAAAAACAGTTCTTCTAAAATTTGAAACCGACAAAGTACCCAACTTGATTCTTTTGGTTTATTCGTAACAATGACCGTAAACTTTTTAGTCTTGTAGCCCTAGAGATTTCTTTTTGTTTATTTTTTAAATTTTTTTTTTAAATGAGAATTAGTTTATTAAATCTACATGTTTATAGATTTCTTGTTTTAAACTCCAAGTTTTGATGATTTAGTTTCAGTTTTTTTTTGGTTGTGAGATAAATTTCATATATTTTTTTTTACATATATATTTAGACTCCATTTAATGAGTATATATTTAGACTCCATTTAATGAGTATGAGGACCATCTATTCTGTGGAGTTTAATTGTTCAATTTTGAACCACATGTTTTCAGATTTTGTGTTAACTGTTTATAATTATGCTTTTATTGTGTAATAATTAAACTGTTTTGTTAACTGTTTATTTAATAAACTATTTTTGTTAACTGTTGGGGTATTGTTGCATTAATATGAGATTAATTAAGCTGTTGGGAGCTTGTATGTTTTGAAGATGAGTAATCGAAAATGAATGAATTGTTAATGAAACCAGTTGTGCATCTGTTTGATATTTAGGGTTGTTATGAGGAAACCCTAGAAGATGACTGTAAACTTGTTAGTCTTAGTCTTGTAGCCCTGGAGATTTCTTTTGGTTTATTATTTTTAAATTTTTTTAAAATGAGAATTAGATTGTTAAATCTATATGTTTGTAGATTTCTTGTTTTAAACTCCAAGTTTTCATGATTTAGTTTCAGATTTTTTTTTGTTGTGTGATAAATTTCATTTTTTTTACATATATATTTAGACTCCATTTAATGAGTATGAGGACCATCTATTCTGTGGAGTTTAATTGTTCAATTTTGAACTACATATTTTCAGATTTTGTGTTAAATATTTATAATTATGCTTTTATTGTTTATTAATTAAACTGTTTTGTTAGCTGTTTATTTAATAAACTATTTTTGTTAACTGTTGGGGTATTGTTGCATAAATATGAGATTAATTAAGCTGTTGGGAGCTTGTATGTTTTGAAGATGAGTAATCGAAAATGAATGAATTGTTAACGAACCCAGTTGTGGTTCTGTTTGAGATTTAGGGTTGTTATGAGGAAACCCTAGAAGATGACTGTAAACTTGTTAGTCTTGTAGCCCTTTAGATTTCTTTTGGTTTATTTTTTTAAAATTTTTTAAATGAGAATTAGTTTATTAAATCTATATGTTTACAGATTTCTTGTTTTAAACTCCAAGTTTTGATTATCTAGTTTCAGATTTTTTTTTGTTGTGTGATAAATTTCATTTTTTTTACATATATATTTAGACTCCATTTAATGAGTATGAGGACCATCTATTCTGTGGAGTTTAATTATTCAATTTTGAACCATATATTTTCAGATTTTGGAAGAAGTTAATTTTAGATTCGTAGGGGTTTTTTAATGACCAATATTAATTTGCGTTGTTAAGGATTATTATTGAATTGTTTGTCAATGATTAAAATTAATCTGTTTTGTTAACAATTAATATTAATTTGTTTTGCTAATGATTGTTATTAAAATATTTGTTAACGATCATTATTAAACTATTTTTGTTTATGATTATCAATTAAACTGTTTGGTTCTGTTAACCGATAATTAAACTGTGTAGTTTTGTTTAATTAAATTGTTTGGTTTTTGTTAACTGTTTATTAATTTAAACTGTTGGATTTTGTGTTAACTGTTTACATTATGCTTTTACTGTTTATTAATTAAACTGTTTTGTTAACTGTTTATTTAATAAACTATTTTTGTTAACTGTTGGGGTATTGTTGCATTAATATGGGATTAATTAAGCTGTTGGGAGCTTATATGTTTTGAAGATGAGTAATCGAAAATGAATGAATTGTTAATGAACCCAGTTGTGAATCTGTTTGAGATTTAGGGTTGTTATGAGGAAACCCTAGAAGATGACTGTAAATTTGTTAGTTTTGTTGCCCTAGAGATTAAGTATGATCCTGTTTACTGGCATATGGATTAATTGAATTTTGGGAGTGGGTCAGTTAGGGCCTTGATGTTGTTTGGTTGAATTAAGTCCGGTAGGGTACACCAATTCTAGAGAATGGTGACTAATTAAATGAACGTAATAAGTATAAGGACATGCACTAGAATGGTGATGTAATGAAATGAGGGCAAACGTGAGTTATGAACTCCAGGATGATCTGAGGAGTGAGATAATCCCCAGTATTCTGGGATGATGGTGGAAATAGGCCACAGAATGATCCACGTGAGTGTGATTGGTCTCCAGTATTCCAAGGACGAGAGCAACGCTCATGGGATGTTTGTGCAATGAGGGTTCTAGGATGACCTGCGGAGTGAGGCAATCCCTAGTATTCCGGGACGATGGCTGAAATAGGCCACAGAATGATCCACATGAGTGGGATTGGCCTCCAGTATTCCAAGGGCGAGAACCGATACTTGCAAAATATCTAAATCTTGTAGTAGTCATTGTAGTAGGATAGTTGCATAACGTAGGATCGAACCCTATAAAGTGGAGAACGATAAGGGCTTGCACCGGATTTATGTAGAGTGGGGAGCTTAGATTCGATAAGTGTGCATTAGTTTTCATCATAAGCATTTGTGATTTCCTTGACTTGATTTATGCTTGTTTTTTCGTTTTCTACACTTGACACTTAGCCTAGTTCACTTGATGATTTACGTTTCTTTTATTGTTATTTCATATTTTATTTGTCATTACCATGTTAATATGTTGACTATGAATTCGTTCTTTATGTTTTGTTTAAGTTCTATTTCTTTTGAATATCACTTACACTGTTATGGCTGACCCATATAGTTTTGGGGGTTAGAGTTATTTCTAGCCTCATGTTTCACATGTAGGTACTGTTAGCATGGAGTTGGGAGCATGTGGTAGAATGTTTAATGTTATCACTATGTTGTAAAAGATGTGTAAATATGGAACTGTGTTGTAAAATAAATTATAATTCAAGGTATTAATTTCCGCTGTACTTTGTAACAAAAATGATGTAATAAAAGTTTTAAATTTTCCTGTATTTGTACTGTGTTTATGATAACAAATTGAGGTAGATGTTAGGAATTGAACTACGTATTTCTAAGTTTATTTATTGGAAATTCGGGACGCTACAGTGAGTTAGCCTTCTACGCGTTTATCGCCTTGCCGACATGCCCTTACCTCTCCAGATAACAAAAGACAGTGTTGGGGAGTGTGCTATCCTTAGAGAAGTTCTCGTTGAGAAGCATTTGGAGATATACTATCTCCAAGAAAAGCACGATGGGCTGCAAACAGCTAGCACTTTGCGCAATGTTGGTGTGAAAAAGGATGCAACGGTTGGTGGAGCTGGGTCGACTGTTAGAGGAACAGGCTCAACTCCAAAAGTAGCCCCTCGTCATCCTAGTGATGCTCAGAGTGGGGTGACCTTTTCGAGTTTGGCTTTCTACCCATGGAGGGTCGCACGCATCGGGTCATAATCCCCAGACTCAGTTAGCGGGATCGACGCTTCCCGTGAAAGGTGCAGGCGGCCTAGAAGAAGTGGTTCCTGTCAAAAATCCTGTGAGGAGGCTCGTGTCCCTTAGGAGGAACATTCCTCGCCCACTTTGCCGAAAGGATGGTCTGTAGATCACTTGCAAGACTACTATACTGCACAATGTTTCGGCGTGTTTTTGTAGTGATGCTTTTATTTGAAGTTGCAGACTCATTGTAGTGTGGCAATTGTAACACAGCTTATAGTTTTGTACTTGTAAATTTTGGTAGTGGCACTGGATCTGAATACATAGATTTGTGATAGTTCTGTGATTTGTAGAGAAACTTATTGTTTATGCGATGAAGAACTCTTTTATATGCTTAATCCGTATTGTATAATTTGTTGCATCACTTGTTGTATGTCATTGACTAAGTTATTGTGAAGAGTGAGGCCTCAAACTTGTTGTTTGTAGCTAATGAACTGTTGATGGGGCTCAAGTAATGTGCGTAGCATTTGACGGAGTTAGAATTTGTCCGTCTTGCACCCAGCTAGTTGTAGGAGCAATTCTAAGGAAGAGTTGGACTTCCGAACTTGCTGTATGGGCGTTTAGCTAGTTGTAGGAGCAACTCTAAGGAAGAGTTATTTTCCAAACTTGCTATATGGATCCTCCAACGAATTATAAGAGTCTCTTCGAGTGGCGAGCTGACCACTAAAACTTGCATTTTGCAGGTTTGCTGGAGTAACTGCAATCCACGATTATGGACATCTAATCTGTCTTTAAGGAAATTTAATAAGTTTCAGGAATAGATCGAATGGCGAGTTGAGCTCTGAACATGCTTGATGGCAGGTTGCTAAAGCAACTCTGATCCATGAGTATGGATTTCGAACTTGTTAGTTTAGGGGTTTAACAGGTTGCAGAAGCAAATCAAATGGTGAGTTCTGCTTTGAACGTGCTTGATTTCAGGTTGCTAGAGCAACTCTGAGCCACAGGAATGGACTTCGAACTTGCTGTATGGGTCCTTCAACGAATTGTGAGAGTCACATCGAATGGCGAGTTGAGCTCCAAACTTGCTTATTTACAGGGCTGGAGCAACTGTCATCCATGATTTTGGATCTCTAATTCGTCTTTAAGGGTTTTAAATAAGTTTCAGAAATAGATCGAATGGCGAGTTAAGCTCTGAACTTGCTTGTATGTAGGTTGCTAAAGTAACTCCGAATCATGAGTATAGATTCCAAACTTGTTGTATAAGGATTTAACAAGTTGTAGGAGTAGATCGAATGATGAGTTGGGCTCTGAACTTGCTTCATTGCAAATTGCTAGAGCAATATCGAGCCATGGGTATAGACTTTGAACTTGTTGTTGAAGTGTTTAACGAGTTGCAGGAGCACATCGAATGGCGGGTTGAGCTCTAAACTTGCTTTGCTACAAATTGCTTTGGGTGAAGGATTCTAGTCTATTACCGTATTCTGAGTAGGATGAATTCGGACTTGGTGGAAGATGGTTTGCTAGGTTTTGAAGTTCTCGATAGGATTGACTAGGGCGGTAGCTTCAAACTCGTTTATGGACTCGGAGTTATTGCGATTGCTTTCTAATGGTAGCTCCATGACATCGAGGGGGAGAACCAAGCCCCCATTGTGGCGGTGTAGCATACGCGTGCTGCCGGTTGGCTTCCTACAACTTGACCTATGCCTACTGTTATCTGGAACTTCTTCTTCATGTGGTAGGCAGAAGCAACTGCATGAAATGCTGCCAGACCCGGACGACCAAATACTGCGTTGTATGCGGCTTTGACGTCGTCTAATATAAAGTCCAGTGCTTCCGGTCAAGTAGCGGGAGGCTTTCCTGCCATCACATCGTGTGTGACGATTCCTTCGATTTGAATGAGGACACTGGAGAATCCATGGAGTGTATAGCTGACGAGCTTGAGTCAGTTTCGGGAGAAGTTGAGGCCGTTGAAAGTGATCATGAAAGGATGTTTATAGAGCTGTCGTTGTCCACCAGGATGTGGCACAACTCATGATTTACTATGCAAAGGTTTATGACCAATGTATCGCAATGAGGTGTTCAAACACCTTCTAAGTCTTTGTCGAAGAAAGATATCGAGATGCCGGTGCTCTTGACAGGCAGGATGTTATAACGTGAGTTGACTTCCCTGACAAATACTTTGTGGGAGAAGCTGGAATCTCCCTCCATCGGACATCCGTGAATGGAGTGGAGAATGCCCATGTGTTATGATGGCCTCTCGTGAGGCTTATTAGCCCCCGTGCCGGAGGGGTTTCAGCGTTGTTGCTTTGTTCAAAAAATTGAGAGAGGTAGCATCGACGAATA
The DNA here is from genome assembly GCA_017893485.1 of Hemerocallis citrina. Classification (NCBI taxonomy): domain Eukaryota; kingdom Viridiplantae; phylum Streptophyta; class Magnoliopsida; order Asparagales; family Asphodelaceae; genus Hemerocallis; species Hemerocallis citrina. Next base: position 163,874,510 of record CM030366.1, read on the forward strand.
AAACCTTCAAGTTCTTCTTTGAGGGTTCAACAGTTGTCAGTGGTGTGTTCATGATCTTTATGAAATGCGTACCACTTGTTTCAGTCCATTCTCTTGCTAGTTGTGGACATCGTGGGGGAGGGTGGATTATTCCGTCCTTCTCAACTACCATGAGGATGACAAACACACTTGCATTAAGGGGAGTGAACTTTTCAAAGCGTGGTGCTCGAGGGAGACGAAGTTGTTCTACGCCGTATTTCTTAAACTTCATGGGCTCGCTCGCATTCTTCTGTTTGTTCCCAGATGGTGAATCCTTCTTGCCTTGAGGATAAAGAGCTTTATCGGCTTTGATATACTTGTCATTCCTTTCTAGGAGCTTGGTGAAATCTTCAGGAGGCTTCTTCGCAAGGGAGGCCTTCAGGTCTTTGTGAAACATTTAACAAAGTCTTTCAGCAGTTCTCTGTTCGTTTGCTTTCATTCCAACAGGAAAATACTTATTTTTTCAGTCTTGCAGCTAGTAAAGAAGTGCGTTATGAAGAGCTCCTCAAGTTGGTTGAAAGAGAATATTGACTCTAGGGTACGGAGGGAGTACCATTCCCTTGTTGACCCTTTTAAAGTTGCGGAGAATGTTCGGCACATGATTATATCCATGGCGTTGTAGACCATCATCATAGTTTTAAAACTCTCAATATGGACAGTTGGGTCAGATTCACCATCGTAAGATTCAAGCTGAGCAGCTTTGAAGTTCTTTGGAATGGGTGCATCAAGGATGGATTTGCTGAAAGGAGGTCGACTGGGGAGGTAAGCCTAGTTGGAGCGGTTTCCTTCATGTTTTATCTATTCCAGACGGTCTTCTACTTCTTGGATGTGGCGAAGGACTTGGTCATTCTTCCCCTCGGATCTAGTTGAGTCGCTAGATTCTTCTTCTCTCGAAGGAGTAGAGTGGTGGCACCATGAGCGTTGACCCTGATATTGAGTACCTCAGATAGCTTGAAGGATGTCATGCTTGAAGTTCTCCAATTTGGCCATAGTGACTGGGGCCTCTTGCTCTTTGTTTCTTTCAAGATGCTTTCGTCTCTCACGATTCGTACTTCTTTCTGCAGTGTGCCCCCTATGAGAGGAGGAGTGTCTTGATCTCTGCCTTCGGGGATAGTTGCTTCTCCGATTCACTTAACGTTTTGAGGTAGAGGCCTCGGTCTATGCACGTCTCTCATCCAAGCGGATCCGTAGGTCAGTCCTTTTTTGTTTGGCACTGATGATTTTATAGAGATCTCTTGACCCCCTGGGGACCTTTTTGCTGAGGGTGTTGATTATAGCGCGCTTCATAAGGGCTTTGTCGGGATCTTTTCGGTGCCTTTCCATTGATAGGAGCTTGATTAGGCTGTTGGGGCTGATCCGGCTGATGAGGAGGAATAAGGTACTCCACAGGAGGAGCTGGTTGACGAAGAGAGTTGGTTTGACGACTTGAGGTTGCTGCTCTTTCTCTTAGTCTTAGTGGCACCGCGGTAAGTCTGATCAGTGTAGTTAAAGAGGCCCGTTATGGTTAATTTACATGTAGAAGCTTTAAGATCCATGCTGGAATCATACGATTGTGATTTTAACCACTATCAAATGCATAGGGATTTACATTGATGTTTTTGACATGTTCGATTGATGGATGGATGCATTGCATGTCAAGTTGGACGTCTCTTTTTGGGAAAATGAATACTTAGACTTTGATGGTTGGATGCATTGATGTATGGTCAATCTCTTTTTTTGGGGTTGGGGGATATACATGGTATATGGGATATTAATGTTGCATCAACTTTTCTTCAAAAATGTTGATCAACTTTGCTGTCCTTTTAATATCGGTTACTGAGGTTTCTCTCTCTAGGGTTCTAGAGAGAGAAACTCTCCCCCCAAAAAATCCTAAAAAAGAGAAAAAACCCTAGATCTGAGCTTGGAAGCGGCAACCCTCATTACCGCCGCCCAACATCGTCTCTCCTTTCTCTCACGCCTCAGCCCCTCCCGTCGCCGCTCCATCCCTTTGCGATCCTTGCGTCCTCTCTCCCTTCGCACCTCCGTTCGAGTGATGATGGAGGCTCCCTCCCACCGCCACACCGTCCCGTCTCCCGACGTCGAGTGAGGGGATGTTTCTCTTCACTACTCTCATTTGGTGTGTGTCTGTGTGTGAGAAATTTCCTGAGAGCACATACATGAGAGGCGAAGGTATCCTCCTCATGGCTCTCTCTTTGGCTGTGGTTTTAGTTGGGGTGTGTAAGAGTGCCGTTTGCGTGTTTGCGTGAGCAGAGGAGAAGGATGGGGTGAGCGAATGTCAAAATCTTGCCTGACTAGATTCAGATGAGTGTGCGCCTGCTGTGGAAGCGGGGCACGAAGCTAAATTGACATACTGACAATTATGATGGGCCGAGCACTATGATTAGGCCCAAAATGGGGTCCATTACAGTTATAGTGGAGATGCATTGGTTGGACCTCTTCGATAGTGTTGATGACTATCAGTTTGTTGGCCCACCCTCCAAGGTTTGTAGGAGGGATCTCTTGTTGCCTGTACGGGTTATGTTGCTTCATGCTTTATTTCTTGCTCGTAATTTGTACTTTGGCCCAGTACTGTGGGTTTGTCTTGTTAATATCTAATTAAAGAGATAGGGTTGCCATATTACAACTTTTTCTTCAAAGAACTTTAATATCAATTTAATATTCATGCAGGATTCATACTGAATCAACAAACAAGTGTCACGGTCATTTAGTGATAAACCTACTTGGCTATCATTTTTATGCTCAAGGAGAATGCATACTGAATCGTCAAACAAGTGTCCCTGTAGTGGTAAATTTCATAACTAGTGAGTAAGAGGGCAGCAGTTTAAACTCTGCTTGAATCATCTGTTTATTATGAAATTATTCTGAGAATATATGTGTAGTGTGTGTGTACAACTGCAGTTTTGCTAAAAAATAATAATAATTGTTGCTGCTTATTTTGGTGTGGGAGCAAACAGATAGTTTATATTTGATGGAAACTACTAAAAATCTGACATTTGATCAATGCCGTAAAAAGTGGTTAGAGCTCTTAAGATTGGATCTGGATCATTAATTGAACACCGTGATTTGAATCCGACAGTTGCTGAAGCGCCGATGGACCTGCAAAAAATCCTGAAACACTGGGGGTGGCCACGCGACAGAACCTCCGACGCTCAAGTCAGAACCAGAGAGAAAGAGAGTTTGAGAGAGAAATTGCCAATTGTTGATTACCTCATGACTGAGGAAGGGGGAGGGTATTTATAAGCCTGAGAAACAGTTCAGGAGATTGAGATGAATCTATTAGATCGATATGAATTCCTTTTCTCCTGTTTGAATCTCCCCCTCAATTGATAAACTTTCTTGTTTGGGGATAAGAGATTTGACATACATGCCTCATGGGCTGGATGTCTCTCCTAGTGGGTCTAATCTGTCACTTTTAATGAGTTTGAAAGCGGTTCATATCTTATAGATGAGCCTGAAGAAGGCCCAGACCTATTACAGAGGTCCGTTATGATTAATCTGCCTGCAGAAGCTTTAGAATCTGTGCTGAAATTATACGACCCTGATTTGCTATGATTTTTACCATTATCATAAGCCCCCCCCCCCCCCCCCCCCCCCACACACACACACCCGAGTGACAATTTTATTATCTTTCAAGAAGTAGTTCGTCTTATTTTTGGATCCCGGAATACATTCTTAGCTTTCATGGTGTATTGGGGATACCTGGAACTGATCAGAGGCTTCTGAAGGTGACAAATATTTTCTTGGTTTTTTCTAGAAATTTTCGTAATTTTTTGGATTTTAAAATATTTTTTCCCCAATTTAAAATTATTTTTTTTGGAAATTTTAACTAATTTTACTAATTTAAATAATTATTTTTAGATTTTTATAAATTTATTTTTTGAAATTAATATGAATTTAAGGGAATTTATATGAATTATCATACCCCAGCGCACTTTTTTAAGTGATCTGAGCCGTTGATCAGCCCTGGGCTCGCCCTCTGATGGGTTTAAGCGGAGGTGATGGCGTGGCTTGCTCTTGTGCGTCGATCTCGTGCTTAGCACGCATTTTGGAGAGATCTGGCGGCCAGCAAACTGAGCGAAGCGTTGGAGAAGAGGAGAGACAATCTTGAGTGCAGAACTTGCGCTAGCGCGCTTTCCTGGAAGATCCATGGGCTAGCGACTTCTACGAGCTGTTGACTAGCTCGCCCGACAATTTGGTGGAGCTATGGCCATTTTTTAAGTCGATTAAGAAGCAAGGGGCGCCAGTTCTTGGATTTTGGGACTTCGTCGATCTATATCTTGGTCTAGCTATGTGCTTTAGGCGAGCTACGTCTTCGGCAACCTCCGCTTGGGCGAGCTATCACTTCGTCGTCAAGCTTTGATCTTGGTCGGGCTATGGAGTTTCGAGCTATGGTTGAGCTATAAGCTTCGATTTATTGTCGAGCTATGAGCTTTCTTCCTTGTCGATCTATGATCTTGGTCGAGCTATGAAGCTCTCGATTTCTTGTCGAGCTATGGAGATGGCAAGCTATGAAGAGGCGTTGTTTTTAAAGTTCGGTCGAGCTATGGAGGTGCTATGTTCTTAAAGTTCGGTTGAGCTATGGAGATCCTCCGTCGAGCTATGGAGCTTTGAACCGTCGAGCTATGTAGTCGAGTTTTGGTCGAGCTATGGAGATCCTCCGTTAAGCTATGGAGCTTCGAACCATCGAGCTATGAGTCTCCATCGAGCTATGCATTTCTCGTTGAGCTCTGTTATTCGGTCGAGCTATGAGAGCTGTTGTCGAGCTGTTGTGGCATCGAGCTATGGCAGCGTCGAGCTATAGCCCCGATTGAGCTATCAGCCCTTGCCGTCGAGCTATAGCTCTAGTCAAGCTACTCCCTTGCCGAGATACACATTTCATCGAGCTTTTGAATCGAGTCGTCGTCGAGCTATGATGGATGTCGAGCTGCAGGGTTGAGCTTCTTGCCGTAATCAAAGTTGGGCGAGCTCGACTAAGCTTTGAGCCAATGGAGTTGGGTAACAGTAGTTGGAGTTATGGAGCTCTGAGTTGATTTTTTTTAGAAGAAGAGTTTAAGGAGTGTTGTGGGTTCCGGGTTTCATTTGGATCCAACCTGTAAACCAATTATTAAGTGGAGTTGCCATATTCTTCACTATTTGGAATTTTGCTCATTCTCCCATCACTTATTTTGGTCGACTCTGATTTTCGAACTCGCTTCATTCGGAGTTGAATCATCTTCGTCGAAGTTCTTCTCACGCACGAGGTAGGAGTGCTAGGTTTTTTTATTTATATTTATTTGATCACCTCTTTGGAACTTTTGAGTTGCGATGCGGGTTTGTGAACTCAATTATCCGCTTCGAATTTTTTGTTTTGAAGTTTGAATTTTGGGGAGCTTTCAACCCGTTTCTTTCTCCTTTTGCTGTTGGAGTTTGGCTGGCTACACCGAAGCACTTCTCCCTTACTGGCTTGAGTTTGTAGTTACCGACTTCGAAGTCTTGTCCATGGCTGGCTTGGAGTACGATCAAGTTGATGGGTTTTTAGCTCTTTGAAGTTTTGTGTAGCTGTTGGCTCACTTGGTTGTTTGAAGAGCTTTTGAGAAGTTGATCGACTTCGGAGCTCAATTGTTGGGTTCAAGTTTGGTTCAGCTTCTAGATTTTTTTCCCAAAATGATCTTTTTTTTGAAAGTTTTTCCCAAACTGCCCTATTTTTTATTTTTGTTCCCTAAACGACCCATTCGCTTTTTGAAAAAGCGAGTTTGGTTAAAAATAACTCGTTTTTTCAAAAAGCGAGTCTGGAACTTTTAATTTTCGAAATGTTAGACTCGTTTTTTGAAAAAACGAGTTATTTTTAACCAAACTCGCTTTTTCAAAATGCGCGCTTGGTTATTTTGGTAAATATTTTCGAAAGTGGGTCAGCTTGGTAAATACTTTTAGAAAGTGGATTAGTTTGGTAAATAATTTCAGAAAGTGGGCTATTGTGGTAACAAGTTCTTTCTATATCACAGTGTCACTTGATCTTCTTTAGACCACTATATATGAAATCGTTTGTCAGGACTTTCTATATCACATTGTCACTTCATCTTCTTTGGTCATGATTTTATAAATTTAGCAACTGTTTAGCAGTAGCAGGGGATATACATAACTTGACATTATTTCAGTATATACATAATTAGTGTGTTTTAAGTTGTCGAGAATGAGCCCATAGGTACTCTCAATCCCCGGTATACACATAATTGGCTTTTGACCTATCAATCATATGCGCTGAGTTCTTGCGCCAAAAATCTCACACTCGCTTTCTGAAAAAGCGAGGGTGGTTAAAATCTCATCTCTTTTTCATCAGCACACCTATCAACCAAAATAGTTCACCATTAGGTCACGATCTTAGAAATCAGATCCAATGGTTAACAGATATGAGCCTCGACAACAATCTTAATATTTATCCATCCAAATACTGAATTGGCATATGTTGATGCTCCTACCAATAAATCAATGGACAAATCATAAACAGAATGAACAATTCATAAACAACAATATAAACAAACAAAAGAAAAGTGATCAAGAGAGAAAATTTCTTCTTTGTTAGGAAAAAATAAACTCGGGCTTTCAAAACAAGTGTAAGAAATACAAACAATATATTATGAGCAAACCTTAGTCTGCTGACAATATTCAGAACTAGAAAACAGTGTCTCATCAATTACCACGTAAGGCTTTTGTGGTCTACCATTATGTATAACAGCAACCATGAACGAAGTTACAACCACCCTTTTAATATAAGAATTTTTGGCGCAAGAACCCAGCGCATATGATTGATAGGCCAAAAGCTAAGATTGATTGGGAGTATCTATGGGCTCATTCTCGACAACTTAAAATACACCAATTATGTGTATACTGAAATAATGTCAAGTTATGTATATCCTCGACTACTGCTAAACTGTTGCTAACTTTATAAATATAAATAACTTTATGTATGAAGATCTTCTGTCTCTCGGTGGATTTAATACTTTAAATATAAATAATATATATTAAATATATAAAGTTTATAATTAAAAAAAATTTGTGAAAGTGAGAGACGGATGAACTTCATCCGTCCCTCCATACCGCATGACCCTTTTACCCCTAAGGTGATAATCTGGTTATATGAAGGAAGGGATAACTTGGTCATTTCCGTCAATGTGAAATATAAAAAAAAATCATGGACCCTTTTAACCACCCTCACTTTTTCAGAAAGCGAGTGTGAGACTTTTGGCGCAAGAACTCAGCGCATATGATTGATAGGTCAAAAGCCAATTATGTGTATACCGGGGATTGAGAGTATCTATGGGCTCATTCTCGACAACTTAAAACACACCAATTATGTATATACTGAAATAATGTCAAGTTATGTATATCCTCTGCTACTGCTAAACAGTTGCTAAATTTATAAAATTATGACCAAAGAAGATGAAGTAACAATGTGATATAGAAAGTCCTGACAAACGATTTCATATATAGTGGTCTAAAGAAGATAAAGTGACAATGTGATATAGAAAGAACTTGTTACCAAAATGACCCACTTCCTGAAATATTTACCAAACTAACCCACTTTCTAAAAGTATTTACCAAGCTGACCCACTTTCGAAAATATTTATCAAAATAACCGAGCGCGCTTTTTGAAAAAGCGAGTTTGGTTAAAAATAACTCGTTTTTTCAAAAAGCGAGTCTAACATTTCGAAAATTAAAAGTTCCAGACTCGCTTTTTGAAAAAGCGAGTTATTTTTAATCAAACTCACTTTTTCAAAAAGCGAGTGGGTCGTATAGGAAACAAAAATAAAAAATAGGACAGTTTGGGAAAAACTTTCAAAAAAAGGGTCATTTTGGGAAAAAATTCCAGCTTCTATGCCCTTGGTCTCAGTTGGACTCTTGCCGAAGCTAGAAGAGCTGCATTGACTAGCTTGAAGCTTTTGGCTTCTTGATAAGCAAGTTCTTGATAGAGGCGAGGTGCAGATGAAGAAGACACTCGTCTTTGCAGTTGATGCTATTGCAGTTGATCGTATTATCAAGTGATGCCCATGGTTGAGTTGGGTTTGGTCGAGCTATGAGTTGCTTCATCGAGCTACAACTTGGTCGAGCTATGACTCTTGTCGAGCTATGACTTCGTCGAGCTATGACTCTTGTCGAGCTAAGACTCTTGTTGAGCTACAACATCGTCTAGCTATGACTTCGTAGAGCTATGACTCTTGTCGAGCTATGATTTCATCTAGCTATGACTTTGTCGAGAGACGGTCCCATCGCTCGTTTCGTTGAACCGCTCTTCCGTCAACCATGTGTTGTATTATTCGCTTGTTTTGTCATATCTATTGGAGAGTAAGAAACTCATTTATGTTAGGGTAAATGTTACCAAAAAACAAATATATTCCCCTTAATTAAACTAGTAGACAGAATCAACTATGCCACCTTATGAAATTAGTTACAAGGGATTCCTCGGATGAGTTACGCTAAATTAGAGCATCTATTAGCAACTCACAAGATTTAAATGGGTTATATAATAGTAAATACACTTTTAATTAAGGAAGATTAATTTGAACAAAACTCACCTTCGGTCGATACATTTTTTATTTTTTGTCGAGAAACAATATCAAGGGGAATTTCGCGGATCGAAAAACCTAATATGGTATGTTAGTCCATAAGTGTAGTTAAGCATTCGTTTTTTACTTGTTTATTATTATCTCGATTTGCTATAATAATTTGAAAATTGATGATCACACGGTCACACCGACATTGAAATTAAAGAGGCTTAATTTTGATTGACATTAATTATGTAACATTAGAAAAGCGCATGCACTGCATGTGCTAAAAAAAAAAAACATAGTATACTACTATGCATATATAAAAGTACAAATTCTAGATCATACAAATCAGGTGGTTCAGTTCATGGATGTAAGTTGGTTAAGCAATGAAAGGGCAATACTCGTTGCCCGACTCACCACCACCACCTTCATCCTTATCCCCACCACCACATCATCCTTCTCACCACTCCCCACCAATCCAACCAGGCACATGCTCTGATCCGTGAGGGCCGCACTCACCCATGTCTGCACATTCCCCAATCTCAGCCTATAGCTCAGCCTCCCAGCCCCCCGGCCCAGTCGCTTGAGCTCCCTCACTGCCTTCTGCAGCTGGTTCGCACTGTCTAACATAGTCATCATGCAATCCTGGACACCACTCCTCAATGATGACGATTGGGTTCGTTGAGGATATGGGCCGACCTTCTTGGACTGTGAGAGGACGGAGACGTAGGAGGAGGTCTGGCTGGCCCGGATGGCACTTAGGGAGAGGGCAGTGTGCGCCAACTTGTGAGGGTTGTGGCGGATAAATGGGCTATAGGCAGAGAGGGTTTGGATGCAGAGGGATGGGTAAGTGGTGGAATTGCATGACGTGAGGATGAAATTGGATGGTTGAGATGCAGCGACAGCGGTGGAGAGGAGGAAGAGGAAGCTGATGATGAAATAGGAGCCCTCCATATCTACTGTTGTTGTTGTTGTTGTTGTTGTTGTTGTTTATTTTTTTCTTCTTCTTCCCTTCCCTTAAGATGATTTGAGAGTTAATTGATGATGAAGGGTTAAGGTAGTGGTGAAGGGTCATTTATAGGAGAAAAGTCAAAGGTTGAGATGCATGTCATGTTCATGAGCTGTTTCTTAGCTCATAACTTGATTTCTTAGATGATAAACTAAGATTTGATTAAGGTGTAAGTGCCCCAATCAAATCTTTTGTTATTTTTTTGGTGTTTATTTTGGTGTATATTTTGAACATGAGAGATGATGTGTGTATATTTTGTTGTGCATATCTTGGAAAATTTTGCCGAAATGCCCCTATTTTTGAAAATAATTAGCGAACTGCCCTTGTTTCCAAAACATTTAGCGAGATGCCCTTGTCTGTGACACGTCAGCAAGAAACGTTATTGCGAAAAACGGCATAGGTTATTTCGATGCCGTTCTTCTCAATAACGGCATCTGTTTAAAAAAAAAATTGCATGCCGTTATTGGGAATAACGGCATCAGTATATTTGTCTTACAAGTGTGATTCTTCTAAGTTTAAAAAGTTCTAAGTGTGAAAAAAACTTATAAACAATGCCGTTATCCTGAATAACGGCATTCGAATAACTGATGCCGTTATTGGGAATAACGGCATCAGTTATATATCAATATGCACTCTTGCTGTTGTTTGGAAACAGAAAAAATTAATAAAAAGTAAAAAAAAAAAAAAAAAAAAAAAAATTATAACTGATGCCGTTATTCGGAATAACGGCATCAGTTATAAAGTTTTTTTTTTTTTTTTTTTTTACTTATTGATCAGAGAAGATGAATAATAAGTTCCTTTTTTATTAAAAAAAATTATAACTGATGCCGTTATTCGGAATAACGGCATCAGTATTGAGAATGCCGTTATTCGGAATAACGGCATCTGTTATAAGGTTTTTCATACTTACAATTTTTCCTCTAAGTGGAGACTACAAGCTCTCGAAAAACAAAACAACCTATGCCGTTATTCCAAATAACGGCATGCAATTTTTTTTCCAAACAGATGCCGTTATTGGGAAGAACGGCATGGAAATAACCTATGCCGTTTTTCCCAATAACGTTTCTTGCTGACGTGTCACAGATAAGGGCACCTCGCTAAATGTTTTGGAAACAAGGGCAGTTCGCTAATTATTTTCAAAAATAGGGGCATTTCGGCAAAATTTTCCATATCTTGTTTCTTTAATAGGAGTACTCCATATGTCATGTTACATATTAAACAATACACCCACAGGCACCAATATATAGGGCTACAAGTTAGGGTTTTGTTTAACAGAGTTAATTATCAAGTAAAGTTTAAAGTAAGGTAAATAAATGGATATCTAAATTTGAGTTTAAGTGAATTTACATACGAATGATCATAGTTTTCCCGAAGGTGGTAGAATATCTAGTATCAAGTAGTATCAAACAACTAGTAGTATATATAGTTTTCTTAACTGAAACCAATATTCTTCGAGGCTTAATTTTGTGTGAATACATTTTCCAATTTGTTTCGTTATCCTTTAACCTGCAGTTATTTTTTAATGTCTTGATATATATTTATTGATGATGGTAAAAATCGCAGCAGATCAGAGCCGTATGATTTCTGCACAGATCTCAAAGCATCTACAGACAGATTAGCCATCACAGGTATCTCTTACAGGTCTGGGCCCACTTCAAGACATGAGATTCTTCCAAGCCCATAAAAAGTGACAGACTAGGCCCATAGGAGAGACACCCAGCCCATACAGACTATGAGTCAAATCTCTTATCCCGTAACGAGGATATCTTATCTCTTGAGGGAGATAATCAACAATTTGCCAGTTTTCAACAATTTGCCTATAAATACCATTTCCCATATTCAGTCGGAAGGTAATCAACAATTTGCCAGTTTTCACTCTCTTACTCTCTCTCTCTCTCTCTTTCTGTTTCTGACTTGAGCGTCGAAGGGTCTGTCGCCGGGGCCACTCCCCGGTGTTTCAAGCTTTTTGCAGGTCCATCGGCCGCATCAGCAACAGTTGGATTCAGATCACGGTGGTCAATCAACGATCCAGATTCATTCTCAAGAGTTCTGACCGTCTTTAACGGCCAGGGTCACATGTTTGACTTTTAATAGTTTCAGTCAATTATTAACTCACAATTTGTTTGCTCCCACACCGAAATAAGCAACAACAGATTGGCGCCATCTATGTGAAATACTACACAGGTCAAGCTTATCTCCATGCCACCAAGACTAAGAGGTAAAGGGGCCCTCCATCCGTCGCACTATCTCTCTTCATCAACCAGCTCCTCCTATGGATCCTCAACAGTTACCCCGGCAGCCTAATCACGCTCCTTCCAACAAAGAGGCACCGGAGAGCTCCCAACATGAACAACATTCTCGGTATGACCGCATCTCAGTCCATAATGCCTTATCTGATTCAATGGCCTCACGAGGCCCACGGGGATCTAGAGATCTCCGCTAGATCATCAGTAACAGGCAACCAGAAACCGACCTGCGAATTAGGTTGGATGAGAGGTGCACCCGATCTGAGGTCTCCCGTTTGGGACATCAGGTGAATCTGAGAACACATCTTTCTAGACAAAGATCAAGGCAATCCTCCTCTCACAGGAGCGTCCAACAATGAGGAGCCCAACTCATGAGAATCGAAGGCTTCCTGAGCAGAACAGAGGGAAAAATGCCCCAGTCATTAGGTTTGAACTGGATAAGTTCAAGCTTGACATCCTCCATGCTCTCCAAGGGAGTCAAGATCTGGGCCCCCCCTAACGAAGGATCCGCCGACTCAACTGGATCTCAGGGGAAGGACGACCAAGTCCTTCGCCGTATCCAAGAAGTAGAAGATCGCCTAGAACAAATGAAGAATGAGAGAAACTGTTCCAGTAGGGCCTACCGCCCTGTCAACCTCCCTTCAGCAAAACCATCCTCAATGCACCCGTTCCAAGGAACTTCAAGGCTCCTCCATTTGAATCCTACAATAGAGAATCAGACCCGATAGACCATATCGAGAGCTTCAAAACACTCATGATGATCTATAACGCCACCGACGCACTCATGTGTCGGACATTTTTTGCAACACTAAAAGGATCAGAAAGAAAATGGTATTTGCGCCCGACTCCAAAATCAATATTCTCCTTCGATCAGCTCGAGGAGCTCTTCATTGCGCACTTCGTTACTAGCCGCAAGGCTAAAAAACAAGTGTCTTACTATTAGAACTGAAGCAAAGAGATGGAGAACCACTGAAAGACTTTGTCAAACGCTTTACAACTGAAGCAAGAATTATTTCCTCCTTGAATACTTCAGTAGCGGCTGCACCTTTCTACCACAACGTCACTAACAAAGACTGCAAAAAAGCCCCCCAAAAGTTACACTGAGCTCCTGGAAAGGAATGACAAGTATATCAGGGTCGAGGAAGCTCTCTATCCTCAAGACAAGAATGATTCATCTTCCGGGAACAAATGGAAGAATACAAGCGAGGAAGAACTCAGGAAGTTTCAGAAAACGGTCCAGTTCACGCCGTCCAACTCTTGCGCCACACTTCGATAAGTTCACTCCTCTCAATACAATCGTATCACCCATCCTCATGGAAGTTGAGAAGGACGGAATAATCTGCCCTCCCCCCACGATGTCAACGTCTATCAGGAGAAGAGACAAAAATAAGTGGTGCGCATTTCACAGAGATTATGGACACACTATTGACAACTGTCGAGCCCTTAAAGAAGAACTGGAAGCCCTGTTTCTCAGGGCCTATCTCTCCAACATCGTTCAAAAAGACAACGACGCTGAAAACCCTCTACCCCGGGGGGCTAATAAGCGTCAAGAGAGGCCATACGAGCCGTAAGACTCTTAACACATGGCCGTCCTCCACTCTATTCATGGAGGCCTAATGGGGGGAGATTCCAACTCCTCCCACAAAGCTTTCTTCAGGGAAGTTAACTCCATAGATAACATTATGCCTGCCAAATGCACTAGGGTCTTGGTTTCCTTCTCCGACAAGGACATAGAAGGTGTCCGAACACCTCATTGTGACGCATTGGTCATAAACCTTTGCATGTTAAATCATGAGGTACGCCGCATCATGGTAGACAATGGCAGCTCAGTAAACATCCTCTTCATGGCTACATTTGAGGCTCTCAAGCTCTCTTGAGACCGACTGAAGCCAGCCGGCTACACACTCTACAGATTCTCCTGTGTCCCCGTTCAAGTAGAAGGAGTCGTCACAATGGATGTGACAGTAGGGAAAGACCCCACTATTCGAACGGAAGGATTAGACTATATGGTAGTTGATGTCAAAGCCACATACGATGTTATATTCGGCCGTCCCGGCCTAGCAGCCTTTCATGCAGTTGCCTCCGTATTTCACATGAAAATGAAGTTCCCAATAACAGCTAGCATAGGCCAAGTTGTAGGAAGCCAATAGGCAGTACGAGCATGCTACACAGCTACAATGGGGGGCTCGGTTCTCCCCCTCGATGCCATAGAGCTACCGCTAGAAAGCGGTCACAATAATTCAAAAACTGTAAACGAGCTTGAAGCCTCTGCCATAAACAACTTTACCAAGAACTTTCAAACCTGCCAAATCATCTCCCACCAGGTCCAAACTAGTTCTCATCATAACACAGTAATAAACCTGAATTCCTCGTCCGAAGCCAGTCCGCTCATTCATCGGAAACAAATAATCTTTCTTAAACACATTGGTGCATCAGAAGATTTCCCTTTCTCTATGCAAAACAATGAGGGCCCCCTTCCAAAACAAGCAAGTCCAGGCAAGGTCTACCAAGTTGTTCGCCCAACGGCTCATTAACTTGAAGACCCGAGGGACAGGGAGATATCAACAGAACTTGGAAGGTGGAACACCTTGAAGGTGAACGAGGGCATCTCAAATGTCCTCTCTTAATAGTAATAGAAAATTCTCTCAATTTGTAATAACGACCAACCACTAGAGCAACCGCCTAGTTTTATTTTCCAGCAAATTCGCTCAATTTGTAATAACGGTCAGCCACTAGAGCAGTCGTATAGTTTTATTTCCCAATAAAATGTAGTATGAGTTTTTGCAAAATTCTCGTACAACTCTACGGATGCATACAATGAGTTGAGTACCAAACTTGTACACAAAAACGACACCAAAAACTCGTTAAAAGCTTCCTACAAGACAGGTTCGGAGTCCATACCTATGGTTCGAAGTTACTCCAGCAATTTGCAATAAAGCAAGTTCAGAGTGCGCTTCACATTCGATCTGCTCCTACAACATGTTAATTCATTAAAATAAACAACGAGCTGAATGCCCAACTTATACTAAGAGCGGCGCTTAACACTCGTTATAAGCTTTCCACAACACAAGTTCGGAATTCAGATCCATGACACGAGGTTACTCTCGCAACATGCAATCCTGCACATTTAGAGCCCAACTCACTGATCGATCTGTTCCTGAAACTAGTTGAAGTTCCTTGGAGACTTATAAACGCAAAGCATCACTTTTCAAAAGGAAGGAGTGAGGAAGACGATTTCTCGTATAGAATAAAATAGATCCGCAGACCTATTAAGATGCGAACCGATCGGAAATCGGTAATAAGAAAGGATGACACTAACTGTGAGGGAGGGGCAGCCAGCGCCCAATGAAGTAGCTCAACCTCTATGTGCACCTGTCCCCAATAGAAGAATGAGTGATCCGTTCCCCTGCGGATCATGGCCTTACCACTCGGTCCCCGATGGCCAGCGGGGGATTCGGTATAGCAGCTCACGTTCGTTTGCGCTGCGCGTTCCCGCTGGACTGGACACGTGTTAGCTGTAGGAAGTATGGTTACGAAAGTGACTTCGGTTCGCCAGTTCAGGCTCAACTCCTCGCTTTACGTTAGCGGACCTATAGGTCGGGCCGGGGCTCCGCGCTCTTTCTTTCTGTGTGGGACGATGCCGGGGAATGCATCGAGGCGGCGAACAACAACAACACAACTACATTTTCTTTTTCCCTCCATGAGATGAGCCCAGTGCATTGGACCGATGGATAAGAGAACTGAGCTGGCCCAAAGAGCGCCATTAGATAGATGACAAGCATAAGAACCCAGAGCGGCACCAAAAATTCGTTACAAGTCTTCCCGTAAGATGGATTCGGAGTCCATACCCATGGCTCAAAAAGACTCCTAACAATTTGCGATAAAGCAAGTTCACAGTGCACTTCGCCTTTCAATCTTCTCCTGCAATCCGTTAGCGCATTGACGACTGGTTCGGAGTCCATACCCATGGCTCTATAGAGACTCTTGCAATTTGCAAAGAAGCAAGTTCAAAGTGCGCTTCGCATTCGATCTACTCCTGCAACCTGTTTATACTCAAACTAACAAGTTCAGAATTCATACCCATGGCTCAGATTTACTCTTGTAACTTGCAATCACACACATTCAGAGTTCAACTTGCCATTCGATTTGACCTTGCAACTAGTTAATTTCCCCAAAGATAGATTAAGAGGTCCAAAATCGTGGATCGCAGTTACTCTAGCAACACTTTTAAAAGAAACACTTAGAGTTCAAATTTCCACTCGATGCGACTATCACAATTTGTTAGAGGACACATTTGGAAAACAACTCTCCTTCAGAGTTTTCCCTACAACTAGCTAAGTTCAAGACGGAGCAATGCCATACTCTGTCATGCACCGTCGGCAGTTTTTTAGCTATACGCAACAGACTTGAGGCCTTATTATTAACTATAAAGAACCTAGTCGATGGTACCTCAACCATGACAGCAAGGATCAAGCATATGAAAGGAATTCTTCAAGTCACAGAATTATCACAAACTCATATGTTCAGATCCAGTACCACACAGACATCTACAAATACAAAATGGCTAGTCCAGAGTCTAACTCTCCCGAAGAGCAGCTCATACGACTAGCTAACCCCCAAGACGATGAATCATAGGACAAGGCACCGGTACGTAGAAGACTTCTTATTCCACAAACTACAAGTTTCATTACAACAACAGAATTACAATGAGTCTACTTTTAACATCTTGGAATCACTACCAAAAGTCCTGCTAACACTGTACGACAAACTTTCATGTAAGCTGTTCTTCTAGCTACACCTTGGAGAGATGCTCTACTTAAGAGAAACAAACCTCTTTACCGGCCTCATACCAGCTAACAGCTCCATAGGGCTGCCTTAACTCTTGATAATGAAATTCAAGACAAGTTTTCCTTAGGCAGGCAAGCTCCAGATTTATCCGACCAACTTCAGTTGAGCAAGCTCCAACTCTATCTCGCTTAAAGTGCAGTGCGAATGGGAGAGTTTCGACTCTGTCAAGCACAGCGTATCATGAAGGTGCGCAAGCTCTATGTCCCAAGGACCTCGTTCGATGTACGCAATTACTCGTCAACATCGAGCAACAGGTCCAACGCCTTTGTCTTCGCTGGAGCTCTGTCAAATAGCTCGTTGGCTCCAAACAACGAGTTCAACGCTCTGGTCTCCGCATGAGCTCTACTTACAAACAAAAAGTTCTACGCTCTAATTGTCGCTTGAGCTCCATCAGCAACTTATTGGCTCTGAACAATGGGTTCAATGCCTTGCTCTTTGCTCAGGCTTCATCAACAATTTGTTGGCCTCGAACAATGAGTTCAATGCTATGCTCTCCGCATGAGCTCTGTCTACACCTCGTTGGCCCAAAAAAATGAGTTCAACGTTCTGCTCTCCACATGAGCCCTACCCAAACAACTCGTTGGTCCCAAACAGCGAGTTCAGTGCTCTGATTGCCACTTGAGCCCCATCAGTAGCTCGTTGACTCCGAACAATGAGTTCAAAGCTCCGCTCACTGCGCGAGCTCCATCAATAACTCGTTCACTCCGAATAAAGAGTTCAATGCTCTGCTCTCCGTATGAGCTCTACATAAAACTCGTTGGTTCCAAACAACAAGTTCTACGCTCTGATTGTCGCTTGAGCTCCATCAACAACTTATTGGCTCCGAACAATGAGTTTAACGCCTTACTCTTCGCTCAGGCTTCATCAAAAACTCGTTGGCCCCGAACATCGAGTTCAACGCTCTGCTTCTCGCATGACCTCTGTCTACAACTTGTTGGCTCCAAACCACGAGTTCAACACCTTTGTCTTCGCTCGAGCTCCGTCAACAGCTCGTTGGCTCCAAACGACGAGTTCTATGCTCTGATTGTCACTTGAGCATTGTCAACTACTCGTTGGCTCTACACAACGAGTTTGACGCCTTGGTCTTTGCTCAAGTTCTTCCAAACAACTCGTTGGCTCTAAACAACAAGTTCAATGCCTTGATTTTCGCACAAGCTCCATCAATAACTCATTCACTTCAAACAGCGAGTACAGCACCCCGCTACTTGCTTGAGTCTTTCTAAACAACCCCTCATCTTCGTACAATGGGCTTGGCATCCAACACCGGCCTAAAATTTTCCTTACAAAACTTGCTAGAAGCAACAGCAAATTCCAGCTCCGTCTTCAAGTTTGTATCTACAAAACTCGCTGGGCGCAAACAGCGAGTTCAACGATCAAAATGGGAAGCTCTACGACCGACTTCGTCTCATGATCGTTACTACAAACCTTTCGGGCGCAAACGGCAAGCTCTAGACACAAATTCGTCACTGAGATGTCCCTCCAAACTCGCTGGGATCAAACAGCGAGCTCAACGTCAACTCAGTCAAAGAGTTGTCCCCCTAAACTTGTCGAGCACAAACGGCAAGCTCAGACATCCGACTTCGTTAGAGAGTTGTCTCCAAACGGCAAGATCAACACACAACTCTAGCACAGAGTTCTCTCCAAACTTGCCTGGATCAAACGACAGTTTCTATGTCAACTCTATCTTAGAGTTATCTCTCCAAACTTGCCGGGGGCCAAATAGCAAGTCCAAACATCTAACTCCGTTGCAGAGTTTTCTACATGCTTGCTGGGCACAGACGACAAGCACAAATGTTCAACACCACCATAGAGTCCTCTCTAAGATTGTTGGGAACAAACAAAATGTTCAACGACCAGCTTCACTACGAGTTATCTCTCCAAACTTGCTGGGAACAAACAACAACCTCTATGCCAACTCAGTCAAAGAGTTGCATCTATAAACTTACTGGGATCAAACAGCAAGCTCCAAATCAGCTCCACCACGAGTTGCCTCCACAAACTTTCCGGGATCAAACAACAGTTTCTGAACCAACTCCTACGATTTGACTCTGAACTAGCCGGGATCAAACAAAAGTCTTTGCATCAACTCTATCTCAGAGTTGTCTCCAAACTCGCAGAGATCAAACGGCAGTTTTTACACCGACTCAGTCGAAGAGTTGTCTCTACAATATTGTTTGGACCAGACAACAAGTTCAATGCTTAATTCCGTCGTAGAGATTTCTCCACAAACTTGCTGGGATCAAACAGCAAATCCGCAGCAGCTCTCCTAAGATAGCTATATATGTACAGGATCCACCAATCGAGGGTGGATTAAAAAGCTGGGTACACACACACACACACACACACACACACACACACACACACACATATATATATATATTGGAAAGCTTCGGTTGTGCACTCTTCTAGTGCACACGGCGTGTGCACTAGGCCTTCAGACGTTCATATCGACGATCCGAACCGTTCACATTCATCTACACATCTAAATTAGTCTAAATATGTAAAATCAAATCATTTAAAATTTATTTACCCATCCATTGAAGTGTTACAAAATTGTATGGCTGAAAATCAATGTAACACTTCAATGGATGGGCAAATGAATTTCAAATGATTTGATTTTACATATTTAGACTAATTTAGATGTGTAGATCAATGTGAACGGTTCGGATCATCGAGGAGTGCACACGCCGTGTGCACTAGAGGAGTGCACAACCGACGCTTTCCCTATATATATATATATATATATATATATATATATATATATATATAAAATTATATGCAAACCCAAGCCCAAAAAAGCTTCAAAAATATCCACAGATCTCCAAAAAACAGATTTTGACGAAATTCGACCAAAACAATATAAGTCCATAGCTCGGCGAAGCAATTGCTCATAGCTCGACCAACGAGCTACCCACAGCTCGACGAACTCGCCAGTAGCCTGACGGAGGAGCACCGCAGCTCGAACAAATTCGAGAGCTCTCGTAGCTCGACTAGACTTCGAGAACTCCATAGCTTGACCCAATGAGAGTAGCTCGATGCTAGCTTGACGCTCCCATAGGTCGAAGAAGATTTAGTAGGTCGACAGAGAACGAAGCTCGGCCATCATAGCTCGAGCGAAACGCAAAGCTCGACGAAGAAGGAAACAGGAAACTCGACCTCGATAGATCGACGAGGATCCAAATCCCCATAGCTCGACCAAGAGGAGGTAGCTCGATGCTCCCAAAGGTCGACGAGGGCGTGGTAGTTCGACGGAGAACGGAGCTCGACCACCATAGCTCGAGCGAAATGCAGAACTCGACGAAGAAGCTCAATCCTATAGCTCGATGATGACTCCTCACCGTTGCTCGATGGCAGCACTATAGCCGAGTAGCTTGACGAAGTCCCTAAAAATTGAAGAAATTGGCTGTAGCTCGACCAAACGGTCGACCGAGCTAGAGGGTCTTCGCATCGATTCCTGACCCTCTGATCTCTCAGATAATCGATCTCGAGTGCAAGGGACGGCTCAGATGCGTCCACGTCGCCCGCCTTTGTCCCCAGCGCTCCTCTGGCTCCTCAACCGTTCGATTTCCCTCAACGCGCGAGCCGATCCCTCATGGACGTTCCTGATTCGTCCACGTCGCCCTCCATCATAGACATTTGAATCACAACCGTTCAATCTCTCCAACGTGCGAGCCACCACTTGATGAGCGATCCAGATCGCGTCAAGATCCGTGCACGGGTCGATTTCTTTACAAAAACCCCCTAATTTCATTTTTAATTCGAAATAGTAATTAAAAAATTCAAAAATTTTTAAAAATAATTAAAATTGAATTAATTAATTATTAAATTCGAAAAAGTGATTTTAAAATTAGGAAAAATTCCATAAAATTCGGATAATTCCGAAGAACTATGGAAAAATTCCATAAAATTCGAGAAAATTCAGAAAAATCTGAAGAACTATGGAAAAATCCAGGAAAAATGTTCACTGCCTTCAGAAGCTACAGATCAGTTCCAGGTATCTCCGAACTCTGACTGCTAAGATTATACGTCAGATTCCAAAAATAAGACGTATTACTCCCTGAAAGCCAAGAAAATTGCCTTCCAGGAGTGGGGGGCCTATGATGATGGTAAAAATTGCAGCTGATCAGAGTCGTACGATTTGCACAGATCTCAAAGCATCTACATGCAGATTAGCCATCACAGGCCTCTTTTACAGGTATGGGTCCACTCCGAGATATGGGTTTCTCCCAAGCCCATAAAAAGTGACAGACTAGGCTCACTTGGAGAGACACCCAGCCCATGCAGGATAAGAGTCAAATCTCTTATCCCCTAACGAGGATATCTTATCTCTTGAGGGGAAGAGACATGAAAGAGATAAGGTAGTTAAATCGATCCAGCGAACACAAATTAGTCTCTTAAAATATCTCTCAGGCCTATAAATACCCCTCCCGCTCTTCAGTCATAAGGTAATCAACAATTTGCCAGTTTTCACTCACTCACTCTCTTTCTCTCTTTCTCTCTCTCTTTCTGGTTCTGACTTGAGCGTCGGAGGATCTATTGCCGGGGCCACTCCCCCGTTTTTCAAGCTTTTTGTAGGTCCATCCACCGCATCGGCAACCTTCGGATTCAGATCACGGTGGTCAATCAGCAATCCAGATTCATTCTCAGGAGCTCTGACCGTCTTTAACGGCCAGGGTCACAAGTTTGACTTTTAGTACTTTCCTTTAATTATTAACTCACTATCTGTTTGCTCCCACACCGAAATAAGCAGCAACATTTATGGCATAATTTTTATTTATAACATAACTGAAACTCAAGATAGAATGGAAAATTAATTTCCAATGTACATGACAATTAAGTTCCGGAACCAGCTGGGACATGTTCAGCTTAATTAATCAAGCTGTTGTATTTACCCTATTGTTTTACATATAATTACTCTTTTTTTTTCTTTTGTTTCTGATATGGTATAAATTACATGGCCCCATCTGGGACCTCAAATCTCCTCAGATTCCACTCTCCTGTGATCATCAGATCAAACAAACCCGACGGGCTTCAACCAGCTCAGGCCCATGGGCAAACGGGTCCAACCCGGCCCGTTAAGATCTCAGACCCATTTACCCTTGCCTATAAATACCAGACCCCCTCCTCACATTCAAAGGTAATCAATCTTTCTCCACCTGAACCTTAGTTACTGTAGCTTTCCCAGTGACTGACTAGATCATCAGAGGGTCTGTCTCTGGGAACTCTCCCGGAGTTTCTAGGCATTGTGCAGTTACGAAGAACCGAGTCGAGCTACGAAGATCCGAGCCGAGCTACGAGATTCGATTTCGAGCACTCAGTCTTTGCCTCTCACCTGCTACTCCCGAGCCGGTCCTGTAGCTGGGGATCGGATCAACGCCTGTCTCGCGCCTTTCATTTCACAAATTATAAGAACTCACACACGTTATCTCCACACCCAAAAACAAGCTGCATCAGTTTTATATGCAAGGCATAAAGCCCGAGTTTGTACAACATAAAACATAAGATTACAATACAGAGAAATTAAGTTGTATATTTTAGAGGAAACATGTACACACATGCAATTTTACATGTTACCGGCATGGGACATATATTTTACATATTTAAGTACTCCTTTGACCCAAATATATATTATTTTAGAGTAAAGACACATGCAATTTCAATAAACTACTCACATTGATCGTCAAATAATATATAAGTACTCCTTGAACGGCACGTGGTTTTGTCCGTGAGGTGAGACCTAAGTAAAGCCAGTTTGGTCGGTTCCTTGGTCGTTGCCTTTGCAAGTGGAGGTGGATTGTCTAATCAGTTATTAATTAATTATTAATTGTTGTTCTTAATTGATTCTCTATTTAACTTTATAATAACGCTACACTCATTTTTTCTACAATTTTTTTCCTTCTTGTTTGCAACCTTAAATAACACATTAATAGTGGGGATTACTGTAGAATATACGATAGAAACTTTCTATAGTAATTTGACAACTTATTTTGTAAAGAAAAAAATTGTAGAAAAGATTTTTGGTGTAGCATTATTAACTTTATTTATTGGCAGTCACTCGATACTAAGTGTCTTTTTGTAGTTAATGTACTACAAAAGCAACACTTCCTCCACCCAAAATAATTCTCAACCCCCCTTCCCTTTCTTTTTTTGCACAACCATAACTATGCATTTTCTAATTTTACAGTATTTTTTGCTTTATTAGATCAATTATATTCTTATTAAAGTTTGGTCCTATTAATTTACACACCAACAAACTATTCATAGGAAACACAATGTATTTATGATTGCATATAGAGATAGTAAAAAGTTTTTAAGGAAAAAGGAGAAAAAGATGGAGAACATAACTTACCATACTTTTTAAACCTTTGTAAAAATAGGGAAGCGGACATTGGCACGGAGGGAGTATTTACTTGATTAGAAGAAAAAAGAAGATTTCTGTTACCATAGTTTATCTAATGCATTAGCTAGAGGCTGGGCTGCAAACGAATCGAGCTATTCGCGAGCTATTCGGCTCGAGCTCGGTCAAAGCTTAGCTCGAACCGAGCTCGAGCTCAAAATTGAGCTCGTTTTCTTAACGAGCCGAGCTCGAGCTTGAGTTTTTTTATTTTTTTATTTTTTTTATTTTAGGCTAAGCTCGCAAGCTATTCAGCTCGAATACGGTCAAAGCTCGGCTCGAACCGAGCTCGAGCTCAAAACTGAGCTCATTTCCTTAACGAGTCGAGATCGAGCCTGAAGATATTCGGCTCGGCTCGATTGCAGCCTAGGTAGAGCCGTAGAGGTATATGTAAGACTTTTTACTCAAATTAAAAAATCAACCTAACTAAATTATTCCAATCATTATAATCATTATATATTGAAAATAATAATTATAATAGTCTTTAAGCCCAGAGCTAAATTTAAACCTTCGAATTAATTACCATTCAAGATTAGAAAACCTTGGCAACCTTTGTTGCTCTTATATGAAATCACTGGATATTTGTCTTCCCTCAACGTGCTAAATAATTTCACAAAATATCATCTAATTTACTTAGTATTTTGACCTAATTAATTTCCATGTCTTTGAAAGTAAGATTCACTAGTACATATAATGCTTGTTCGAAGCTAGCGTGGTGCGCAATTAATTAGTTGTAGATGGTCCTCTATCACAAGCATATAGCACTTGGCGCATTGATTATCAAATAAATAAATAAATAAATAAATAAATAAATAAATAAAAAACTTAACACATTACTAAACTTAATTATTCTTCTTTAAGATTTAGTAATCAACCCCTCCCTTTTTCTTTTGCATACAACTTTGCTAAAGCTTGGAAGATAACACATCATGCTGGAGAAATTGGTGGCCAAGTTTCCCATATTGCGTGAATATCAGGGAGAGGCCTACTTTGCATACTACGCCTAAAACCGCCCAAATTTAGCCTCGTCTCTTGCATTTACTTTCAACCAACATAAGCAAATAGAATTCAAACTCCCGATCTCTTTGTTCTCTAGCGAACACATTAACCACCAGAGACCCTATAGTGGCACTTGCATTAACTAACTTTACGTGTTCATTATGAGTGTGTTTGGTTCCATTGCACTCGCAGTTTTCCTCCATAACTCTTTGACTTATTATCTATATTCTTCAAGTTAATTAATTATCATGGTAGTAACATAGAGGGGGGAGGAGAGAAGGCTTAGCGATTGTTGGGTGGGTAATTAACGTTGGGTTTGAAGAAAGGTGAAAGTGGAGAAGGTGGTGTTGGGTTGAATTTAGGTTAGGTTCCAGATATAAGGAGACAGAGGAAGCAGAATATTTTAGTTGGGGAATATTTAAGGTTTTAGACTTAGCAGTGAGAATTACGTAAGACTCAGAATCGAGGTGCTCTGTTGAGGAACTCTTTCTGTGGTTTAAACTTAGCAGTGAGAACTGCTGAGGCATTCTTTTTGTGAGGTTTTAGACTTAGCAGCGAGAACTGCGTAAGACTCAGAGTCAAGGTGCTCTGTTGAGGCACTCTTTCCGATGTTTAAACTTAGCAGTGAGAACTGCGTAGGACTCAGAGTCGAGGTACTCTGTTGATGCACTCTTTCTGAGGTTTAAGTTTTGTTTTGAAAAAGAGTAGGCCAAGATTGATTGAGGAAACTGAAAGCAACTTTATTCGATGGCAGCTGAAAGCTGGCGCTTATTATATTTGCCTTGTTACGAGTTTGAATCATTTTAAGGGCATTCATAGAACTTAATCAGGTGCTCCTCATTCCAAGTTCTCTTGACTGCCTTGCCTCACCAGGTCTTCAAGTCAATAGGTCACTCGACGGACCACTTTGGAGACCTTATAAGGGCCTTCCCAATTTGGAGCGAGTTTTGCTTTCTTGGTTGGTTTGGAGATGGCAAGACGTTGGAGAACAAGGTCGCTATCTTTTATGTTGGTCAGTCGCACATTTTAATTATAGAAGCGCTTGACCCTCTGTTGGTATATGTTCCTTCCTATAGCTGATTTTTCGGGCACCTCATCAAGGAGATCGAGGTTTGTTCTTAGGCCCGTTGAGTTGGAGCTTTCAACGAAGTTTATGATATGTGGAGAAGGGAGACCGACTTCTAGAGGAATGACTGTCCCGGTTCCGAAAGTTAGGTTAAATGGGGACTCGCCAGTTGGAATTCTCTTAGTGGTTCGGTAGGACCACATCACGCTTAGTAACTCTTCGACCCATAGGCCTTTCGATGAGTTGTTTAGGCATTTTTCAGTCCATCCAGGATATGCTTGTTGGCATTCTCGGCTTGGCCATTGCACTGAGGGTTCAAGACAGAGGAGAACCTTTACTGTCTTCCTAGGTCGACACAGAACTTGCGAAAGTTTTATCAGCGAACTGGGTACCGTTGTCGACGAGTAAATCCCGGCTTCGACGGATGCAATCCATGATATCTTGCCTTAGGTCTTCAGGATGGGATCCGCTCACTTTGAACCACTTGGATGGGTTGTCTTCGGAGAAGAGAACCTCTTCCAGTTCATTGACTAGCTCCGAACCGGTCGTACTCCTTTCAAAGGGGAGCTCGACTACGTCAAGGAGCAGGACTGCCGCCCCCATAGCGGCCATGTAGCAGGTTCAGGCGGCCTCCTGATTACCTCGGACAACTTTGACCCCATGTTCGGTGGAGAATTTTATCTTCATGTGGTAGGCCGAGGGAACTACTTGGAGGTATGCGAGACCGGGTCGACCGAGGATAACGTTGTAGGCGGCTTGAACATTTACCACCATGAAGTCCATAGTTTCGGTTCGAGAGTCCGGAGCTTGCCCGGCCGTAACGTCGAGGGCCACGATTCTCTATATCTGGACGGGGAGCCTGAAAATCCCTAGAGCATGTACCCCGCTGACTTTATCCTTTCTCTGGGGAGTTTTAGGGTTTCGAAGGCTATCATGAACATGATTTTTACTAAGCTCCAATTGTCCACCAAAACGGGGTGAACCTCGTGGTTGGCTAAACCGAGGCTGATAACAAGGGCATCACAATGATCGAGATCTTTGTTGGAGAACAAAACTGATAGCCCTCACCCCTTGGGGGGTGGTTGATGGTGAACTACATTGACCTATCACATGAAAGCATTGCGGAAGGTGTTCGAGTCTCCTCCCATGGGTCCATCATGGACGCAGTGGAGGATAGCTAGCCCATCGGCTCTCTCGGGCTCGGGACCTGTTTCGGTCGTTTGTCCGCCCATCGAGGGGAGGCTCAACTTGAATTCTGAGTGAACTTGGTAAGGTAGCATATCTGTATGAGTGTTTCAATCTCCTCCTTAAGAGTCCGACAGTTGTCGGTCTCGTGGCCGTGGTCTCGGTGGAACCGACAAGAAGAATCCTCGGTCCCTCTTCCTGTTGTCGTTCTTGGATTGGGGGAGGGGGGGGATGCTTGACTATCCCTTTGTGCTCGCAGTGAGCGGCATGAACTTCTCGAATCGGGGGACCGGAGGCAGACGCCTTTGACCAGTGGGATCCTTTTGCAATTTTTTCCGGGCCGCAGACTCATCCTCCTTCCTCTTTCCTTTCACCAGGGTCTCTTTACAGCCGCTGGGGCGCAAAGCTTCTTCGGCCCAGATGTATTTCTAGACCTTATGGAAGAGGTCAGGGAAATCGATGGGAGGCTTCTTGGTTAGTGAGGTATTTAGCTAGTCATGACGAACATTGTGTCGGAATGCTACCGAGGCAACTTCGGCATTGAAGGAAAAGATCGCCCGGGCTTCGGCAGTGAATCTTCGGACGAAGTCTTGGAGGGACTCTCCTTCCTTCTACTTAAGGTCTAGAAAGGAAACACTCATCTTCTCTGCCCTGCGGCTGGTTATGAAATGAGCAAGGAAATTCTCTTCGAGCTGATTTAAAGAGAAAATTGAACTAGGGGAGAGATTTGAATACCATTCCCAGGCAGGTCCACACAGAGTAGTGGGGAACACACGGTATAAAAAAGGATCCGAGGCACTGTGAATCATCATGAGAGTTTTGAACCCTTCTATGTGATCAGCAGGATCTATTTCTCCGTTGTATGTCTCGAACTGGGGAGGCTTGAAGTTTCTCGGGATAGAGGCATCGAGGATCCGGGTGGAAAAGGGAAGTCGGGATGGTTGATGACCCCGACCAGATCGCCCGCTGGTCTTGGCTATCCAAGCAAGTTGGTCTTCCATATTTTGGAGACACCTTCGGACATCATCTTGCTGGTTCCTGGATTTGGTCGACCCATGAGATTCTTCTTTTCCAGGAACCTAGACTTGTTCCTCGGATGAACGTTGTTCATCCCGAACTCTACCTTAGAGCGCTCGTAGGATCTCGGCCTGAAATTCTTGGAACTCGGCGTGAGCAACGTGACCTTATTCTCCATGGTCATCAGGGTGTCGGGTACCCTCGGCGATTGGCTGCGCCGTTGATCTCGACTTTGGAATCGATGAACATTGTGGCTCAGAGCCAGGTTCGACGGCCCAGTTTTGCCTCTCGAACGGCTAAGCTAGATTCGGAGGTCGTTCTGGTTCGGACGGTAGTTGATGAAGTTATGGAGGTCATCAACCAAAGGTCGCTCGACCTGCCTCACGATAGAGCGAGAAGTGCTTGGAGCTGGTCCCCGTGGATTGGGTCCTACAGCGGCACTCTTCTTGGTTTAGGTGGCATTAGAGTAGATGGCTTCGAATTAGCACTCGAGTCGGGATTAGGATCGATTGGCTATTTTCCATAGACGGTGCCAATCTGTTGATGTTGTTTTTTGGGTGTGGAAGCAACAGATAATGTGAATTCTTGTATTCAGGGAAACGAATGTGACCGTGTGATTCGTATCATGCCCGAAAGGATATTGAGTGGATTGGTTGGGGAAGGAGTCGACTTGCCGACTTGCAAAAAGAAGCCTAAAACACCTAGAGTATTCCCGACGACAGACCCTCCGATACTTAAGTCAGAAGACAACAATTTAGAGGGGTGGATTCTGTAGCAAAAAAGAGTGATTACCTTGTAACAGTATAGTAGATATTCTATTTATAGGTCTGGGGGAAATCCGTTATGGAGAGATCCATGGGAAGCATTGAAATCCCCTCGATCTCGGATCTGGAATTGGTCAGATCCTTAATCTTAGGAGCTGGTAGTTACGGTGTAACCGATGAAGCATCTGGCATAAACTGCAGGCGGTTCACCCGGGTGCACAAATGGGCCTGCGAAAGGCCCGGGAGCTATCTGGCCTGGACTAGTAGAGAGGTTAGTGTTGGGCCCAGTTTATTGCTTTGCGATTCGTGCTAGAATCGTTCTGCGGAGATCGGGCACGATTTTTACCCATATCACTCCAGTACACTACTATTCTACAAATGATAATGTCCGAAGGACGAGTTCAATAATCACAACTTAGAAAGTATAAACTAATATATCATATATGGTATGTAAGGAGCAATTTGAATCGCATAATCTAACAAAAAAATTTAAACTAGAACTACTACACTCGGACCAGCCATCAATTTTTCTGATCTCACACGAACTTCTGTGCAAATCTAAAGCAAAAATATGATCAAGAAACAATGCATCTCTGAAGATTCAAGTTCAACTTAACATACATGTTTAGATTTGGGTGGGGAAATTGGGCCTGAATTTAGATTTAGGTGGGGAAATTGAAAGGGGCGTCGAAGGCGTCGGGATCGGGAGCTTCCCGACGCCTTCGACGACAGCAGAGAGGGGTGTCGGATGATGGTGAAGGAAGAGTTTTGGAGGTTGGGGATTGGGGATTTGGGGTGGACTAAGAGATAGGGTTTGGAGATTTGGAGGGAATTAGAAGGTCGGGGTGAGAATGAGAGAAATGAAAAAGAGAGAGAGAGAGAGAGAGAGAGAGAGAGAGAGAGAGAATATGAGAGTAATTGTGAAATTCTCATATTGTCCTCGTTCAATTTGCATCAAGAAGAGATTGGGCGGAAAGAATCTGGATCGTGAGATCGAAATCAAAGGACTCAGATCTCTTTCTCACATTAATGAGCTCTTCTCATCATCTCTTCTCATCATCCCATAATAGAATAATTATATATATATATATATATATATATATATATATATATATATATATATAGGGATATGATCATGTGAGAACTCCTTCGGTGAGAACCATTTGTGAGCTTTTTTTTTTGAGACATAAATTGAAAAATCCGAACCGTTCATTTTGATCTACATCTAAATTAGTCTACGAATGAGAAATCAGGTCATTTGAGATTTGTTTTTCCATACATTTAAGTGTTAGAAATTGTATGGCTGAAGATCGTTATTTTTTATAATGACATGATGGATGGACAAATGAACTCCAAATAACTTGATTTTACATATTTAGACTAATTTTGTCATTCTAAATAATGTGAACGGTTTGGATTATCCATGTGATGGCTATGTAAAAAGTTCTTACGAAGCTTATCGTGAGAACTAGTTCTCACATGATCACTCCCCTATATATATATATATATATATATATATATATACCAAGCTCTTATTTTTTCGTAAATTAGAGCTGTTGGTGGTTGGCTCGATTTCCAACACAGTCAGATTGCAATTTTCTATGACAAGTTTCAATTTTGGATGGAAGTTTCGAGTATGTTGCAGTCTTTATTTGGTTCAGTCTTCAATACATAAGTTGTAGAGACTTATATCAGGTGCATGCCAAGTTTGAAACACTCAAATCGGAGTTGTATTGAAGAACTTATCCTCATTCGAAGTACCATGTCCATTCATATTCTGGGTTGTGACTCTTTGACTGAATTTGTGACTCTTTGACTGAATGTGTGGATTCCCAAGGTTTTCTACGCATTCATGAACTTGGAAAGATGATGAGATGGACCTAGAGAGTTCACTCAAGCCTATAAATAGGCATACTACTTGTTGTGGAGATTCACTGAGTATCCTAGGCTTTTCTTAATCCTAGATGAATGTAGTGTGATTGTAAGACGTTCACTTATTTCCTTGAAAGTATAGACAGTGTGAGTGAACGAGAGTTTTTCTTTCTTGAAGGTGGGTGTATGTGAGCTGTGTATGAGAAAGTTGACGTAGTGGAGTGTGTTGTGTGCCTTGCACCCTTTTATTGGTTCCAACATATTGAAG
This sequence comes from Hemerocallis citrina, assembly GCA_017893485.1. Taxonomy (NCBI): domain Eukaryota; kingdom Viridiplantae; phylum Streptophyta; class Magnoliopsida; order Asparagales; family Asphodelaceae; genus Hemerocallis; species Hemerocallis citrina. Next base: position 163,904,718 of record CM030366.1, read on the forward strand.
TCTCTTCGAAATCCAAGCTCAACCTGTGGTTTTTCTGTTTGAGTTTTCCATGTAAATTCTTGTGTTCATATGTGTTGATACAATACATCTATTTTGTGTGATTATTTCTCTTATCGTTAAGAAAATGTTCCTAAAGTGGTGTTGATCATAACGTCAACAAGACCAATAAACAATTTACGTAAAAAGTTTAACACCAACCGTTGGATGCTATCCACCAGCTATAAATGAAATGATTGTATCTATTGCAGAGAGTTTTTTGGCAGAGGATCCGGGTCCAATAAAAGATGTAATATGTCACTCTAGAAGACAAAAGAAATATTACAGAAAATAATTTCCCCTTTCCTCCTAATTAACAACCCACAACATGGCTTCACAGAGGAACTACAGTGTGAAATCTTTGCTATTAAGGATAACTTTCGAAGAAAATATACATACTTAACCGAGATTGAAGTCACGTAGACAGTAGACTGCACCAAAAGAGAACAAGCATCTCAAAATCAAAATGTACCTAACCACGGAAATGCCTCTTTGGACACCGATTCATATAAAAAGCAACTTCGTTAGTCCGATTCTGCCAAATCCCTAGGAAATTAAGATTTATCATATCAACCGCAATCAAAAATTATGTTTTGCTAACAAAAGCATTAAAAACTCAATTTCCAACGCCTCCATTCACTTTAGCTTGAAACATTGTTATTGATATATCCGTGGCTTTTTTGCTTTGGCAGAGAAGAGGTCGTTAGTGGAGAAGGTGGGGTGAGGTTGGTAGAGTCATCAAAGTCCGACCAAGAGGCAGCGCTTCTTGGAGTTGGCTTCAACAGGAGATATGGAAGAGATCGAAAGGGGAGGAGGATGGAGGCGTTGAAGGAAGAGGGCAGCGTCAACAACGAGGGACTTGAGGGGGTTACGGAAGATAGAAGAAAGAGAGAGCAGCGTGGCTTGAGACTTGAGAGAGAATAAATTAGGGCGGGTACCATGGATTTTAGAATTTAGATATTACGAATTTTTGTATGTATATCAGTAATATTGTTTTCGATGAACGGCTGAGATCAAACTACTAAAATCAATGATTTGGATGCGTAGTAGATATATTCGAAATGTTTCATTGGCGTGCTTTTATAATTGAAATAGATATATAGCGGGTCTTCTTCATGGGTGTGTCCACCTTGCAATTGCACATGCGCTTATTTTGCTTTGCCATTTTCCTTATTTTTTCCTTCCGTTTTGTGGAGGTGTTGCTATGTTATTTTAGTAATGTTTCGACTGGCTGTGGGATGAGTGGGATCTTTTCAGCCATTGCTTTGCGTACGCGTGTTGTAGATCCAGTCCGTCTTCTACTGGTTTATCCTTCTTTGCATCTTGCATTCATCTTCACCTTTTCTTGTTGTTGGATTGCTGTCTGGGGCCTCTTTGATTGGGGTAAGTTTCTGATATGGCTAAAAATGGGGTTTAATCGGAACCGTCCAAATCAGGCACGAATCTTGAAGCCCAGGGGTGAAACAGTAATTTCACCTACCAATGGATCTGAAATGGGTACTGGACCTCTTCATCAAAGATCCAATAACTCACGAACGGATCCACCTCAATCGGGTGCGGGTTTCAACCCGTAGAAAACCCGATCCAGAGGGATAGGATCAGGATCTCTGATTAATACTAATGAACGACCCTGATTCACATCTATCCTTCCACTGGGAATTAGGGTTTACATTCCTAATCTGTTTACGGGGATTATATTCCTTATCAGATCACGGGGATTACATTCCTAATCTGATCCCTAAGACGCCTATAAATACTCCCCATCCATCTCCATTAAGTGGTAATCAATCTTTTGCCAATTTACGCTCTTTCATAATCATTCCTGATTACTGACTTGAGCGTCGGAGGGTGCGTCGCCGGGATCAACCCGGGTGTCTCGCACTTTTTGCAGGTGAACAGCGGGAGTCAACGATCAAACTCAGGTGGAACAGGTTAGGTGTTTGCTATTCAGGTTTTCCAAGAATCCACAAATACTGTCTGTTTACCCCCACACCAGATTCAGCGGTAACAGATTGGCACCGTCTGTGGGAAGCAACGAATAGCTGCCTCCCCTCTTTCCGTGGTTCAGATCTTCTCCAGCCATGCCTCCTAGGAAAGCCAGATCCAGGGGGTCCAACCGAGGACCCAACCCCGATCAGCAACAAGAAGTTCCCATCTAGCCCGCTCCGCAGTAGGGGCAACTTCCCACTCAAGCAGAGGACCCTCTCCAGCAGGACCTGCCTCCTCCTCAGAATCAACCACCTCCTAAGGGTCCCAACCCGTAGAAACAACCTCTCTACCAGGACCATGTCTCAATCCACAATGCCTCTACGGACTCTATGGCCTCCCACAATCCCCGAGCTTCCGACTTCCGCCAAAAAGTCCCTAATCGGCAGAAGGATGAGGATCTTCGTCACCGTCTGGATGAAAAGCGGGCCCGAGAGGGAGCCTCCCGCCAACAACGTCCGGATGAGCAATCTTCTCACCACCGAGACTACAGAAGGTCCCCTATCTGAAGGGGGCGGAGAGAGTCCCCCGAGCATCATAGAAGAAGACCACACTCCCCTGCCGGTCGGCAACATCCTAGGAACGATGAGGCACCCATCACCCGTGCCGAGTTCCAGCAGTTCCAGGCAACCGTCCTACAAGCTCTCAACCTCCGTCCCAATAACACCAATGCTCCAAGGATTCCCACTCCTTCTCAGATCCGAAGTCCTCGCCAACGGTCCCTAACTCCTCCACAAGCTCCTAGCAACCCCCGCTACATGCCAAGTCCTCGCCGCTCCAGGAGCTACCGTCGTCGTAGCCCCCGCTCTCCCTCGTACGAAGACGAGTCTAGAGGCTCGCCGGATTACCGTCGGAGGGATGACGCAGTCTATCGCCGTTTCCATGAGATGGAGAGGTGCTTGGGTCAGTTAGACCGAGAAGAAGAGCTTAGAGGAAGAACCCTCCGTCCTAGTAGACCTCCTTTTTCCCGAACCATAATGGATGCACCCGTACCGATCGACTTTAAGCCTCCTCAATTCGAGACCTATTTCGGGGAGACCGACCCCGTCGATCACATCGAAAGCTTTAAGACCCTCATGCTAATCCATCAAGCTTCCGATGCTCTGCTATGCAAGACCTTCCCCGCAACTCTCAAGGGTCCAGCTCGAGAATGGTACTCTCGCCTTGCCCCATCCTCAATATTCTCCTTTGAGCAATTCGAGACCCTCTTCGTCACCCACTTCGTGAGTAGCCGCCGAACTGAGAAGACCAGCATTTCGCTACTCTACCTCAACCAGAAGAAGGAAGAGAAGTTGAGAGACTATGTGAAGAGGTTCACAGCCGAAGCCAGGTCCATAGCATCCCTCAACCAGTCGGTCGCTGCAGCAGCTTTTCAATCCAATGTCCTCAACTCCAGCCTCCGCTCCTCCCTCACCAAGAAGCCCCCACAGAACTTCTCTAACCTCCTCCTTCAGAGCGAAAAGTATATTCGAGCCGAAGAAGCTGAGCACCGCCCCAACTTGGAGGGGTCTTCCTCCGGGTATAAGAGAAAAGGAACAGAAGAGGAAGGGGCCAAGAAGCTTCAGAAGGATAATGGCGGCCAGCGCCGACCTCCCTCCAGATTTGAAAATTTTACTCCTCTTAACGCCAACATCTCCACAATTCTCATGGAAGTTGAGAAGGAGGGGGTGATACCTCCTGCACCAAAAATGAACACTCCTGGCAAGAAGAGGGATAAAGAGAAGTGGTGTCGTTATCACCAGGACCATGGCCACGATACCAATAATTGTCAGGCCTTGAAGAATGAGATAGAAGCCCTCATCCAGAGGGGGCAGCTGACAAGGTTCGTAAGAAAGGATCGAGCCGACCTTCCTCCCCCGCCTCGGGGGGCTAACAAGCGTCCTGAGCGCGATGAAACGCCCGACTTCGAAGAGGAGCGTGTCCTACACCTCATCCACGGTGGCCCAATAGGGGCTCCTCCAACTCCTCTCGAAAGGCATTTATAAGAGAAGTCAACTCGGTTCGTGCCACCCCTCCTCCAAATGGCCTCGGAGTGCCCGTCACATTCTCAGATGAAGACTTTGAGGCCATCCGGACTCCTCACTGTGATGCACTCGTCATCAACCTCCACATGGCGAACTTCAAAGTGGAGAGGATCCTAGTAGACAATAGCATCTCCGTTAACATCCTCTTCCTCGCCGCTTTCAAGGGCCTCAAGCTGTCCAGAGAGAGACTTAAGCCCGCCGGCTACACGCTCCATGGGTTCACGGGAGTGCTAGTGACTATTGAAGGGGTGATCACCCTCGATGTAACCGCTGGCAAAACTCCTACTACCCGGACGGAGTCAATGGATTTCATGGTTGTGGATGTCCCTGCAGCTTACAATGTCATCCTTGACCGACCCGGCCTAGCGGCTCTTGAAGCCGTCCCTTCCGCCTATCACCTCAAGATGAAATTCCCCACCCGGGCAGGAGTAGGGGAAGTAAGGGGCAATCAGGAAACGGCCCGTAAGTGCTACATGACCTCTACCCTCGGTCCAGTCATCTCCCTAGAAACTCTGGAAATCCCCCAAAATGTCGCCCGACCAATGTCCGAGCCGGTGGATGAGTTGGAGGAAGTGCTCTTCTCTGAGCCGAAAGTTCTTTGTTAGCAAGACCCTTCCATCCACCCTATGCTCCGACATAGTCCAGTGCATCCGAAGGAACCGAGACCTCTTTGCTTGGTCGGCTGCAGACATGCCCGGTATTTCCGAAGAGCTCTTGGTCCACCACCTCAGTGTTGCTCCGGGGTCCAAACCGGTCCAACAGAAGAGGCGCAAGTTCGCCCCCGAGCGCCAGCTAGCTATAAAAGAGGAAATGGACAAGCTCTTAAAAGTCCGGTTCATACAAGAGGTAAACTATCCCGAGTGGTTGTCGAATGTGGTAATGGTGAAGAAGTCCAATGGGACTTGGAGGATTTGTATCGATTTTACCGATCTCAACAAAAGCTTGCTCGAAGGACCCCTTCCCTCTTCCGAGTATTGACACTTTGATTGACGCCACCTCGGGTCATGAACTCCTCAGCTTCATGGACGCCTTCTCAGGCTACAATCAGATCCGGATGTTCCCCGCAGATATCCCGAAGACCTCATTTGTGACCGATCAGGGCCTCTACTGCTACAGGGTTATGCCCTTCGGTTTGAAAAATGTAGGCGCCACATACCAACGCCTCGTTAACAAGGTTTTCCAAGCTCAAATCGGCCGTAATATGGAGGTATATGTTGACGACATGCTTGTAAAAAGCATCCGAGGTGCCGATCATGTAACCAACCTCCAGGAGGCGTTCAATGTTCTGAGAAAGCACAAAATGAGACTCAATCCGAACAAGTGTGTGTTCGGAGTCTCGTCAGGAAAGTTCCTCGGTTTCATGGTCAGCCAACGAGGAATTGAAGCTAACCCTGAGAAAATCAAGGCCATATTAGACATGGCCCCTCCCAAGAATGTGAAGGAAGTTCAGTGGTTAACAGGCTGCCTAGTCACCATAGGGCGCTTTCTCTCGAAGTCCGGGAAAAAATGCCTCCCCTTCTTCAAGGCCCTCAGGGGGGCTAAAGGTTTCGAATGGGGTCAGCAACAACAAGAGTCGTTTGACCAGCTCAAGGCTTACCTCATCAACCCTCCTCTCCTCAGCAAACCAATCCCTGGTGAACCCCTCTACCTCTACCTGGCAGCCTCCGAGCAGATCCTCAGTGCCGTTCTAGTAAGGGAAGAAGATCAGGCTCAAAAGTCCAACACTTGGCTTAATTCTACTTCGCGAGTTCGCTCCTAAGCGAGCTAGAAGTAGGTCGCTATTCGGAATTGCTCCTACAACCGTTGAACTACTCTAACGATGGTTCGGAGTCCAACACTTGGCTCGATTCTACTTCGCGAGTTCGCTCCTAAGCGAGCTAGAAGTAGGTCACCATTCGGAATTGCTCCCACAACCGTTAAACTATTCTAACGATGGTTCGGAGTCAAACACTTGGCTCGATTCTACTTCGCGAGTTCGCTCCTAAGCGAGCTAGAAGTAGGTCGCCATTCGGAATTGCACCTACAACCGTTGAACTACTCTAACGATGGTTCGGAGTCCAACACTTGGCTCGATTCTACTTCGCGAGTTCGCTCCTAAGCGAGCTAGAAGTAGGTCGCCATTCGGAATTGCTCCCACAACCGTTGAACTACTCTAACGATAGTTCGGATCCAACACTTGGCTCGATTCTACCTCGCAAGTTCGCTCTTAAGCGAGCCAGAGGTAGGTCGCCATTCGAGCGGAGGCTACCCCTTTGCCGCATAAGGTTCGCTCACCTTACGAATTCGCGAGATTAGATAACCGAAGCAGAGCTCGGCATCACTGGCCGAGCCCTCATGGCGCCGACCCCCAAACGAGCAAAAGACCAGCTCAGGGACCTCGGCACGATGAACACAGTCACAAACAAAATAACCACACAAAGCCACTGAAAATGTGCAAGTCTAAGAAAGAAATGTCTTTAAGAGTGGAGACACAGTACAGGGCGACCCTTCCTTACAACCAGATTACAAGGCGTTAAAAAGCAAAAATTACAATGCCAACTTGTTACACTCAGGCTAAATACAAAGGCTTCAAAAACAAGATCTTCAATGCCTCCGGGGCGCAGCGATGTTCTGCTTCAAGGACACTCGAGGGCGGCGACGTTTGCCTCCGGAACTCGACCCCAAACCAGCGAATTGAGACGTGTCCTCGGTGCTGCTCCTAACAGTCGCTCCAACGGACGCTCCGCTCGATGAAATGGAAACAGCGCTTTGTGCATCCCCTGGATTAGGTTGGCCGATGGGCGAACGGGTCGCGAGCTCATAAAAAGAAATGCCCCGCTCGCTCTCCTCGCGAGTACATGAAGTGCTCCTCACATTGATCGGCCCCGAATGCGGTTTGAGGCGAGCCACCTCCGCCTCCAGCTCTGAGATCCGTTTCCTCAGAGAGTCATCTTTTACATCGACCTCGAAACGAGGAGGTATTGCGGAGCTCAGGATGCCAGAGCGACTGGCGATAAGACGGCGGTGATGGGTGACTTCGATGCTCTTGTCTATCGTGGCTCTCTTCAGTGCGTCGACATCGGCTGTCAGTTCGTCCCGTTCAGTCGTCAATTTGGCCACCTCGGCCATCAATCCCTCTCCCTCCGACCGAAGCTCCGTCTCTACCGTTTGCAGGTGATGAATCTCGAAAAGCAGATCGTCCCTCTCCGCTGTTATTTTTGATAAAGTGTGGCGGATGCACTTGATCCGGAGGCCATAGCTAAAGGCGGTCGACGAACCATCATCCTCTCCTAAGGGGGCCATCTCGGCGATCCTGCTCTCCAGTCGCCGGATCTCGATGTCTCGCGGACCCAGGATGAGTTAAAGATGGTTTTGCTCGCTTACGGCTCTGCGCAATCCCAGCTCGACTTCATAGAGCCGCTCTCGACACCTCGTCAAGCACAGCCTCGTCGCCCCTAAGCCGACCTCAAGACGAGCGTTGTCCCCTGAGCAAGTAGGCTAGACGGCTTGAGTCACCACCGCAAGCTGAAAAGAAGTCGAAGCAAACAACAAATTTTCAACACATTGCCGAACTCCTACACTTAGCCAATTTTCAAAAGTTTTTGAGAAAAGATAGAGAGACGCGAAGTCGAGCCCAAAAAGATGTTTTCATTCATTACAAAAAAGCGGTGGCCAGTCCGCGATTAGGCATTACATTTAAAAACAAAAAGAAGAAGAGAAAAAACAAGCAAGGTCAGGGCGCGACCTCTTTCCCGGGGCGGCGAGAGTGGGTGGGGGTCGACGTCCCCGATGGGGTCACCACCGCCAGCGGGGTGACCACCGACCCCTGGACCTCGGCAACGACCTCGACCTCAGGCTCGACCTCGTCCTCCCCTTCTTCTTCTTCTTCTCCCTCCGACTCGGGGTCGAAGCCTTCGACGTGGCCCGGGAACAATCTCCATCCCGAGCAGTCCACGTCAGGGTATGCCTTCGTCACCCGGGCGAGGGCTTCGGCATAGGCTTTGGCCATGTTCTGGGCGAGGAAACCTTGCACCTTCACTATGGTCGCATCCTCCGCCTCCTTCACTGCGGCAGCCTTGGCCTCTACCGCTTCGGCCAACTGTTTGGCCGCCTCCTCTTTCTGGCGAAGAAGGTTGCCCTCCAGCTTCGCGACCTGACCCTCGAGGTACTCGACCCTCGTCGTCCTCCCTTCGAACTCGACCCTGAGCTTGTCGAGCTCGTTCCCCATCCGGGCCTTCTCCTTCCGAGCCTGGTCGGACTCCTGCATCAGCTCCTTCTCCAGAGCCGTCAACCTCTCCGTGAGGTGACCAAAATGGACGATGATCTGCGACAAGGGACGAGGTATTAAAGGAGTTAGAGAAATTAGATCTAAAAAGAACCAATGACGACAAAAATTCAACACTTACCGAGACCGTCGAGCGAGCAATCTCGATGATGTCGTCGCCCTCCTGCCCGGCCTCCATGGCGGCCCGATCCTTCAGCATCGCCAGGTGCTTGACCACCTGCATGCTCGCCAAGGAGTTGCCGAGGAACCCGTCATGTTTTCGAACCTGCCAGTCCGAAACATGAATTCTTTTGTGCTCCTCGGTCAGGAGCTCCTCGGCCACCACCGTCAGCGGGGGCGTCACCATCCTGAAGGCTGCGGCGATGGGGAAGTCTCCAGCCCCGGTTGACGCCGAGGCACCTCCTTCGGCAATGGCCGGGCTTCCCAGGGTCTCCACCTCCTCGACCACCTCTGTGACCCTCGGAGTCTTTGCGGTCGGCAACTTGGTCGCCACCCTCTTTCGCTTCTTCGGCGCCTTGCTGGTAAGACCAGCCCTCAAAGCCAATACTGCCTCGTAGTCCATCGCCTCTGCATTAAAAACGAAGTTTGTTAGCACGATACTAGTCCTAAAAAGTGAAATATGGAAAACAAAGCACGGAAACGTAAGAGAAGCCGTGTACTGGGATCTACGCGGCAGAGCCCTCTCCTGAACAAGACATCCTCGGTCAGCTCCTTCCAATCATACTTTGGCCGATCGAGAAGTGTCTGAACTGCATCTTCATCTTTGGGGCGAAGCTTGGGCAACGCCTTCAACCTCTTCGGCACCTCCTCCACCCAACTAGAGGGGATAGGCCATGCCTCCGCACTCCGCACTATCAAAAACTTATCACGTCAGTGCTTTATGGAGTCAGGGCATATGACGAGCCTACCGCCGTGCCTCGGAGCCAAGTAATACCGAAACTCCGACCGGTTCGCTTGGTGAAGCTGGTAGATCGTCCGAAGTACACTCAGCTTCGGCTCGATCCCAGCAGCTTGGCAGTGAAGCACGAAGCCATTTATGACTCTCCATGCGTTCGGCATAAGTTGGATGGGGCTGACCCCAAACCACCTCAAAACGAGGACTGCGAACGGATGGAGAGGTAGCCGAGCCCCGGCGATAAAGGCATCAACCGGCCAGTAACACATAGTCACTGGCAGTGGTGAGTTGGCCCTAGCCCCGAGACCCGGCAGCATAAGCTCGTACTCCTCCGGGATGTGGAAACAATCCCAGATCACTGCCAAGTCTTCTTCGTGGAGGATCGACACCGTCTCATCCGCTTCGGTCGTCTCCCTCGCCGCATTCTCCTCAAAAGTCCTCCCCCTCCCGTGAACAATACGCTCGGCGTGCTCCTCCGGAAGTTCTCGAACTCTGTGAAGTCCCATCAATTGCCCAGGTAATCTGCCAAACTCCCCCATACGCTTCGGCTCTTCCACGATCGAATCTTTGCCGAACACCTTCTTGCCCTTATCTGGGCGACTCGGAGTACGGGCTTCAACGACTTCAAGGGAGGGCTCGGACCAAGAAGAAGACGATTCGGAGACAGAGGGAAGAGACATATTTATACTTGGAAAAGAACTAAGTATAAATTACCTAAAAGATATGTTGTCGGAAACTTCGCCGGAAAACAGATGACGATCACCTGAAGCTCTCGCAAAACACAAATCACTGCCTGAGTAAAAAAGTGGAGAAGAGAAAAATGAGAGAGGGGGGTGAGGTTTTATAGAGCGAGGCACGCAAAACGAGGTTAATGGGCCCAGACTGCCGGCCCATTCACGCAAAACGACAAAGCGACCTAAACCGTCGCCTCGCTTACCACGCCAAGCCATACATCGCATTAATTACAGTCCCATCTGACAGAAGCCCAGAGGTCACTGCATTAATAGGCGTCATCATCCGTCAGAGCTATCAGAAGTTCAGAAGCCACCAACTCCGCAGGGCATTCTCCGCCAGAAAATGACAAGTCAAGGACTTCGGCACCATCTGCCGAGCGTTCTTGACACCGACCATGTTACATGGAAAAGTTGGACCTCGGAACCATCTACCGAGAGTTCTTGACACCGACCATATTACATGAAAAAGTTGGACCTCAGCACCAGCTGCCGAGCGTTCTTGACACCGACCATGTTACATGAAAAGTTGGACCTCGGTACCAGCTGCCGAGCATTCTTGACACCGACCATGTTACATGGAAAGTTAAACCTCGGCACCAGTTGCCGAGCGTTCTTGACACCGACCATGTTACATAAAAAAGTTGGACCTCGGCACCAGCTGCCGAGCGTTCTTGACACCGACCATGTTACATGGAAAAGTTGGACCTCAGCACCAGCTGCCGAGCGTTCTTGACACCGACCATGTTACATGGAAAAGTTGGACCTCGGAACCATCTATCGTGCGTTCTTAACACCGACCATATTACATGGAAAAGTTGGACCTCGGCACCAGCTGCCGAGCGTTCTTGACACCGACCATGTTACATGGAAAGTTGGATCTCGGCACCAACTGCCGAGCGTTCTTGACACCGACCATGTTACATGGAAAGTTAGACCTCGGCACCTACTGCCGAGCGCTTTTGACACCGACCATGTTACATGGAAAAGTTGGACCTCGGCACCAGCTGCCGAGCGTTCTTGACACCAACTATGTTACATGGAAAAGTTGGACCTCAGCACCAGCTGCTGAGCGTTCTTGACACCGACCATGTTACATGGAAAAGTTGGACCTCGGCACCATCTGCCGAGTGCTCTTGACACCGACCATGTTCATGGAAAAGTTGGACCTCGGCACCAGCTGCCGAGTGTTCTTGACACCGAGCATGTTACATGGAAAAGTTGGACCTCGGCACTAGCTGCCGAGCGTTCTTGACACCGGCCATATTACATGGAAAGTTAGACATCGACACTAGCTGCCGAGCGCTCTTAACATCGACCATGTTACATGAAAAAGTTGGACCTCGGTACCAGCTGCCGAGCGTTCTTGACACCGACCATGTTACATGAAAAAATTGAACCTCGGCACTATCTGCCGAGCGCTCTTGACACCGACCAAGTTACATGGAAAAGTTGGACCTCGGCACCAGCTGCCGAGCGTTCTTAACACCGACCATGTTACATAGAAAGTTAGACCTCGGCACCAGCTGCCGAGCGCTCTTGACACCGACCGTGTTACATGGAAAAAGCTACCTCGAACCTTGCCGAGCTCCCTCTCAGCACTCACAACCTAGCCAAGGTGCCTCTGTTCTCCAGAAGAAGGTGCCGAACCACCCACGGACTTCGGCCTCCTTGGCAGCAAGTGCTCTAAGGGGTCGGTGATGTGATACAAGCATGTAGGCCGCACAACGAAGGAAAACAACCGAGCCATTCGCCAAAAAATTGCGAAAAAACAATTAAAAATTCGGGAAGTTAAGAAAGAACTCCTGGAAAATAATTACGAAGTTGGCGAAACATTTTCTAATCCCCAAGCAAGTAATTATTGCCAAGAACAATCTTTTAAGACCCCCGAACGACGAATTGACACTTCGCAAAGATAAACGAAAACACCACATGATCCGAAGAACTCAAGAGCAACTCAATATGCAGCCAACTTGAAAAATTACCACACTCCCTCCTTCAAAGATTCAAAACCTCCCATATTGGACTCCGACACAACTCCACTAGCCATTAAAACAGTAAAACTACTCCTCAAAGGCTGATCAAGCTCAATCTTCGGGAGTGGGGGGCTCGTGATACGGCTAAAAATGAGGTTTAATCGGAACCGTCCAAATCAGGCACGAATCTTGAAGCCCAGGGGTGAAACAGTAATTTCACCTTCCAATGGGTCCGAAATGGGTACTGGACCTCTTCATCAAAGATCCAATAACCCACGAACGGATCCACCTCAATCGGGTGCGGGTTTCAACCCGCACAAAACCCGATCCAGAGGGATAGGATCAGGATCTCTGATTAATACTAATCAACGACCCTGATTCACATCTATTCTTCCACTGGGAATTAGGGATTACATTCCTAATCTGTTTACGGGGATTATATTCCTTATCAGATCACGGGGATTACATTCCTAATCTGATCCCTAAGACGCCTATAAATACCTCCATCCATCTCCATTAAGAGGTAATCAATCTTTTGCCAATTTACGCTCTTTCATAATCATTCCTGATTACTGACTTGAGCGTCGGAGGGTGCGTCGCCGGGATCAACCCCGGTGTCTCGCACTTTTTGTAGGTGAACGGCGGGAGTCAACGGTCAAATTCCGGCGGAACAGGTTAGGTATTTGCTATTCAGGTTTTCCAAGAATCCACAAATACTGTCTGTTTACCTCCACACCAGATTCAGCGGTAACTGCTTTTTTCCTGTCTTTTAAAAATAAATAAAAAAATTTTAAGATTAGGTAAACTTTCTTGTTTTTGATTCTTGCTATTTGCGTTCTATTTTTGTGTGTACGCGCCTGTTTTATGGTTTCAAAAATTTTTGTTGGTTTCGTTTTCTGCATGTGCTTTTAGTAACATTAATTCTGTGTTTTGTGTATTGCGATGCTGATATTAGTTATTAGTTTGGCGATTTTTCAAGTTTTTTTCTTCTTCAGAGCTTGCTTATTTGTCTTGCATGTTATGGTTTTGCATTTTGGCCGAGGTTAGGTTGCTGCATGTTCGCTAATTCAGCATTTATAGTTATCAGTTTGATTACTTATTTTTTTGTACTGAAGGTTTTGGGCGCTGAGTCAGGAAAAGCTTTGCTGGAGGGTTTGGTCATCTTCTTCGTTGTTGGTATTGTTCTCACTTCTCTGTCCTCTTTAATTTCTTATTTTTGAATCCGAGGAATGCAACATTAGTCTGTGATTATTGTTTTTACTTGCTTACAGATGTTTATTCTTCTTTTTTGGTAGTGCTTTATGTTTTTTCTTGCCCTATTTTGGTTTTAGCTGTGGCTGTTTGTGTAACTTGTCTTAGTTTGGGGCTAGCATTTTCAAATTGTGTTTTGGCGCCAGCACAGGTCGTGCATTAATCAATGTTTTAGGGAGAATTTTAAGGGTGTCGTTAATCTATTTTAAATATATATTTGTGGTTTAATTTCTTTTTCGAGAATGTGTTGTGTAGAGTATAACGGAATTGACGAAGTGTTTCTTTGCTTCCTAAGAGATGACACAATTTATCTTAATATAGGTATCTATAAATTAAGGAAAGAGAAGGTGGGATAATTGTGGCCTTTTGATTAAGGTGCTTTTTTAGGTGTGAAATTGATTCAGGAGTTAAGAAGGGAGGCTGCTGGGTTTGCTTCAGAGATTGACACTCCTATAACGCAAATAGAAGGTGGGAAAATTCCTGCTTGGTTTTTGTTTTTCTTGGTTTTTGGATAAAAAAGATGATTACAGTCATCGTTTTATTAATGATAATTAACGAAATAGGCACAAAATAATACAATCTAAGCCCCAAGGCGCATCATACAATCACAAAATTCCTACTTGTCATGATTATCTTTTCTTCCTATGGTTTTGAATTGCTTTTCTCTTGCTTATATGTGATTGACATTCTTATTATTCATTGCCAACGACATGCTATTTGTTGACAAACAATAAAATAAGATTTCCATGACCTTGAATCATGAGATTTGAGGATTCCCATAAGATTTTTATAACAAAAAATAAAATAACCTAAAAACCAGATTAAAAAATACAGTAATAAAATATTTTCAGAAATGCAATGTATTATACCAAACACGGTAATGCAACATTTTCGAGAATCTTCATTCTCACCCTCACATTCCCGGAAATCATTTCATTGATGGAAATCTTCTAATCCGTGTACCAAACGTCCCCTTTATGTAGTTCGACAGCGGAATGCAAAAACGTATTTTTCTCAAGATGTCCGCACTGTTGACCATTCATTGAAGAAGAAGAAAAAAGAGCATTGCCCCCCTGCATTATTCAAGGATATGAAGCAAATCTAGTCAACATATACTGTTTCATTTAGGGTGCATTGGTTGTGGAATGGTCAGCTGTAACCCCCATTTCCGTAAATACGTATTTTCTGAATATTTTCTGTATTTCGATATTATAAATTCATTATTTGTTAATATCATTTTGGATTTCATATTAAAGTGTTTTTCTAATCGAAAATTTATTCATTTCAAAAAATGGTGTATTTTGAACTTATCTTCTACATCTTATTGATCGGTTATTTGTATTTGAGCTCAATTTAAATATATTATTGATATTTGGATTATTTTAATAAAATTGTTAAATCCGGATATTATTTTATTGTATGATTTTATTATTATTATAATTAATTGTTGTTTCTTGATTATTTAATTAAAAAATTATTTATCGAATTATTTTTATTTCGTACTTGATCTGATTTTATTGGCGAATCCCAAATTTATTTTCAAACCCTAATTTATATTTTAATGCATTGTATTATTTTGGATTTAAATTTTTGTTCGTGAAATTTCTTCGTTCTTTTTGATCGAGCAATTCTTATTGATCGTATTGCTCTCTTATTTATTGTGGGTACTTTTATTTGAACCCGATTGATTTTGATTTATCTCTTATTTGAATCCTAAAATCCAATTTCATTTGTTCTTGAACCAAATCTGCTATTATTGGACCCTAATTCACTGACCCAATACCCTAATTGTATTCTATAAATACATTCCTATTGCAAACCCTAATTTACACACAAATCAAAACCCTAGCCCCTAGCCACCTACTCTCTCTCCTCCCGTTCTCTCTCTCTCCCCCCGTCGATTCCCGCCCAAACCCACATCCCCTGAACCCCCCTTCTCTGTTCATCTTCTCCGACCAACCCCCCATCCTCTAGCGACACCCCCCTCGTCGTCACTCACCGTCGACGCCCAGAACCACCTCCTGACCTCCGCCTCTGTCTGTTCCCCTTCCTGTTTGACTGCTCACCAAGAAACACCCAACCCCCTTCGTCCACGTCACTTCCGGCGTCCTCCTGAGCGCCGCCCTCCTCCGGCGACCTCCCCTCGGCGTCGCCCTCCATTCGACGCCACCACCAGACCGAAACCCCCCTGTTCCTCCTTCCTCCGTCCTCGACATTAACAGGCACCCCAACCCCAAATCCCGATTCCCCTTTCCTCCTCTGTTCGACCGCCCACCAGGACCAGAAGCGCCGCCCAGTCGCCGCGTCCCTTCGCTCCGCCGCCTGCGACGTCGACCACCGCCGTCGACGTCGACCACCGCCGTCGACGTCAGATTCGAGCCCCCTTTTGCTGCCATTGATGCTCTTTGCTGTGTTGCTCTCTCGCTGTTTTTGCTGTTAATTGCTGAGTTCTCCTTTTCTCTTGTTCTTATTGCTCTTGGATTCTATTGCACGTATCACACGTGCTATTTTGTGGATTGTTAGTTCGTGGGTTCGTTACTTCTGGATTCTCATCCCGTTATTCTTGATATTTGTTTTCACCGGTTATCAGGCAAGTAACTTGTATTAAATTCCTTTGCATATACAAGTACAAAATACCACTTGCAGTGTAGTTGGCTTCTATAGACAATTCGTGTGTGAAATCCCTTATTGATATTGTCTCTATTGTGATGATTTGACCATAGTTGCCTCATGACATATATGACATGAATTAACCTAGGGTTGACCACTTTTAATGTATATGTTCATGCTATCTTGAGATATCAGTGCTTGATGTGTTATTCGCCGTATACTTGTTGAATACTTGTAAAATACCCTATACCATGTTGCTTGGACATCTAGTACACCATATTTCATGTTATCATCCTATTGTTTTCCTATTGTTATTATCGTTCATCTCATGTCTATAGATTTTGCATATTGCCTAGGTTTAAGGGATTGACTGGAGTAGTTGATGATATAGTGACTGTACTCGGAGGAGGGGTCCGTGTTTCCCTATTATTGGTCTATTGGTCTATTGGTCATATCGGTCATCGATTAATTGTAGATTACTGATTATAGTATCTCGATTGATTCGGTCATCAGTCATTATTAAATATCGTTGAAGAGTACATGATCTATAGAATCTCCCACTTAAGTCTAAAACAAAATTGATTGTATGCATCGAACCTGTGGTACGACACACATGGGACATAGTAGTACATGCATTAGTTAGGATTAAAATAAATAATAGACTTAAGGATTAACACAACATCGACATTGCAGATTGTGTACATCATTGTTCCTATTGATATCGAATATTACATGATACTTGTTCACTCGACACTTATTACATGCTACTTACATTTTTTTATCTTGCCATGCTAGTTGTTATATTTTGTTATCATGCCTATTCCATGTTATTAGTTATCATTTTTCTCATGTACTTATGCTTGCACTGCAAGCGGCCCGTAACTTGCATTGACGGGCATTTTGTTTTCTTTTCCTCTTCCTGCAATTTATTAAATTGCAGATTTTGGAGAACAGTTGCCTGCTGGAGTTGGAAAACAAACAGTCTAAAGACTACTGCTTTCTAATTGCTTATTGCTTTAATAAATTTAATGTATTGAGACTTATTATTATTTGGATTGGATTTATTATTGTATTGGACTGATGTTCAGAATATTGTTTTTTGTTTTCAGATATTGGATTATTATTGTACTTGGATATTTTATATTGCTTCAATTCAAGTATTGTTCATGAGATTGTTATTATTGCTTGCGCAATTATTCTGTATTGTTTTTATTGTTGAGTTGATCGGATAAACAGCTTATGGGTGACGTTAGTCATTCGCTGGGCCAATGTCACGTATTCGTATTTCGTATTTTTGGAAAGCAGGGCGTGACATCAGCTTTACCTTTACATCATTAATTCTCAGGGGCTCGAATACCATTTATCAACATATATGACATTTTACAATGAATTTATGATGGTGCTTAAGTGTTAATAGCGTTGAAAGTAATCAATATCAACATTTCTGAGAAAAAAATGCCGTCTTTTATTAATTTTAAAATTTTATTCTTAGCTATGATAACATTTTTGGAATGCTGTACTTATACATAAATTGAATAGATATGGGTAAAAAAGAAAATAAACTGAATAGATAGGGGTGAAAAAGAAGAGTTCAACTCAGAAATCCAAATCCTCCATCTCAAATCATTAACTCCTCTCCCGATCCAAATCCAAATACCTTTCCCTTCACACACAACTCCCCCCCCCCCCCAATCACGCCGTCCCCCACCCCCACACCATCGACCCCCTTCCGCGCCATTTGCACTACACCGCCGTCGACCTCCCTCTGCGGCCTTCGAAGTCCAAATCCCCAATCATCTTCTTCCTCCATCAAATTGCCTATTCAAATTGCCACATCTCAATCTCATCTTCTTCCTCCATTACCTCTAATCTATTTGGCTGAGTGCATTTGCTACTATGTTCGCCTTTCTTGGGTGATATTTGATTTTCGGACGAATGTCTTTTAATACCTCCAACCACCTTCTCTATCGTAGGTTCAGGTCTCTTAACTGATAGATATATTTCAAACTCTGTTATGGTCGGTGTACATATTGACTTTCTCCCCATACACATAATGCCTCCACTGCTTCAAGACAAATATGATTGCCGCCAACTTCAAGTCGTGAGTTAGGTAATTTTTCTCATGTGGTCGCAACTGTCCAGACCCATAAGCTATTACCCTTCCCTCTTGCATAAGCACACAACCCAAACCTCGATGTGAGGCATCACTGTAGATATCATAGTCATTTTCTGCATGTGGCAAAACAAATATTGGCGTGGTCGTCAACTTCTCCTTCAACTCTTGGAAGCTTACTTCACACTACCTACATTTTTCTTCGTGAGTCATGTCTGCGGAACTGCTACCTGCGCATATTCTTGAATGAACTGTTGATAGTATCCCATCAACCCTAAGAAACTCCTGATTTCTTTCACAGTCGTGGGTCGTGACCATTCTTTCACTACCTCATTCTTCTGTGGATCCGTGGCTACTCCCTCCTTAGACTGGATATGACCCAGAAAAGCAACTTCAGACTTCCAGCATTCACACTTGAATAACTTGGCATACAACTCCTGCTCTTGTAGCTTCTTCAACACTTCTGATAAGTGATTGGCATGATCTTCCTCTGACTTTGAATACACCAGGATGTCATCGATGAACACCACGATGAAGGAATCAATGAACGGTCGTAGAATTCTATTCATCATGTCCATAAATATTGCCGGTGCATTGGTCACTCCAAATGACATAACTAAGAATTCGTAATGCCCATGCTGAGTTCGAAAAGCTGTCTTGTGCACATCTTCCTCCTTAACACAAACTTTATGGTAACTTGGCCATAGATCAATCTTGGAAAAAACTGCCGCTCCTTGAAGCCAATCAAACAAGTCATCGATCTGGGAAATTGGATACTTGTTCTGAATAGTTACTTTGTTCAGCTCACAGTAATCGATACACATTCTTATCGATCCGTCCTTTTTCTTCACTAGCAAAACTGGAGCTCCTAAAGGAGAAGCACTAGGTCTGATGAAACCCTTGTGCAATAATTCTTCATTCTGCTTCTTCACTTCATTGTGTTCCACTAGTGCCATTCTGTAAGGTGCCTTGAATGTCGGTGCACTTCCTCATTGAATGTCAACACTGAACTCCACATCTCGATGAGATGGTAATCCTGGTAGGTCATCCAATAATACCATTGGAAAGTGTTGGACCACTGGAATTATCTTAACTTCTTCAAAAATCTTCTTTTTCGATAAAGCCGCTACTAACCCCTTGCATTTCTTGTTTCTTTGAAATGTTATTGCTGGTCCTCCCGGTGCCTTCACCACTACCATCTTATCTTTGTATTTGATATTTGCATTATACATTGCTATCTAATCTATACCAATGATCACATCAACTCCCAACACTTCCAGCTCTATAAGATCAATCCCTAAAATTCTTGCTCCGATTTCAATATCATAACCAGCGTAATATCGATCGGTAGTCATCGTCTCTCCTAAAGGACTGGCTACTGCCAACATCTTGTCGGGAAAAATCTTAGGTTCGACCCCTAACTCCTTTGCAAATCTGGAAAATACAGAAGTATGCGAAAATCCAGTATTGAATAAAACATTGGCCTTTATCACATTTATTAATAGTTCTCCTGTTACATAAAGAATTACATGGTTAGTCTGCCAAAACGGTTTCTCCGAGTTATACTGGACTTCGTTTGCAAACTGACCACTTCCTGTTGTAGCTGTTTGTGATGTCGTTTGGAATTCCCTTTCTCTTGTAGCATATCCCATGGCATCCACTGTCACTTTGATCTTCCAATTGTTGTTCCTCAAGCTGGCTTATCCCCCAAAGTACCTGGCTAGCTGACATCGAAATGCTGCCATCTTGTGTTGATGTCTGCACTGGGTTAGGGAAAAACAATGGATCATCTGAAAAATTTCCTCGAGATTCACCTCTTCAGGATCATCCTCAAGACCTTCTTCAGATTCTTCCTCAGAATCCACAAAAGTTCATCTTCCTCCAAGTCTTCCATAGGATTTTGGCCATCCGCTATCCCACGGAAAGAGAAAAAGGAAAAATATCACAGATGCAGGTTCAAACCAACCATAGAATTCGTGATACAAAAGAAAAATATGCTCGCATACAATATCACATCAATGTATACAAAGTATCATGAATTCAAGTTCAATAACTATAACATTCATAACTCAAAATTGAAACTCACACATCTAATGTCCACTCTAATTTTCTTTCCCTTATTATGTTTGTACTACTTATTGAAGTTTGTTCTGATGCCACTCTGTAACGCTCCAAATTCTATAAACAGATAATTCGTAGCACATCCAGAATCTTTACTTCAATTTCGTACAAAAATATAAGGAATTTAAAACTTTTTCGTTACAACAATGTCATTTACAACACACAGCGGAAAATACACATAAAATACAAATTGTATCATCATGAATCCTATATTTCGTAACATCACTCGTCACAAGCTCGCGCCCACACCACTCGCAAATCAGAGTCCTGCAATATTTAAGAACTATGAGCACGTCAGTTGAATGCAACTAACGCGGTGCTATTATAAAAGCGATCCTCAACTTTACAATCATAACTCGAATGTAGAAGAAAAGAATGGAAATTAACTATCTTAAGTATGTCAGTGTATGTCATGAACCTGGTAACTAATGCCCAACACTTATGCACACGATGCACTTCTAATGCACACTTGCTCGGATTCTATGCCGCCCATACAACATAGGTCCAAGGAAAAGCCCTTAGCATTCTCCTGATTTCAGGGTTCAATCCCTCGTTATGTAGGCTATAAATGTGACGAAGTTCAAGATTCAGATGTCCTGTGAATATTGGTTCTGGCCCCAGAAATTCTGGAGGTCAATCTCCTTCCTCAGATAATTTTGGAGACTGTTTCACTCACATTCGGGAAGTTTTGGAGAATATCTCACTCCACAGGTCATCCTAGAACCCTCATCACACGAACGTCCCATGTGCATCGCTCCCATCCCGATAATTTTGGAGATCAATCCCTAACCGTAGATAATTCTGGAGACTATTTCACTCACATCTCGGAATACTGGGGAATATCTCACACTGCGGATAATTTTGAAGCCCTCATACTCACGTTTGCTCTTGCTTCGTCACTTCTCCCATCTAGTGCCTGTCCTTATATCCAAGCATAAGTAATACTACCTAGAGCTTGCTCACCCTATCAGACTTAAATCAACACACCGGGAACCCTAGCCTACATTGGCCAATTCTCAATTTTCAATAAGTCACAACTTGCTGGTACCCTGGGTCTTGCTCAGACTTTAGCGTCCACACATTTCAAACATCACCAAAAGGCTATCTAGGTTATCCCTAACCCTTTAAAGTCATTAGGATCTAGTTCCTTCATCTTTCCAATTCGTCTTTTATATATTTCACAAACTAGTCGTTCTTAAATTTTCCCAATTCTAGTTAGAATAGGACTTCAAACCCTCAGTTCAATTAAATCACCTATAATCAAATATCTTAAATCAAATTACCAAATTTGTAGTTAATCGTTCATTTAAATCCAGAATTTAATTCAAAACATTTGTATCAATTCCCATAAAAGTAATTTCCTTAAAAATCAATTTTATTTCCAAAATAATCAAAAAAAAGAAGTAAATAAACAATAACCCGAGCCACCAAGATTCAAACCCACAACCTCTAAGCCCCTAAGACGCACGCACTAACCAAACCCCCTAGCCTCCTTCTCTGTAATCTACCTCCACCATTTTTACTTAAGCCGAAGGCAACTTTAGTACTATCTCGATTTGAATTTCTAAAAGCTTTTAACTATATTATGGTTTCTATACAACTTCTCACCAATTAAAGTTTACTAGTAATCTGCACGTGCGATGCATGTTCTAATTAATTTTTTTTATAGAGTAAATAATAAGACGTAATTTGGCACCGAACCTGATACCTCCCTTTACTCATACATACTCTTTACAAATTATCCATAGTGAAAATTATCCCTAGTGACACACTTTTATTTTATATGAGTGACAATTTTATAAATAATTATGTCATAAATAAATTTGAACTTTGAGGGTATTATAGTAACTAACAACAGTTGAGTAAATGAATGGTTAATATAACTCCCACTTAAAAATAAATGATTGAGATTAGATGGTTGATTGTCTACAAATTACAGATTGTTTACAAATGACAACCCCAACTCTCCCATTATAGTATTAGAGATTTATTTTCAAAACTAAACTTGGTTAGACATACAATTGAATCTAATGTAAAACTAAGTCGGTTCTAGGTTGAAATTAGACTAAATCGGAATTGATCTTAATTTAATCTAAATAAAATCTTTGTTTAATCAATATTTTTTCTACCTCTTAATTTAATTTTACTCAATTCAAAATCAGTCTGAATTAATCTTGATCATATCTCTAATTAATCTAATTTAATCCTGATTTAATTATAAATTAAGTAGGATCAACTCAAAGAAATGAAAAACTAAAAATATAAATAAAATGAAATAAAACCCAAATCTGAGCCAACCCTGGCTCGAACACGAGACCGTACAGTGCCCAAACCACACGCAACAGCCAGGCTCTCAAGCCTCACAACCTATCAACTTTCTCTTAAGGAAATAATATAGCTTAGATGTGCTCATATTCCGATCCTCTCTGGATCAAATCCGAAACAACTCTAACTCGCCAAACTCATTAGGGTTGAGTTCTCATTCATGAAATATAAATTCAACAACGTATTTCCCCCATGATTTAAATAATCATATTAAATAATTAATCACTACGGGAGTACTAAACTAATATTTTCAATTCCATACAATTAGTTATTTTTCAAACCATCTATCTTCAATCACGATTAAAAGTAACATACCCCATCTAACAATACTTAACATGCCGATAACATAATTTCGATAATAAAATTTAGCATGATATTAAGTGATCCATAATTTCTATCAGGCATTCTACTAGATTATTTGACTACTATTTCAATACAAGAATGAAAATTAAACAACTACATGCTTCCTACCTACCACTTCCATTAATTCTATAGTAATTCATCATGCCAAAACTAATTAAACTTAGCATGATACTACAAACAAATTAAGAAGTTGGAGAACACTCACCTAATGAGATGAATTCTTTGCAAGCAATTCCCCAAAAGCTTCTCCCTCCTCAATTCCAATAGCTCTCTACTAGAATGGTTGATCACACACAAATGAAATGCCCAACTCCCCCTTACAATGTTGGCCAACCAATACTAATTTGATGGGATAATTGGGGGTTACAAAAACTACCCACAAGTGTACCCTTGATCTCTAATTAACTAACCCACTCTCCCAACTTATTTGAATGCCTCTTGCCTAATCCAAACTCCATCTCAACCTCCTAAAGTGGCCGGTCACACTTTGGTGTATGTGTGTGGGTTCAATTTATTGTACACAAGGTTACAAATCAAATGATATATATATATATATATATATATATATATATATATATATATATATATATATATATATATATATATATAAACTTTATTTAATAAAGGTTAAGTCATTCTAATTTTAACTAAAATTAAACCACTCCATATATTTATACTTGACAAGTTAATGCAACATATAACTCCATTAATTTATATTAAGGAAAATATTAACACGTGCACTACACATACGTGCATTGTACATACTAATAAATATTTAGAACATTCTCTTAGTATTTTGATGGATGTTACATGACATTTTTCTTAATTGGTTAGAAGTATTGGGAAGTTGAGTAATTCAGCTATAGGATATTTCAGTCATAAATGAGGAATTCAACTCATCCACTTGGATTGATAACTTTGATTTTTCAGTCCTGGTTTTTGGGCAAAAATAGTCATTAATGTATATGTTCTAATCCTTTGATCTCTGCAATGCTACGTCCAACGTAGATTGTTATATAATTTGACTCTGTAACCCCCCTGAGCTTGCCTGGCTTCACTTCTGTTTACAATGAAAGAAATTTAAGTTTTATATGTTCAACTCATGAAGACTCAGCATTTATTCTCTATCACTTCTGTTTGGCAGCGAGGTATTGATCATATATGCAAAGAGAGGGTCCTTAATTTGTATCATGACTTTTCTAGAGAACTACATTGCATGTATGGCTTTAAACCCACAGCCACTTCTAACATTGTTCGCTGACTCAGTCATACTTAATAAAAAAGATAGTAGAACGAGCCAAAGGAATATTAGTAATCAAGCACTTGTGATTTCAAGCAGAAGGAAGAAGTTTGACAAACATTAGGGAACTCTGCAAAACCTCCTGAAACAGATACTTCTCTGTGATATGGCATTGTACTACTCTTATCTGCAATTAACTTCAACAACAACAAAGATCTTTCCAGAAAGTTTTAAGGTCAATTACAAGATTCCTTTTCTTTTCGTCTTTAAAGGCCATGTCATCTGTTAACAAAGCAGATTAACAAAACATGTATCATATCATTTTTAACTATCTCAATCCGTGTATCTTTATTGTTAACTCCATTAGTAACAATCTTGTCACACCTTTTCTGGATTAGATTTCTATGTCAAATGAAATCATTTTCTATTGTTGCAAATGCAATCAATCGGGTGAATATATGAAAACTCTTTGAAGTTCATTTTCATATACTTCATTAACTAATTAGTATATTTCTAGGATCAATAGATGATTTTGTTCCTGATGGCTGCTTATTTATTTTCCGAACCAACGATTGGTACTCCGCCATTTAGGATCTAGGCGGTTTGTGAAAAATCAACTATTTACATTATTTTCTTAGCTATGGTCAAATAGGACCAATTATTTGTTTAACTATGATCAGGTTATAATGTGATCTTGTTTTATCAACATCCTAAATTGTATGGGAGAGTAAGGGATTGTCTCTCTTTTTCTTGTTTCTGAGGCAAAGAGAGGAAGGGATTCTACTTTCGAGCAGAAGAGTTGGGAGATGCAGTAATTACACAGTTATACATTTTTTAACAATTACACATTCTATAATAAATAATGGCCCTGATTATCTTCTTTATATTAGATATGGCTTTCTACTGAAGAAATGGACTCGAAGGCAAGTGTTGTTTTAGTGGAATCACATAGAACTCCTTCAAAGGTATTACCTGAATCTATTTATAGTATATATGCTAATATACCATTAAATTAAGCACCTTGTATCAGTTTTTTTGGTTTGGTTAGAGCGAAGTTATATATATACATATTTAACAATTACACATTTTATAATAGATAATGGCCCTGATTATCTTCTTTATATTAGATATGGCTTTCTACTTGATAATGGTAAAAATCGCAGCAAATCAGAGCCGTACGTACGATTCCTACACATCTATCAAAGCATCCATAGGCAGATTAGCCATCACAGACCTCTTTTACAGGCTTGAGCCCACTCCAAGACATGAGATCCTTCCAAATCTATAAAAAGTGACAGACTAGGCCCACTAGGAGAGACACCCAGCCCATGCAGGCTAGGAGTCAAATCTCTTATTCCCTAACAAGGATATCTTATCTCTTGAGGGGGAGAGACATGAAAGAGATAGGGAAGTTAAATCGATCCAACGGATACAAATCAATCTCTTGAAATGTCTCTCAGGCCTATAAATACCCCTCCTCCTCTACAGTCAGAAGGTAATCAACAATTTGCCAAGTTTTCACTCTCTTACACTCTCTCTCTTTCTGGTTGTGACTTGAGTGTCGGAGGGTCTGTGGTCGGGGCCAACCCCCGGTGTTTTAGGCTTTTTGTAGATCCGTCAGCCGCATCAGCAACCGTCGGATTCAGATCACGGTGGTTAATCAATGATCTAGATTCATTCCTAGGAGCTCTAACCACTTTTAACGGTCAAAGGTCAGACTTTTAGTAGTTTTTTTTCAATTATTAACTCACTATCTATTTGTTCCCACACCGAAATAAGCAGTAACAGATTGACACCGTATGTGGAAAAAACTATACAAGTCAGGCTTGTCTCCATGCGACCAAGACTAAGAGATAAATGGGCGGCCTCCAGCCGTCACACCAACTCTCTTCGTCAACCAGCTCCTCCTATGGATGATCAGATTCCTCCTCAACAGTCGTCCTGACAGCCTAATCACGCTCCTTCCAACGGAGAGGCACCGGGGGGTTCCCAACATGAACAACATCCTCAGTACGACCGCATCTCAGTCCATAATGCTTCAACTGATTCAATGGCCTCACGAGGCCCACGGGGGTCTAGAGATCTCCGCCAGATCATCAGTAACAGGCAATAAGAAACCGACCTGCGAATTAAGTTGGACGAGAGGCACGCCGGATCTGAGGCCTCCCATTCGGGACATCAAGTGAACCAGAAAACCCATCTTTCTAGACCAAGATCAAGGAAATCCTTCTCTCACAGGGGGCTTCCAACAATGAGGAGCCCAACTCATAAGAATCGAAGGCTTCCTGTGCAGAACAAAGGGCAAAAAGCCCCAGTCACAAGGGCTAAATTGGATAAGTTCAACCTCGATATCCTCCATGCTATCCAAGGGAGTCAAGATCTAGGCCTGCCCCCTAACGAAGGGTCCGCCAACTCAACTGGGTACCAGGAGAAGGACGACCAAGTCCTCTGCCATATCCAAAAAGTAGAAGATCATCTAGAACAGATGAAGAATGAGAGAAACCACTCCAACAGGGCCTACTGCCCTAGATAACCTTCTTTCAGCAGAGCTATCCTGGACGCACCCATCCCAAGGGGCTTCAAGGCTCCTCAATTGAATCCTACAACAGGGAATCAGACCCGACAGACCATATCGAGAGCTTTAAAATACTCATGATGGTATAACGCCATCGACGCACTCATGTGTTGGACATTTCCCGCAATACTGAAAGGATCAGCAAGGGAATGGTACTCACACCTGACTCCAAAATCAATATTCTCCTTCGATCAGCTCGATGAGCTCTTCATTACGTACTTCGTTACTAGCCGCAAGGCTAAAAAAACAAGTGTTTCCCTATTGGAACTAAAACAAAGAAATGGAGAACTGCTGAAAGACTTTGTTAGATGCTTTACAACTGAAGCAAGGTCAATTTCCTCCTTGAACACTTCAGTGGTGGCTGCAGCTTTCTGCATAACGTCACTAACAAAGACTTGAAGGCTTCTTTTGTAAAAAAGCCACCCAAAAGTTTCACTGAGCTCCTGAAAAGGAGTGACAAGTATATCAGGGTTGAGGAAGCTCTCTATCCTCAAGGCAAGAATGGTTCATCTTCCGGGAACAAACGGAAGAATACAAGCAAGGAAGAACCTAGAAAGTTTTAGAAAAACGGTGCAAGTTCACGCCGTCCAACTCTAGCGCCACACTTTGACAAGTTCACTCCTCTCAATGCAGGCGTATCAGCCATCCTCATGGAAGTTGAGAATGACGAAATAATCCACCCCCCCCCCCCAAGATGTTAACGTCTAGCAGGAGAAAAGACAAAAATAAGTGGTGCGCATTTCACAGAGATCATGGACACACTACTGACAACTTTCGAGCCCTTAAAGAAGAACTGGAAGTCCTGATTCGCAGGGGTTATCTCTCAACTTTGTTTAGAAAGACAATGATGCTGAAAACCCTCCACTCCGGTGGGGTGGGGGCGTGGAGGGGCTAATAAGCGTCAAGAGAGGCCATACGAGCTGCAAGACTCTCAACATATGGCCGTCCTCCACTCCATTCACGAAGGCCCGATGGGGGGAGATTCCAACTCCTCCCACAAAGCTTTCGTCAGGAAAGTCAACTCCATAGATAACATTCTACCTGCCAAAAAAACTGAGGTGCTGATATCTTTCTCCGATAAAGACTAAGAAGGCATCCGAACACCTCATAGCAATGCATTGGTCATATACCTTTGCATGCTAAATCATGAGGTACGCCGCATCCTGATGGAAAATGGCAGCTCAGTAAACATCCTTTTCATGGCTACATTGGAGGCTCTTAAGCTCTCCCGAGATCGACTTAAGCCAGCCGGTTATACACTCCACGGATTCTTCGGTGTCCCCGTTCAAGTAGGAGCCGTAACACTAGATGTGACAGCAGGGAAAGCCCCCACTATTCAAATGGAAGTACTGGACTTTATGGTAGTCGATGTCAAAGTTGCATACAACGCTATATTCGGCCGTCCCGGCCTAGCAGCCTTCCACGCAGTTGCCTCTGCCTTCCACATGAAAATGCAGTTCCCAACATAAGCTGGCGTAGGCCAAGTTGTAGGGAGCCAACAGGCAACATGAACATGCTACACCGCTACAATGGGGGACTCGGTTCTTCCCCTCGATGCCATAGAGCTACCGTTGGAAAATAGTCGCAATAATTCCAAGACTGTAAATAAGCTTGAAGCTACTGCCATAAAAAACCCTACCAAGAACTTCCAAACCTGCCAAATCATCTCTCACCAGGTCCAAACTAGTTCTCATCATAACACAGTAATAAACCTGGATTCCATGCCCGAAGCCACTCCGCTCATTCAACGGAAACAAATAATCTTGCCTAAACACATTGATGCAATAAAGACTTCTCTTTCTCTATGCAAAACAATGGGGGCTCCCTTCGAAACAGGCAAGTCTAGGCAAGGTCTACCAAGTTGTTTGCCTAACGGCTCATCAACTTGAAGACCCGAGCGGCAAGGAGATATCAGCAGAACTTGGAAGGTGGAACACCTTAAAGGTGAACGAGGGTGTCTCAAACGTCCTCTCTTAATAGTAGTAGCAAAGTTTCTCAATTTGTAATAACGGCCAGCCACTGGAGAAGCTGCTTAGTTTTAATTTTCCAGCAAATTTTCTTAATTTGTAATAATGGCTAGCCATTAGAGCAATCACTTAGTTTTATTTTCCAATAAAATGAAGCATGAATTTTTGCAAAATTCTTATACAACTCTACGGATGCATACAATGAGTTGAGTGCCAAACTTCTACACGAAAACGGCACAAAAAACTCGTTAAAAGCTTCCTACAAGATGGGTTCGGAGTCCATACCCATGATTCGAAGTTACTCCAGCAATTTGCAATGAAGCAAGTTCAGAGTGCGTTTCGCCATTCGATCTGCTCCTATAACCTGTTAATTCATCAAAGCAAACAACGAGCTAAACGCCCAACTTATACTTAGAGTGGCGCTAAACACTCGTTATAAGCTTTCTACAAGACAAGTTCAGAATCCAGATCCATGACTCGGGTGTTTTTCTCGCAACATGCAATCCTACACATTTAGAGCACAATTCACCGATCGATTTGTTCCTGAAACTAGTTAAAGTTCATTGGAGACTTATACAACGAGTTGAGTGCCAAACTTATACACATAAACGAAACCGAACAGTCATTACAATTCTTCCCGTAAGACAGATTCGGAGTCCATACCCATGGCTCAAAGAGACTCTAACAACTTGAAATACAGCAAGTTCACAGTGCACTTCGCCATTCGATCTGCTCCTGCAATCCATTAGCGCCTCTACAACCGGTTCGGAGTCCATACCCATGGCTCAACCAAGACTCGCAATTTGTAAAGAAGTAAGTTCAGAGTGCACTTCGCCATTCGATCTGCTCATGCAACTTGTTAATAATCAAACTAACAAGTTCGGAATTCATACCCATGGCTTAGAGTTACTCTCGCAACCTGCAATTACACATATTCAGAGTTCAACTCGCTATTCGATCTATTTCTACAACTAGTTAAATTTCCTCAACAACAGATTAAGAGGTACAAAATCATGGATCGCAGTTACTCTAGCAACACTTGTAAAATGCAACACTTAGAGTTCAACTCTCCACTCGACGAGACTCACAATTTGCTAGAGGACCCATACAGCAAGTTTGGAAAACAACTCTCTTTCAGAGTTGTCCCTATAATAGCCAAATTCAAGACGGAGCAATGCCAAATTCCGTCATACACCGTCGACAGTTCGTTAGCTATACGCAACAGACTTGAGGCCCTGTTATTTAGCTACAAAGAGCCCAGTCGATGGCACGTCAATCATGACAGCAAGGATCAAGCATATGAAAAAAATTCTTCAAATCATAGAACTATCACAGACTCATATGTTCAGATCCAACCGCTACAATCATCTACAAATACAAAATGGCAAGTCCAGAGTCTAACTCTCCCCAAGATCAGCTCATACGACTTGCCAACCCCCAAGACAACGAATCACAGGACAAGACACTAGCACGTAAAAGACTTATTATTCCACAAACTACAAGTCTCATTACAACAATAGGATTACAATGAGTCTACATTTCACATCTAAGAATCGCTACCAAAAGTCCTGTGAACATTGTACGAAAAACTGTCATGTAATCTGTTCTTCCAGCTACACACTGGAGAAATGCTCTGCCTAAGGAAAATAAACCTCTTCACCGGACTCCTACCAGCCAACTGCTCCATAGGGCCACCTCAATTCTTGATGATGAAATTCAATACAAGTCTTCCTTAGGCAGGCAAGCTCCAGGTTTATCCGACCACATTCACTTGAGCAAGCTCCAACTCCGTCTTGCTTAAAGCGCTGTGCAAACAGAAGAGTTCCAACTCTGTCAAGCACAGCGTATCACGAAGGAGAACAAGCTCAGTGTCCCGGGGCACCTCATCCGATGTATACAACTATTTGTTGGCAAAGAGAAGAACAGAATCACCTCAACGCTGATCAAACACAAGTGACTTCACTTCAATATAAGAAGATTCAAAACACCCACAACTCATTCGCTCTAAAAATGAATTCGGCGCTACGCATGCCACTTGAGTTCCTTCGGCCAACTACTTGTCAACATTGAGCAACGAGTCCAACGTCTTGGTCTTCGCTCAAGCTCCACCAAACAGTTTGGCTCCGAACAACGAGTTCAACGCTTTACTCTACGCACGAGCTCCGTCTACAACTTGTTAGCTTCAAACAATGAGTTCAATGCCCTGCTCTATACATGAGCCCTGTGTACAACTCGTTGGCCCCGAACAGCAAGTTCAATGCCTTGGTCTTCGCTTAAGCTCCACCAAATATCTCGTTGGCTTCCAACAACGAGTTTCAACTCTCTGCTCACCACTTGAGCTCTATCAACAACTCGTTGGCCCCGAACAATGATTTCAATGCTTGGTCTTCACTTAAGCTCCACCAAATAGCTCGTAGGCTCCCAACAACGAGTTCAAAGCTCTGCTTACCGCTTGAGCTCTATCAACAACTCGTTAGCTCCAAACAACGAGTTTAACACCTTGGTCTTCGCTCAAGCTCCTTCAACAACTCGTTAGCTCCAAACAACGAGTTCAACACCTTGGACTTTGCTCAAGCTCATTCAGCAGCTCGTTGGCCCCAGACAACGAGTTCAATGCTCTACTCACTGCTTGAGCTCCGTCCATTACTTGCTGGCTTAAAGCAACAAGTTCAATGCCTTGCTCTTCCCTCAGGCTCCGTCAACAACTCGTTGGACCTAATCAACAAGTTCATTGTGTCTTGGTCTTCGCTCAAGCTCCACCAAATAGCTCGTTGGCTCCAAACAATGAGTTCTATGCTCCGATTTCCACTTGAGCTCCGTCAACTACTCATTGGCCCCAAACAACAAGTTCAACGCTCTGCTCCGCATGAGCTCCGTCAACAACTTGTTGGCTCCAAACAACAGGTTCAACGCTTTGCTCTCTGCACGAGCTTCGTTAATAACTTTTTAACTCCAAACAATGATATCAACGCTCTGCTCCCTGCATGAGCTCCATCTACAACTCGTTCCCCCTAATAACGAGTTCAATGCTCTGCTCTCCACATGATCTCTATCTACAACTCGTTGGCCCTAAACAACGAGTTCAATGCCAAGATCTCCGCACGAGCTTTGCCAATAACTCGTTGGCTCCAAACAACGAGTTCAACACCTTTGTCTTCACTCGAACTCTGTCAACGGCTCGTTGGCTCCAAACGACGAGTTCTACGCTTTGCTCACTGCTTGAGCTCTATTAATAACTCGTTGGCTCCAAACAACGAGTTTAACACCTTTGTCTTCGCATGAGCTCTATCTGCAACTCGTTGGCTCCCAATAATGGGTTCAATGCTCTGCTCTCTGCATGAGCTCTGTCTACAACTCGTTGGCCCCAAACAACGAGTTCAATGCCATGCTCTCCGCACGAGCTTTGCCAATAACTCGTTGGCTATAAACAACGACTTCAACACCTTTGTCTTCGCTCAAGCTCCGTCAACAGCTCGTTGGCTTCAAACGACGAGTTCTATGCTCTGCTCGCCGCTTGACCTCTACCAATAACTCATTGGCTCCAAACAACGAGTTCAACACCTTTGTCTTCGCATGAGCTTCGTCTACAACTCGTTGGCTCCAAACAACAGGTTCAACGCTCTGCTCCACATGAGCTCTGTTTACAACTCGTTGGTTCCAAACAACGATTTCAATGCCATGCTCTCCGCACGAGCTTCGCCAATAACTCGTTGGCTCCAAATAGTGAGTTCAACACCTTTGTCTTCGCTTGAGCTCCATCAACAGCTCGTTGGCTCCAAACGACAAGTTCTACTCTCTGCTCACTGCTTGAGCTCTATCTAACAACAATGGTGGGCTCTACACAAAAAGTTCGACGCCTTGGTCTTTCCTTAAGTTCTCCCAATCAACGCATTGGCTCCAAACTACGAGTTCAACACCTTACTTTTCGCACGATCCCTATCAACAACTTGTTCACTTCAAACAGCGAGTACAGCGCCCCGCTACTTGCTTGAGTCATTCTAACAACCCCTCATCTTCGTGCAATAGGCTTGGCATCTAACACCGGACTAAAATTGTATTTACAAATCTTGCTGGATGCAATAGCAAGTTCCAGCTCCGTCTTCAAGTTTGTTTCGACAAAACTCGTTGGGCACAAACAGCGAGTTCAACGATCAAATAGCAAGTCAAAAAATCTAACACTGTCGCATAGTTTTCTACACGCTTGCTGGGCGCAAACAATAAGTTCATCACTCAATTCTACCACAGAGTTACCTCTCCAAGCTTGCTGGGTCAAACAGTAAGTTCAACAATCAACTTTATCTCTGAGTTGCCTCAAAACTCGCGGGCGCAAACGGCAGGTTCAAACGTTCAACTCTATCATGAAGTTGCCTTTACAAACTTGTCACGTCCTGCTTCCCAAAAACACGGAATGCAAGCACGTGACACGGCCCAGCGAATGACTTGCATCATCCATAGGCTATTATTGATCCAACTCAACAATATAAACAAGTAATAAAACAACCACGCATGTAATGAAAGAATAATCATATAAATAACAATATTGGAAATTAAGCATAAAAATAACCAACATCAAAATAACCCAACATATGGAAATTTAACAAACAACATTCGGGTCGAGGCTCACAATACAAGAAATAACATTTGTTCAATTTTATTAGAGTTATCAAATAGAGCAACATTTATTTTAGCGGCGCAGCAAAATATCTCCTTCACCATTTTTGCTCCCCTACTCCGTCAGGTAAATCTCCTTGATTACCTGTAAGTTGTTCATCTAAAGAGAGGAAAAAGAAAGTCCTTAGAGTAAGTCGTGGACATGCAAGTAGAGAAACAGAGAAACAATGAAAATAGTGGTATAGCAATGAATTCAATAAACGATGAAATCAATAGTGTTGAACAGTGACAACGCGATAATAGTACAATATGCAATAACTATGATTTATCACGATATCGATAAACAATATCAATAATGGCAACAATAAAGATAACACTATTCAATAAGATAACAATATAGAATGATAATGTGATGAGAGCCTTAAGTCTATTATTCATTTTTTTAATCCTAGCTAATACACGTACTACTGTGTCCCATGTGTGCCGTACCACAGGTTCGATGCATACAATCAATTTTGTTTATACTAAGGTAGTAGATTCTATAGTTCATGTACTGGGTATGATGACGATAACGGCAATAACACTGGACATGTATAATTTCTTACACGATGTCGATAATAATAAAAATACTGGACATGTGTAATTTCTTACACGATGCCGATAACAATAATAATCATTGGCCATCATCCGAGTACACTCACTTTATTGTCAACTATCCTAGTCAACCCTTAACCCCAGCTTGATTAACATTCTTTATTCAATGTCATACAATAATGCGATTAATAAGGGACACTAGAAAGATGACAAAAACAACCCTAAGATCATGCAATATACTCTATACCATTAAAAGCACCAATTCAACATTATAAGTATAATTATATATTATAAAATATGGAATCCCAATTCTGGACAGCAGTAGGTTGCTGTACCAAAATCAAAATTTTCGTTGCTACAAGATAGAAAAAGCAGATCCGTTAGAAGTTCTTGAAACTAGACTCTTTCTCGGTTCCAACGCATATTTAAAGTCTACATTCCGACAACAATAACTAGGTGAAATTCAGTGTTCTTTATAGATTTTAGGGTCTGGCTGGTTATCGACATTGACTAATT
This sequence comes from Hemerocallis citrina, assembly GCA_017893485.1. Classification (NCBI taxonomy): domain Eukaryota; kingdom Viridiplantae; phylum Streptophyta; class Magnoliopsida; order Asparagales; family Asphodelaceae; genus Hemerocallis; species Hemerocallis citrina. Next base: position 163,938,916 of record CM030366.1, read on the forward strand.
TCAGTGGTAAGGGCAGTAATTAATCATTGCAAAAATCAGTAGAAATAATTTCTATCACCATAAGCATGTTATCTACTAATCTGGAAATTATCTTGGCCATATTTGATCATTAGTTCACTTAATATATCAGCCTAACATGGTATGTACATGAATCTGAAATTACAGCGCAGCAGTAACAAAAAGGTCATAACTCAGGCAATAAAAGTTGGAATTCGAAAATTCTGGATGTTATTGACATTTAGACACTTAGGGCTACGTTTCATATTCAGAAAGTTACTGATTTTAATGACGTTATCTAGGTTGAAACAGCACGACAAGGTTCAGGTTGGCGTAAATTTTCAGAATGTCAACATGTTCTTTTTGAGTAAAACGATTAAAATGTTAAGAACGATGAATTGGGATTTAAAAATCATAATTCACAGCAAGCCATCCTATGAGAACATGGTATTCAAATATATATAGTGTCCATAACTCTACTAATTACAATCAACTAATTTATCATTAGCAATCACATGAACAATCAACCCTAATATACAATCTACAATAGTTGTGTTTAATGTTATGAGATGAAATGTAACAAGAAATCCCTATTCTTATATTCAATATCTAACTACATGGGAGCATGTAAGATCCCTATACATTAGAGGCAAAAAGACGACAAGAAGTCGAGACTACCACTTGGATTCGCTCGTGTAAATCCGTGGTATCCCAACGATAGAATACAATAAGCAGTATACGATAATCAATTTGGATCTACATGCGGGATTCAATAAAAATATCGAATATGATAGAATAAATTTTCGATAAGAAATGACTTGCCTTTTTGACGATTAGATCCGTTAAATATAAGAATCCAAGACATGTGCGAGCTACGTACCAACACCGAACAACAAGCACACAAGATCAACAGCACAACAGTAATAAGATCAACACTTGATCCCCCCAACAGCAATGGCTCCTTCAGATTTGCCGTACTCGAACAGCAAACAGCAGGATTGACCAATCCCGCTTCACCAAAACACCAAACAAGGAAAGACAATTCCCCCCTTTCCAAACACCACACAGCAAAATGCACCACTCCCAACTCTTCTTCTTCACGTGACTGAGAGAGGGAGAGAGTGACGGCGATTGCGGCGGTAGGGGGCGGCGGTAGCGGCGAAGACGACACGTGGCGGTGCTGTAGTCGAGGAGCGACGGCAGTGGCGGGGACTGGCGCGCTCGAGCGGTTCTGTTTCCCTTCGCAAACAGAGGAGGCGAGAGCGGTGGGGAAACTCGAGTGTTAGACGAAGACGATGAGGGCGAGGGTCCTGCGGTGGTTGTGGTGGAGTAAGGAGGTCGAAGACAAGTCGGCGATGGGTAATGGTGACGGATATTGGCGAAGGCGAGAAGGGTTATGGGTTTCGGTTGAGTTAGGTTCAAGCGATGGAATGGAAGAGGTGAGGAGATGACGAGGAAGGGGATGGCGGGGCAAGGTGGAAGGATCGAAGGTGGTCGGAGCAATGGGTTCGGTGAAGGATGGTTTAGGCAATGGGTTGAAGCGGAAATGGGGAGAGGAATGTGAGCGGGAGAGGGGGTTGCACAGTAGGCTAGGTTAGGGATGAACAGTAGGGATTTTTTGGGGTTGGGGTTAAACAGTGCGGCTGGCTCCTAGGGTATTTGGTTAGTATTGATTAAAATAGTAATGGGGAGAGATTTTGGGGCTTATATTTGGGATTGAGTTTTCAAATTTTGGGGTTTACAGATTGTGGAGATTGTGGGGAGTGATTAGGAGGGATCTTAGGGATTGACTGTTAGGGAGAAATTGGGGGTGGTTTTGGGTTAGTGGGTATGGGTGAGAGATCCAATAGGAGGTGGATATAGGGCTTTGGGTACAAAATGGATCAATTAGGAGGACAATTCACAACCCAATTAGGACAAGGCAAAATTATAAAATTAAGTCTGAATTAAGAATACAAGGAGTAGATTTAAAATGATCAACTCAAATTAGGATAAATATTATTCAAGTGGCGATTACAATTGAGATTACAATTGGGATCAATAACAAAACGGGAAAAATGAAAACGGGAGTTACAATCCTACCCACCTTACAATAAAAAATTCATCCTCGAAATTTGCTCAAGTGGCGATAGGATAACCCCGAAGAACAGAAAAGAATCACACAAAAAGGTTGGGAAACTTCTTCTGGATCTCATCCTCAAGCTCCCAAGTCGACACACCCGGCGAGTGAGGATTCCAAGCAACTCGAACCAACCTGATGACCTTGTTCTTCAGAACCTTCTCCCGTCGGTCGAAGATCAAAACTAGATGGATCTCACAGGACAAATCTGGCCGAACAGACAACTCCGAGTAGTCGATGACATGACTATCGTCCCTGACATACTTCCTGAGTTGGGAGACATGAAAGACATCATGCACTCCAGATAGAGCTGGCAGCAACGCGAGTCAATAGGCCACCTTGCCCACTCGCTCCACGACATCAAACGGCCTAATGAATCTAGGGCTTAGCTTGCCCTCGCCTCCAAACCGGATAACTCCCTTCCACGGTGATACTTTGAGGAACACATGATCGCCCACTTCGAACTCTAATGGCCTCCTGTGAACATCTGCCCATTTTCTTTGCCTGTCCTGAGCTGCCTGTAGGTGCTTCCTGATATGGGCTACTGCATCCACAGTCTTCGTGATCAGCTCGGGCCCCAACAGCTTCCTCTCACCAATGTCGTCCCAACACACTGGCGGTCTACACTTCCGACCATACAAGGTTTCAAACGGAGCAGCCTTAAGACTTGCTTGGTAGCTATTGTTGTACGAGAACTCTACCAAGTACAAGTGATCCTCCTAAGACCCTCCAAACTGAAGTACACAAGACCTCAACATGTCCTCTAATGTCTGAATGGTCCTTTCTGGTTGCCCGTCTGTCTGAGGGTGAAAAGCTGTACTGTACTTCAACTGGCTCCAAAGACTGCTCTGAAACTCTCCAAGAACTATGATCGAAATCTGGTGTCTCTGTCTGATACAATGCTCACAGGGACCCCATGCAATCTGACAATCTCCTGCATGTATCTCTCTACGAGACTCTCAGTAGACTGACCAACTCTGAAGGGGATAAAATGGGCACTTTTCGTCAGCCTGTCAACAATCACCCAAATGGCATTGTGACCCTTGGGACATCTTGGCAAAGCGGTAACAAAGTCCATGGTGATATGCTCCCACTTCCACTCCGGAATGGGAAGAGGCTGAAGAAGTTCAGCGGTCCTCTGGTGTTTTGCCTTCACTTGCTGGCAGATCAAACACTGAGACACAAATCTGGCTACGGCCCTCTTCATACCATGCCGCCAGAAGTGAAGCTTCAAATCTCGATACATCTTGGTACCATCGGGATGAATAGAGTATGCCGACTGGTGGGCTTCCTCGAGTAATCTCTGTCTGACTTCACCCTTTGGGACACACAACCTAGCCCCAAAGCGAAGTGATCCATCTGAGTGAATGACCATATCGGTCCTTGTACCTGCCTCAACTTCTGCTCTGAACCTCTTTAACTGCTCATCAACTGCCTGTGCTTCCTTAATCTGCTCTACCAGAGACAACTGCAACTGAAGCATCATACAAGTCCGATCGATGCCCGACAAAATCACATTCAAGTCCAACCTTCTCATCTGCTCAATAAGCTCCTTCTGCTAAGTCAAGAACATGGCGACTGGCCTTCTACTCAATGCATCTGGCACCAAGTTCAGTTTACCGGGATGATATTGCAAACTGATGTCATAGTCGGCCATCAACTCCAACCAGCGCCTCTGTCTCATGTTCAACTCTTTCTGAGTGAAGACATACTTGAGACTTTTGTGGTCGGTAAAGATTTCCACTCGGTCTCCAAGTAAGTAGTATCTCCACAACTTCAAAGCGAAGATCACCGCTGCCAATTCAAAGTCATGAGTAGGGTAGTTCTTCGCGTGCGGCCTCAACTGTCTGGCCGCATAAGCAACAACCCGGCCCTTCTGCATCAACACTGCACCTAGAACTCTGCCAGAAGCATTGCAGTGAATCACGAAACCACCCGAACCATCTGGTATAGTCAGCACTGGCGCTGATGTCAATCTGTTCTTTAACTCTGCGAAAGCTTCACTGTAGGCCTCATCTCAAGAAAACTTCTGGTCCTTCCCTGTCAGTTTAGTCAACGGCCCAGCAATCTTCGAGAAGTCTTGGACAAACTTCCGATAATACCCTGCTAGCCCGAGAAAACTTCTCACCTCTGATACTGATTTAGGCACTGACCAATCTTTAACTACAGCAATCTTGGACGGATCAACAGAGATTCCCTCGCCCGAGATAATATGCTCTAAGAAGGCAACCAGGTCCAACCAAAACTCGCACTTGCTAAGCTTCCCGTACAATTGTTGTTCCCTTAATGTCTGCAAGACAACTTGTAAGTGCTCAGCATGCTCATCACGACTCCGAAAATAGATGAGGATAACGTCGATGAACACCACGACGCACTTGTCCAGGAAGTGAGAGAAGACCCGATTCATCAAGCTCATGAACATGGCTGAAGCATTAGTAACTCCGAATGGCATGACCAAGAACTCATAGTGGCCATATCGAGTGCGGAAAGTAGTCTTCGGTATATCTACGGTCTTCACCTTGACCTGATGGTACCCAGAACGTAGATCTAGCTTCGAGAACATAGAAGCACCTCCCAATTGGTCGAACTAGTCGTCAATTCTCGGCAACGGGTACTGGTTCTACACTGTGACACTATTCAGCTCACGGTAGTTCATGCACAACCTGCAACTACCATCCTTCTTGTTGTCGAACAGTACAGGAGCTCCCCAAGGCGAGACACTCGGCCTGATAAAACCCTTATTCAGCATCTCCTGAATCTGTTCCTTCAGCTCTGCCAATTTAACTTGCGCCATCCGGTACGGGCTCTTAGAAATAACAGCGGTACCCGGCTGAACCTCAATGCCGAACTCCACCTCTTGATCTGAAGGTAATCTGGGCAATTCTTCTGGGAACACATCCAGGAATTCCCACACTATAAGAGGCGTAGCCTCACAGTCTGTGTGCAACTCCATTGTACAATCTTCCTTATCTGCCACCTTCTTACCACGCCCAAGGGGTGTCTCCCCAGCATGGAACTCGAACTCTGCATGTCACGGAATCCTGAACACAACTTTCTTCGCTCGGCAATCAATAACAACATGAGACTCCCCCAACCAATCCATGCCGAGAATCACATTAAACCCTGAATTCCTGATCACTATCAGATCTGCCTTGAAATCTGTGCCCCCAATAACCATAGGGCTCAGCTTGCACTCCCTAGAGCAAACGACAACACCGCCACCTGTGGTGATGTTTCAAGCTGCCGGCATAGCACTGCACTCCAACTGGTGTTGATCCACAAAGCGGGAAGAGACGAAAGAATGGGTCGCCCCAGAATCAAATAGGACATGGGCGGAAAAAGAATGAACTAAAATGATACCTATGATAGAATTAAAAACATGGGAAGAGATGAATATGGCAGGATAATAAGGATTAAGAAATACTGATGTGAAAAGAAACTACACAATGAATGATGCAAAGATAAATAAATAAAGCAGGGAACCAATAATAAAATAACAAAACACAATTATACCTGCAACGACCTCCTCTGCGATCTCGGCTTCCTCTGCAGTCAGGTTGAAGGCCTGACCACGACCTCCAGAAGGGCCTCCTTAAGGAGCGGCTCTCCTCTGACCGAAAACCTGCCTCTGAGGTGGGAGTGGTAGACCGCCCTGACCACGCCCAAGCGCTCTCTGCGGAGCGGAACCCCCAATCGGTGCAAGGGCCCTGGACCTCGGGCAATCGCGAACCATGTGGTCGCCGCTACCACACAAGAGGCACTGGCGGTTGGCTACCCTGTAGTCCTAGCGCAAGTGTCCACTCCTGTGACAGTACGAACAGACCGAGTTTGCCCTCTGAGCGGCAGGTGCATACGGCTGTGCTCTGGCAGGGAAGGTCGGTGCTGGCCTCCTGATAGGCCCTCCAGATGGCCTAGCCATGACAGGATGCGGAGCAGACCGCTGAATGGCATGCCTCTGCCTACTAGTCTGCTCCTGGCTTCTGGCAACCTCCAGGATGTCAGCATAGGATCGAAGCCACAAGGCAGCCAGGCGATCCTGAATCTTGATGTCCAAGCCCAACATGAAACGGCGGCCCTTATCCCCATCATTCGCCACCATGGAAGTGGCAAAACAGCTCAGTCGGGTAAATTTCGCAGCATACTCATCTACGGTCCGACTCTCCTGGTTCAAGATAGCGTCTTAGTTAAACATTGATATAATATGAAATAACAATGAAAATTGCATAACAAATACTATCTGACTAACCTGAGTAAGCACGACAAATTGCCGCTCCATTTCATTTCTTGTTACATCAGGAAAGAACTTCGTGAGAAAGCTCTCTCTGAAGATGTCCCAGGCGATGGAGCGCTCTAGCCTTTCCATCTCAGCTCGCCACCAGATGTGGTCGAGGTCAACAAGCTGGATACTCACGACATCTACTCGGTCAACATCTGCTATCCTTGCCGCGATCAACAGATGTTCAGTCCTGATGAGCCATTGCTCGGCTTTTAGTGGACCTTCCGTACCTGCAAATTTGTCTGGGTGTAGCCTCATGAAGTCCGCTACATTGCCAGGTCTCGGTGACAGCACCCTGGGCACAGGTAGACAGGCTCTCGATTGGCAGCTCCCAAACCCACCCTCATCAAGTCACTATGCTCCCGTTGAATCTGCATCATTTGTTGCATCATCAGCTCATTCTGCTCACGCTCCATTTGCATCACTTGAGCAATAGTGGGCTCTTCCGGCTGGCCGGAAGAAGAAGCACCTCTCCTAAGCATTTCCAAAATCTGTGCATTGGTGGGTTCCTCGGGCTGCTCATCTTCAGCATGGAAAGAAGAAGTACCTTTTCTAGCCATGGCCTGAAATAAGAATCAAACAGTTAGCATCCAGATTTATAAGTTGGTTATCAATTATCCATGTGATTCACGGGTTGTACATATTGTTGAGTCAGACCGGTTAAACTCAAACTAATCAGGGTCCAATCCCAAATAAGTTAGAGTCTAACCTAGCTCTGATACCACTAAAAACCTTGTCACGTCCCGCTTCCCAAAAACACGGAATGTAAGCACGTGATATGGCCCAGCAAATGACTTGCGTCATCCATAGGCTGTTATTAATCCAACTCAACAATATAAATAAGTAGTAAAACAACCACGCATGTAATGAAAGAATAATCATATAAATAACAACATTGGATATTAAGCATAAAAATAACCAACATCAAAATAACCCAACATCTGGAAATTTAACAAACAACATTCGGGTCGATGCCCACAATACAAGAAATAACATTTGTTCAATTTTATTAGAGTTATTAAATAGAGCAACATTTATTTTAGCGGCGCAGCAAAACATCTTCTTCACCATTTTTGCTCCCCTACTCCGTCAGGTAAATCTCCTTGATTACCTGCAAGTTGTTCATCTAAAGAGAGGAAAAAGAAAGTCCTTAGATTAAGTCGTGGACATGCAAGTAGAGAAACAGAGAAACAATGAAAATAGTGGTATAGCAATGAATTCAATAAACGATGAAATCAATAGTGTTGAACAGTGACAAAGCGATAATAGTACAATATGCAATAACTATGATTTATCATGATAACGATAAACAATATCAATAATGGCAACAATAACGATAACATTATTCAATAAGATAACAATATGCAATGATAATGTGATGAGAGCCTTAAGTCTATTATTCATTTTTTTAATCCTAGCTAATGCACGTACTACTGTGTCCTATGTGTGCCATATCACAGGTTCGATGCAGACAATCAATTTTGTTTAGACTAAGGTGGTAGATTCTATAGTTCATGTACTGGGTATGATGACGATAACGGAAATAACGCTGGACATGTGTAATTTATTAAATGATGCCGATAACAATAAAAATACTGGACATGTGTAATTTCTTACACGATACCGATAACGATAATAATCACTGGCCATCATCCGATTACACTCACTATATTGTCAACTACCCTAGTCAACCCTTAACCCCGGCTTGATTAACATTTTTTATTCAATGTCATACAATAATGCGATTAATAAGGGACATTAGAAAGATGACAAAAACAACCCTAAGATCATGCAATATACTCTATACCATTAAAAACACCAATTCAACATTATAGGTATAATTATATATTATAAAACATAGAATCTCAATTCTGGACAGCAGTAGGTTGCTGTACCAAAATCAGAATTTTCGTTGCTACAGGATAGAAACTGCTGATCCGTCTGAAGTTCTTGAAACTAGACCCCTTTCCGGTTCCAACGCATATTTAAATTTTACATTCCGACAACAATAGCTAGGTGAAATTCAGTGTTCTTTACAGATTTTAGGTTCTGGCTGGTTATCGACATTGACTAATTTCAGTGGTAAGGCAGTAAATAATCATTGCAAAAATCAATAAAAATAATTTCTATTACCCTAAGCATGTTATCTACTAATCTGGAATTTATCTTGGCCATATTTGATCATTAGTTCACTTAATTTATCAGCCTAACATGATATGTACATAAATCTGAAATCACAGCGCAGCAGTAGTAAAAAGGTCATAACTGAGGCAATAAAAGTCGGAATTCGAAAATTCTGGATGTTATTGTCATCTAGACACTTAGGGCTACGTTTCATATTCAGGAAGTGACTGATTTTAATGACGTTATCTAGGTTGAAACAGCACGACAAGGTTCAGGTTGCCGTAAATTTTTAGAATGTCAACATGTTCTTTTTGAGTAAAACGATTAAAATGTTAAGAACGATGAATTGGGATTTAACAATCATAATTCACAGCAAGCCATCCTATGAGAACATGGTATTCAAATATATATAGTGTCCATAACTCTACTAATTACAATCAACTAATTTATCATTAGCAATCACACATGAACAATCAACCCTAATATACAATCTACAATAGTTGTGTTTAATGTCATGAGATGAAATGTAACAAGAAATCCCTATTCTTATATTCAATATCTAACTACATGGGAGCATGTAAGATCCCTATACAATAGAGGCAAAAAGACGGCACGAAGTCGAGACTACCACTTGGATTCGCTAGTGTAAATCCGTGGTATCCCAACGATAGAATACAATAAGCAGTATGCGATAATCAATTTGGATCTACTTGCGGGATTCAATAAAAATATCGAATATGATAGAATAAATTTTCGATAAGAAATGACTTGCCTTTTTGACGATTAGATCCGTTAAATATAAGAATCCAAGACACGTGCGAGCTACGTGCCAACACCGAACAGCAAGCACACAAGATCAACAACACAACAGCAATAAGATCAACACTGGATCCCCCAACAACAACGGCTCCTTCAGATTTGCTGTACTCGAATAGCAAACAGCAGGATTAACCAATATTCCCGCTTCGCCAAAACACCAAACAAGGAAAGATAGATCCCCCTTTCCAAACACCACACAGCAAAATGCACCACTCCCGACTCTTCTTCTTCATGCAACTGAGAGAGGGAGAGAGTGACGGTGACTGCGGCGCGTTAGGGGGCGGCGGTAGCGGCGACGACGACACGTGGCGGCGCTGTGGTCGAGGAGCGATGGCAGTGGCGGGGACTGGCACGCTCGATCGGTTCTGTTTCCCTCCGCAAACAAAGGAGGCGAGAGCAGCGGGGAAACTCGAGTGTTCGATGAAGACGATGAGGGCGAGGGTCCTGCGGTGGAGTAAGGAGGTCGAAGACAAGTCGGCGATGGGTAATGGTGCTGGATATTGGCGAAGGCGAGATGGGTTATGGGTTTTGGTTGAGTTGGGTTCAAGCAATGGAATGGAAGAGGCGAGGAGACGACGAGGAAGGGGATGGCGGGGCGAGGTGGAAGGATCGAAGGTGGTCGGAGCAATGGGTTCGGTGAAGGATGGTTTGGGCGATGGGTTGAAGCGGAAACGGGGAGAGGAACGTGAGCGGGAGAGGGGGTTGCACAGTAGGCTGGGTTAGGGATGAACTGTAGGGATCTTTTGGGGTTGGGGTTAAACAGTGCGGCTGGCTCCTAGGGTATTTGGTTAGTATTGATTAAAATAGTAATAGGGAGAGATTTTGGGGTTTATATTTGGGATTGAGTTTTCAAATTTTGGGGTTTACAGATTGTGGAGATTGTGGGGAGTGATTAGGAGGGATCTTAGGGATTGACTGTTAGGGAGAAATTGGAAGTGGTTTTGGGTTAGTGGGTTTGGGTGAGAGATCCAATAGGAGGTGGATATAGGGCTTTGAGTATAAAATGGATCAATTAGGAGGACAATTCACAACCCAAAGAGGACAAGGCAAAATTATAAAATTAAGTCTGAATTAAGAATACAAGGAGTAGATTTAAAATGATCAACTGAATCAGGAATAAATTATGAATAACATTAGAATAAATATTATTCAACACAAATTAGAATTACAATGGAGATTACAATTGGGATCAATAACAAAAGGAGAAAAATGAAAATGGGAGTTACAAAACTTGTTTGGGACAAACAACAAGCTCAACGACCAGCTCCAATACGAGTTGTCTTTCTAAACTCGCCAAGGTCAAACGGAAGTTTCTAAATCAACTTGATTAAGGAGTAACCTCTATAAACTGGCTGGATCAAACAGCAAGTCTGCAGCGGCTCTCCCAGGTCAGCTATATATGTGCAAGATCCACCAATCGAGGGTTATGAAGTAAAAAGCCTGGTATACACATATTAATAATTATATATACATATATAATATATATTGTTATTATATAAATATTTATAAAAGTTATATGCAAACCCAAGTCCAAAAGCTCCAAAGAGTTCAAAAAAATGAAAAAATCTCCAAGCAAATACACACTTAGTTTGAGAAAGAGGATGTAGGGTAAAGAAGAGCTTCGGAGCGGGTCGGGTTACAACCCAAACCCGCAAGCAGGGTTCAAGGGGATAAAAGTAAAAGGGTATAAAGGGGTCGGATCCAAACCCACAGACCCAAGACAAAACCGCTCTGCTTCTTCTCCCTCACCTACTTTTTCTTCAGAAAATGGGTGCCAAAAACACTCGAACTCGACCAACACTCCAACTCATTTTCTCCTCCTCACTCCAACTCCGACTTCGAGCTCTCGCCTTGCCAAATGCTTCGCATCTCCGCTCCACCGCCGAGCTCCCTCAGTCGACCTCCATCTCCAAGCTTTCACTTCATCGAAACCCACAGAGTCCAAAAAAGCAGAGCTCGACCGAACGAAACAGCTTGATGAGGGAAACATATAGCTTGACGACTTGATGGCCCTCATAGCTCAACCAAATTTGACGAACACTAAACCCATAGCTCGGCGATGAGGTATAGCTCGGCAAAAACAGAGCACGGCAAAGCTTCGATGACCCATAGCTCGTGGCTCAACGAAGCTTCAATTTTCCATAGCTCGGCAGCTAGTAGCTTGGCTAAAGCGAGCTATTTCCATAGCTCAGCCGAAAATGGACTTTCATAGCTCGGCGAGGGGGATGAGTGGACGAAGCGACGATTCGATGTTGTCGTGACTCGATGGGGACGAGAACTTGCAACACTGCGAAGAAACACACCCCCTCGTAGCTCAGCAAAGTCCGAAAAATCGAAACAAATGACCATAGCTCAGCCAAACGGTTGGCCAAGCTAGGGGGTCTCCGCGTCAATTTTTGACCCTTTGATTTCTCCAAAAATCGAGCTCGAGTGCTAGGGACGGCTAAGATGCATCCACGTCACCCGCATTCGTCCCCAACGCTCCTCTCGCTCTTCCACCATTTGATTCACTTAGCAGATGAGCCGAGCGATGATGAGCATCCCTGATCACGCCACGTCGCCCTCCATCACAGATGATCAGATCTATGCCGGCTGATCTCCCTCAGCGCGCGAGCTCTGTCGGATCAGCGATCCATATCGCTCCATAGTTCGCGCCAGATCACCTCCATCATAGCAGAGGAATCTCTACCTTTCGATCTCCTTCAATGTGCGTGATCACCATGATCAGCGATCCAAATCGCGTCAAGATCAGCGCTGAAGTCGGTAACTTACAAAAAAACCCTGAATTCATTTTTAATTCAAAAATAATTATTTAAATTCAGAAAATTTATTTAAAAATTTGAAAAAATAATTAAAATTGAATTTATTAATTATAAAATTCGAAAAAGTGATTTTAAAAATGGGAAAAATTTCAGAAAATTTGGAAAAATCAAAGAACTATGGAAAAATCCAAGAAAATATTCACTGCTTTCAGAAGCCACTGATTAGTTCCAGGGATCTCCAAACACTCTGAATGCTAAGATTATACGCCAGATTCCAAAAGTAAGACGCACTACTCCCCGAAAGCCAAGAAATTTGCCTTCCGGGAGTATGGGGCTTATGATGATGGTAAAAATCGCAGCAGATCAGAGCCGTACGATTCCTGCACAGATCTCAAAGCATTCACGGGCAGATTAGTCATCACATGCCTCTTTTACAGGCTCGGGTCCACTCCAAGACATGGGCTTCTTCCAAGCGCATAAAAAGTGATAGACTAGGTCCACTAGGAGAGACACCTAACCCATGTAGGCTAGGAGTCAAATCTCTTATCCCCTAACAAGGATATCTTATCTCTTGAGGGGGAGATACATGAAAGAGATAAGGAAGTTAAGTCGATCCAACAGACACAAATCAATCTCTTGAAATATCTTTCAGGCCTAAAATACCCCTCTCCCTCTACAGTCAGAAGGTAATCAACAATTTGCCAATTTTCACTATCTTACTCTCTCTCTTTCTAGTTCTGACTTGAGTGTCGGAGGGGTGTCGCTGGGGCCAATCCCCAGTGTTTCAAGCTTTTTGCAGGTCCATCGGCCACATCAGCAATCGTCAGATTCAGATCACGGTGGTCAATCAACGATCCAGATTCATTCCTAGAAGCTCTAACCTCTTTTAACGGCCAAGGTCAAAGGTCACACTTTTAGTAATTTCCTTCAATTATTAACTCACTATCTATTTGTTCCCACACCGAAATAAGCAGCAACACTACCGAAGAAATGGCTCGAAGGCAAGTGTTGTTTTAGTGGAATCACATAGAACTCCTTCAAAGGTATTACCTGAATCTTTTTAAAGTATATATGCTAATTTACCATTAAATTAAGCACATTGTATCAGTTTTTTGTTTGGTTAGAGCAGAGTTATATATATATATATATATATATATATATATATATATATATATATAACAATTACACATTTTATAATAGATAATGGCTCTGATTATCTTCTTTATATTAGATATGGCTTTCTACTGAAGAAATGGACTCGAAGGCAAGTGTTGTTTTAGTGGAATCACATAGAACTCCATCAAAGGTATTATCTAAATCTTTTTAAAGTATATATGCTAATATACTATTAAATTAAGCACCTTGTATCAGTTTTTTTGGTTTGGTTACAGCAGAGTTACATATGTGAAATGCCTTATAGACAAAAAATGTATGTCACTTTTCGTAATAGAACACCTACATTGGGTATATATTCATGACAAATCAAAATGCATACCCTCCCTTTGGGTCTTTCAGGGAAGTAGAGGAAAGCAAGTATAGTTCAGTCACTGGCAAAAGCTAGTTTTGAGCCCAATCAGGTTGACATTAAAGATAAAGATGTAAACAAACAGAAATAGGGACATCACATTAGCCAATATAGGGTATGCTTTTGATGCAATTACTTTCTAGATGTGCTATGTCGTTATGGAATTCCTTTAATTCATCAATGGTAGTAACTTGCAGAAGCATCTGGTTGGGCTTGGTCCGACTTATATTAATGTGAGATAATGATGTAATCATATCACCCTTATTCATATAAATAGTTCAGTTGTTATTTGTATACAAAGAAATGCATTGTTTTGTGTAAGACTGTGGTCACTGTGCTTTATTTATTCATATATATATTTCAATTATTTCCTTGGATGAAGTTGATGGTTTTGGATATCGATTATATTCTCCTCGATCACAAATCTTCTGATGCAAACCCTTTACAACTAATGAGGCCGTGTAAGCTAATAATTGTTTGCTTTCACCCTTCAGCTTTAGTATTTTACTGTTAATTAAGAATGTAATTTTTTGTCATGTTTTATCATTTTGAATTATAGTCATAGAAATGGTCATATATCTCTCCATCCAATATCCATTTGCTAAGATAAGTTGATTGTTTTATCCTTTTGGAATCCTGCCTTACACATTACAGAGTTATTTGCTATACATCTATGATATCCCCATTACAATATATAGTCAAGTCATATAAGTAGACATTTCTGCCAATGCAACACTGATATCCTTGAAACTTAATTTGTTTTATGGGTAAGTTGGGGCCATTTTTCTCAAAGAATGTTAGATTTTAGCCCACTGGATAATTCTTTCTTCACAGATTAGCAGCTTTAGCTAAGAGAATTTAGTAATCATTTTTGTAATGGTATTACATGGAGACTGTGTTGAGAATTGCTATCAAAGTATCTAAAACAAAGGAATACTTCAATCATCTTATTGAATGCAAACTTCTGGCTTTATAGCCTTACAGTCTAACAGAAAGAGAAATTGCAGCCCACTAACATAGTGGTAATACAACAGAAATTGAAAATTCAAAGAGAACAACTACATCCTAACTTGTAGGATCATTATTTGACTGAGACTCTAGATAACCAAAACTCCTACCTTCAAGCAACAAACAGCAACAACCTCGACTAAGTCTTCCAACAATCCCTCCTTGAGCTAGTGCGTTCAAGCACTCAGCTTATGCTGTTCAAATCACGAACTCCCAACACCTTTCTGAGTTTCTCAAAAGCCTCCAGTTTAAAAGGTTTTGTAAATATATCTGCCAGCTCCTCACTTGTGTCACAATGAACTAATTTAACAACACCATCATCAGTTAAATTTCTAAGAAAATGAAACCTGACTGCAATATGCTTGCTGCGTCCGTGAAATACTGGATTCTTTGAGAGCTTTATGGTTGAACTGTTATCACACCAAATCACAATGCTTCCATCTTGTTTGCTCCCCATCTCCTCTAGAACTTGTTTCAGCCAAATGGCTTGCTGAGCACAACCTGTCGCAGCAACATACTCTGCCTCTGTTGTTGACAGTGTGACTATAAGTTTCTTCTTCGATGCCCAAGATACTGCACTTCCCCCAATTAAGAACACATACCTGGAAGTGCTTTTTCGATCATCAAGGTCTCCGGCATAGTCACTATCCGTAAAGGCAACAAGTTCTTCATATTCATGCTTCTTATAAAAAATACCATAACTTGTAGTACCTTTAAGATATCGCATCACCCTCTTGGCAGCTTGGAAATGCATTTCTGTTGGTTGGGACATGAATCTGCTCAGTAGGCTTACCGCAACCATCAGGTCCGGTCTTGAGGCCGTTAAGTACATCAAACTTCCTACAATTTGTTTGTAGTAGGTTTCATTCACCAACTCCCCTCCTTCATTCTTGCTCAACTTGCAGCCTGGAACTATTGGACTTTTCACTTCTTTGCTTTCCTCCATCCCGAACCTCCTAAGAACCTCCATTACATACTGCTTTTGACACACAAAAATACCATCATCCCTCTGCAAAACTTCTAAACCAAGAAAGAACCTCATCTTCCCCAAGTATGTCATTTCGAACTCCTTCATCATAGTGGCTTTGAATTCTCCCAACATCACATCATCATTGCTAGTATATATAAGATCATCAACATAAACACTTACTAGCAAGATTTTACCTCCACTGCCGACTTTAGAGAAGAGAGTCTGCTCACTGCCACATTTATGAAATCCTTTTTTGTTGAAGTAAGCATCAATTCGACTAAACCAAGCACGAGGTGCTTGCTTTAATCCATACAATGCTTTCTGCAGCTTATAAACTTTATCCTCTTCTCCTTTCTTCTCATACCCCAATGGTTGCTCGACGTAGACATCTTCAATCAATTCACCATGCAAAAATGCTGATTTGACGTCGAGTTGATACACGATCCAGCCTATCTGTGCAGCAAGAGCATGCATCACTATAATTGTATCCATTTGAGCCACGGGTGCATAAACCTCCATAAAATCCATTCCTTGCCTCTGCGAGTAGCGTTTTGCTACCAACCGAGCCTTGTACTTGTCAATCTCCCCTGCCTCATTGTATTTAGTTTTGAAAACCCATTTTACTCCTATCCTTTTAGCTCCTGCAGGTAGTTTAACCAGCTTCCATGTGTTGTTCTTCTCAATGGACTCAATTTCTGCATCCATGGCCTTTCTCCACTTCTTACTTGCTACTACACCCTCGAAGTTTGTAGGATCATCAGACATCACCAATGCCATATTTGCCTGCAACTCCAAGTCTGAAACTCTCGAACTAGAAAATCCCGAACCTGGTGTATAATCACTCATCCAAGCTGGTGGTCCTCTTTCTCCTGCCTCCCTTGCTTCTGGTGTCTCGAAAACCATAGGTGAATTGTCGACATTTCCGTCTGCTTCACTTGAGTTCGAAGCACCTTCTCCAGAATTTCCATCTTCTTGATCTTCACTCTCGTCATCACTGTCAGAGGCTTCATCTTCTATCTCGTCGGTGTAACTTTGATCATCTCCCCACTCCAGCTCCATTGACACTTGCTGCTCATAGCTTGTATCCCAGTCCCACTCTTTGTTTTCTTCGAACACTACGTCTCTACTAATCACTATCCTTTTGGTGATGGGATTGTAGAGTCTGTAGGCCTTTGACTCTTCACTCACTCCAAGTAGGACGCAAGGAACACTTCTATTCTCCAACTTGGTTCTTCTAGTTTCTGGAACATTGATGAAAGCTATATAGCCGAAGACTCTGAAGAATTCCACAGAAGGCTTCTCTCCGCTCTAGGCCTCTTGCGGTGTCATATCTTTCACTGCACTTGTAGGGCAACTGTTTAACACAAACGTCATCTACTTGAATGCTTCTGGCCAAAAAGTCTTCGACATCTTCTTTTCTGAAACCATTGATCTCACCATGTTTAGAACTGTTCTGTTTTTTCTCTCCGCAACTCCATTCTGTTGTGGTGAATATGCTGCCGTCAACTGCCTCTTGATTCCATTCTCCTTGCAAAATTCATTGAACTCGTTTGAATTGAACTCTCCACCTCTGTCAGTCCGAAGGCACTTGATTGATAGACATGCTTCCTTTTCAACAATTCTTTTGAAAGCTACAAAGAAGCTAAATGTATCTGCCTTGTTTGTCAAATAAAAGGTCCATGCTCTTCGACTAAAGTCATCAATGAAGCATAGTATGTACCGTTTACTACTGTTGGATTCTGGTGTGATTGGTCCGCAGAGATCTGCATGAACTAGCTCTAGCCTTTGTTTTGCTTTCCAAGTGCTCTTCTTTGGAAAGGGGTTTCTATGCTACTTCCCAATGAGACAATCTACACATTTCTTCTTCGCAACATCAAACTTTGGCAGCCCGTGAACCATGTTCTTACTCTGCAAGGTCTTTAGACCCTTGAAGCTTAGATGCCCGTACCTACAATGCCAGAGTTGTGGTAGGTCTAGTGTTGGGGTGAGAAGAAAGTTTGTGGAGGTTGCTCCTGCTCTGGCCATGACAACGAACAACCTATTCGCAGCCAACGCCATTTCAACGATCAGTCCTCGCCTTGGATGTTAAACTTTGCACTTCCCTTCATGCATCAGGATTGCTAGACCCTTTTCTTGCCATTGGCCTATGCTCAATAGGCTATTCTTGAGCTCTGGTACATAATATACTTCTGTGACTACATGCTTCACTCCTTTGATGCTCAGTTGCACACTGCCTTTTCCTTCCATATTCATCCTGGTGTTGTTTCTAAGCTTCACCAAATGTCTGAAATTACCATCAAAATCTGAAAACATCTTCTTATCCCCATACATATGGTTAGAACAACCTGAGTCTATGAACCAAGCTTCTGCTCTGCTTACTCCATTTGCATCTGCTTCTGCCATCAATGCCAACTCTTCTTCTTGGCTGAGCTTCACCACTAAACCTCTTGCATAGCTCTCGGCGACTTCAACATGAGACATAAGCAGTAAAGTCTCATCTTCATCTGTGGTGGCATAGTATGCTTCTTTCTCTGTCCCTGGACACTCATATTGAAAGTGTCCAAGATTGTGACATCGAAAACATTCTATTGTTGCCTGATTGAATGTTTGTGAACCTCTTCCTCTACCTCTTCCACAAAAACCTCCTCGATTTCCTTGTCCTCTTCCACCTTCATATGTAACTTTGAGAGCTTGTTCTTCATCAGTACTCCTTCTCTTCTTGAACTTATGTTTATGGTCCAACAGAGAACTTCGAAGTTGATTAACCGAAAGACTTTTGATATCTTTTGATTCCTCAATGGAACATACAACAAAATTCCAGCTCTCAGGAAGAGTACGCAAGATCTTCTCTACTATCTTAGCATCCTCCAAGCCTTCTCCTAAATTGCTCATATTAGTGCAAACCAACACAACTCTTGAAAAATAGTCAATAATAGACTCACCAATTTTCATCTCAAGTAACTCAAAATCTCTGCAAAGAGTCTGCAGTTGTGCATTGCGCACCTTCTCATCTCCTTGAAACCTTGTCTTCATAGAATCCCATAGTTGCTTGGTCGTCTCCTTTTGGGTGGTGGTTTTCAAGGTTGACTTGTCAATGGCTTGGAAAAGGTAATTCTTTACCTTTAAATCATTCAGCTTCAAATCTGCTGGCTCTGCTCACTGAAGACCGTTCAGAATCTCACCTCGTTCTGATTCGGTGTAGCCTATCTCCACCAAATGCCACCACTCCTTAGATCGTATCAAATTCTCCATGAGCATCGCCCAATACTCATAATCCCCATCAAACTTAAGGATGCTTAAAATAGCATTCTTATCTATTGCCATCTCTACACTCTCTAATTTCTCTTTTTTCTCACTCGTGTTTGCACTCTCATGCTTTTCACTTTTCTCTCTTGTTTACACTCTCACACTCACAATCAGGCCCTGTGGGCTCTGATACCAATTGTTCAGAATTGGTATCAAAGTATCTAAAACAAAGATTGCTGGAATACTTCAATCATCTTATTGAATGCAAAGTTCTCGCTTTATAGCCTTATAGTGTAACAAAAAGAGAAATTGCAACCCACTAACATAGTGGTAATACAACTTAAATTGAAAAATTCAAAGAGAACAACTACATCCTAACTTTGTAAGTCAAAACCACTTTATGTAAATCAAATCTAAGACAAAACAAAAACAAATTTTCATGTATACTCTAATCGCCATATGAATATACATGAATGGAAGCAGAAGCGATAAAATGAAATCAATAATCGTACCTCCAGCCATTGCCGTTTAAAGCCTGAAACCGTTTTTGCCAAAAGTCTCTTGATGTTGTCAATCTCAATTTTGGTTCCAAAATTTCCTTTCTCACTTTAGATGGTGTATATCAGAATTGTATAAGAGAGTGAGTTTGGTGACCTTTTCATTCTCATCTTTATACTACTCTAGCCATCATAGATTAGTTATGATAATTGCAAAAATAGTGGGTGGTTTCCTAAAATGATAGGAAAGAATCATGGGGAAGTTTCTTTAATCAGTTGTAACTTCCCATTTAAATGGATCACATAAATCATGGGGAAGTTTCTTTAATTAGTTGTAACTTCCCATTTAAATGAATCACATAAATCATGGGGAAGTTTTTCTAATCAGTTGTAACTTCCCATTTAAATGGATCACATATTTGTCCACATAATTAATTAATCAAATTAATTATTACATTTGATTAAGTGGAAAATAAATAAAACATCTAACATTCTCCCACTTGATCCATTTAACGAGAGAGACCCCGTATACGAATCATGGCGACTAATTCTCTTTAAGATCAAGAATTAATCTTCCATGTATCACAAGATACTTAGTCTTTCACCACCCACACTTAACTTAATGAGTAGACCATATGTTTACTCTAGGTCAAACATAATGATATTTCTCAACAAAATAACCAAAATGAGTACGTACACAATTCCAAATGAGAAATAATCCAACTAAATGAAAGTTTCAGACAAACACAATGAATGTGCTACATAATGGAACCAAGTCCCATCCTGATTACATGATCCTTGAATCCTTTAACATGCATGCCTTTAGTCAAGGGATCAGCTATCATCAATTCAGTGTTAATGTGCTCAATGATCACTTTCTTTTCCTGCACACGTTCCTTTACGGCTAGATTTTTATGTCGATGTGTTTACTTCGACTTCCACTCTTATTATTCTTAGCCATAAAGACAGCAGCTGAATTGTCACAATACATTCTTATCGGTCGGCTAATAGAGTCAACAACTCTTAGCCCAGATATGAAACCTTTCAGCCACACACCATGTGAGGTAGCCTCAAAACAAGAAACGAACTCAGCTTCCATCGTAGAAGTGATGGTCAAGGTCTGCTTGGCACTACTCCAGGATATAGACCCGTCAGCTAGCATGAACACATATCCTGATGTGGATTTACGCGAATCATTGCAGCCACCAAAGTCAGAATTGGAGTAGCCTACCACCTCAAGACTATCAGTCCGCTTATACATAAGCATGTAATCCTTAGTACCCTTAAGGTACCTCATTACTTTCTTTGCAGCCTTCCAGTGATCGATGCCTGGGTTACTCTGATATCTTCCTAATAATCCAACGGCATATGAAATGTCGGGTCTAGTACAGACCTGAGCATACATAATGCTACCAACAGCTGAAGCATATGGAACATTTTTCATTCGTTCCCTTTCAATGTCATTCCTGGGGCATTGGTCCAAACTGAACCGATCACCTTTCACAATGGGTGCTACACTTGGTGAACAATCTTTCATACCGAATCTTTCTAAGACCTTATTGATATAGGCCTCTTGAGACAAACCCAAAATGCCTCGAGATCTGTCTCTATGGATCTTTATGCCGATGACATAAGATGCCTCGCCCATATCTTTCATATCAAAGTTACTTGAAAGAAATTGTTTCACCTCATATAGCAACCCTTTATCATTGGTTGCTAGCAAAATATCATCCACATATAACACAAGGAAACAAATCTTGCTCCCACTGACCTTAAGGTATATACATTGATCCATAAAATTTTCTTCGAACCCAAATGAAGTAATCACTTTATGGAATTTCACAGACCATTGTCGGGAAGCCTGTTTCAACCCGTATATGGATTTATTAAGCTTACAAACCAAATGCTCACCCTCTTTAGAGAAGAATCCTTCAGGTTGTTTCATATAAACCTTTTCCTCTAAATCACCATTGAGAAATGCCATTTTCACATCCATTTGGTGTAGCTCAAAATCAAAATGAGCTACTAATGCCATCACCACTCGGAAGGAATCTTTCTTTGATACAGGAGAGAAAGTCTCGTTGTAATCGATTCCTTCCTTTTGAGTGAACCCTTTGGCAACGAGTCTAGCTTTATGTCTCTCGATGTTTCCATGTGAGTCTTTCTTTATTTTAAAGACCGACTTGCATCCAATGGCTTTTTCACCATTTGGCAACTCGACAAGATCCCAAACTCGGTTAGAAGCCATAAAGTCCATCTCATCTTTCATGGCATTCATCCATAAGTTTGAATCTGTAGAACTTATGGCTTGTGAAAATGACATAGGATCATCGTCGGCTCTAATATTATAATCCGATTCTTGCAGATACACTAAATAGTCACCAGAAATAGTTGATTTCCTTGTTCTAGTAGATCTCCTCAATGGAACTTGTTCATCCTCAGGATGAACTGTTTGTTCCTCATTACCATCATGATCTATTAGATTGTTGTCAACTTATGGAACCTCAATAGTTGGCTGTCTAACACGCAATTTAGCTTGAGGTGCGTGAATGACAATCAACTTGTCACTTGAAGCAGTGGGTGGAAGTTGATCATAATCCTTTTCAGGAACAATGTCCTGAAATTGATCACTCCCACTAATCAAGTCATTCTCAAGAAATTTAGCGTTTCTTGATTCCACAATCCTTGTATTATGAGACGGACAATAGAATCTATAACCCTTAGACCTTTCAGCATATCCAATGAAATACCCACTAATGGTCCTTGGGTCTAGCTTCTTCTCTTGTGCGTTGTACACTCTCACCTCAGACGGGCATCCCCAAATGCGTACATGTTGCAAACTCGGTTTCCATCCTTTGAATAGCTCAAAAGGCGTCTTTGAGACGGCCTTGGAAGGAACCCGGTTTAATATGTACACTGCCGTCTTAAGAGCTTCTACCCATAAAAATGATGGAAGTTTAACATTACTCCTCATACTTCTCACCATGTCCATTAAGGTTCGATTTCTTTTTTCTGCTACACCATTCTGATCTGGAGAACCAGGCATGGTGTATTGGGCAACAATCCCATGCTCTTGAAGAAATCTTACAAATAGACCTGGTGCTTGTCCGTTCTCGATGTATCTACCGTAGTACTCTCCACCTCTATCTGATCTCACAATCTTAATGTGCTTATCACATTATTTCTCTACCTCAGCCTTAAACAATTTAAAGGCATCCAAAGCTTCGTCTTTAGAACGAAGTAAGTAAAGATACATATATCGTGAATAATCATCTATGAAGGTGATAAAGTATTTCGGATCATTAGCGTTCATGTCTGAACAACAAATATCCGTGTGTATGATCTCTAATAGGTTTGAACTCCTTTTGGCACCAATTTTGTATTTGTTAGTTTGCTTTCCCTTAATGCAACCAACACAAGTATCGAAATCAGTAAAGTCTAAAGTACCAAGTACCCCATCCTTTACCAATCTCTTAACTCTCTCAATGGAGATATGTCCCAATCTCCGGTGCCACAAAATAAAGGAGTCCTCATTTATAATACATCTTTTTAACCCAGTATTAACATGCATAGAACTATTAGTGATATCATTTTGCAAACAAAGACTATATAAACCATCAGACAAAATACCATATCCAATAACTTCAGAATTTCTGAAAATACTGAAACCAAAATCTGAAAAACTAAAGGAAATTCCCAAAGGTATAAGTCTTGAAACTGAAATCAAGTTTCTAGTGAAACCTGGTACATAAAACGTCTTTTCTAAATGCAAACTAAAATCACTACTTAAAATTAAACTGCATGTCCCAACGGCCTCCACATGTGAACTGGTCTGACTACCCGAATAGATGTAGTGTTCACTTCCCATTGGTTTCCTTAGGTTTGTCATACCCTGCAAGGTATTCGAAACATGGATTGTAGTACCAGAGTCAATCCACCAAGTATTATAATTAATATTAACCATATTAGATTCATAAACAAACTCTAGGAAATTACCTTTCTTCTCAAGCCAAGTCTTAAACTTCATGCAGTCTTTCTTCATGTGTCCCTTCTTTTTACAAAAGAAACACGTAGACTCCTTCTTTATACCTTGGTTTGCTGAAAGCTTTTCCTTTTCCGTAATGTGATCCTTTCTCTTCTTTGAAGAAGAGGCAGTAGTAAGGTTCACCTTTTCTCCTTCTTCCATCCTCAATCTGCCCTCCTCTTGAACACACATGGTCATAAGTTCATTAATTGACCATTTATCCTTATGTGTATTATAAGAGATCTTAAAAGGGCCATAATGTGGAGGGAGAGTGCACAAAATGAAATGTACTAGGAAAGATTCAGACATGGTAACTTCCAAATCCTTAAGTTGTGCCACAATATCCCTCATGCGCATGATATAATCACGCACACACTTAAACTCATTGTGCCTCATGGATGAAAACTTCATAATTAAGGTGCTAGCAAGAACTTTGTCAGAATCTACAAACTGCTCATCAATGGCTTTAAGGAGATCTTTAACCTTAGTATGCTTATCGACAGAACCCCGAATGCTAGCACAAACTTTGGTCTTTATGAACATAACTGAGAGGCGATTAGATCGCTCCCACTTTTCATAAAGATCAACTGCAACTGGAGTGCTAGTCTCAGTTATACTAGGGGGTTCGTCCTTCCGAATAGCATAGTCGATATCCATCCACCCCAATTGCAGAAGCACTCTTTCTTTCCACACCTTATAGTTATCACCCTTTAATTCAGAAATGTCACAATTGACATCAGAAATGTTCCCAGATAAAATTGTTGCAAAGAAATATACATACATGCTTGTAAACAAAAATTTGAGACTTAACTTTATCATGTTTTACCAATGCAAATCATGAATAAAAATATGAATCTAGTGACATAAAACCTACCTGTGGGCTAAAGTCCTACTCAAAATTAGATTCATAACTGTATGATAAAACTATTAAACCATATTCATTCCTTAATTCCTGTGGGTAGATTAAGGAACATAATTCAATATTTCACCCTAATTAATCATACAAATATAATAAAATTTCCTGTGGGCATATTTCATCATATTACATATGATTAATTACAAATTAATGTCTAGTTTCCATATGTGATTTCATAAGAAATTTTAAATAACTAGAGATGCTGTGGCTACTCTCCAATTACTAAAATTAACAAATCACTCGACATATTTTCTTTAATAATTTGATCATGTACAATTAAAAGAAGCAAATTCTGTAAAGTGCTTTAATTGTATATCTCATAATGTTGACCAAATTCATTTATCTACATGATACTGGTAGCAAGAACAAAAGAATAACCACTAGCATTAGTATCAAAAAACCTTCATCTCAACACGATGACACTTATCATTTTTCAAATGTACCAGTACTACTTTATGTCAATTTCAACTGAAAGCATTATATGAACTTTGATTTTTAGCGTTAATTAATAGAACACAGTGACACGTATGAATTACGATCGAACAAAGAAGTGTACTGTTAGTTAGACAGTACATATATTTGTCACCGTATAAATTATATTAATTAATGTTCAAGTACTCGGCATAAAGAAGGAGTCAATTCAATATATATTCTAGTTATTTCTTTTGTGAAATGAAATAACAGGCAAGGCAGAGATAAGTTTTTGGCTCTGATACTAAATTGTAAGTCAAAACCACTTTATATAAATCAAATCTAAGACAAAACAAAAACAAAATTTCATGTATACTCTAATCGCCATATGAATATACATGAATGGAAGCGGAAGCGATAAAATGAAATCAATAATCGTACCTCCAGCCATTGCCGTTTAAAGCCTGAAACAGTTTTCGCCAAAAGCCTCTTGATGTTGTCAATCTCAATTTTGGTTCCAAACTTTCCTTTCTCACTTTAGATGGTATATATCAGAATTGTATAAGAGAGTGAGTTTGGTGACCTTTTCATTTTCATCTTTATACTACTCTAGCCATCATAGAGTAGTTATGATAATTGCAAAAATAGTGGGTGGTTTCCTAAAATGATGGGAGAGAATCATGGGGAAGTTTCTTTAATCAGTTGTAACTTCCCATTTAAATGGATCACATAAATCATGGGAAAGTTTCTTTAATTAGTTGTAACTTCCCATTTAAATGAATCACATAAATCATGGGAAAGTTTCTTTAATCAGTTGTAACTTTCCATTTAAATGGATCACATATTTGTCCACATAATTAATTAATCAAATTAATTATTACATTTGATTAAGTGGAAAATAAATAAAACATCTAACAGTAGGATCTTTATTTGACTGAGACTGTAGATGACCAAAACTCCTACTTTCAAGCAACAAACAGCAACAACCACGACTAAGTTTTCCAACAGACTGCGTGACAATATGTACTACAGGTTTGATGTGTTAGTTTACACACACACACACAAAAAAAATCTTTGAAGATTGGACCTTCACCCAAATCTACGATTGAAATAAGCTGTCAGTCATCAACGAATGCAGCATATAAATTCAACTTGCTCTAAATAACAATTTGAAATCAAATTTCCATTCCACATTGTTTATTTTGCTTTTGCTGGCTATTTGTTAAATTTAATTTTGCCATCCAACCAACATTATGATGTTATAAATGTTGTAATCCTTGTCCCACTGTTTTGTATTGTATTATCCGCTATTAGCAGGATTATCTTTGGGGATTTCTTCACTGGCTCTCCATGGGGTTCACGTTCTGTTACCTGTCATAATTTCTGTTATTCTTTTTGTTCTTAAATGTACTCATCGCTATTAAACTCTTGTGTCTGACAATTTTTTTTAATGTTTAGTTTCAAATGTCTTCTTGTGCATTTATCCTGGATGCAACACTTAGAAGTTCCTTTGGATCATCTGGAAAAAATGAAGAAGCAGTTTATGTTTGAAAAGTATTTTTTTTATTATCGTCTTCTTGGTTTTCTTTGTTGCTCAGTCACAAGGATAATCTGATAAGTTAAATGTATAATCTAGCTGAAAGAGTTATTGTTCTTTACTGGGATAGTTTGTGATTTTTTAAGATTATTGTTAAGAGTTATTACCAAGTGTATAGTGTGGAAGAGTTGTTTCACTTTGTTGCTGCTTATTTTGGTGTGGGAGCAAACCGATAGTGAGTTGATAATTGATGGAAATTACTAAAAATTTGACCTTTGACATTGGCCCTGAAATGCAGTTAAGGCTCCTGAGATTGAATCTGGATCGTTGATTCACCACCGCGATCTGAATCCGACGTTTGCTGATGCGGCCGATGGACCTGCAAAAAGCCTGAAACACCGGGGGTGGCCCCGGCGACAGACCCACCAACGCTCAATTCAGAACCAGAATGAGAAAGAGAGTTTGAGAGAGAAACTGGAGAATTGTTGATTACATTTTGACTGTGGAGGGAGGAGGGTATTTATAGGCCCGAGAAACATATCAAGAGATCGATTTAGGTCCGTTGGATCGATATGAATTTCTTATCTCCTTTATGTTTCTCTCCTTCAAGAGATAAGTTTTCTTGTTAGGAGATAAGAGATTTAATTCCAAGCCTGCATAGGTTGGGTCTCTCTTAGTGGGTCTAGTCAATCACTTTTATGGGCTTGAAAGAAGCCCATTTCTTGTGGAGGAGCCTGGAGAAGACCCAGACCTATTAAAGAGGCATGTTTTGATTAAATCTGCCTGTAGTAGCTTTGAGATTTGAGCTGAAAATGTATGGCCCTGATTTGCTCCGATTTTTACCATCGTCATAAGTCCCCCACTCCCAGAAGGTAATTTTCTTAGCTTTCGGGGAGTAGTATGCCTTACTTTTGGACTCTGGAGTACAATCTTAGTAGTCATGCTGCTTGGAGATACCTGAAACTGATCAGTGGCTTCAGAAGGCAGTGAATATTTTTCTGGATTTTTCCTTTTTTTTTATAGATTTTTCCGAATTTTTCTGGAACTTTTCCCGATTTTAAAATCACTTTTTCGAATTTTATAATTAATAAATCAAATTTTAATTATTTTTGGAAACTTTAACTAATTTTCTGAATTTAAATAATTATTTTTGGATTATTTAATTAATTTTTCAAATTTGAAATGATTTTAAGGGATTTTTATTAATAATCAAACCTACGCACGCTTTTTGACGCGATCTGGATCGTCGATTAAGGCAGGCTCGCACGTTGATGATGTTGCATGCCTTTTGGTGTGATCATAGTCGCCGATCACGATGAACTCGCGCGCTGATGAGATTGGGAGGCTGTGATGTGATCACTGCATTTTTTTGCGATGTGGTGCGATCTGAACCGCTGATCATCATCAGGCTCGAGCGCTGAGTGGGATCGGATGATGGAGAAGAGAGCACAGCATTGGGGAAGAAGATGGGATGATGTGGCTTAATCTCATGCATCCATCATGCTCGAGCTTGAATCTCCGAGCGATCTGACGGCTGGTGAACGCTGTCTGTGACCTCATAGCTCGTTCGACCATTTCGTCGAGCTATGGCCAACTTTTTCAATTTTTGTGGGCTTCGTCGACCTATAGCTCCGTCGTGCTATGAGTTACTTGATTGAATCTGGTCGAGATATACCTCCTTGTAATCGAGCTACTCTTTCGGTCGAGCTATGGGGCTCCGAGCTTCGGCGAGCTATAGAGCTTTGCTGTCATCTCATCGAGCTATTGGCATTGCATTCTCGTCGAGCTATGACGCTCTGAGCCGTCGAACTATGGAGCTACTCCTTCGTCGACCTATGAGGCTGTCAAGCTATGGAGTTGGACCACTGTCGTCGAGCTATGGGGATGGCACTGTTGTCGAGCTATGGTAACAGCACCATTGTCGTGCTATTGTGTAGAGCTATCGAGCTATGGTGAGGCTCTGTTATCGAAGCTTGGTCAAGCTCTGATCTTGGTCAAGCTAGGGTGGAGCTTTGGTCAAGCTATGGTGGAGCCTTCGACCTATGAGGTTGTCGAGCTATGGGGTTGCTTCTCCGTCGAGCTATAAGCTTTTCGCCTCGTCAAGCTATCTCGTCGAGCTAAAGGGTAGCTTCTCCGTCGAGCTATGAGCTTTTCCCCTCGTCGAGCTATGGGGTTGCTTCTTTGTCATGCAATGAGCTTTTCCCCTCGTTGAGCTATCTCATTGAGCTATGGGGTAGCTTCTCCATCGAGCTATGAGCTTTTCCCCTCGTCGAGTTATCTCGCCGAGCTATGGGTCTTGATCGAATTTGGCCGAGCTATGAATTTCGCTGCGATTTGTCGAGTTATGGAGGAGCTTCGGTCGAGCTACGAAGATGGCATTAAGTTGTGAAGGTGGCGGTGTCGTCGGGACCCGTAGCTCCTCGTTGAAGGTGGAGCTTTTTTGAAGGCTTCAATTTCAGCGGGGGCTCGAGCGACAGAGTTTTGTTGGAGATGTTGGAGCTTCGTAGTCGAGTGGCGAGCGTGGTCGTCGTCGTCGTCGATGCTCTGTACGGTTTTTTGAAGAAGAAGTGAATGAGGGAGAAGGAGTTTTGGGTTTGGGTCCCGTACCTGCAGCCCGTTTAGATCCGCCTTTGTAGGATTTTTGGGTTTTTATGGGTTTAGTTTGCGGATCCGAACCCACTCTTCTCTTTTCTTCTTCTTTTGAACCCGTGAGCTCCATTTGTTGGGGATTTTTCTTTTTGCAAATCTTTGGTGTTTTTTTTTGAGATTTTTGAAGCTTCGATCTCGTAAGGAGCTTGCCTTGTTTGGAGTTGTGCCGTTTTCGGCGGAGTTCTTCCTCTTATCTCGAGGTAGGAGCACTGGTATGCTTGGGTTTGATCATCTCTTTTAGAATTTGAGTTGTCTCTTGCGCTTGACCTTGGTGGAGAGAGATTGGACGAACTTGGAGACTCCGTGGGGCTAGTAGGCTTTGTCACAAGGAAGCTTGGTTGGTGATGAGTTTTCTTCTATTGTGGTGAACATGGCGTCTACCAAGTGTTTGTAAAATTGTTCACCTCATCACGCCCACCAAGTGTTTGTGAAATTATTCACCCCATCATGCCCACCAAGTGTTTGCAAAATTGTTCACCCCATCGTACTGCTTCTTTTTCGGCCGAGCGTTGTAACAATCGCTCATTTTGCCGGTTGAATGTCCTGTTGCTAAGTTATTGTTCTCATTGGACCTGGTGTAGTTTGATTTGAACGTTGAATCTTCTGGAAGGCTCAGATCCTGCCACGTGGTGATTTGATCTCTGAGGTTCTATAAATAGGAGTTGATTCCACCTCCCACTCCTTCATTTACCACCTTCACTTTCTCTCTCCAAAATTTTTGAGAGCTTCCCTCTCTACAAGTTGCGGTGTTTTACTGACCGGTGTTGGTGGCTTGCCTGGTTTTTGACGGGGGTGCTAGTTTCAGCTATCGATTCAGAGTTTCCTCCACTTTGTCTAGGTAGCATTCTTGCGAATGCTATTCATTATGTCTAGCATTCCGTCGATCTGTGCTTCTACTAGGGTGTTGTGTTCAACCATTTTATCGAAAAGGAAAGTGGGTGTGAAGTAGCCGGTCGTTCCACTGTTGTGGAAACGATCGTCGAACCTGAGAGAGATAGGGATGTGCGCTTAAGACCCCGTTGTTCTTAGTTTCCAAACTAATTAAGGAGTATCCCATAGTCGATCGAGACTTTCTTAGGGGCGACATGGAGTATGACGAGCCAGATCCCGTCTATACTACCGAGGCTGATTATGCCATCACTATTCTCACACATGAGGAGCTTGCTGTGATTAGGACGGTCTTTAAGATTCCTGAAGAGCACAAGTTACTCCTGTCGGGTCCTGGAGTTAGGGCCTATCATACCATGTCAGAGGAATATTGTTTCTTCCCGTTCGATGCCTTCTTTGCAGGGCTTCGTTTTCCCCTTCACTCCTTTGTTAAAGAGGTACTTAACTAGTATCGGCTATGTCTGGTGCAGCTGATGCCGAATGTGTGGAAACATGTTGTCGGATTTGTCATACAATGTCACAAGCTCGGGGCCGAGCCAAGCCTGGCTGTGTTTAGACGACACTTCAAACTCACCCAACTTAGCAAAGTGGAGGAGCTTTGATAGCTTAGCCCTCGTAATAATCAGGGGTTAGTTGATGCTTCCTCATCGATTAAATGTTGGAAGGAGAAGTTTCTCGTTGTTCGTAGTGCTGATTCATGAGGAATCCCCACCACATGGAGGAGGACAGTCCCTTCGGTGGTGAGAGCAGAGCCGATGATGACCTTGGAAGATAAGAGGGTTAGCTCGCTGAAAGCGTCGTCTTCGTAGCTTGGCCAAAGTCGCAACCTCTATAGCTCGGCCAGTTCGTCAAACCCAGAGCTCGGCAAAGCTTCGAAATCCCCATAGCTCATCCAAGGGTGAAGCTCAATAGCTCGGCGAGTGAGAGGGGTCGGCGAAGTCGAATACTCCGAAGCTCAGTGGAGAAAGTCGAGCATCATAGCTCGACGAAGATGAAGACACATAGCTCCGCGAATACACGGACTCCTCGTAGCTCAGCGAAGCCATCAGAATCGAAACAAATGGCCATAACTCGGACAAATGGTCGGCCGAGCTAGGGGGTCTCCACGTCGATTCCTGACCCTCCGATATCTTAGATATTCGAGCTCAAGTGTGATGGATGCACGAGATGTGTCCATGTCACCTGCCATCGTTCCCAGAGCTCCTATCGGATCTCAGCCGTTCGATCTCCTCGATGCACGAGCCACCATCTGATGAGCGACCCAGATCGCGTCAAGATCTGTGCGGGGTCGACTTTTTGCAAAAAACTCCCTGAGCTCATTTTTAATTCGACAAAATTGAACTTATTAATTATAAAATTCAAAAAAGTGATTTTAAAATTGGGAAAAATTCCAGAAAATTTGGAAAATTCTGAAGAACTATGGAAAAATTCTAAAAAATTCCAGAAAATTCGGAAAAATCCAAAGAACTACGGAAAAATCTAGAAAAATATTCATTACCTTCAGAAGCCACAGATCGGGTCCAGGTATCTTCTAACACTCTGACTGCTAAGATTCTAAAAATAAAACTTACTACACCCTTAAGCCCAGAAAATTGCCTTCCGGGAGTGGGGGGCTTATGATGATGGTAAAAATAACAGCAGTTCAGAGCCGTAGGATTCCTGCACAGATCTCAAAGTATCTACAAGCAGATTAGCCATCACAGGCCTCTTTTACAGGTTTGGGACCACTTCAAGATATGAGCTTCTCTCAAGCCCATAAAAGTAACAAACTAGGCCCACTAGGAGAGATACCCAGCTCATGAAGGCTAGGAGTCAAATCTCTTATCCCCTAACAAGGATATCTTATCTCTTGAGGGGGAGAGACATGAAAAAGATAAGGTAGTTAAATTGATCCAACGGACACAAATCAATCTCTTGAAATGTCTCTGAGTCCTATCAATACCCCCCCCCCTACAGTCAGAAGGTAATCTACAATTTGCCAGTTTTCACTCCCATACTCTTTCTCTCTTTCTGGTTCTGACTTGAGTGTCGGAGGGTTTGTCGCCGGGGCTACTCCCCGGTGTTTCAAGATTTTTGCAAGTTCATCGGCCGCATCAGCAACCGTCTGATTCAGATCACGGTAGTCAATCAACGATCCAAATTCATTTTTAAGAGCTGTAACCGTCTTTAACAGCCAGGATCACAAGTTTGACTTTAGTAGTTTCCTTCAATTATTAACTCACTATCTATTTGTTCCCACACCGAAATAAGCAGCAACACACATGAATTAAAACTCAGCTTTATATATATATACTAGCATGTACCTCGTGTGATGCACAAACGCGTACAATCCAACTCTATTGTGGTTTATTACTAAGATGTAAATGGTTAACTAACCCGTGCTATGCACATAATTATGCACTGATCTTGTGCCACACACTAATTATCATGAATCATACCATAATTTCATGTTATCTACATATTTTAATCTATTTATAGTTTAAA
Organism: Hemerocallis citrina; assembly: GCA_017893485.1. NCBI lineage: Eukaryota > Viridiplantae > Streptophyta > Magnoliopsida > Asparagales > Asphodelaceae > Hemerocallis > Hemerocallis citrina. Next base: position 163,971,168 of record CM030366.1, read on the forward strand.
GTTTAGATAAGCTGATATTTGAATCTAACTATTTTTACCTCTTAATTCTAACTATTTTAATCTATTTTTTACGACATGAGATAATATTTAAAACAACATATGAATAGAAAATTCTAAATTCTAAATATAATATTTTTATCTCTTAATGTAACTATTTCTTAAAAACTTTAAATCTAACTATTTTTATCTCCTAATTACTTACTCATACTATTTTATTCTATTTCTAGTTTAAAGATTAGACATGTTGATATTTGAGTCTAAATATTTTTACCTCTTAATTCTAACTATTTTTATTTATTATTTACGGCATGAAATGATATTTTAAACTGATTTATAAAAAGAAAATTCAAAAATACAGATTTATATAGTTTGTCATACGAGTGTCCATTGCCACTTGTCATCCTCTGGTTTAAAGAATTATGCCACATGTCCACTTGAGACTAAAATATTTTGCCTCGTGTCATCTTGCAAGATGTAAAAAATCTACTATTAATAAATAAGATATGGTAATTAAGATAGATAGATGGATATCAATAATAAGTAAGTAATTTTTGTTTTATCACTAATGAATAAAAGACTACATTAGATAAATTTATTGTAAAAGAATAGAAACAATAAACAATGAAAATAGAGACAAGAGGAAAGAAGATTATTCTCATTCATAGGTTTTTCATGTGTCTTACAAATGATTCACCCAATGGCCTATTTATAGGCTTACAAAGAATACAAAGAGACAATTACATAATTATTACATATGAATAAATATGAATAAATACAATGTGGTGGTGGAGAATGTGGAAAGAGTGGGGGAAAGTTCAATAGACAATTCACACTTAATAATTTATTTATAACACTCCCCCTTGAATGTCTATTGAATGTAAATAAGAATATGCATCGTTAAAACCTTGCTAGGTAAAACCCAAATGGAAAAAACCCTAGTGAAGGAAAAAGAGTACAACATCTTTAACAATGATATGCAATGAAGATGCTACCTCGTTAAAAACCTTACCAAGAAAACCCAGTGGGACAAAACTTGGTGAAGGGAAAAAGAGTGCAGCGCATATTATCTCTCCCCCTGACAAGATCATCCGATTAGGACTTTCAAAAGTCGTATCTCGAATCTCGATCAATTGTACCATCCTTTCCAAAAGTTGGGGTGATAGGGTCATAGCGAGCAATCTTCTGGATTGTCGCTTGTATCTATTTGGTTAACAATGGTGAAATATGTTTCGGCTGATCGCCTTTGATGTAACCCTCCTTTTATTAAGCTTTAAAGATGTATTATCTTCAAATAACGTTGTGAGTACTTCTTGATCAATTGAGGATGACACGTTCTCCAAATATATTAAGAAGTTAAACTGATCAAACAAACACATCTATGCCTTGCCTCGCATGGAGCCAATATCTCTTGATTGATATCTGGCTTTATAATGATATGATAAATACTCTACATTTGCATAACCAATCAAAACTAATATGGAAAAATTAGAATAATATAATCCCATATCCATGCTCCTTCGAAGTTATCTTTCATACCAGTCCAATGACTTCGAATTGGTGAGGACTTCATCTTACTAGTAAACCAACCGCACAAGGTATATCATAATATTTATTATTGATAAGATATATTAGTGCTTCTATTGCACTAAGAAATGGTACTCCAGGACCAAGCAATTCCAATGTCCTCACGGCCATTTGGAAATTTAATAAATGAGTATTATCCATAAAATATAAAACAATTTTCTAAATAACTAGAAAAAATGTAGGAAATTCTTATCTTTCAAATGTTTAATTTGAAAAACCTGAAAACAAAAATGATGACAAAACAAGAAATTTGCTTATCCAAGGTCTTTTCGTCTTAAGATATTTCTTTAAACATTGCACGGCTTGTACAACTCTTCAGGAGTTCCAACAGACTTTGACCTTGAATATTTAATAAATATATGTGAGCTTATATGACCATTATTATGGTCCCCTTTATCGAAAACTCACTAAGATGGTTATATCACATTTGTTCCGATTGTTTTAATCCATACAAAGCTTTGTTTAACTTAACTGAGTAAATTTTCTCGGGAATTATCATTATGTGCTTCTGGCACTTTTAAATCCTTCAGGGATTTTCATATATATATATATCATAGTCTAACGAACCATACAAATAGACCGTGACCACATCCATGAGGCGCATTTCAAGTCTTTCATGCACTGCCAGACATATCAAATATCGAAATGTTATTGCATCCACCACAGGAGAATATGTCTCTTCATAATCAACACCAGGCATCTGGGTAAAACATTGTGCGACAAGCCGTGCTTTATATCTAGTAATCTCATTTCGTTCATTTCTTTTTCGTACAAATACCCATTTATAGCTTACTGGTTTGATCTATTTTGGTGTTCGAACTACAGGTCCAAAAACTCCTCGTTTTTCAAACGAGTCTAATTCAGACTTAATTGCCTCTTTCCATTTTGGCCAATCATTTCTATTTCTACACTCTTCCACAGAGGTAGGTTCATGATCCTCGTTTTCATTTATGATATCGCGCGCTATATTATATACAAAAATATTATCGACAATTATATTATTCCGGTCCCATCTTATTCCCGTAATGACATAGTTAATCGAGATCTCTTCATTTTCATTAATTTCAGATACCTGATTCTCTTCATTATTAACTATGTCAATGGTCTCTTCTGGAGAGACATCCTCGATTTGACAATCATGGTTATTTGCTCCTTTTCTTTTTCGAGGATGTTTATCTTTGGAACCAAGTGGTCTACCACACTTCAAGCGTGCCATAGACTCACTAGCAATTATAGGTTGTCCTTCAGGGACATCAATTTTGATAGGAGCATTTACAGCTGAAATATGAGATTTTGTTATTCTTTTGTGGTCAGTAAATGCGTCTGGTAGTTGATTTGCAATACCTTATAAATAAATTATCCTTTGAAGAACTAATTCACTTTCTTTTGTTCGAGGATCTAAACTTTTCAATGATAATTCATTCCATGAAATCTCTTTTTCCAACTGTTTATTATCTCCCCCTAATGTTGGGAATAGTGATTCATCAAAGTGACAATCTGCAAACCTTGCAGTAAACAAATCTCCAGTCGCCGGTTCAATATACTTGATTATAGATGGAGATTCATACCCAACATATATTCTCGTCCTCCTTTGAGGTCCCATTTTGGTGCATTGTGGTGGATTAATTGGGACATATACCGCACATCCGAAATTCGTAAATAGGAAATATTTGGTTCCTGACCATGAACCAATTGTAAGGGAGAATTATCATTATAACTGGTTGGCCGGATGCGTATAAGTTGTGCTGCATGTAAAACAGCATGTCCCCAGGCCCAAAAGATTTGATTTTAAGCATTGGTCTAGCAATCCACTGGATCCGTTTTATAAATGATTCTGCCAAACCATTTTGAGTGTGAACATAGGCTACTGGATGTTCCACTTTTATCCCAATTGACATACAATAATTCATAAAAGATTGGGTTGTAAATTCACTAGCATTATCAAGACGAATTGTCTTTATCGGATAATCAGAAAAACGTACCCGCAACCGAATTATTTGTGCAAGTAATCTTGCAAAAGCCAAATTACGAGATGATAATAAACACACATGTGACCATCGAGTTGATGCGTCAATTAGAACCATAAAATACCGAAACGGTCCACACGGGGGATGAATCGGACCACATATATCACCATGAATTCGTTCTAAAAATGATAGTGATTCGTTCTTTATTTTGGCTGGTGAGGGCCTTGTAATTAACTTTTCTTTGGAACAAGCAACACAAGAAAATTCATGGGATTGAAAAATCTTCTGGTTTTTTAATGAATGACCACATGATTTCTCGATTTTTTTTTTTCATCATCGTTGAACCGGGATGACCTAACTGATCATGCCAAACCTTAAATATATCTATAAACTTCTGGTTTACAGTATCATTAAACATCATATTTACTGTATTATATGATTCAACAATTCTTATAGTTGTATAATACAATCCAGATCACAAAGTGGAGTAAACTTTTCAACACACACCTTTTGATTGTCATACTTAAGGTAATGCATATACCTTGTTCATTCGTAGTTTTATATCTGAACAAATTTATCGGGACTTTAAAGAAAATGGTGTATTTTTGAATTCTGAATTTTGTGCCTTCAGGCATCATGGAATTAGCTCTTCAGGAGCTTATGAAATTTAACTCTTCAAGATTTCTAATTTCACACAACCATATAAATTTATATAATATTGGTGTGTGCTTCATCATATCTCAAATGAGAGAATATGCATTATAGAGTGTGTGGTAATAATGTCTTCAAGACATTTATCCCAACTTGAATCTTGAATTTATACATATAAAAATAATAAAAAAAAGAAAATAAACAAACTTGTAAAGCAATATATCAAGCATATATGATAATATTAAACTTAAATAAACAGAATATTATCATAACTCATAACAGACATGAAAAACAAAAACAAAACTTATAAATAAAGTAACTTGAAATGATAAATCATTTTGATCACTTCTGGTGATCATGATTTTTTTTATCTTCATGATAGTATATTTATCACTTCTGGTGATTATCACTTCCATCTTCAGAATAGGCAGAGAATCTACCACCTTTAAGTGTATCATATTATTGAGGTTATGACCATCAATTAATTCTTTCCTTTATTCTTTAATGATTCTTGATATAGATCAACAAAATACATTACCGTACTACAGGTACGCTACCGATGGTCTTGCATCATACGCCAATGATGGATTGTTTATACATTTTATTTTCTTTTCATTATCCAAGTCCACATCTATGGCCACGATGATGGGTACCCTCATGGCTAAAATCACTAGAACAATTATATAGCATCACATTCACTTCGGGGAATGGAGCATGTCCAATACATAAGACGAAATCGTCATTTTTCCATACATTTATAGTTAGCCACAGTTATACATATTTAGATTTACAGGATCGTCATCAATTCGTACTCATTGTATTGTTATTATACAAACAATATTTTCTTCATTTCGAGAGATCTCCAGGATCTTTAATTTTGATATATCAAATTCTCACATAATTCTTTTTGCTACATGAACAATATTTTATTTATCTTTCAAGAGATCTTCAGGATCATTGATTTTGATACAATCATCTTTCACTCCTTCAGAGAGATTGTGACAAAAGAAAATTATAGCTTTCGTTATATCTTTCGTATGATCTCATTTCGATGATTCTTTGAATCCATCAATTGTCTCTTTGAGATTTTCGGTATTCAAATGAATTTCAATATCCAAAACTGATGACAAGTAATTCTTGTCGGTTATTATCAAGAGATTTGAAAAATAAGAACATAATGAAATTATATGCATAATTAGAAATAAAAAGACGAGATCAAAATATAACTTTTCTGATACACAAGATCCATAAAAAAATGGCGAGTGTAGAACATACTAAGTTATATTGATCTTAAGGAAATGATCAAAAGTAAAAAAAATAATAAGATGAACTCGAGATTAACGTACTTACATATATAAGACCAAACATTTTTTTTTTCTTCGGATGAACTTGAGACTCGAAAGGTAGCGTGCTGATAACGTATTGTAAAAGAATAGAAACATAAACAATGAAAATAGAGACAAGAGGAAAGAAGATTATTCTCATTCATAGGTTTTTCATATGTCTTACAAATGATTCACCCAATGGCCTATTTATAGGCTTACAAAGAATACAAAGAGACAATTACATAATTATTAAATATGAATAAATATGAATGAATGCAATGTGGTGGTGGAGAATGAGGAAAGAGTGGGGGGAAGTTCAATAGACAATTCACACTTAATAATTTATTTATAACAAAATTTCTATAACTCTCATTCACTTCCTAATCTTTATAACCCCTCTTTTTTTAACCCTAACTAGCTGCCCCTTCAAAGCTTTCTATCTCCTATGGTAGTGTATTGCCATCTTCCCTATTTGACAGCAAATGGTGGAATCCAATGTCAACGAAGACACATCCTCTCCAACCTTGTTAAATCCATTATAGTCGTAGCCCCCAATTTGAAGTTCGTCTCTTTCTTTCTCTCTCAAATACTAGGGTTTATGGTTTTCTTTATTTCAATAGAAGGGCTTATTAATTAATTAGGTGAACATTTACCTCAAAAAAAAAATTAATTAGGTGAACATTCGTGGAATAATAGGAAGAGCTTATGGCCGATAGCGCCATGGCAAGGTTGGAAGAGGCGTGGACGGCGATGTACCAACACAAGAGAGGGATTATTCTCTATTCACTTAATTTTTTAGTCCTAACTTTTATGCTATTGAATAAAAAATTTACCTTTCAAATGCAGGTAATGAAAGAGATGAAGAGATGAAATCCTAAGATAGTCAAGATATTTTAGGGTCCGATGTTTTTTTTTGATAAAAGATGACCCCGTCATCGTTTCATTAATGCAATATTAAAGAAACAAAGTAGTACTACTTACATAGTTCTAGCCATACAGAGTCTATCCAGTAGACTAAACAAAAGAAGGAAAACAACGACGAACTAACACTTAGTAACGACGAATACAACATGCTCACAAGCTAGAAAAGCGATAAGATAAAAACTGCTCTAAATCCAAGAAGGCACGCTAATGAAGCGGAGAGACGACGATACTCTGCCCTTGGCACCAACCAAACTGCCGCCTATGCTATACCAGCAAAACAGAACTGATAAGCGTGGATGATCCGTTACCCCCATTGCCTCCTATTCCCCTTCTTCCATCCGCAGGCATTTCATAGCTCCCCTGTCACCTGTCCATTCATGTGTTATAGTCAGAATTTTGTGCATTAGTCCTGAAAAGTTATATTTGATATTGCGAAAGCATAAATCATTCCGAATCAGCCATATACACCACATAGTTGCTGACGCTACTATCCCCCACTCATCTCTTTCATTCTTACTCCCTAGTTCTACCCAGCAGTGGCCCCAGATCTCTGCGCTGAATCTAGGACTTTGTAAATTCCCAAACCTTAGACATATAGATTCCCATGCTAGTTTTGACTTAGGACACTCGAAAAATAGATGTTTGATATCTTCGTCATCACCCTCACAATCCCTGCATATCGTTTCGATTCGCACCTTCCTTTTCTACAGGTTTGTCTTTGTTAAGATCGCGTTATGCATAACTAGCCATGCATCTTAACCCTCAGCAGAATGAACAGCTTCCATATTATTTTTGCATCCTTGCATTGCAGACCTCTGTTGTTAATGCGCTTATACATCAAAGAGACCGTAAATTCCCCCGTAGTCCCCAATATCCACTCTCTGCTATCTTCGTTTTCATTGTTATATCGTCCCTCCTCCATAATGAACTTGTTAAGATTAGTGAAGTCCACCATTTGTCTCTGTGATACCTGACCTCTAATTTCCCACTTCAGTCTCTTGTTACAGCACACATCCGCCACTACCGTATCGATATTAATCGTGGCCTCTGCTACATCTAGGAATAGGTTACTCAGAATTGTGTCACCGCACCACTTGTCTCGCCAAAATCTTGTATCCTTTCCCTTCCCGACCCAGCATCTAGTATGTGCTAGGTACATCAAGCCCACCTTAGTAACACCTTTCCATAACGTGGAATATTTCTCGAACGCGCTTTCCCCTCCAAAGCGGAATGTCTTCCTCCCTCTATACTGTTCAAAGGATTTGCACCACCAATAATTGCGTCTCCTCCTCATCTTCCATCACCACTTGCAGAGCAGTGCCTTGTTCATGTCTCTCAAGTTGAGAATCCCTAACCCACTGAATTCTTTTCTTTTGCATACTCTACCCCATTTTACTAGTGGCATACCTTTGCTCGATTCGTCCGCTCCTTTCCATAAAAACCTTCTTCTACTTTTATCTATCCTCCGGATAACCCACTGCAGCATCTCATAGATCGACATTAGGTACGTTGGTAGACTACTCAGCACCGAATTTAGCAGTGTGATTCTACCACCTAACATGAGAAAACATCCCTTCCACCCGGCTAACTTCTTGTCTATCTTTTCGATCAGAGGTAACCAGTCTTCTCTTTGGAGTGCTCCCGGTCTAATGGGTACCCTTTAGGGTCTGATGTTGGAGGAGACAATGTCACCAATCCAATTTTTAATTCTAAATGATGTAACTTTAGTAATGAAATGTTGTAATGTTAATTTCAATTTAGAATATTGAGTAAGAGGAATTGAAGTGTGTATTTCATCCACAAGTAAAAGATACATGCATAATGTTGATTTTTCGGTAAATTTGATTCCATGAATTTGGAGATGGTGATCTTGATGTTCATCTTGACACCATTGTTGCGAGTTAAGGGAAATTAATTGCAGATTTTCTTATTGCAATTAGGATTTTATTGTTATTCATTAAAATTTCATATTATTAATATTTAAATAGATTATTAAAAATGCATAAAAAATATTATATATAAATTTAAACTCCAATTTTTGAAATAAATTAAAGTTAATTTGTGATCAGGGCCGGCCCAGGGGTAAGCCCAACAAGCCAGCAGGCTTGGGAAACCCCTTTTTATAGGGCAATATTTTTTGTTGATATTATATAATATATATTTTAGCCCAAGCCCAACTATTCATTCTAGCCCGAGTGCCAACTCTCCAATCCAATTCTCCTAACCCCCGAAACAGCCCAAATGCCAACTCTTCAATCCAATTATCCCATCCCCCAAAACCCTCCTTCCATGTTTCCCTTCTTCATCTCATTCGAATTCGAATTTGCAATCCAAACGCTAGCGGACCAGTAGCGAACGAACCCAACGACAGAGACGCAGCGCCAGCAACTCCTTAGTCCTCACCCTCTCTCCTCGCCATTTTTATTCACATCGCTGGTACTCTCTATACTTCTTTATTTTGAGGTCGAAAAAGACATGAATGTTTGGCTTATGTCTAAAATTGAAATTGAAATTGAGTGTTTGGATTTAGGAATTAGGGCTAGGTTACTAACTCCTTCCTCAATCTGAATTCTCATACTCAAAATCAAAACCCTAGTCCTCTAATTAGGGCCGGAATAATTTAGAAATTATGGGATTTTGATGTGCATAAGTCTCAGATTGTTTATGCATTTGAGTTTGACTTATGTCTGACAAGTGTTTGATGAAATTCTCTTATGACCAAATGCCTACTTAATAAGCTAATCATTAATATGCAATATCAAATATTAATGATTGTATGAAGGTATTGTTCTTAGGTTCCTAATGAAGGACCATGATCATTAAAGAGCTGATAATTGACATTGACATTAACTGCTGAGTCAAGCTAGTTCTAACTTTCTTTCTAATTTTGTGAATGAGAGGAAATAAATATTAAAATGAAACCAAGTATACATGTCTTTGTTGCAAGAAGATTAAGTCTCGGACATTTCTTGATTTTCTTTCACATATTTGTAGATTACATGCCAAACCAAAAATTATATGTCTTTGTTAGCAGAAATAAATTTTTTGAATAAATTATCGAAGTTTTTTTCTCATTGTGAATGCTAATTAACTAGAAAATCAGTATGATGTACCAAATCATTCGATATTAGTAGGACTATATGAAGATTGTCCGAGTTACTAGGGGAAACAAAACATGAGCTTGGCTAGGAAAACCCGGATCTTCAGGCCGGCCCTGTCTGTGACGGCCATTATCCAATGCATATGACTAAATTGTCGAGTGACAACTTCTCATTTATGATGGTCATAATCGCTTACTTAAGCTGTCATCTGTGACGGCCATGTGTCGTAGGTGACATGTGTAAGTAGCCCTATTGTGATGACTATTGCGACGTCATTTGACCGTCTCCATCACTGAATCCATCTTTCCTGTAGTCATTAACAAGAAGCTGAGTCAGAATACAGGAAGGTTTAACGGTAATGAAACGTCAAACTAGTTTCTGCATAAAAACATCTTATATGGGATCGTTGTGAACTTCATAATATGTATCCAAATACTAAATATAAATATTTTAAGCAGTATCAAAATGACCTCAAAACCTTAAGAACAGAATGATGCTGCTGGTTTTCGGTGCAGAGCAACAGGTGTGAGTTCTTGTAATTTGTAGAGTGGGAGGCGCAGGTCTCAACCGTAGGTCCGGTCAGTTTATGGAGGTCAGCTCAAAAGTGCCGCTGGTTGCTGGCCAATCTGAACACCTGCAAAAGGCATAGAAACACCGGGAGAAATCCCGGTAACCAGCCTTCCGACGATCTAGTCAGTTACTGGATAGTGAAAGGAAGCTAGGTTTTAGGTGAAAATCTTTGATTACTTCTCTCGGGGGGGGGGGGGGGGGGGGGGGGTATTTATAGGTAGAGTAAATGGGTAGATGATCCTAATGGACCAGGTCAAGCCCGTTTGCCTGTGGGCCTGAAGCTGCAGAAGGCCCTTTGGATCCATTGACATGATGATCTGAGATGGCAAATATTGAAGAGATCTGATGGCCCTGATTGGGCCACATCACTTATACCCACATCATAATCCCCCCACTCCTTGAGGGTTGTGCGCATCAGCCGTTAAGGAGTAATCCATTCTTCTAAGAAGATCGGAGGAGAGTTTGTTTGTTTTTTTTTGCGAAGATGAGATAGTGAGGTACTGGAACAAGTGTTTTGGGTCGGGGCTGAGCCGAGCTTGGTGGGTCGGTGCCGAGCGCTTCGAGTGAGGCGCTTTTTGAGAGGGAGTTCTATGCCTGCTCGAGGTACTTATCGAGCTCCGAGCTTGGGGGTCAGTGTTGAGCGCTTCGAGCGAGGTGCTTTGTGAGAGGGAGTTCTATGCCAGCTCGAGGTACTTGCCGAGCTCCGAGCTCGGGGGTCGGTGCCGAGCGCTTCGAGCGAGGCGCTTTGTGAGCGCGTTGTGTGCCTGCTCGAGGTACATGCCGAGCTCTGAGCTTGGGGGTTAGTGTCGGAGCTCGGTGCTGAGAGCTTCAAGCGAGGCCTTTTGTGAGAGGGAGCTCTATGCCTGCTCGAGGTTCTTGCCGAGCTTCGAGCTTGGGGGTCGGTGCCGAGTGCTTCGAGCGAGGAATTTTGTGAGAGGGAGCTATATGCCTGTTCGAGGTACTTGCCGAGCTTCGAGCATGAGGGTCGGCTCCGAGAGCTTCAAGCGAGGTGCTTTGTGAGCGAGTTGTGTCCCTGCTCGAGGTACATACCGAGCTCCAAGATTGGGAGTCAGTACCGAGCGCTTCGAGCGAGGCGCTTTGTGTGAGAAAGATGGTTGCCTGCTCGAGGCACATACCGAGCATCGAACCTGATCGCCTTGCTTTAGGCGCCTCTTGTGAGAAAGCTGGCTACCTACTCAAGGCACATGCCAAGCATCGAGCTTGGGGGTCGGTGCCGAGCGCTTCGAGCGAAGCGCTTCATGTGAGAAAGCTGGCTGCCTGCTCAAGGCACATGCTGTAACACCCCTTACTTTTCAAAAGTGTATATAAAAATCTATATTATATATATATATATATATATATATATATATATATATATATATATATATATATATATATATATATATATATATATATATATATATATATATATATATATATATATATATATATATATATATACTAGGTTTGCTCGTTAACACGTGCCTACGGCACGTCTTCGACGGAATGGTGCACCTTGTTTAATCATATAAAATAGTTTTGGAGGTCCAGCAAATTAATTGAAGTAGCAAACATAGAGCAAAAAACATATTATATAATTTTTTTGAATTATTTTAAAAGTTTTTAAAGTTTTAATTTTTTTTAGTTTTTTCATTTTTAATTTTTAAAAAAATTTTATTTTCTTAATTTTTTGAATAGAAGAGGGAGGGAGAGAGAGAGAGATGGAGAAAAAATAATAATAAATATAGGAGTTGTTTTAGGTGGGAAATTTGAATTTGAGTTTTGGGGAAAAACTTTTGGGGAAAAAATATGTTTTGTGAGGATAGATCTGGACCTTTGATTTTTGGGGATTGAAAAAGAGCCACTTGATAGCTTTCTTTGTGTTTTATTATATATATATATATATATATATATATATATATATATATATATATATATATCTCAACATATATATATGTTGATATATAAAGTTGGCTGATTTGGTAAATATGGTGAAAGGAATATAATGAATGGTATTATTAATGAGGGGGCCCACTTGGTTTGAAAGAAACAGCAAAAGAGTTCTTTCTGTGTGAAAGAATGCTGGTGACGTCATCATCACCAAGAAGGGGCCCATGTGAAAGAAAAGGTCTCGGATGAGAGAGAGAACAGGGAAAGGTAATTGAATATTGTCCCATATCGGGATTGCACATAAAATAAATAATATATAAATATAATAGCCTATGATCAAGAGTCACCAATCCGGTTAATCACCTTTTGAGAGGCAGTCCGTGGTGGGCAGTTATACTATACTATAAATAATTATGTGTGTAACACTCCGTAGTTTTCAAAAGTGTGTGTGTGTGTGTGTGTGTGTGTGTGTGTGTGTGTGTGTGTGTGTATATAGGGAAAGGCTCCGTTGCACACCAGCCCAGTGTGCAAGCTCGTGCGCACTGCATGTAGACCGTCCGATCTTCTTGATCCAGATCCAACGGATCAGATTCCCTCCCGCTCATCTATTAATGAGGAGGGGGTATAATCGAAATTTCACCCCCCCCCAAAACACTCAACTGCGTACTTCTCAATCTCTCTCAATCTCTCTTCTCCTCCTTTTCGATTTTAGAAAACCAAAAAAAACCCTACCCCCAAAATCGTCTCCTTCCTCGACGAACGATCGATCGGAAATTATCCCGCTCACTGCGTACTTCTCAATCTCTCTCAATCTCTCTTCTCCTCCTTTTCGATTTTAGAAAACCAAAAAAAACCCTACCCCCAAAATCGTCTCCTTCCTCGACGAACGATCGATCGGAAATTATCCCGCTCACTTCTCAATCTCTCTTCTCCTTTCCCAAATTATCCCGCTCATCTCCTTCCTCCTTTTCAATTTTAGAAAAGAAAACCCTAGCCCCAAGATCGTCTCCTTCCTCCTCCAACGATCGGAACCCATCGACCGTTCTCATCTCTTTCTCCCACATTCCTCTTCGCTACTGAAGGTAATCCCTTTTTTTCCCCCTTTTTTTTGTTTTTTTTCTGTTGTTGCTGTTGATAATGTTGGGAAAAGATGTTGTTGCTGTTGATAATTTACCCTTTTTTCCCCCCCTTTTTTTTGTTTTTTTTCTGTTGTTGCTGTTGATAATGTTGGGAAAAGATGTTGTTGCTGTTGATAATTTTGGTTTGAAAAATGATAATTAAAGTTTTTGTCGAAATTAAATCCGAAATGGACATCTTGGCTATGGTTATTGAACGTAATGAAATTCAAGTATATGGAGTTGTGGGATTGATTGGTGGATTGTTGTTGTCTCTGTTGTTGTTTCTGGCTTTCTTCAAGCACTATTGTACTTCGTTGTTGTGTGTAGTGTTGAAAAAATTGTATTTTGTAGTAGTTATATTTTGCGGAACTTGTATGTTGTGCTTGGCTGGATGTAATCCTGTAAATTAAGAACATCTCTTTTATTGTATTGGTATATATATGTTGTGCTGGATTCTCCTCCTTCTTTTCCTTTCTTTCATGTAAGAGGACAATGGGTGACTTTTGAAATGAAATATGGTGAACCCTATATAAAAGAATGACTCTTGTTGATATTGGTATTGGTATTTGTATTTTTATTTTATTGTATTGGTATTGTTGATATTGGTGTTGGTATTGGTGTGGTGATTGGCTATACAACCAATCACCACACCAATATAAGTTATTTATCAGTTATTGGTGTGGTGTGGGAAAAAGTTGGATTTGTTGGTGGTGTTGTTGTTTTCTATTTAAGGGAATGGTTCTTTTATCAAATGTGCAAATTATATTAGGTTGTTTGAATGAGTAACAAAAATTGTAAATCTCATCTTCAAATAAACCAAATTACCAGGCTTCTGTAGGACTCTGTGTATAAAGAGTAACACTGTTGCTATACCATTTGTGCCTTACATATTCAATACTATTGTAGTACATTCTCACTGCACTGTATAAATTCCTAGAAATACAAGAGGCAATGAGAATACTTGACACTAGGTAGTGGATAGTGCAACACATCTTTATCATTTACCAAATGGAAGTATAAATTCAAACTTTTTACTGGTCAATACGAATTGTAATCTCTAACAATAATTGTGTTATTTGTTAAGCTTTCTCTGGTTGTAACTACATTTTCTAATGGTTAACAGGTCAAATGCTCTATTTGTGACCTTCCTTTATATGGCTGTTTAAATGTTTGATCATAAATAGTTAGTTCTGTTTGTGTAGAAATTGGCCATCGCTTTGGTGTATATATTGTTTTCAATTGCAAACCTTGACATTTCATAATTATCCAAATTTTAGGTGAAGTATCACAAGGGATGGAGGTCCCAAGTATCTTGGATTTCTTTCATATCTTTGTTTGCAAAGAATAATCATGGTGAACCATTACGTTTGAACTTCACCGCTGGAAGAAGCAGAAACTGAAGAAGCAGAAATTGAAGTATTTAGGTGAAGTATTTAAGGGAATGGTTCCCTTATCAAATGTGCAAATTACAATGAGACGAGAAAACACATCATCCAGCAAGAAGAAGCAGAAACTGAAGCGAACAAGAAGAAACTGAAGCAACAGCAGAGGCACCCCCACAAAACACATCATCCAGCTTACAATGAGACGCTTACAATGAGACGAGATACTAAGCTCAAAGAACATAACAACAAAAAACAGCAATAATACCTCAATAACCACAACTCAGAGTCCATAAATCAACCTCACAATCCTTTACAGTCACTATGATCCAGGGATAACAATTATAGGTTGGTATCTTCATATGCAAGTCTGAAATACAGACCATTGCCAAATAGCATCATGTGAACTAGTAGTAAAGACTTGCCATCAGTAAAAGCATTGGCTATCTGAAAGTGATTCAGAAAATAATAACCAAGTGACACATACACCTGATTCAGAATGCAACTCTCAGGTGCCGAGTTATTATATACAAAAAATACAAGATCTTAAAGTGTGGAAACAAGCTAGTTCAACAACATATTAAACTCTGGGACTGAAATATTCCAGTAACCATCACATTTGTCTAAGGCAACCAAACTTGAACTGAATAAGTATTACATAAAATATAGTCACTAATAGAACTGTTCAAAAAACATCACAAAGCACTGGACATACCACATCCCAGTGAGATACATAAGCCCAAAAGAGTTGAGTAACTTAGAATCTGATGACAGCTGTGCTTCCAAATTGACCCTAACTGGCCCTAACGTCTACGGCTGTGCTTCTTGCTCTTCCTCCGACTATTTTTATCATCTGAATCACTATGAATCTGATGATCTGTAGCTCGAACTGCTATCACCTGAAGATTCATCAGAACCAGTCACTGAAGACTCACTGTCTGTCTCAAAAACAGAGGCCTGACTGTAGCATATGAATATACCTCTTCTTCCTAATATCCTCATTAACATTCTTTTCATAGCTGACTGAAAAAGAAAAAAAATAGCGTTAGATGAATTTCCTACTAGTTTAATAGATAACATAAAGTAATTTTACATAACAGGATGATTATTGTTCTTGAAATGAATTTAAGTAGGCTCAGAATTAGATTTAATTCACAGACTGCGATGGTGTAGCAACATTTGGCTGCAGTTGAACTGCCACGCCAAAATAGCTGTAACAATCACTCCCGATCAGGTTTTACCACAATTTTAATTAAATGCATCCCCATTTCCAAAGGGTCCACATTAACCAAAAGGAAACCATCAGACAGTGTGCAGAATCAAACAATGCAATCAAAAACTTTCCAAAAACAATGTATCAGCCAACCCAGTATGCAGCCCGTACAGGGAAACTTTCATTTGTACACCAGCCCAGTATGCACACTAGCCCAGTGTGCAAGAACATGCAATGCTGTAAAGTTGTACTGAATATACAATTTGTATATTCATTACAACTGAATATACAAATGTAACTTAACAAAAATTCAACTATCAGCCGAAATGAAAGCTTAAGGGGATAACAAAAATCCAACTTTCAGCATATGAATCAACTATCAGAACAAAAATTCCCATTGCAAACCCCCACATTAACAAATGAGAGGGAGTGAATCCCTTCCGTTGTATGGGGATCAAAATGGATGTATATGATCGGACGGTCTACAACCAGTGCGCACTGGATTGCACACTGCGATGGTTTAGAATGCAAGAAATTCATCACCGCCTATCAAATCATCCCGTACCAAATAATAAAAGTAGGGTATCAATAGTTACCAAAGCAAACAACTGAATGAAATACTTCCCTAGTTGACACTATCGTGAGAATCCTCGTGAGAATCCTCGGAACTATTCTCAGTAGATGAATTCACATCATCTTCGGCGAATGCACGCTTGCCACTGAAAATTGAAACAAATTGTGTGCAACCTTCACCTAACTCCATACCTGAAACAAATTCGGAAAGAGGTGTTAATTTCGAAATGTCCATTTCGGATTGCACTTCCTAGGTTTAACTCTCATATAATCAAGAGGTCCATTTCTGTTTTAATTTCAACAAAAACTGTAAAAGTTATTTTCACAAATCAAAATCAGAAAGAACATCTTGATTATCAACAGCAACAACAGAAAAAAAAAAACCAAAAAAAAAGGGGAAAAAAAGGGTAAATTATCAACAGCAACAACATCTTTTCCCAACATTATCAACAGCAACAACAAAAAAAACAAAAAAAAGGGGAAAAAAAGGGATTACCTTCAGTAGCGAAGAGGAATGTGGGAGAAAGAGATGAGAACGGTCGATGGGTTCCGATCGTTGGAGGAGGAAGGAGACGATCTTGGGGCTAGGGTTTTCTTTTCTAAAATCGAAAAGGAGGAAGGAGATGAGCGGGATAATTTGGGAAAGGAGAAGAGAGATTGAGAAGTGAGCGGGATAATTTCCGATCAATCGTTCGTCGAGGAAGGAGACGATTTTGGGGGTAGGGTTTTTTTTGGTTTTCTAAAATCGAAAAGGAGGAGAAGAGAGATTGAGAGAGATTGAGAAGTACGCAGTTGAGTGTTTTGGGGGGGGGGGGGGGTGAAATTCCGATTATACCCTCTCCTCATTAATAGATGAGCGGGAGGGAATCTGATCCGTTGGATCTGGATCAAGAAGATCGGACGGTCTACATGCAGTGCGCACGAGCTTGCACACTGGGCTGGTGTGCAACGGAGCCTTTCCCTATATATATATATATATATATATATATATATATATATATATATATATATATATATATATAAAAAAAGTTAGCTGATTTGGTAAATATGGTGAAAGGAATATAATGAATGGTATTATTAATGTGGGGGGGGGGGGAGCACTTGGTTTGAAAGAAACAGCAAAAGAGTTATTTCTGTGTGAAAGAATGCTGGTGACATCATCATCACCAAGAAGGGGCCCATGTGAAAGAAAAGGTCTCGGATGGGAGAGATGACAGGGAAAGGTAATTGAATATTGTCCCATATCGGGATTGCACATAAAATAAATAATACCTGTAGTGGGCAGTTGTACTATACTATAAGTAAATTGTTTTCTAAATTGTATAAATTGTCTGAGCTCGGGGCAGGGGCATTACACATGCCAAGCATTGATCCTGTTGGCCTTGTTTTTAGGAGCCTCTTGTGAGAAAGCTGGCTTCCTGGTTGAGGCACAGGCCGAGCATCGAGCCTGATGGCCTTGCTTTTAAGCGCCTCTTGGTAAGAAATCTGGCTGCCTTATCGAGGAACATGTCGAGCGTCGAGCCTTATGGCCTTGCTTTTAGGCACCTCTTGATGAGAAATCTGGTTGCCTGCTCGAGGCACATGTTGAGCGTCGAGTCTTATGGCCATGCTTTGAGGCACTTTTGGTGAGAAAGTTGGTTGTGCCGAGCATCGATCCTTATGGCCTTGCATTTAGTCACCTCTTGTGAGAAAGCTGGCTGCCTTCTTGAGGCACATGCCAAGCATCGAGCCTTATGGCCTTGCTTTAAGGTGTTTTTGGAGAGAAAGCCAGCTGCCTGCTTGAGGCACATGCCGAGCGTCGAGCCCTGGTGGCTGATCAAAAGTTTGGTTCTTTATTAGCGAGCTCGAAGTATATGCAGAGGTTCGAGTGTTCTGGACTTTTGAGGAAAATTGGACTTGGAGTGAAGTTGCGCTGTGTGTGGACCACTCCTGTGGTGACACGTGTGATGTTAACGTCAGGTTTGCAGATATCAAGGAGTCGCTAGTTTTGCGGAAATCGAGGGGTTGTTGGGTTTAGTATATATCCCCTACCCCTTTCTCCTTTTTCGCTTTAGCTTTCTCTCTCTCTTAAGTCCCCAAGCTTTTCTCTCTAGCACAGTGTAGTAACCGGTGGTAAACTTTTCATCAGCTTTCGACACTTTTACAAAGTAATTTCATAATGTTGATGGCTCAGTCCGGTTCGTCGGCTTCTACCTCGATTCGGTGCGATGACCCGTGTCTCTCTGACTCCACGTCTTGGGAGAAAAGAGAGACGGTTTATGACGTCCAGCCACTCTGCAGCAGAAAATCTTTCGTGGTGGAGTTGAGCGACTCAGAAGGGAGTGTGCGCATTGAGGAGGAGGGTGATGAAGTGTTGGGCAGAGTGGAGGAGGACGAGGTAGTTGATGAAGCTGAGGAAGATGAGGCAGTTGAGGAGGCGGAGGAAGATGATGTAGTTGAGGTCGACCCCTCAGAGGACCCCCAATTGGCGCCTTTGACGATGCCTTCCCCCTTCCCCTAAAGGGCCCCTGTGTCCGATGGAAGAAAATGAAGTGGACTTTGCCGAATAGTCCGGATGGGACTGCTCCAGTAATCAAGCATGCAATTCCCTTCCTTCGGCAGTCGAGCTCGATTAGAATGTATCCGGATGATGTAGAGGAACTGGGTTGGTATGGTGTGCAACCGTCTTCGCCAGGTCAAACGAAGATCTCGATGGATAAAACACCAACTGTTTTGACTGCGGATGATCTTCTGGTTATCCGAGCCAGTTACTTCATCGGTCCGGAGTACGAGATGTTGATCCCTAACCCTTGACTCCGAACCACGGATAACTTGGCTCCGTGCTTCTGTGTGTTCCTCGTGGATGCGTTTACGTCAGGCTTGTGTCTGCCCATCCACCACTTTATCCAGAAGGTCTTGTCATGGACGTTGTTGAGTGCTATGCAATATGGGCCGAACTCTTGGAAGCAGCTCATGTGTTTCATGCTGCTCTGCAAAGAGAGGGGAGTGTCGCTAAGGTTGAAGTACTTCCTAGCTATCTTGGGCATCAGCTCGTCGGGCGAGTACAAAGGGATCTACTACATCTCGCCCCACCAAGGAAGGAAGGTTGTTCATAGTCACCCGGACTCGATAAAGGGGTGGAAGGGGAAATACTTCGTCATCTGGAGTCAGACACCCTGGGCGATACCGACGAAGTAAAACTTCTACAAGCCCAATCTTAAGGGTCCCCAAAAAGCCGATCTGACAGCAGAGGAGGGGCGGATGTCGACTGGATATGTGCGAGCAACAGCATCGGTTGACCGAATGTGATGGAGAGGCATCTGTCTTGGATCGCATTGAGCCCTGTTAATTATAGTATGTCTTTCGTTGCATTTTATTCAAGTTATTTTCTTCGTCTTATGCCTTTACCTTTCTTTTGCAGATATTGATGATGCTGAGATCGCCGAGTGGAAGGCCTTGCTAAAGAAGAAGAAAGCCAAATGGGCCGAAAGGGAGAAGTAGGGGAAGGTCTCTTCGGGGGGTTCCGAAGAACCTTCCCAACCGAGGCCTAAGAGACAGAAGACTCGGAGGGTCCCCGGTGCTCCCGGTTCTTCCAAGACAGCCCCGAGCTCAAGTAACCTGAAGGTTACTGAGTTCGTGAGGGGTAGGCTCCCTTCCATCAATCCGGAGTCCCAGGAGGTCCTGGGCGACGTGGGGCTCCGACCGTGGTCCCCTGACTGGACCGTCTGGGTCGCCGACACCCTATCTGAGGGTCTAGTGGCGATCGAGGTTGTTGAGAAGCTCGCTCCGCCTCGGGACCAAGCCTCCATGGAGTGTGATACCATCAAGTCCATCTATATGAGGTGGGTTCAGGCGAGCGTGCAGGTAACTATTATTCCCATATGCTTTCCTTCCATACTTTTTTTTGTTCCAAGTCATATTCCCTCAGCTGTAGGCATGCATGGCGGGTGCCCAGGTGATGAAGCTGCATCACCGGGAGCTGAAAAGGGAGGTGAGGAACGCTTAGCGCTATGAGCGCGAGATGAAGGACCTCAAGTTGAAGTTGTTGGCGGCCGAGTCTCATAACTAAGCTCTTCAGGTCGTCCTAACTTCCCAGACCGACACCAGCCTGAGGAGGGAGGGCTAGCTGAAGAAGGCAGTGGCCCTTGAGATAAAGAAGATCAAGTAGATCGACATGGACAAGGTCATCGAGGCCCAGGATGAGGTCTATGCCCTGGTGATCAGGCACGTCAAGTATTACCACCCCAAGTTGGAGGTCGATCATTTCAACTATGACATGAAGCTGCCTGATCATCTGCCGACTCCCAGAGGTGGTGGAGATGAAGATGTTGCCGATCCCAACCCTAATGTTGGGGCAACCGTCGACGAAGAGGTTTGCCTGCCTTCCGAACAACAGCTTCTGTATTTGTTTTTCCCCCTTTCTTCTTTATATTTTGTAACTGCTAAACATGGACGGGCCACCGCATGCTTGTATAAAATTTTTGAGTAATGAAAAGTTTTTCTTTTTGTTCGAACCTTTTGACTTGGATTTTTTGGGGATTTTTAGGCGTAGTCAGCCATGTAAGATTTCGTGAAATTAGCCAAAAGTATATATGACTCGGAATGATGTTTCTTTTGTCTCTGCCAGATGGATGCGACCTCGGGGACAGGCCCTGTTCGTGCCGAGATGCTCCGGCTAAGGGGTCAGGTCACAACACTAGAGTCCGCACTTACCCAGTACCGCAAAGAGGCTTACGACTCGTAGGTGGTCGAAGTCCAAGCCGAGGGGCGAGGACGTGAGGGATTGAGAAATCCCTCGTAGGTGGTTGAAGTTGAGTTTCGACATGTTTACACATTTTGGAAAGAAATTTCATTGTTTTTGTACAAGTTTACAATGAGGTACAACATAAAAGATGCATAGTGCCTATCACAATTTCGGTGAACATATTTTCTCGCGGAATTTGATAAGATGCTCCGCATTCCAGGGTTTCTTGACTGCCTTGCCCCACAGGTCTTCGAGTCGGTATGTGCCTGGACGTACCACTTGCAAGACCTTGTACGAGGCCTCCCAGTTTGGTGCTAGTTTTCCTTTGTTACTGGGATCGGAAATAGCAAGCTTCCTGAGCACGAGGTCGCCTTCCTTAAGGTTGACAGGATGGACCTTTTTTATGCAGATTCTCTCGACTCGCTGTTGGTATATAGCTCGTCGGATGGAGGATCTCTCATGAATTTCATCGACCAGGTCCAAGTTGGCCCTGAGGTCGCTTGAGTTGGATTCCTTATTGAAGCCCATGATCCGAGGCGAAGGGGGCTCGACCTTCAGTGAGATGACAACCTCTGTCTCGTATGTCATATTGAACGGGGAATCACTCGTAGGAATTCTTTTGGTTGTTCGATACGACCATAAGATGCTGGGTAACTCATTAACCCACAATCCTTTGAGAGATTGGTCTAATCATTTTTTGAGGCCAATAAGAATTTTGTAGTTGGCATTTTCTGCTTGGCCATTAGAATGGGGATGAGCTATTGATGAGAACCACTACTGGATTCTGAGGTCATCGTAGAATTTTCAAAAAATTTTGCCTGCAAATTGAGTCCCATTATCGGTGATAAGCAAGCGCGGGATACCAAACCGACAGATTATGTGCTTCCAGAAGAATCGTTGGGAGTGGTGCTCAGTGATTTTGGCTAGGGGTTCGGTTTTGATCCATTTGGTGAAGTAGTTGATGGCCACGATAAGGAAACGTCTTTGGCCTGTTGCATTCAGAAATGGGCCGACCAGGTCCATCCCCCACATGGCGAAGGGCACTAGGCTGGTCAGCGACATGAGTTTGGCTTAGGGCAAGTGTCTGATCGAGGAGAATCTCTAGTAGGGTCCACCCTTAACGAGATCACGGGCGTCTTGCAGTTTAGTCAGCCAATAGTACCCGTGGTTGAGCACCTTCCTTGCGAGCAACCTACTGTCCATATGGCACCCTCCAATTCCCTCGTGTAACTCTTTCAGAGCATACCTCGCTTCTTCGGGACTTAGACATCGGAGGTATGGTCTGCCGTCCACCGTGGTGTATGAACATTCGAAGATGATATTTTTAATTAAGGTGAACCTTTACGACCGAACCCTTATCTTCTTAGCCTTTTTGGAGTCTTCAGAAAGTTGGCCTTCTGCCAGGAACTTGTGGATGTGATTCTCGATGCCAGGAACTGCCAGGAATTATGCGGCTGCATGCCCGCATTGAGGCATACACCCTCGAGCTTCTCGATGCTTGGCTCGTAGAGGATCTCGATGAGGACTGTGTGGTCGAGGCCCCTCAAATGATGATGAGGCGAGCTTGCACAAGGCGTCTGCCTGACTATTCAGTTCCCTGGGTATCCGCTCTACCGAGGCATGCTCAAAGGCTTCCAGGATGAGTTTGACGCGCGCCAAGTATCGGACCATCCGATCATCACGTGCTTCGTAATCCCCTAAAATTTGGCTAACCACGAGCTGAGAGTCGCTGAAGGCCCTTATCCTTCTTGCTCCCGTATTGAGGGCCAATGTGAGTCCGGTGATCATTGCTTCGCATTCCGCCTCGTTATTAGAGGCCTGGAAATTGAGGCGTAAGGAATATTGGAGGACAAAATCATCGGGGCCACAAAGTATGATGCCAGCTCTGCTTTTGCCCTCGCAGGACGATCCATCTACATAAATCTCCTAAGTGGGATCCTGTTCTGGGATCTTGGGTGCTTCAGAAATGGTACACTCTGTGATGAACTCTGCGAGGGCTTGCCCCTTCATGGCTATCCGGGGTTGGTAGCTGATGTCGTATTGGCTCAGCTCAATCGACCATTTAATCAGTCACCCAGACTTTTCAAGCTTGTTGATGACGAGCTTAAGCGGCTAATCCGTTAGCACTTGAATGGAGTGTGCTTGAAAATACGGCCGCAATTTCCGAGCTGCCATCACCAAGGAGTAAGTGACTTTCTTCATGCGAGCATATTAGAGCTCCGCCTCGTGCAGGAATTTGCTGACCTAATAGATCAGTTTCTGGACCCCATCTTCCTCCCTGATAAGTACGACACTGAGCGCATGTTCAGATGCGGCAAGATAGAGGTAGAGTGGCTCGCCCGATTTTGGTTTGCTGAGGAGCGGGGGGTTGGCCAGGTAGGACTTCTGCTGGTCGAAGCCTGTTCTAGGGGTTCTCCCCATTCGAAGCCTTTAGCCAACCAAAGGGCTTTGAAGAATGAGAGTGAATTTTCACCAGATTGTAAAAGAAAATGGCCGATTGCCGCCAGACAAACCGTGAGCCTCTGGACCTCTTTGACATTCCTCGGAGGGGCCATGTCCATTATGGCCTGGATCTTCTTAGGTTCACCTCAATGCCCCACTCGCTGACCCCGAACCTGAGGAATTTCCCCAAAGTGATGCCAAATGTGCATTTGGAGGGGTTAAGTCTCATGTTGTGGGACCTTAGGACTTCGAAGGGTTCCTCAAGATCAGTGACGTGGTCTTGGCCTCTTCAGATTTTAATGAGCATGTCGTCGACATAGACCTCCATATTCAGACATATTTGCTCATTGAGCACCCAATTGAAGAGTCTTTGGTAGGTAGCATCGGCGTTCTTCAGCCCGAAATGCATGACCCGGTAACAGTAGAGGTCCTGGTCGGTCATGTAGGTAGTTTTGGGGATGTCAGGAGGAACATTCTGATTTGGTTATAACCTGAGAAGGCATCCATGCAGCTCAACTGTTCATGGCCAGAAGTCGCATCTATCAAGGCGTCGATGCTCAGAAGGGGGAACGGGTCTTTGGGGCATGCCTTATGAGGTCTGTGAAATCTATGCATATTCTCCACTTCCCACTTGGTTTCTTCACCATTACAACATTGCTAACCACTTGGGATAGCTGACTTCCTAGATAAAACGAACGGAGAGGAGCTTGTTCACTTCTTCTTTGGTCGCCAACTGCCTTTTGGGGGTGAATTTGTGGCGCTTCTGTTGGATGGGCTTTGAATCCAGCAGACACTATGTCGGTGCATAATGAGATCTTCTGATATTCCTGGCATATCTGAGGGTGTCCAGGCGAAAATATCAATATTCTGCTTGATGCAGTCAGTGATTGCCAGTTTTAGGTCTGGGCAGAGGGACTGGTTAACTCGGAACCACTTAAATTTATCCTCCTGGGTGAAGGGGATTTCTTCCAATTGGTCGACGGGCTCATAGCCTAATGAGTTTCTGTTAGACAGAAGTTCGACTGCTTCAAGGGAAAAACACCTCCTCCTACAACAGCCATGTAGCAGGACCTGGCCGATTCTTGACTACCTCGGACCACGCCGACTCTGTGGTCGGTAGGGAACTTCATTTTCAGGTGGTATGCAGAGGGTAACGCTTGAAGGGAACAGAGGCCGGGCCTGCCCAGGATCACATTATAGGCAGCTTTGACAATGACCACCATGAAATCCATGGCTTCTGTTCAGATGTTCAGGACTGTTCCAGCTGTGACATCGATCATGATTATCCCCTCGATCTGTACCGAAGTGCCTGAAAACCCATGCAACGTGTATCCTGCCGGCTTCAGTTTTTCTTATGGGAGTTTGAGTGCTTTGAATGCGGTAAGGAACATGATGTTCACAGAGCTCCCATTGTCCACAAGGACGCGGCGGACCTTATTGTTCGCCATGGCGAGGTAGATTACCAGTGTGTCACAATGTGGCAGGTGGATGCCCTCCAGATCATTGTTGGAAAATGACACAGCCAGTCCTTGGCTACTGGGGGTGCGTGATCATGGACAGAGTTAACCTCCCTTAAGAAGGCCTTGCGGGAGGTGTTCGATGCTCCCCCCATGGGCCCACCGTGGATGCAGTGTAGGATGGCTGGCTCCAGGGCCTCATCCGTCTCGAGGTCCATCTCGGAACACCGACCGATCGCTCGAGGAGGGGGAGAAGCCCTCTGGTCTCATTGATTAGTTCGAGTGAATTCCCTCGGATAATCCCTTTGGATGAGGGTCTCGATCTCATTTTTAAGAGCGCGACACGTATCAGTCTCGTGCCCGTGGTCCCGGTGGAATCGACAATAAAATATATGGTCCCATTTTTTGTTATTGTTAGGCCGAGGAAGGTGGTGGACGATTCCCTTGTCTTCGATCTCCATGAGGATGGCCGCCCCAATGTGAGTTAGTGAGGTGAGCTTTTCCAAGCGAGGGACCAGAGGAGGTTGTGTCTGACTGAGGGGATCTTTTTGAGACTTCATGGGCTCTGGGCCATCTACCTTCCTCTTCCCCTTAGCGAGGGCTCCTGTCAGACCTTCGAGGTGTAGAGCTTCTTCGCGAGGGAGGCCTTCAACTGGCCAAGGCGAACGTTATGTCGGAACGCCGCGGATGTGACACCAGAATCGCGGGAAGAGAATGCCTTGGCCTCGGTGGTGAACCTCCGCACAAAGTCCCACAGGGATTCCCCCTCCTTCTGTTTGAGGTCCGAAGTGAGGCGCTCGTCTTCTCGACCTTGCGGCTAGTCACAAAGTTGGCAAGAAAGTTTACCTCGAGCTGTTCAAAAGAGAAGATCGAGTTAGGAGCAAGCTTTGAGAACCATTTCCTTGCCAGGCCATGCAAAGTGGCATGGAACGCTCGACAGAGAAGAGGATCCGATGCGCTGTGAATCGTTATCAGGGTTTTGAACCCCTCCATGTGATCAGCTGGATTAATCTCTCCATCGTATGTCTCGAACTGAGGTAGTCAGAAATTCCTCGGGATCGAGGTGTCAAGAATTTGAGCAGAGAATGGGGGTCCGGTAGGATGGTACCCCCGACTTGATTGACCACCACCTTCGTCGATCCGGGCAAGGCGATTCTCCATATCCTTTAGTCGCCTAAGAACAGCGTCATCCCTCCTCGGTGGTCGTGTAATACAGAATAAGATAAAATATTTTTATTATATATATATATATATATATATATATTCTCCATATCCTTTAGTCGCCTAAGAACAGCGTCATCCCTCCTCGGTGGTCGTGTAATACAGAATAAGATAAAATATTTTTATTATATATATATATATATATATATATATATATATATATATATAGGGAAAGCTTCGGTTGAGCACTACTCTAGTGCTCACCGCGTGAACACTAGGCCTTCGGGTGTTCATATCGAAAATCCGAACCGTTCACATTGATCTACACATCTAAATTAGTCTAAATATGTAAAATCAAATCATTTGAAATTCATTTACCTATCCATTGAATTGTTACAAAATTGTATGGCTGAAAATTATTGTTTTTATAGTCACATGATGGATGGGCAAATGAATTTCAAATTATTTGATTTTACATATTTAGACTAATTTAGATGTGTAGATCAATGTGAACGGTTCGGATTTTCGATATGAACGCCCGAAGGCCTAGTGTTCACGCGGTGAGCACTAGAGTAGTGCTCAACCGAAGCTTTCCCTATATATATATATATATATATATATATATATATATATATATATATATATAAAATTTATTTTTAAACTAAAATGATACATGAATTGAATATGAATTGCACCTGTGCTTTAGGGGAAGGGTTAGGGTTAATTAGACCTAGGGTTAGGAAGTTAACCCTCATCTTGATAAACCATAGAACAAATCTTGATGAAGATCTAATGGTTGGAAATCCACCATGAAGAGTTTCTTCACGAATTTCCAAGAAGACTCATGAAGCTTCTAGTTTGTTGTGTTGGCACCATCTCACCCATCCACCTCCACTAACTCACTCCCCTCTCATCCTCACCCTACACAATTGGCTGGCCCAATCCCCCAAAACCATAGCCCTCCATTTCTATAAAACCCCACTCCATTCACATTCTCATTCTTTCATTTCATCTTGTTCTTTGTTCAAAAAAAAAAGAGAAAAGAAAAGAGAAGGAGAAAACAAAGGTGGGATTTTTTTAGTAATTGTAGTAGAAGAGTTGTAGTGCTAGTCAAGCTTCTACAAGAGCAAGTGTGCAAAGGAGGGATCTAGCAAAGCTTACAAGGAGTTCTCTTGCAAAACCAAAAATGTGGGTGATTCTCTAAAACTCTAAAAACTTAGTCTTTGTGTGTATGTGATTTTAGCATGTGGTAGTAGTTAAGAGAAGTATGGTTTCCATGTATGAATATTGACATGCTAAGAAAAAATTAGTTTGTATGGTAGAACTACTCTTTTCATGATTCTTTTGTGAAAAACCATGTATGTGATGTGTAGCTTAGGAATTTCTAGATCGCAAACGGCTTGGAATTTTGAACAACATTTTTTAGGACTTGTTGTAATATGGATCTAGAGCTCACATGATTTTTTTCATCATATTTGGAGTACATTTAGTAGCCCAAACACCAGATCCATTTTCGGACAGAAACAACTGAAAAAGCTGTTGTTTTGAGAGAATTTGTTATGCCTTTCAAAAATCATAACTCAGTATTGGTAGGTTTTTTATCTAAATTTTTTTCTAGATGCTCTTGTATGTGTCTACATCCATAGTCTTAAATTTCACATTTTTCTGAAATCGTTTGATGACTCAAAAAATTTCTAAGTTACAACTGGTCTGGACATTAGAGCTGAATCTGTCTGTCTTTGAGACTGAAGTTCATCTAGTCATAACTACTTGTGTGTGCATGATATTGAAATGAAATTTTTGCAGTATATGAGTCTACATCCTGATTCTAAAATTTTAGATTTTTTTTATGACATTTGATGAAGTTTCAAAAAAGAATTTTATATAGAAGTAAAGACCCTGTCTGAAAAATAGTAAAATTTTTGTGCTATGTTTGAAGGGTCATAACTCTCTGTGTAAGATGAATCTAGATTCAATTTTTGGACACAATGGAATGGTATACGTCTAGTTGCAGAATCTGAAAATTCATGAGCTTTGGACATAGGGTTGATTTTATATTGAATTTAGACTAGGCTGTATCCAGTACTTAGTTCAGATTGCATAGTTTATATACATTTGTATTTTTCTGGAGTAATGTGTGTGGAATTTGCAAAAAATAACTAACTAGAGACTTCGAGTAGAGACTCTTAGCTTTCCAAAAAGCTTAGATTCATGAAATTCCAAGTTGTGTAGTAATTGTTATGATTTTCGGAAGTACTGGACAAATCCAGTCTCCTTAAAATATGTCACTTTTGTGTGTTTGTGACCTTTCCTCAACTCCTAGTTTTTGATTGAGAGTTAGGGGTATTTTCTATACCCCAAATGTTTGTTGTTTTTGTGTCTTATGTTGATTAGGACATGGGTAGAGACTTGAACGTCATTTGAGTCATTGATCTTATCTAGTTAGTTGCCTATAACCGTTAGGCTAACATTGGAACTTCCCCCTCATTGATTAAAAGTGGCTAACTCGGGCATCGACGGAATCATAGAGGATGATCGCGGGCCGAGTTTGAGGACGAGACTTAAATAAAGGAAGTGGCGAGCAAGGTGATCACGTCACCAGGAGCCACAGGTTGGTAGACGGGAACTGGGTCTTCGTTAAGGGGACCACATGAGACTAGGTATAACGTAGACTATAGATCAATTGTGACCATACCCGTATAACATGTCCAGGTAGACTCAGTGTTAGTTAGGATTGTCGTCACCTATAAATTGCATTAGTTTTCTAGCGAACTAGTAGTCGGCTGTTGTACTCTCTTGTCATTAGGGATACGTGCTACAGTGCGTATCTTGCACTGTTAATTCCTGAAGAACCGTGGTAAGAACAGAAGGGGATTCTTGGTAGATAGGGGGCTTAGACCTTCGAGGCCTTCATGTTCTTATGTTAAGTGGACACGAATGGACCATGGGGCTGCTGTCCCATGGATCTTCGATGCCATAGATATGCTGTTGTGTATCTGTAAGATCGTCATGGCATTTGGCATGATCCAGACCGAATTGGGGCACTAATGGAAAACAGAGACACAACTGTGTTTGGCAATGGTAACTGCAGGATTCTCCAGCCACGATTGTATCTATCAGAAACAGGTGGAGTACAAGAGTAGGATACATGGCGGGGGTTCAAAACCTAAACTTGGAGACAACAGCTTGATTTGGAATGTATGTAGTATGGAATGCATACATTTTCAAAGTCTCGCTTGCATTAGATTAAGTACATCATGACCTGTGCATTAGATTACTAGGGCATGACATACACGGACACCTTTAACCCGATTCCACTTTCCATTTTTTAATCACTTTTCTTTTGCATTAACTCTTGATTTGTCTAGTTTGGAGATCGCTATTTTCATCAGCTTTGTGTCAGTAAAATTACTGACGTGCCCACTCTTTTAAGTGCTAGATTACCGACCCGTGGAGCCCAGGAAAGCCCAAGCCAAATGGTGCGTCCAAGCAATAGTATCAAGTGTTCTTTATTGACGTTTTATTGTTGTTGTTTTTTTGTAAACTCTAATTTGTAATTACTGGAACGTTGTATATTGTAACACTTGAACTTGTAACACATGGAATAAAATTTGTTTAAAATTTTCCTGTATTTTCCAGTATTATGACTGTTGAAGGAAAGATTCTGATTTGTGTCACGAATCACCAGTATAGGAAAGACTCAAGCCTACAGGTCGGGTCAAGCCGTGTGACTTGCTACCCAGGTTTCTTTCTTCCTGGATGGGATCATCGACTTGTAACATCCAGTATTTTTATTTTAATTAAAAATACATTTTTTAATTTTTGCACATATGATGCACGTGTTAATTTTTCCATCTTTATTTTTCTTACTCTCATTTATTATTTTAGCATACATGAGTCTTTTTATTAGCCTTTCATTAAACTCATGGACCTAAGAATAGATTCTAGCCCACTAGACTAATTAATTAGTTAATTAAAAAGCAAGCCCACAAGACAAGCCCATTAATTTTTGGTTGTGCATGGACTCACACATGAAATGTAACAACTTTTAATACACATATTAGAATTATAGGATTTTTTTATTTATTTGTGTGTGTGTGCGCACTAGTGCACAACACGTGCATGTAGAGAGAGAGAGATCGGTTGAGGGAGAGGGAGAGAGAGAGGCCAGGGGTTAGGGAGATGGAGAGTTGGAGAAAGTGGGAAAGTGGAAAGTTGAGTGGGTAGTTATTATGTGGTTGAAATTACATTTTAGCCCTTCATTTTGTCCTATAAATACCCCCTCTTTTCTTCTCATTTCACACCAAAACAAAACAAATCAAGAGAGGAAAAAGAAAGAGAGTTAGAGAGTGTTCTTGTTGCATTGGAGGCTTTTTGGGAGTGCTCTTGCTAGGAGGAGAAGGACTAGGTGTTGCTTGTTGGAGCTAGGAGTTGTGTCCCATCATCTTTGTTTGTAAATTCTTCATAAATGGTGGGTGATCTTGTGCTTTCTAAATGTAGGAAATGCATGCTAGTATGTTAAATGAGTAGTATAGATAAATTTGATGTGATAAATGTAGAAAAAATCCATGTTATTGCGTTGTGCCATGAATTGAAGAAATTTTGTTGTGATTAAGAAACTAATTGCCATCATGTTAGTTAGAAATAAGAAAATGAAACAATGAGTTATTGTCATGAACAAATATGCATGTTAATTTACAAATATCGAAATATATAATTGTATGAAAATTATTGAGACTTCCCTTGTGGTTAAAATGAATTTTAGTAAAGTTAAATTGGTACACATAGGTTCATTTAATTGTTTGTAAGAGATACAAATTGCTATTTTGATTAAATTGAGCTACTCTTCACACGGTAGAAATTTTCAATTGTGTGAACTTAGTGTTAAATTAGAATTCAGCATATCGTTCTCTGTGTTATTTTAGAGTGCGTAGGTTAACCGTAATTAATTGACGGAACCATATAAATTGAATGCACATATTTTTTTATAGATGAATCGGTGGAGGTTAAATAGTTGGGGACTTAAACTCCATATATGTTGTGATATGAGCAATGGCTCAGTGGGTAGGCGTTCGACTGCCTCTTAGTCGGCGTGGGTTCGAGTATTGGTGTCATTGAGTTGCTTTCAAAAAACATTTTCTTAAACTAAATGAATAGAAGAGTTTGGGTATTTAAAACCCCAGGTGTACTTCACTCACGTGGGCGCACTTGGCCCCTTGGCTTGGGCATTGGGCTTTCTCATTGTTGACCCTGGGTTCGAACCTTTGTGGGGGTCTCTGACTTTGTTTCTAAACCCTTTTTCCATATGTGAAGGCTCTGACATTGTTTCCAAACTTTTTAGAAAAAATGTGAAGGTTCTAACTTTGTTTCTAAACCTCTTTTCCAACATGTGAAGGCTCTGACTTCGATTCTAAAACTTTGTTATTTTTTTTATATGTTTCCATGGGGTATTTTTGAAAGTACTGGGAGTGTGAGAAGAACCTAATTAAAAGTGAAATGGAGATAATTAATAAATTGATGAATTTGAAAATTTATTCAAGAGTATGACCTTGATTATAAGAAGATTAATTTTTGGCAATGCAATTGATTTTTCTCTAAATGAGATTCTATGATTATTTAGGTTGAATAAGAATACTTGATGTAGTTTAAGAAACTATATGTGATTAAATTATGAGATTGAAGTGATTACTCTATATTATGAGTTCATGAAAAGAAATGTTATTTTTTTTTGAAAGAATTGAGAATAAGTGAATGAATGAATTAAGAATGATGCAAAAGTAAGAGATTGATTAAGTTTAAGATAAGAATACATTGAGTTTAATACATGATTATTGAAGGGTATGTGTATCCATGGATTCTTGTACATGAAAGGTTGTGATCAAGAGTTTAGTGAGACCTCGGGTATCGGCATTGTTGAATAAAAAGATTTGGGATATATTTTTGAGATATGGCTGTGGACCTATCTCGGTATTTGTGATTAAGTCGGGGAGGGGGTAAAACTAACTCTAGGTATGATAATTTGTTCATATCTTGAACTTAAGAACTAGGCACTAAGAGAAGATGTAGTAAACTTAGGCAAACGTAAGTGTGGCACTCTATATAGTTGGACGGTGTACTCCGGGACTATAGACCCAGTCGGGCGGTATACTTCGGGACTGAGGTTGCTTAGATGGAGACGAGCTTTTATTTTAAATCTGGGACTATGCTTAGTCGGGTGGATAGTTTGCCGTACTCCAGTGTATATACGTATACCGGTGCTAGAGGGGCACTTGCGGAATGTTCGCATGATGAGGAGTCTGTTATAACAGTCGGACGGTGTACTTCGGGACTGGGATCCATACTTGTGGAATGTCTAAACCTTGCTTTTATTACTGGGTAGTTTTCATGGCGAGGGATCGAAAACTTTAATGTAGAGTACGTAGGTACTTGCCCTCGGACCTATGTAGTATGGGATGCATAGAATCCGAACAAGTATGTATTAGTATCATCTTAGTATAAAATATTTGAATTGGGCATTAAGGCATTGCATACACTTACATGTTTAGAGTAGTCACATTTAACACTTTATTTGCATTCAAGTTTGTGGTTTGTCAAAGTATTAAGATCGTTATATTTTCGGCATAGAGAGGATGACCGTGTATAATATTTTCGTCGGTTGTAAGCAACTGACGTGCCCACAGTTTATATGCAGGAGTTGGATTTTCATGAAGATATAAAGTTAATATGCCGCTGTTGATTTATTTAAATGTTAAAGATGTTGCAGTTGTATAATTTTTCATTATTATACTTCATTTTACCTACCGCTGTGTAAATAAATGTAAAGGATTTTGTTGTATTATAAAAAGTTCAAATTTCCTTGTAAAATTGTACGAAGTGAAGTGTAAAGATCCTGTGGAACTTCGAATTCAGCCTTATTTGGAATTCGGGGTGTTACACGACTGGTGTTCGGTTTTGGGGGCGCCTCCAATGGCTAGGAGGACCTCGTTCCTGAACTTCTGGAACTCGGTCCTCGTGACCATGACCTCTTCGAATTGGATCGTCGGAGGTCGTCGATCTCTGGTTGAGCGACTGCACCGTTGCTCCCGACCTTGTAGGCTATGGGTCGAAACCTGGACGGAGGAGGAAGCTTTGCTCCTGGAACGATCGAGCTGTTTCCTGAGATCGTCCTTAGGTTTCCGATGGTTGTTGATCTTCTGAAGGTCATCGGCTTCCTGGCACTCGGATCGCCCCGCGGCTGATTGCGAGGCGCTCGGACCTGAACCCGGACCTGAACCCAGACCCAAGGGATTCACGGGTCCGTGCCTTTGGGAACCTCGGGTGTCCACCTGACTACGAGTCTAGTGAAGGTCGACATACCGCCCTGCCATGGCCGCCCTCCTTGGTTTAGGGGTCATAGAAAGGGAGGTGTCTGGAGATCGAAATCTGGTTTTGGACCTGTCAAGCCCCTTCCCATAAACGGCGCCAACCTGATGCTGCTGGTTTTTGGTGCGAGAGCAACAGGTGTGAGTTCTTGTAATTTGTAGAGTAGGAGGGACAGGTCTCAACCGTAGGTCTGGTTGGTTTATGGAGGTTTTCTCGAAAGTGTCGTTGGTTGCTGGCCGATCTGAACACCTGCAAAAGTCCTATAAACACCGGGACAATTCCCGGCGACAGGCCATCCAACGATCTAGTTAGTTACTGGACAGTGAAACGAAGCTAGGGTTCAGGTGAGAAATCTTTCATTACCTTTCACAGAGGAAGGGGGGGCTTGGTATTTATTGGCAGAGTAAATAGATAGCTGACCCTAATGAACCAGGTCAGACTCGTTTTCCTGTGGGCCTGAAGCTGCAGAAGGCTCGTTGGACCCATTGACCTGATGATCTGAGATGAAAAAATATTGAGGAGATCTGTCGGCCCTGATTGGGCTACGTCACTTATACTGACATCACCGAAACCCTACAAAAAATTCTTTTCTGCATAAAACCAAGTATGGTTACTCCAAGAATTTATATAAACTTAGTAGCCCGAAAGGCATTTTTCTGTAAAGTGAGAGTATTGTGGTTCATACGAAATATATATGGACCATGCATTTTGTTTTATATATATTAGAGCATCCACAGTGGTCTTTTAAAATTTCCATATTGCCATTTTTGTGAAAAACGACCACATAGGTTTCTCAAATTGCCATTTTTTGATGATTTTGCTATAGTAACCTCTCAAATATGAGAAACTTTTTGGCGATTCTTAAAATATAGAGGACGGAACATGTTCCGTCCCGAATAAATTTTAATTTTTTAATAGTATCGGATGACACATGTTGTTTCGTCTATGATTTTTTTTAATTTTTAAATGTATCGGACGGAACATGTTATCCCCCCTCCCCCCCACAAAAAAAAGGAAAAGAAAAAAGAAATGCATCGGACTGGGCATGTTGTTCATTCCAAGCTCAAAAATGGAGAGATGGGACAACATGTCCCGTTTGTGTGCAAAACATCACTTTCAAAGCCCACTAATCACCCCCCCCCCCCCCCCCCCCCCCCACCCACTAATCACTTACTTTATTAATTTAAATATGATATAGTATTATTTTAATCACTAATTAATTAATTAATGACTATTTAATAACTATCACTATTTGTTTTTTTTTAATTACAAAAATACCTCTCGGATGAAACAACATGTTCCGTCCAATAAAAAAAATAGCAATCTCCAAATTTGGCAAATAAAACGGTGTGGCACTCTTCAAAATTTCTATTTATTATATTTTCATTTTGCTAAAAAAAATAACCAGCACCATTGTGGATGCTCTTTTACTCTGAACATATTTCTTTTGACACGACCTACATTACTCATTACAGACGTCTGCCAAAATTCAATCTCAAAATGCAGACAATAGGGAATTTTTTTTTTCAAAAGCTGGGAATACGAGTTGCTGTGAAGTCTTCAATGGGTTCATATTTTGAAACTTGTTATCGAACTGGACTACCTAACAATTTCTCAAATAGAGGCGAACCCACATAGTGTCAGGAGTATGCGCAATGCGCGACCTACGTACTCTACGTTTTTGTAAACTTAGTTTAGACCTAGGAATCAATAGAGTTGCATACTTCTTGTTGGTTTTATGTCTTGCATACTATGTTGGATAAGAAAACGATGAGACGATGGAAGAATCGAGACGATCAGAGACGGAGTGGAATCAAGGAAAACAGTCATCAGTAGTAGCAGCAGGAGTTGCGGACGACCGTACTTGGGGTGCGGTCGATCGCCCTACTATGCAGAAGTTCCCAAGAGGGGGGCGGTCGACCGAACGCGGTGCTGACGGATTATTTGGGTCGGGTCTTGGTGATTCGTGAGAAGACCAACTTGCTTTTCAAGTCCGATCGTGTGCCTCTTATCGTAGGGTTATCTCTTCAAGAATATCCAATAGTTATTGTATCAAGATATCAAACTAGGTATTCTCTAGATCTCTATATGTTGTTGTTATTGTCCTCCATTGAGAGTCAAAAAGAGATAGTACTTTATTGAAGGAGAGATTGATTGATCTATAATTGTAATCAACTGGTACTTGCTGGTGAGACTTAAGAGATGGTCGTAGTGAGAATTGTAATATTCTTGTATTTTCTCTAGTTGAATAACATCTTGGGTTTCTTCTCCTCCAGATTAAGGTGAAAGCCCCAACTGAGAAAATTTTGTGTGATTTGGTGTGTTTGGTATGATCTCATATGTGCTTATTAGTTTGTGTTGATTGCACCAAATAACTCAACAAGTTCCTAAGAGGGGTTTTCGGTAGAAATTCCTAACAATTGGTATTAGAGCTTCGGGTTCAAGGGTTTGTTCGAGTTCCTTAGAGAAGATGGCAGATCAGATCACGAAGATCAAGCTGTTCAAAGGCAAGATCAACTTTGATCTCTTGAAGGTGGACATGCATGAGGCATCGGTTCAACATGACTTGGATCTAGTCCTAGAAGGAGATAAAGGAAGACCAATCGGCACAAAGCAGGAGAAGTTGAAGAAGATATGTTCAGAAGCCTTGGGTTTAATCCGGTTGTCATCGACGAGCGAAGTTAGGTATAGCACGATGAGTCTTTGGAAAAGATTCAGAACTGACTACTCGGGTTCGTCATCACAGCGTCAGATGTACCAGCAAAGAAAATTGTGGAATTTCTCAATGAAAAAAAGTAGTGCTCTTCTAGATCATGAAGTGGAGTTCAATATGGAGTTATCTGAACTGAGGGCGTTCAATCAAGATGATCTAAAGGTTTCTAACTTAATATATTCACCACCAAATCCATCGAACATGATAACCGTGCTAGATGAGAAATCTACCAAGGAGATGTTTTTCATAGCAGGTATGATCGAGGGGTTGGAGGAGGATGCACTTAGGAAGGAGAGTCAGAAATCGGCGTCAACTTCTGTGAGTAGCTTGGATGTAACGCCTCTGCCCCTAGCTCAGACAATTTATACAATTTATAAGACAAATTAGATACTATGTAGTATAACTGCCCACCACAGGCTGCCTCTCAAAAGTTGGTTAACCGATTAGGTGACTCTTGATTCTTGGCTAATTATATTTATATATTATTTAATTCTGCATTTTAACCGAAATGGGATATTAACAATTCACACTTACCTTTCTTTCTATTACTCCTCTGCCGTGAGAAGCACACAGCCAAAGGTAGAAGTGGATGGGCCCCATTGGAAGACACGTCA
The DNA here is from genome assembly GCA_017893485.1 of Hemerocallis citrina. Taxonomy (NCBI): domain Eukaryota; kingdom Viridiplantae; phylum Streptophyta; class Magnoliopsida; order Asparagales; family Asphodelaceae; genus Hemerocallis; species Hemerocallis citrina. The sequence continues at coordinate 164,007,938 of CM030366.1, forward strand.
TCACTTAGATGACGCCAGAGAACAAGCCTGCTGTTTGCTTTTTCTCAGTGGGCCCCCACCCCATTTTTAATACAATCCATAATCAACCTTACAATTTAGTGCAGGATCTCCTTTCTAGCCGATGTGGAGTATCTGCTCTTCTATCCGTCGTCTCTGGGCAACCACAGTCCGATGACTGGGTCTATAGTTCTGGTGAATTGCTGCCGATGCAGTCAACCCACTGCCCGACTATAAGACATGCCCCACATTCGGTGTCGAAAGTCAGCTCTGATACCATTTGTAATGCCCCTGCCCCTAGCTCAGACAATTTATACAATTTATAAAACAAATTAGATACTATGTAGTACAACTGCCCACCACAGGCTGCCTCTCAAAAGTTGGTTAACCGATTAGGTGACTCTTGATCCTTGGCATTTATTATTTATATTATATTTTAATCTATATTATATTCGATATGGGATTATTTAACTCCTCTCTCTCTACTGCCGAGAGCACTCCATGGGAGAAATGGGAGAAGGTGGGCCCCCACGTGCATGGCCACGTAAGCCTAGAGAAGACCAAGTCAACAGCACCTTAGTGCTTGTTCTTTCCTTCTCCATCACGTGGCCCCCTATCCATGAATACTCCCATTTAAACCATGCATATATTAACCATGCATATATTATTATAACAATCAGCCAACATTTCCTTTTATTCAAAGTATATATATACTATACATATATTTTTTATACTCTTTGAAAATCACGGGGTGTTACATTGGAGGTGGATTATACTTTGATTGGAAGAAAAAGTGTATGTAGAGGTAAGGTCCGTGGCTACCAGTGCAAAGGAATTGAGCATTACATGAGAGACTGTTGCAAGCGGTTGAGTCAGAGAGGCGCCAAATCTAGTACCGCTGAATCAGGTGATGGCTTAAACAGTGCTTTTGATACAAGTTCTTTATATGTGAATTCTGGTTGTTCTTTTAATTCGGTTAGTTCTTTTCAAGTTTGCTCCGAAAGGGAGATGGTTTCTAATTACAAATTTGCATCATGTCGTCGTGTGAGAACGAAGGTTGATAAGATTTATGAAGTAATGGTTTCTACTTACAAGTTTGCCTCATATCGTTGTGTGGAAATGAAAAATGACAAGACTTGTGAAGTAAGGGGTAAGAAAACTAATGAGTCGAAGATAATAAACGGAATATGTTCCTTTGATGAAGCGGAGCCTTATATATATCCATGAGAACTCTAGAAGCTCGAGACTGCAGGTACACAGATTCAGATGGAGTTCAATTTATTCAGTTTGGATATCGCAAGGTGATGAAGGTTGGGAAGGGAATTGAGCAGGGCCAGCACAATCTCTACAAGATTTGGAGGAACAAGAAACCTTGGCCAAGTGGTTTGAAGCCCATTGTTCCCAAAGCACCATCTAGTATGCCGTCACTAGAATTATCTGAGCGAGACTGCGACGTTCGAATATCATCGGGAGGTGAAAAGAGCCTTGAAGTAGGTGGAGTTCGTATGGAGGGTGGCACCTCCATGATTACATCTACTGGGATGTGCTCTTGAGGAGGGCATAAAGCGGAAGAAAAACAGGTGGAGATAGATTCAACTAGCAGAGGAAGCCATCGAAACGAGTTGTTTGTAAGAAGAGAAGAAAAAGAGTCTAGAAAGGTTTTAAATCACACATGTGTGGATTCATGAGTATGCAATCTAAGGTGGAAATTATTGGGTTTATGTCTTGCATACTATGTTGGATAAGAAGACAATGAGACGATGGAGGAATCGAGACGAATCAAGAAGGAGTGGAAGCAAGGAAAACAGTCAGCAGTGGTAGCAGGAGTTGCGGTCGACCACCCTACTATGCAGAAGTTCCCGAGAGGGGGACGGTCGACCGAACTTGGGGTGCGGTCGACCGAATACGCCGCTGATAGATTATTTGGGTCGGATCTTGGTGATTCGTGAGAAGCCCAACATGCTCTTCAAGTCAGATCGTGGGGCTCTTATCGTAGGGTTATCTCTTCAGGAATATCCAATGGTTATTGTATCAAGATATCAAACTAGGTTTTCTCTAGTTATCTATATATTGTTGTTATTGGTCTCCATTGAGAGCCAAAAAGAGAGAGTACTTCATTGAAGGAGAGATTGAGTGATTCTCTAATTGTAATCAACTAGTACTTGCTGGTGAGGCTTGAGAGAGGGTCGTGGTGAGAATTATAATATTCTTATATCTTCTCTAGTTGAATAACATATTGGGTTTCTTCTCCTTCCGGATTAAGGCGAAAGCCCCAATCGGGATAAATTTGTGTGTGCTTTGATGTGTATGGTATGATATCATATGTGCTTGGCAGTTTGTGTTGATTGCATCAAATTACTCATCAAGATCCTAAGAAGAGTTTTCGGTAGAAATCCCTAACACTTCTAACAGTTATGAGTATCGTTAGAAGTTTAATATTTGAGTTTTGAGTTTTAAATTGGTTAAAGCGTATGCTTGTAGTTTACACTGATGGTATTTTTATATTTAATAATGCAATAAAATTATTGGATCTGCATGTCTGTTGTTTACACTCATTGTCTAACACAAAATCCTTGATAGTATTTTTATATTTAATAATGCAATAAAATTACTAGATTTGTTATACATATATTTTACATAATCTTGTGTGCATGGTGTTGTTGCTTATTTTGGTGTGGGAACAAATCGATAGTGAGTTTATGTTTGATTTTTTTTTTACTAAAGGTCTGACCTTTGATCGTTGTCGTGAGAAGTGGTTAAAACTTCTGAGATTGGATCTGGATCGTTGATTGAACACCGTGATCTGAATCTGACGGTTGCTGACACGGCCGATGGACCTGCAAAAAGCCTGAAACATCGGGGATGGCCCCGCCGATAGACCCCAACGCTCAAGTTAGAACCAGAAAGAGAGAGAGAGAGAGTTTGAGATAGGAATTACCAATTTGTTGATTACCTTTCTGACTGAGAAGGGGGAGGGTATTTATAGGCCAAAGAAACAGTTTAAGAGATTGAGATGAAGTTGTTAAATCTATATGAATTCCTTATCTCCTACTTGAATCTCACTCAAGAGATAAGCTCTCTTGTTTTGGGATAAGAGATTTGACTTACAACCCTAATGGACTGGGTGTCTCTCCTAGTAGACCTAATCTGTCACTTTTAATGGGCTTGAAAAAGTTTAATATCTTGTAGAGAAACCTGGAGAAGGCCATGACCTATTAAAGATGTCTGTTATGATTAATCTGTTTGTAAAAGCTTTGAGATCTGTGCTGTAATCGTACAACTCTAATTTGCTGCGATTTTTACCATTATCACATGGTAAATTATATAATATTGTTGACCCTTTATACTACTAGGTAAATAATAGATGTAAGTCTAATAGAATATCACTCGAACAAATTAATAGCCTCAAGTCCAAGCAAATTGTACCCATCAAAATATGTAACAAATTAATTACTCAATGAAGTCAATTAGCAACTATCTTCTAAGTAAAATAAATCATCACCAAGATTTATGATCTTTTTCCGTGAATAAATCATCACCAATTTAATAGATACAAGAGAGTAAACACATACAAACTTTTTGTAAACACTCAATTATATTAGTAAAAAACAAGCTTAAAGAGCATATATAGAGAAAACAACCATGGATCTTCTTTAGGTTGCAAAGACATGTTACATATATATGAAACAAAACAGCCCTAACAAAATTCATAATTACATATTTATCGTTTCAGCCATCAATTAATTAATCTTGTTGACAAGTGAGAGCGCATTGGTGGTAACCTGGCTCACCTCCACCACCTTCTTCCTTATAGCCATCCCTGTGGGTCCGGCTGCTGCTTTTGCCTGTGACAAACTGCTCAAACACATGTTGTAGTCAGTCAAAGCAGCGCTCACCCACGTCTGGATGTTGCTTTTGGCCAGTACAAGTTTCGGGCTCCCCGCCAGAATACTGGAGCTAAGACTGCTGAGCTGGCTCACGGACTGCTTCAGCCTGTTGACACTGTCGGACATGAAGGTGACACAGTCATTGAGTGCCGCACCGGACAAACTGTTACTAGGCTGCTGGCCTGATTTGGGGGTGACGCCAGATGAAGAAGACAACCGGGAGATGTAGGTGGATGCATCATGGGCCCGTGCAGCACTGAGGGTGAGAGCAGCATGTGCCAGCTGGCGGGGGTTGCCGCGGACGACAGGGGCATAGGTGGATAGGGACCTGATGCAGACGGTGGGGTAGGAGGTGGAGCTGCAGGAGGAGCAGATGAAGTTGGTGGTGGTCGATGTGGGGGAAGCAGATATGAAGATAGTGGAGGAGGAGAAGAGGAAAAGGAGGGTGTAAAGCAGTAGAGAGGTTGACATATTGTGGTAGCTAGGGCTTTAGGTTGTTTTTGTTTAATTAACTTGGTGTTGTGAATGATGAGAGGGTTCGGGGTTTATACAGGGGAGGAGAAAGAGGTTGACACATACATATGCACAGTATAAGTGTATATTTTTTTGACTAATCTAGGGATGACAACCGGGCTGGGTTGACCTGCGACTCGTCCCGCAAATATGCTGTTCGGGTTCGGATCGAAACGCGGATATACCCGGGTCAACCCGGGTCGATAAAGTAGACAACCAAACCCGCTCGAGCCGTTGACCAAGTCAAACTCGCCCGCCAATCCGCAGGTCGACCCGCGGGTTTGGACCCGTTTAACTCGAACATGTCAAACGTTCGACCCGCGGGTCGAACGGTCAGAAACTGACCGTTGGGGTTGTTTTATTGTATATATATTTTTTTGATTTTTTTAATTTTCCCCCTATAAATACCGCCCCTTAATTCAATCTAAAAATTTTCACACCTTACTCTCTTACTCTCTCTACTACTACTCAATTCAATCTCAATTGAATCAAGTGTGTTTAACAAAGAAGTGAAAATTTTCGATCATATCAATTATGTTGATTCAACTCTCAACTACGTCTACTTCAAACAAAGAAGCTCTCTCTATCTTTTTCAAGTTTCAACGGTTACCAGATTACCGACTACTTTCTACTTTTATTTTCTCTCTCATTTGTATATTCGATTATCTGCGAAGTACGGTATCAAAATTTCACAACCCTCCTATTGTCTTAAATTTTGTTGTATTTCTAATTTTTTGTATCGTATTTATTTATTGGTTTTTCGCTGGAGATACTCTGGTGGCGTGTGCACTGAAGATTGGATGAATGCTGAAGACAGGACTAAGAAAAAGTGGCATCCACATCAACAAATGGAAGCAATTCCCCTGAAGTCCAACAACAAGATTATGAAATTAAGGGCGATGAGATCCTAGGTTTAGGTTAAGTAAATGTGCACGACAGTAGTCCAATGCCCTATCTTCAATCTAACTCTAGACTATCTCGAACTCTAAATTGTCGTTTGAAACATGTAATTGAAGGAATTTCTATATTTTTGAACAGTATTTGTATTTAAAAAAAGTTGTAAAAATTTTATAGAAGTTGAAATGAATAATATATACAATTTTGTTTAATTCTTAATATCTTATACTTGTTGTACAATTTTTTATTCATTTATTTTTTTAGGTTAGAAGAAATTTGGGGGGGGGGGGGGGGGGCGTGTATTTGTATGTAAAAAACTTATAAAAAATCATAGTAGTTGAAATGAATAATCAATAATATATGTATTTTTTCACTCTTATACAGTTATACTTGTTGTAAAAAAAAATTTACTGAAGTTGTAAAAATTAAAAAAAAATAAAAAAAATAAATAATAATAAAACGGCCCAACCCGCGACCCGGCCTGACCCGAAGCAGGTTCGACTCTAACGGGTCACGGGTCGACCAGGTCCAAGTTTCGAATAATGAACCTGGCTCGGACCAACCGGGTTAAAGCTCCGACCCGATCCGAACCCGCCCAAGTATGGCTTCAACCCGGGCGGGTCCGACCTGACTCGGCCTGGTCGACCCGAATGCCAACCCCAGACTAAATCCAGTACAAGACCCTTCCGGTTGTTAGCATGTTAAACGGACTAGGTGGGCGGGCGTTGTCGGTGGTGGAGGTGAATGTGCAGTGCATCGGGGAGTATTGTGAATTTTTTCCGTACCGATCCACTTTTTGAAAATATTAACAAAACCGATATACTTTTGAAAATTTACCCAACTAACTCAGTTTTGGACACGTAAGCATAAAACGCTATTGAAAATAACGGCAACTATTATTTTGATGTCGTTGTTTCTAATAGCGGCACAGGTAAAAAAAATTCCGTTGCCGCTATTAGAAGTAAGACATCAATACATGTTACATTTACTTATGAGCTCTCTGACTTGAAAAAAAAATGTAAGTAAAAATCGCTTATAATTGATGCTGCTATATCAAATAACGACATAATTAGCCTGATGCCGCTATTGTCAATAGCGACATCAGGCTAATTATGCTGTTATTGGGAATAACGGCATTAGTATAATCCACAGTGTAGTCCAAATTTCGTGCAGGTGCATCAATTTTATGTCCGATTTTGATCTTGATGCAGTTAGTATCTCTCAAAACTCAAAACATGAAAGTTGTAGAGCTTTGTCTTGATATTCCATAGCATTTTGAATCATCTCAATCAAAGTACGAATGATAAAGTTATGTCCAAATTATGTAGCGATGTCAAAACTATCCAGACAATGTGGAGTACACTATGGATTATATTGATGCCATTATTGTGAATAGCGGCATCAGGATAATTATGCTGTTATTGGGAATAGTGGCATCAGTTTTAAGCTATTTTCACTTACAATTTTTTCTGGACAGTTTCGATATTGCTTCATAATCTGGACATAATTTTATCATCCGAACTCTGATTGTGATAATTCAAAATGTTATGAAACACCAAGAAAAAAATCAACAAGTTTCATGTTTTGAGTTTTGAGAGATACAGACTGCATCAAGATCAAAATTGAGTTTGAAGTTGATGCACATACAGAAAATTTGGAGTACACTCTGGATTATACTGTTGTCGTTATTACCAATAGCGGTATCATGCTAATTATACCGTTATTGGGAATAGCGACGTCAGTTATAAGCAATTTTCACTTATAATTTTTTTATCAAGTGAGAGAACTCATAAGTGAATGTGAGATATACTGATGTCGTTACTCTAATAGCTGCAACGAATTTTTTTTACAGGTGATGCTATTGACAACAATAGCATCAAAATAATAGATGATGTTATTGTCAATAGTATTTTATGCTGACGTGTCCAAAACTGGATTAATTGGATAAATATTTTCAAAAGTGGATCAGCTCAGTAAATATTTTCAAAAAGTGGGTTCAGTATGGAAAACAATTCGAATATTGTCAACTACAGAAATATAAGAATCAACTAATTAAAGAAGGAAGTTTCCTTTGCCCAAAAGAAAAGAAGAAAAAGAAAGAAGTTTCCTAGGGTTTGAACTTATTATTAATTAGTTCATGCAAATTAATAAATCAATCAATACCCATCGTAATTAATGAGCACGGGATCCAAAAAGATATTGGGTCAACCCTTGTAGAAAAGGAGAGAAGTTAACCCTAATATATATCTAGTTATCTACAGGAAAGATAAGATCAAGGGCTTTGTTTATGCGATTTGTGTTTTCTCGTCAGTCTCTTTGGATCTAAATTAAGCATCTTAAGTTACATTGGATCAAGTGAATCCACAATGCTCTTTGATAAATAGACTATTCCATATCTCCAAAAACACAGTTGCAATACCATGCTCATGCAATTAAATTGCATTCTTTGCGAGTAGAAGATTTTGCCATCCCATGCGCAGCAGCACGACTAGATTTTCTTGTAAGATATGCATGAGTGCTAATATTTCATAATCTATCCCGCCAAATTAGCCATGCAACTTAGCCAACAAATCTCCGACATGCATGATTTTACCTATAAAACTTTGCTATGTTTTATGATTTACGTACTAGGTATTGGAAAATGTTCTAGGTGTTGGAAAATAGAGGGTTAGTCTCCTACAATAAGATTCAATTGGAATTGGATAGATCGGACTGGATTTGGATTGGGTCAACCCTTTTAGAAAACGATAAGTTAGCACTAATATATATCTACGAGAAAGATAAGATCAAGGGTTTTGTTTATGTGATTTGTGTTTTCTCGTTAGTCTCTTTGAATCTTAATAACGCATCTTCCGTTACATCTTCCGTTGCATGTGGTAGGTATGTAGATCAAGTGGATTCACAATGCTCATCTTAAAATTTGACAAATAGACGATTCCATATCTCCGAATTGGATTTGGATAGATCTTGAGGGATTTAAGTTAAAGAGAGGAGAATATTCAATTGGATAGCTGTTGACCATTGACTGGCGAACTAGTTGACAAGTCAAAACCTCTTAAAACTTTCATGCCCTTCATTTATTTATATCCTAAGAATAGGGTAAGAAACCCTACTGCAGCTGCTTAGTTCGGTGTGGGAACAAACAGATAGGGAGCTAATAATCGAAGAAAACTACTAAAAGTCTGACCTGTGAACTTAGTCGTTGAAGACAGTTAGAGCTTCTGTGAATGAATCTGGATCGTTGATTGACCACAGTGATCTGAATCTGACGGTTGTTGATGCGGCCGAAGGACCTGCAAAAAGCCTGAAACACCGGGGGGTGGCCCTGGCGACAGACCCTCCAACGCTCAAGTCAGAACCAGAAAGAAAGAGAGTAAAATAGTGAAAACTGGCAAATTGTTGATTACCTTCTGACTGAAGAGATGGAGGGGTATTTATAGACTTGAGAGACATTTCAAGAGATTGATTTGTGTCCATTGGATCGATTTAACTACTTTATTTCTTTCATGTCTCTCCCCCTCAAGACATAAGATATCCTTGTTAGGGAATAAGAGATTGGACTCCTAGCTTGCGTGAGTTGGGTGTCTCTCCTAGTGGGCCTAGCCTGTCACTTTTTATGGGCTTGGAAGAAGCACATGTCTTGGAGTGGGCCCAGACCTGTAAAAAAGGCCTGTGATAGCTAATCTGCCTGTAGATACTCTGAGATCTGTGCAGGAATCGTACCACTCTGATCAACTGGGATTTTTACCATCATCATAAGCCCCCCACTCCCAGAAGGCAATTTTCTTGGTTTCAGGAAGTAGTACGTTTTTTTTTAGAATCTGGCGTATAATCTTAACAGTCAGAATGTTCGGAGATACATGGAACTGATCTGTGCCATCTAAAGACAGTGAATATTTTCCTGAATTTTTCCGAAAATTTTGAAATTTTTCCTAATTTTAAAATCACTTTTTCAAATTTTATAATTAATAAATTAAATTTAATTATTTTAATCTGTTGCTGCTTATTTCGGTATGGGAGCAAACAGATAGTGAGTTAATAATTGAAAAACTACTAAAAGCCTGACCTGTGACCTTGGCCGTTAAAGACGGTTAGAGATGAGACTGAATCTGGATCGTTAATTGACCACCGTGATTTGAATCTGATGGTTGCTGATACGGCCGGTGGATCTGCAAAAAGTCTGAAACGCCGGGGGGTGGCCCCGGCGACAGACCATCCGACGCTCAAGTCATGATCAGAAAGAGAGAGGAATAAGAGAGTGAAAACTGGCAAATTGGTGATTACCTTCTTACTGAAGAGGGGGAGGGGTATTTATAGGCCTGAGAGATATTTCAAGAGATTGATTTGTGTCCGTTGGATCGATTTAACAATCTTATCTCTTTAAAGTCTCTCCCCCTCAAGAGATAAGATATCCTTGTTAGGAGATAAGAGATTTGACTCCTAGCCTACATTAGCTGAGTATCTCTCTTAGTGGGCCTAGTTTGTTACTTTTTATAGGCTTGGAAGAAGCCCATGTCTTGGCGTGGATCCAGACCTGTTAAAGAGGTCTGTGATGGCTAATCTGCCTATAGATGCTTTGAGACCTGTGCAAGAATCGTACGGCTCTGATCTGCTGCATTTTTTAACATCATCATAAGCCCCCCACTCTCGGAAGGCAAATTTCTTAGCTTTCGGGGAGTAGTTTGTCTTATTTTTAGAATCTAGCATATAATCTTAGCGGTCTGAGTGTTCGGAGTACCTGGAACTGATCTGTAGCTTCTGAAGGTAGTGGATATTTTTCTTGGATTTTTTCATAGTTTTTCAGATTTTCCGAATTTTCTAGAATTTTCTTGGAATTTTAAGACCATTTTTTTTGAATTTTAAATGATTTTAAAATTAATTTTAAATGATTTTTTATGATTTATCGAAGCTGGCTCGCTTTTTGAAGCGATCTGAGGTGCAGATTGAGCGTAGCTCGCGCGCTGAGGAGGATCCAACGGTGGAGGCTTCGAGATCAACGGCTATAATCCTATGGTGTGATCCTAGCCGTTGATCAAAGCCCATCGCTTTGATCCAATGGCCAGCTTCCTTCATCTCCTTCCCCCCAGCTCGCCTAACCGATCCGTCGAGCTCCTTGCGTCTTCTTCGGCGGTGGAGCTTGTCGACGGCTTAGGAGCTCGTTGACATCACGTTGGGTGACTGGGGAACGCCTTATGGCGACGAGGGACATCGGCGAGGAGTGTTGTGGGCATTTTGAGCCGTTTGAGCATTTCATCTTCTTCGGCGAGCTCTGGGTTTCGCAGCTCCGACGACGTGGCCATGGAGCTTCAGCTGAATCGAAGAGGTTTCTTGGAGCTCGTCGACAAAGCATTTGGGCTTCATCGAAGGGATTACGTCTTCGAGATACTCGAAAACCCATGTCTTCTCCTTTGGCGAGTTCTGCTCGAGCCACGATGGGCAAGCTATACTCTCCGTCGAGCTATCAAAGATTCGTCGAGCTACAGGTTCGTCAAGCTATTAAAGATTTGTCGACCTACAAGAGCGTCGAGCTACTCCCCTGTGGTCGAGCTCTGTTCTCCGTCAACCTATAGGAGCGTCGAGATGTGAGCACCACCGTAGGTTGAGCTATGGGGGCGTCGAGCCTCGGCTGAACTCTGGCTTTCGAAATGTTGGTCGAGCTATGGCCTTCGAAGAGTTAGTCGAGCTCTGGCTTTCGACGAGTTGGTCGAGTTATGAACTCTGCCCCCCCCCCCCCCCGTTCGACCAGGGTTTAGGCAGGACTCAAGACAAAGTCGAGGTTGGAGCTGGAGAAGGTGTTCGAAGTTGGAGCGAGAGAGGGAGCTTGCAGTCGAGTCCCTGTTTTTTGGGTTTTTGGCACTCAATTTCGAAGAAGAAGAAAGGGAGGAGAAGCAGAGCGGTGTTGTGAGTCGGTGGGTCTAAAACCCGACCCGTTAGTACCCCTTCACTCTACTTTTTCTGAATTACGTTTGTGGGTTTGGGTTGTGGATCCGAACCCGACCCGACTTCATCCCCACACTTATCTAACCTGCAAGCTTGCTTTGGGGTTTTTTGAAGTATTTTGTGGACTTGGTTTGCATATATATATATATATATATATATATATATATATATATATATATATATGATGCGGTTTGTTTTTGGGAACGTGTGGATGCACCAGGCGTGAGTTCTTACTCGATTTGTATTAGAGAAGACACCTATGCAGACGACCCTTGGCTGGGCGAACGGTACCGAGATAGGCCGTATTGAGGTGGAGGCTGATGCTGGGCTCGGATCTTTGAGGCTCGGATCTGAGGGTCTTGTGTACCTGCAGACGGTCTCGGAACACCAGGGTTGGTCCCCGTGGCAGACCCTCCGACGATCTAGTCAGTTACTCACGATAGACTAACAGCAACTAGGGTTTTGGTGGCCAAAAGATTGATTACCTGGAGAAGGAGTAGGGATCTGGTATTTATAGAAGATCCCAACTGGGTCTGGACCCGTTTGGGGCCGGGTCTGGACCCGGTTGCCCGTGTGGCTGAAGTGGTGGAAACCCGGGCTGTTTAGGGCTGACATGGCAGATGCCCGGGCAGTATCCGGGCTGACATGGCGGCGGTCCGGGCGGTTTTCCGACGCTGTCGTGGCGAATCTGGAGAATCAGGAGGTGCATGTATCCTGAGGCGATCCTGTGGCCCAGGATGGGCCACGTCATTCCTAGCCCATATCACAAGCCCCACACTCCTGTAGGGCTGGGTGAGCCAGCCATGTAGGAGTGATTCTTCGCCTCCGTAGGAAGAGCAGGGTGGATGTTGGGGTGAGAAAGTAGGATCTGCTACCTTCCGAGGAGGCCAGGGGGGTAGGAGGAATGGATCCCTCTTTGGAGTTTACGTGGGGGGCTATGTAGAGGAGTAGGAGAGCCAGAGCGATGTTCGCTGAGGCTTGGGGGTCGGTAGTCGAGCCCATGGGGTCGGCAGACGAGCCCCAAGGGTCGGCATACAACCCTTCCGCTTGTTGGAAGAGCGTCGACGCCCCTGTTGGGGTTTGATTTGCCGAGGACTAGGGGTCGGCGGCCGAGCTCCAAGAGTTGGTAGACGATCCCCTCGCTAGTTGGAAGAGCGAGGAGATGTTGAGGTCGAAGTTTGTGGGAGGTCGGCTTGCCGAGTGCCTGGGGGTCGGCAGACGAGCCCATAGGGTGGGCGGACGATCACCTTGCTTGTTGGAAGAGCGAGGGGGTGTGAACTCAATAATATTCACATTTAGGAGCAATAATCTTAATGCAATTGGACATTTAAATGCTTTATATGTGGTATTTTACTCTTATTTTCTCTTTTCCACAGGAAACAGCCTAAAACAGCAAAACAAAGCAGATTCAGGATTTTGAGGAGGATACACAGAAACTGCAAAGTAGAGGTCGACTGATTCCACCAACAGGCGACTGGACAGAGAGATTGATGGGGCTTGGCACAGTCGACTTACATCCAACACCAGTCGACTGCATCCAGCGGAGTGAAAAGATAAGATAATTAAAGATCCATCCTCATCTAAATCCAAATCAAAGCAGAAAAGGAAGAAAAGAAGAAAAGAGAAAGAAATAAAACGCAGATTAAAGAAGGAAAGAAATAAAGGAAAGAAGAGGACTTTTCTGTAAAAGGAGCAAACCCTAATTCTCTTCCCGTGTTCTATAAATATCAACCAAGAGGCATTATTCTGGGGACGGAAGGAGAGAGGAGATCAAGTACTCAGAAGGGAACGAGACAGTCGACTGTGTGACAGCCAGTCGACCTATCTAGCCGGACATCATCAATTTATTTCTTCTCTTTCTAGTTCTTTTATGTTAATCATGTATTCGAAACTGTTAGTCAATAAAAGTCTTATTATGTGGAACTAATTTCATAGTTGGGTAGATTGAAACCGTAGTCATGTAATGCTAAATTCTTCTGAATCCTTCTCTTTTACTTATTGATTGAACCTGATTGAATTGGTATAGATTTATAATAATCAAACTTGTTCAGAAGTTCTAAGAGCAGTCGACTGAGAGTGACAGCAAGTCGACTGCCATACAGAACCTGAGATTATCAAGTTTGCATATTATAAAACTGAATCTGTTATATGAGTATAGAGACGACCCGTATCTCATGCCCATAGTTTGTAACACAGGAATCTTTAGGGATTCCTGGTTTAATCAACTTGAAGGATCTAGATCCGATACCAATTTCTAGAACTTCAAGTGTTTGTTTGTTTCCATTGTTCCTATGTTTTCCTTAAGTGCAACTCAAGGAAAGAAACGAATTAGAGTAGATACCATGCCTAATTCTTGGCTTAGGAAAACAATAACTTTAAGAAGTAGATACCATGCCCTTAAAGGAACAAACATGAGTAATTAGAGTAGTACAGAAGGTGACTTAGCATTATTGACTATTGGTGGAGATAAAAAAACCCAACTACTTAATAGATATTTGTGATTCAGCACTTCTTGATATAGTTTTTAATCTTTTCATTTCTTTTAGAACAACACTTCAAGATTCTTATTTCTTTTTATTGGTTAGTAAGTTAACTTCTACAATCTCTGTGGGATCGACCCTTGCTTTTCACTATGCTTCTATAAACGATTCGTACACTTGCGAGGTTTTAATTTGTGTCTAGTTTATCTATTTATTTAGATAGCTGGATTTCACAACAAGTTTTTGGCGCCGTTGCCGGGGATTGTTTAGTATTTTAACTTACAAATCAGCAAAATAGTTTTCATTTTTCTTTTCTTTTATTAATAAATATTTTTCTTTTAGGTCACAGGATTCTAGTGAATGCACGGAAGACGATCACTTCGTCCAGAGCTACTACCTATTGATGCAGAAACAGAACGCACTCTGCACAGACTAGGTCGGCTGTCTGCAACCAACCAGTCGACTGCTACAAGGAACCAGGCGACTGCACAGAGATCCAATTCACAAGCAACAATGGCTGAGGAAGTACCAAATCGAGTACCAATGCAGGATAAATTCACGCCTAAGAATATTGAGCAACCTTCCTGCATTGCTTATCAACCTAATATCACAGGGAATATGCATCTATCTCCCCAATTACTTAGCATGGTTCCCCACTTTAGTGGCAAACCAGACGAAGAGCCTCACCTCCATCTGCAAGATTTCTTCGATCTCTGCAGAACACAAAGCGTTCAAGGGCTTACCCCTGAACAGATCAGGTTAATCTTGTTTCCATTTTCTTTAAAACTTAATGCTAAATTGTGGTATAATTCCTTGGAACCAGGATCAATCAATTCATGGGAGCAATTGGCAACAAAATTCTTGAAAGAATTCTTTCCAGCCCAGAAAACCAAACAACTAAAAAGGAAAATTCAACTCTTCCAGCAAAAAGATGGAGATTTATTCTTCGAAGCATGGAAGGACTTCAAAAACAATCTTCTCAAGTGTCCTACGCACAACATGCCTAAGGATGATCAGGTACAAGCATTTTATGAGGATTTAAATGATACTAACAAGGCAATTGTGGATTCATCTTGCAACGGGATCTTGATGAGGAAAAGCGGTGAGGAGGCCATCGAATTATTTGAAGAACTCAGCGAGAACTCACAGCAATTCTCAACAAGGAAAAGAGGCATTTCTAAAAAACAGGGAGTTTACGAAATTTCTGGTAGTAATAACATACAATTAGAAATTGTAAACATGAACAAAAATATTGATATGCTTATTAATACAATGACGACAATAGGCGGTGTAAAAAATCAAACAAAAGAAATTTGTGCAATTTGTTCTAATTTTAATCTTACAACTGACACGTGTCCCATGTCTTCTTTCACAGATCAGGAGCATGCAAACTATGTGGGACAAGGAGTGTTTCCACCAAAGAACAACCGCTTCTCGAACACATACAACCCAGGGTGGAGGAACCATCCAAATTTCTCATGGAGCAACAATCAAGGCACTCAATCTTCGCAAGGACATGCACGGAACTTCCAGATGGGAAGTGGGTTTGATCGGCCAGTACAAGAACAGAAGAAGTTGGATTTTGAATCCACCGTTCTTCAATTGCTCCTACAACAACATCAAACAAGCAACCAACAAGGACAGGCAATTCAGAAATTGGAAACTCAAATCGGGCAAATCGCGAAGGAGTTAAGTGAAAGAAAGGCAGGAGAACTCCCTTCACAAACCATACAAAACCCTAGAGGCCAAGAGCAGCTCAAATCAGTAACAACTCTGAGAAGTGGTAAGACAATTGACAGCAAGGTTGGAACACACGCAGACGAAGCAGATACACAATCATCAAAAGTTTTGGATTCCAACAAGGTAAGTGAAAAAGAAAGGACAGTGTTGCCACCATTTTCTCAAAGATTAGTCAAGCAAAAGAAAGAACAACATTTATTTGATATCTTTGAAACTCCCAAAAAGGTAGAAATTAATATCCCCCTACTTGATGCTATTAAACAAATTCCTTCTTATGCCAAATTTTTGAAAGAATGTTGTACTCACAAAAGAATATTTCAGGTTAGGGAGGATGTGGCTTTGACAGAGGAAGTAAGCGTCGTTTTGTTAAGAAAATTACCTCCTAAACTGAAGGACCCAGGTAGTTTTACCATCCCTTGCAGAGTTGGTGAGCACTTCTTTGAAAAGGCACTGCTAGACTTGGGGGCAAGCATAAACCTTCTTCCATACACTGTTTACGAAAAGCTAGGATTGGGAGAACTCAAACCAACATCCATCACTTTGCAGTTGGCTGATCGCAGCATCAAGAGACCTAGAGGTATTTTGGAAGATGTCCTAGTTCAGATAAACGATTTTATTTTGCCTGCAGATTTTATTGTGTTAGATATGGAGGACTCTTCAATGCCATCTTCTTTACCGATCATTCTAGGTAGGCCCTTTATGAGTACAGCTGATATAAAAATTTGTGTTAAAAAGGGTATTATAAGTATGAAGATAAACGGAGAAAAGGTTGAATTTAAAATGTTTGATACACTAAAATTACCACATGATGATCATGAATGCTATAATATTGATGTGGTATAGGAGATTGTTGATCAAACATTTCAGGTACATAGCATTGAACCACTACAAGCCGCAATTACACAATCTCTAACATTATCTCATGTTGAACAGGAATACGATGATTGGAGGATTGCAGAGACAGTACATTACCTTGAAACTCCAAAATTATATTCAGGTAAGCTTGCACCTGCATTTGAAAATCTTGTGTCTGATAACTCTTGTGTTTTCTCAGACCAATCGACTGGTGCATGGAGCAAGTCGACTGCTACCAGGACACCAGATGTGGAGCTTAAGCCGCTGCCTGAACATTTGAAGCATGTATATTTGGGCAAGAACCAGACGCTACCTGTGATAGTTGCTGCAAATTTGAGTGCACAAGAAGAAGATAAGCTGCTGAGGGTATTGCGGGAACACAAAGGTGCAATAGGATGGACCATTGCAGACATCAAGGGAATAAGTCCATCCAAATGCATGCATAAAATACTTCTTGAAGACAATGCAAAACCTAGCAGGGAAGCACAGAGGAGACTCAATCCACACATGAAGGAAGTAGTAAGAACAGAAGTCTTGAAGCTACTAGATGTTGGCATCATCTACCCTATCTCAGATAGCAAATGGGGGAGTCCTATACATGTAGTGCCTAAGAAAAGTGGAGTCACAGTGGTGAGGAATGAAGAGAATGAGCTTGTCCCTACAAGAATGACCACAGGATGGAGGGTATGCATAGATTACAGAAAACTGAACAACGAAACCAGGAAAGATCACTTCCCTCTTCCTTTTATTGATCAAATGTTAGAAAGATTAGCAGGATATAGTCATTATTGTTTTTTAGATGGTTATAGTGGCTATAATCAAATTGCTATTGCACCAGAAGATCAAGAAAAAACCACTTTTACATGTCCTTTTGGTACTTTTGCATACAGGAGGATGCCCTTTGGATTGTGCAACGCACCAGCTACATTTCAGAGATGCATGATGAGTATATTTTCAGACATGGTGGAAAGGTTCATCGAGGTATTTATGGATGATTTCAGTGTTTTTGGGTCTTGTTTTGATGAATGCCTTAACCATTTGCAGCTTGTGCTTAAGAGATGTGAAGAATGCAATTTAGTGCTGAATTAGGAAAAGTGCCATTTTATGGTACAACAAGGTATTGTCTTGGGACATGTGGTGTCAAAAAGAGGCATAGAGGTGGACAAGGCAAAAATTGACATCATATCAAAGCTACCCCCTCCCACTACAGTCAAGGGGATAAGGAGTTTTCTTGGACATGCAGGGTTCTATAGAAGATTTATAAAAGATTTCTCCAAAATCTCCAGACCCCTTTGTGAATTGTTAGCTAAGGATGTTGAGTTTGCATGGACAGAAGAGTGCACAAATGCTTTCATTACATTAAAAAATCTTCTCATTTCTGCACCTATCATCATGGCACCAGATTGGAACCATCCTTTCGAGCTTATGTGTGACGCAAGTGATTATGCTTTGGGAGCTGTTTTGGGTCAGAGAATAAATAAGGTACCCATGCTATTTACTATGCTTCTCGAACTTTAAATGATGCACAGCTTAATTATTCCACTACTGAAAAAGAAATATTAGCTGTCATTTTTGCTGTAGAGAAGTTTAGATCATATTTGATTGGTTCTAAAGTCATTGTTTTCACTGACCATGCTGCTTTGAGATATTTGTCTGCTAAAAAGGATGCTAAGCCTAGGTTGATCAGATGGGTGCTGTTGCTTCAAGAATTCGACATTGAGATTAGAGACAAGAAAGGAAGTGACAATGTTGTGGCGGATCATTTGTCCAGATTACTACATGATGAAGAAAGAATTGTGCCCCCACTGAATGAAAATTTTCCAGATGAAAATTTATTTGAAATAAATATACAACTTCCATGGTTTGCAGATATTGTAAATTATCTCACTGCTCATGTTTTCCCTCCAGGTATGACAAGTCAAGAAAGAAAGAGATTGGTGGCCATGTGCAAGCACTATTACTGGGACGATCCTTATTTGTTCAAATTCAGCCCTAATCAAATTATAAGAAGATGTGTGGCAGAAGAAGAGCAAATGAGTATTCTACAACATTGCCACCAATATGCATGTGGAGGACATTTTGGACCAAAAAGAACAGCACTTAAGGTATTACAATCTGGTTTTTATTGGCCTAATGTATTCAAAGATGTTTTTTCTTTTTGCAGGACTTGTGACAAATGCCAAAGGACAGGCAACATCTCTTCTAAAAATCAAATGCCACTGCAAAACATTCAAGTAATCAAGCTTTTTGATGTTTGGGGAATCGACTTCATGGGTCCCTTTCCTAACTCATTTGGTTATTTATATATTCTTGTGGGTGTGGATTATGTGTCTAAATGGGTCGAGGTTGTCCCCTCAAAAACTAATGATCACAAAGTTATTGTCAAGTTTTTGCAGGAAAACATCTTTACCAGGTTTGGTACACCACGAGCAATAATTAGTGATGGAGGGAGCCACTTCAATAATTTTCCATTTGCTTCTTTGATGAAGAAATATGGGATTACACATAGAGTGGGTACTCCATATCATCCTCAAACCAGTGGGCAAGTGGAGATTAGCAACAGAGAGATCAAGAGCATTTTGGAAAAGACAGTAAATACAAGGAGAAAGGATTGGTCGCTACGATTGAATGATGCATTATGGGCCTACCGAACAGCATACAAGACACCCATCGGCATGTCACCATACCGTCTGGTTTTTGGAAAAGCCTGTCATCTGCCAGTGGAATTGGAACACAAAGCCTATTGGGCCATTAAAAGGTTCAATTTTGATATGAAACAAGCAGGCAAAAAAAGAAGATTGCAACTGAACGAGCTTGAAGAGTTGAGGCACGATGCATATGAAAATGCAAAGTTGTACAAAGAAAGGACTAAGATATACCATGATAAACAGCTAGCAAGAAAGGAGTTTTATGTAGGACAGAAGGTATTGATATACAACTCAATATTAAGACTCTTTCCAGGCAAGCTTATGTCACGATGGTATGGCCCATACATTGTTACAAAAGTCTTTCCACATGGAGCATTGGAGGTTCATAGCGACGAGAAAAATCAAACATTCAAGGTGAACGGGCATAGGGCGAAGCCGTACATTGAGATGAGTCTAGAGCTGCAAGAGGAAGATGTGAATCTTCAAACCATTCAATACATTGCATGAACTCATCAAGTCTAGCTGAAGACAGGAAACACAGCGCTTATTGGGAGGCAACCCAATTTTTCAGGGGAGTACTTACACTCTCTCTTAATTCATTTTTTTCTTCATTTCTTTTATTGCATTTAGATTTGTTTTATCTTTTAGTTGATTTTATTTTAATTTTTGGATTTTATCTTGTAGGATTGCAGAAAATCTGAAGTCACCAGGGCGGAGCTGTTTTGAACACATGCATTGATGGCTGTTTCCGAGCAATTTGGAGTCAAAATCTGGAAAAGTGATTCAAAGAGAAGTTGTAGCCTATCTTCTTAGCTTTCCAGCAAAAAACAAATCAGCCCATTTGGACATCTACAGCTCCAGATATCGCCAAAATAGTGAACGCTGCGCATGCAGAATTTTCAAGACGAATCAGGGGAGAATTTCTAAACTTTCGCATATTTTTTTTTGTTTTTCTTTTCCTTTTCCTATTGAGGACAATGTGATATTTAAGTTTGGGGGGGGGGGGGGGGGGGGGAAGGTTTACAATGATTTATTTTTAGAAAAGAAAAACAAAATTTTTAAAGGATTTAAATTAATCTCAACATTACACTTTTGAGTTTTTCATTTAGATAAGCATTGAAATATTTTTTTTGTGATAAACAATTTCTTATAAAGTAAGAGTAAGTTTACTTATTTTTTTTGGGGTTGTTGAGTTCATAATTCCTTACAAAATTGTATGAGTCATGCGATTATACATAAAAACAAATGTGATGCTTTTTCTGGTGATTATTCCCTTTGATCTAGTCCTAAACTGAGTTTAAGTAAATAGAGTGATAACGAAAAAAAAAAAATATATATGAATAAAGTCAATCTACTCCAATATTTTGAGTTGCTTAGTAACTAGGGGTATTCATCACAAATGTTTACTTTTACGTCAAACGGCAACTTGAAATATGAGTATACAAAACACTTTTAAGTTTGTGACTTGTTGAGTAACCGGGTGGATTCATCACAAATGTTTTGCATTCGTGTCAAAAGGCAAGTGACAACTTAGAGAAGAGACTTTAAAAAAAAAAAAAAAAAAACTCTAGTTTGCTACTCGGTTTGTAGTAGTGAAAAGGGATAATCACAGATGGAGTTATTACGTACTATAATTAAAATAATTGCATGACGAATATGATTAAGTTTGGGGATTATGACTAATTAATCGCACTAGAGAAAGTGGGTATGCTTGTTTTTACTTTATTCGCAATTGTTTATATTTTTAATTGCAATTTTGATGCTTGCATAATGAGAATTCTTGGTGTGATGGGTTGAGACTAGTATTTTTTCCTTGTTCATAATTTTACCTTTTGCTTGAGGACAAGCAAAAGCTAAGTTTGGGGGTATTTGATGAACTCAATAATATTCACATTTATGAGCAATAATCTTAATGCAATTGGACATTTAAATGCTTTATATGTGGTATTTTACTCTTATTTTCTCTTTTCCACAGGAAACAGCCTAAAACAGCAAAACAAAGCAGATTCAGGATTTTGAGAAGGATACACAGAAACTGCAAAGCAGAGGTCGACTGATTCCACCAACAGGCGACTGGACAGAGAGATTGATGGGGCTCGGCACAGTCGACTTACATCCAACACCAGTCGACTGCATCCAGCGGAGTGAAAAGATAAGATAATTAAAGATCCATCCTCATCTAAATCCAAATCAAAGCAGAAAAGGAAGAAAAGAAGAAAAGAGAAAGAAATAAAACGCAGATTAAAGAAGGAAAGAAATAAAGGAAAGAAGAGGACTTTTCTGCAAAAGGAGCAAACCCTAATTCTCTTCCCGTGTTCTATAAATATCAACCAAGAGGCATTATTCTGGGGACGGAAGGAGAAAGGAGATCAAGTACTCAGAAGGGAACGAGACAGTCGACTGTGTGACAGCCAGTCGACCTATCTGGCCGGACATCATTAGTTTATTTCTTCTCTTTCTAGTTCTTTTATGTTAATCATGTATTCGAAACTGTTAGTCAATAAAAGTCTTATTATGTGGAACTAATTTCATAGTTGGGTAGAATGAAACCGTAGTCATGTAATGCTAAATTCTTCTGAATCCTTCTCTTTTACTTATTGATTGAACCTGAATGAATTGGTATAGATTTATAATAATCAAACTTGTTCAGAAGTTCTAAGAGCAGTCGACTGAGAGTGACAGCAAGTCGACTGCCATACAGAACCTGAGATTATCAAGTTTGCGTATTATAAAACTGAATCTGTTATATGAGTATAGAGACGACCCGTATCTCATGCCCATAGTTTGTAACACAGGAATCTTTAGGGATTCCTGGTTTAATCAACTTGAAGGATCTAGATCTGATATCAATTTCTAGAACTTCAAGTGTTTGTTCGTTTCCATTGTTCCTATGTTTTCCTTAAGTGCAACTTAGTAGATACCATGCTAAATACTCAAGGAAAAAAACGAATTAGAGTAGATACCCTGCCTAATTCTTGGCTTAGGGAAACAATAACTTTAAGGAGTAGATACCATGCCCTTAAAGGAACAAACATGAGTAATTAGAGTAGTACAGAAGGTGACTTAGCATTATTGACTATTGGTGGAGATCAAAAAACCCAACTACTTAATAGATATTTGTGATTCAGCACTTCTTGATATAGTTTTTAATCTTTTCATTTCTTTTAGAACAACACTTCAAGATTCTTATTTCTTTTTATTGGTTAGTAAGTTAACTTCTACAATCTCTGTGGGATCGACCATTGCTTTTCACTACGCTTCTATAAACGATTCGTACACTTACGAGGTTTTAATTTGTGTCTAGTTTATCTATTTATTTAGATAGCTGGATTTCACAACAGGGGGCGAGGTCTTCTTCTGGGGCTCGAGGTGCTATCCGAGCGCCGAGCCCCTCTACATCAACGGGCATAGTTGGGGCTCGCACTGCTATCCGAGCGCCGGGACCCTCTACATCAAAGGAGGGCAGTTGGGGCTCGCGCTGTTATCCGAGCGCCGAGCCCCTCTACATCAATGGGCGTAAATGGGGCTCGCGCTGCTATCTGAGCGCCGAGTCCCTCTACATCAAAGGAGGGCAGTTGGGGCTCGCACTGTCATCCGAGCGCCGAGCCCCTCTACATCAAAGGAGGGCAGTTGGGGCTCGCGCTGTCATCCGAGCGCCGAGCCCCTCTATATCAAAGGAGGACAGTTGGGGGCTCACGCTTCCGTTCGAGCGTCGACCCCTCTGTGAAAATAGAGGGGGAATTACTGGCTCGCACTTCCATCCGAGCGTCGACCCTCTGTGAAAATAGAGGGGGAATTGTTGGCTCGCGATTCCATCCGAGCGTCGACCCCTCTGAAAATAGAGAGGGAATTACTGGCTCACACTTCCATCCGAGCGTCGACCCCTCTGTAAAAATAGAGGGAGAATTACTGGCTTGCGCTTCCTTCCGAGCATCAACCCCTCTGTGAAATAGAGGGGGAATTATTGGCTCGCGCTTCCATCCGAGCATCGACCCCTCTGTAAAAATAGAGGAGGAATTACTGGCTCGCGCTTCCATCCGAGCGTCGACCCCTTTGTGAGAAATAGAGGGGGAATTGTTGGCTCGCGCTTTCATCCGAGCATCGACCCCTCTGTGAAAATAGAGGGAGAATTATTGGCTCGCGCTTCCATCCGAGCGTCGTCCCCTCTGTGAAAATAGGGAAGAAATTACTGGCTCGCGCTTTCATCCGAGCGTCGACCCCTCTGTGAGAAATAGAGGGGGAATTGTTGGCTCGCGCTTTCATCCGAGTGTCGACCCCTCTGTGAAAATAGAGGGGGAATTATTGGCTCGCGCTTCCATCCGTGCGTCGACCCCTCTTTGAAATTATGGGAGGAATTACTGGCTCGCGCTTTCATCCGAGTGTCGACCCCTCTGTGAAAATAGAGGGGGAATTATTGGCTCGCGCTTCCATCCGAGCGTCGATCCCTCTGTCTTGGCAGAAAAAAGCCTTGTTTGTTGTAGAAAATGTGGAGGGGCAGTGGGGTAATTTTACGCTTATTGCTGACGTCATGGGCGCAAAGATCAAAGCTTTTTCAGATCTTGGTAGCCGTTGGATCTTGCCAGATAAGAACCAACGGCTAGATCTTTTTCGCGTGAATCGAGGAGTCTCTTTTCCTCTTTAAAACCCCACCCCCTTCCCCATTTCTTTCTTCATACTTTTATTACTCACTTTCCAATTTATTAACAAGAGCGGGAATTTTCCTTGCCGTCGGCAGATTTTCCGGTGACTGTAACCTTCTACGTTCCAGGTTAGTATTTTTTTATTTTTAGTGATGTCGCAAACTCAGTTCGGATCCGTGGCCAGCTCGTCAGGTCGCTCTGCGGAGGAATCAGAGCAGGAAACATCATCGTCCTTGAGCATGTATAAGGTGAAGGAGGAGGTTCTTACTGATCCTGGGTCAGATGATGGTGACGATGTTGTCTTTGTGGTTTCCCCATTGAGGTCCAGAAGACCGGGGAAGGAGCCCATGGAGGAGGGCGACGAGGAGGAAGAGGATGAGGGTGACGAGGAGGAAGAGGATGAGGAGTGGAAAGGTGATGAAGGGGAGGGGGATGAAGATGAGCAGGTTGCCGAGGGTGGTGAAGAAGACGAGGAGGATGAGGTCAAAGGACAGGATGCTGGTCAGAGTACGGCTGGCGGTCCGACAGGGGTAGGAGAAGATCTTCCACCACTTCCCCCTTGTCGACGCCATCCCCTGAGCGTAAGGCTCGTCCTCGTCGGAAGAAGAAAGCCATGACCATCCCGGACAGTCCTTCCTCGCCCGACGAGTACGCACCGAGACACGGTCTCGAGCTTTCCCTGGCAACCTTCAGGAATCCAGGGTCGATTCGGATGTATCCCGATGATATTAAGGATATCGAGCCGATCCTGCCAGTACCGGGCGAAAACACTCGGGTGAAGATCCGCGCAGATAGTATCCCGAGCACTCTGAAGGCAGAGTACCTTAATGTTATCAGGGTCGCCTACTATATCCCGCGGGAATTCGAGATCTTCCTTCCGAGCCCAGGTATCCAGCCCACTACGCCTCTGGCGGAGGGGTTCTGTATGTTTCCTGAGGACACGTTCCTCTCGGGGCTGAGGCTGCTGCTGCACCCGTTCGTGAAGAGGGTTCTGAACTGGGCGAAGCTGTGTCCCATGCAGTATGGTCCGAACTCCTGGAAGCATTTGGTCTGCTTCATTCTTAAGTGTCAAGAGAAAGGGGTGAAGCCGAGGCTGACATACTTCCGAGCTATCTTTGGGATCGGTTCGCTCGGAGATCGGGAGGAGATTTTTTACTTTTCACCGAGGCCGCACAAGAAAGTTATGCATGGTCATCTGGACTCATTAAAGGGATGGAAGGAGAAATATTTTGTAGTTCGGACCGAGGGGTCTTGGGAAATTCCGACCAGATGGAACTTCGTCAAGCCGAAGCACAAGCCTCTGAGGAAGAGCGACTTGACAGCCAAGGAGTGGAAGAGGGTGGAGGAGATCACCGGGGGGCACAGTATAGTGTGGCCGCGAGTGACCAAGATACACCTCGCCCGGGCCGGACTGAGTCCTGCCGACCCTAGTATGTCTCTTTCCGAATACGTTCATTTTCTGCCTTCGCATTAACGTTAGCTTTTCTTCTGTGTTTTTGTAGGGATGACAACCCAATAGGCGGATGCGAAGAAGTTGTTGCTCGCTGTCGTCGAGAAGGCGAGGGTAGAGAAGAGGAAGAAGGCCGAACAGGAGAGGTTGGCGGCCGAGAAGTAGAGGCTGGCCGCGCAGGCCGGCGCATCCTCCCAGGTGCCGATGCCAGAGGTCGAGGAGCCTTCCCCGGCGAAGAAGGGTAAGAAGCACCACTCCCAGTCTTCCCATTCGTCGAGGGGGGCTCGGGACGCCGTGGGTGGTTCGGGCAAGACAGTTGATGCCCCGAAAAAAAGGCTCCCACCTATCCGGCCGAGTGCTGCGGAGATGGTGGGTAGGCAGAGTACGCTGCCTTTTGCCCCCGATTGGTCAATCGTGCGGGGGGATTCTCTTCTCGAAGCGCCCGTGGCAGTCGAGTTCATCTCGAAGGCCGCCACCGAGCGTGACCGGATGGCCCTGGTGGTGCAGTCGGCAGACCAGGCCTACATGCGCTGGTCTCAGGAGACCCTCTCGGTAAGTTGGCTTGGCCCTATTTCACATTTAAATGACGGAGTTTTTTCTGATATTTCTCTTCTTCAGCCAGGCAATGCTCCATGGCCAGTACTTCCACAAGTGCTTGGAGAAGGAGATTATCGCGGAGAGGCGGAATGCGGAGAGGTATCTTCGCAACCTGAACAAGGTCACGGACGAGCTGAAAGAAGCTCGGTCGATGATTGCCGTCCACGAAGCCCAGATCGAGTCGCTCACCAAGATCCACAAGCAGGATCGGGAGGACCTTGTGGCGAAGATCGAGGCCGAGGTGGTGAAGGGGAGGAAGGCACTGCAGGAGATGGAGTCAGTGTTGGGGGAGACTATTATGGTGGCGCAGGACGCGGCGTACGAACAAGCCAAGTCCCATTTCAAGCATATCTACCCTGAGCAGAACGTGGACCATCTCTCCTACGGATGGGCGCCAAACCTTCCTCCCACCCCGGGTGGTGATGATGCGGGGGGCAACCAGGTCGATGAAGAGGTGCCCACCCCCAATCAAGAATAGATCTTTTTCTTTTTTCTTGTTTTGATGTAAAATGCCTTGGGCGGACTGGCCGCCGCGGATTTTGTATCGAACTTTTTTGAAATGAAATATATTTTTTGGGCCGACTCTTCCATGTGTTTGTTGTGATGTTTGTTCTCCTCTTTTTGATAGACGCACGGGACCTACGTCGCCTTCTCCGACATTGCCGAGGTGCCTCCAAGTCGAGTGGGGGAGGTCACAGAGGTAGCTTTGCTTCGTCAACAGAAGCAGGCTCGGGACCGAGCCGCCACCGTTAACTATTTTCTGAACAGGTCCCGGAAGCTCAGCTCGGAGTTGGCACATCTGAAAAAGTCCGTAGCCGACCGGGGCTGGTGGGTTATCGAAACAGGCTGGTCCCTCTTGGATTCTTCGAGCGGGAGTTCGGCTTCGGAGTCTGTCCTTCACGAGGCCGTAGTTGAAAAGGAGCTGGAGATCCGCAGACTGAAGCTGTTGTTAGGCGCTGGCCTGAGGGAAGGGGTCGGCCATGCGACCCCGGGGCGGTCTCTGATATTTCTACCGGATGGGGTGCAACCCGAAGATGTAGGAAGTTCGGTGGCGGGAGTACCTTCCCGAGCCGGTTCGGCCGAGCATGAGAGGAGCCCCGAATTCGAGTTTCCAGCGGAGTGTGAGTGAGTTGAGCTTTTTCCTTGTATTTGTATCAACGTTTATTGAGTTGTAAGTAATGAGTAATCAATAAGAACATTCGTTTTCCTGAACCTTGACTGCCTCGGCTGCAGAGGGTGGTCAGTGTGACTACTACGAAGGGTCGCTGCTGGCACGAGTGAGTCATTAATTACAACATTTCGTATTCCCATGAGCATTTATGGCGACGTTTCGCCTTCTGCCGTTTCGCATTCCGAGATGCAATAAATGAGGGCCTCAGGGGGCTATATAATCCCCCACTCTCCTTATTTTTTTGTCAGGCAGTGAGCCGTTTGACTCGGGTGCTTGCCAAAGGCAGGCGCCCGGATAATATAATTCTTCCGACTACCCCGGATCGGAGGCACACCGATCACCCTCGGACTATTCGGGGTTCAGGCTGTTAGAGCCGTGAGACCCCGGGTTGTTCGTTGGTGAGCGGTGGGCCGACCGATCGTTTCGGGGGTTCGGAGAAAGCCGATGCGTGGCGGCTCTTCTGCCATCCTCGAACAATTCGGGATTTTGGGCTCGTCAGATTCGTAAACCCCGGGCTATTCGAGGGCGAGAGAAGGGTCAGCTGAGTAGCTCGAAGGCTCGGGGCATCTTATTTCGGGACGGAGAGAGCAGCAGGTCGATGGCCCCCCTGCCATCCTCGAACAGTTCAGGGTTTAGGCTTGTAAGGGCCGTAAACCCCGAGTTGTTCGGGGGTGAGAGGGTGGTCAGTAGCTCGACCCGAGGCTCGGGGCGTCTGCCGAAGGCGGACGCTCTGAACCGTAATTAAACTTTCGTAGCCGGGCGTGGTAGCCGAGCGACTTTGAAGAAAGCCGCGGCCGTGCCTCGTCTTGTGGGTTTCCCATGTTCGTGGGAGAACCAGTTGCAAGAGCGTCGAGGTCGCCACCAAGCGTCAAGGTCGCAGTGCCTTGAAGAAGGCACCCGCCTTGCTCGGGGTCGAAGCCGAGCTCCCGCATATGATCTCAGGGAGAGACGGCGTGGGCGTGGCTGGCGGATGTCGCCTCGTACATAGGTTGGTGAGCTTCGAGAAGCCCAAACCGAGCGAGGGACAGATGTTGAGCCCCCATACCGATGAGAAAGGCAACTGCGGTCGTAGCGGAGGGTCGCCGCCGAGCGTCAAGGTCACGGTGCCTTGGAAAAGGCACTCGCCTTGCTCGGGGTCGACGCCGAGTTCCCGCACATGTTCTCAGGGAGAGACGGTGCGGGCGTGGCTAGCGGATGTTGCCTCGTACATAGGTTGGAGAGCTTCGAGAAGCCCAAACCGAGCGAGGGACGGATGCCGAGCCCCCATACTGGTGAGAAAGGCAACTGCGGGCGTAGCGGAGGGTCACCGCCGAGCGTCAAGGTCGCGGTGCCTTGGAAAAGGCACCCGCCTTGCTCGGGGTCGACGCCGAGCTCCCGCACATGTTCTCAGGGAGAGACGGCGCGGGCGTGGCTAGCGGATGTTGCCTCGTACATAGGTTGGAGAGCTTCGAGAAGCCCAAACCGAGCGAGGGACGGATGCCGAGCCCCCATACTGGTGAGAAAGGCAACTGCGGGCATAGCGGAGGGTCACCGCCGAGCATCAAGGTCGCGGTGCCTTGGAAAAGGCACCCGCCTTGCTCGGGGTCGACGCTGAGCTCCCGCACATGTTCTCAGGGAGAGACGGTGCGGGCAGGGCTGGCGGATGTCGCCTCGTACATAGGTTGGTGAGCTTCGAGAAGCCCAAACTGAGCGAGGGATGGATGCCGAGCCCCCAAACCGGTGAGAAAGGCAACTGCGGGCATAGCGGAGGGTCGCCGCTGAGCGTCAAGGTCATGGTGCCTTGGAAAAGGCACCCACCTTGCCCGGGGTTGACGCCGAGTTCCCGCACATGTTATCAGGGAGAGACGGCGTGGGCGTGGCTGGCGGATGTCGCCTCGTACATAGGTTGGTGAGCTTCGAAAAGCCCAAACCGAGCGAGGGACGGATGCCGAGCCCCTATACCGGTGAGAAAGGCAACTGCGGGCGTAGCGGAGGGTCGCCACCGAGCATCAAGGTCGCGGTGCCTTGGAAAAGGCACCCGCCTTGCTCGGGGTCGATGCCGAGCTCCCGCACATATTCTCATGGAGAGACGGCGTGGGCGTGGCTGGAGGATGTCGCCTCGTACATAGGTTGATGAGCTTCGAAAGCCCAAACCGAGTGAGGGACGAATGCCTAGCTCCCATACCGGTGAGAAAGGCAACTGCGGGCGTAGCAGAGGGTCGCCGCCGAGCGTTAAGGTCGCGGTGCCTTGGAAAAGGCACCCGCCTTGCTCGGGGTCGATGCCGAGCTCCCGCACATGTTCTCAGGGAGAGACGGCGTGGGTGTGGCTGGTGGATGTCACCTCGTACATAGATTAGTGAGCTTCAAGAAGCCCAAACCGAGCGAGGGACGGATACCGAGCCCCCATACCGGTGAGAAAGGCAACTGCGGGCGTAGCAGAGGGTCGCCACCGAACGTCAAGATCGCGGTGCCTTGGAAAAGGCACCCGCCTTGCTCGGTGTCGACGCCGAGCTCCCGCACATGTTCTCAGGGAGAGACGGTGCAGGCATGGCTAGCGGATGTCGCCTCGTACATAGGTTGGTGAGCTTCGAGAAGCCCAAACCGAGCAAGGGACGGATGCCGAGCCCCCATACCCGTGAGAAAGACAACTGCGGGCGTAGCGGAGGGTCGCCACCAAGCGTCAAGATCGCGGTGCCTTGGAAAAGGCACCCGCCTTGCTCAGGGTCGACGCCGAGCTCCCGCACATGTTCTCAGGGAAAGACGACGTGGGCGTGGCTGGCGGATGTCGCATCGTACATAAGTTGATGAGCTTCGAGAAGCCCAAACCGAGCGAGGGACGGATGCCGAGCCCCCATACCGGTGAGAAAGGCAACTGCGGGTGTAGCGGAGGGTCGCCACCGAGCGTCAAGATCGTGGTGCCTTGGAAAAGGCACCCGCCTTGCTCGGGGTCGACGCCGAGCTCCCGCACATGTTCTCAGGGAGAGGCGGTGCGGGCGTGGCTAGCGGATGTCGCCTCGTACATAGGTTGGTAAGCTTCGAGAAGCCCAAACCGAGCAAGGGACGGATGCTGAGCCCCCATACCGGTGAGAAAGGCAACTGCGGGCGTAGCGGAGGGTCACCGCCGAGCGTCAAGGTCGCGGTGCCTTAGAAAAGGCACCCGCCTTGCTCGGGGTCGACGTCGAGCTCCCGCACATGTTCTCAGGGAGAGACGGCGTGGGCATGCCTGGCGGATGTCGCCTCGTACATTGGTTGATGAGCTTCGAGAAGCCCAAACCGAGCGAGGGACGGATGCCGAGCCCCCATACCGGTGATAAAGGCAACTGCGGGCGTAGCGTAGGGTCGCCGCCGAGCGTCAAGGTCGCGGTGCCTTGGAAAGGGCACCCGACTTGCTCAGGGTCGACGCCGAGCTCCCGCACATGTTCTCAGGGAGGGACGGCGTGGGCGTGGAGGAAGCAGAGTCGTTTGATTGGATGCACGTTACCAAAGAACCGACCAGGCCGTGCCGCCCGAATACCGAGCCCAAGCTTGTAGGGGTGGCTTTTTGGCCTTGCTAGTTTATCCGAGCACCGAGCCGCCAAGCTTGTAAGGGAAGCCTTTTGGGCTCACGCTGTCATCCGAGCGCCGAGTCCCCCAAGCTTGTAAGGGAAGCTTTTTGGGCTCGCGCTGTCATTCGAGCGCCGAGACCCCAAGCTTGTAAAGGAAGCTTTTTGGGCTAGCTAGTTTATCCGAGCGCCGAGCCCCCAAGCTTGTAAGGCGAGAGCCTGCCCTTTAATGGACGTTCGGGGTTGATAGCCGATGTCATACTGGCTGAGTTCGATCGACCATTTGACGAGTCGATCGGAGCTCTCAGGTTTGTAGAGTATGGCCTTCAAGGGTTGATCTGTGAGCACCTGGATCGAATGTGCCTGGAAGTAGGGACGGAGCTTCCACGCGGCTACGACCAAGGCGTACGCCACTTTCTCCATTCTGGAGTACCGGGTCTCGGCATCGAGCAGGACCTTGCTCACATAGTAGAGGGGCTTTTGAACCCCCTCCTCTTCCCGGACGAGGACGGTGCTGAGTACACTCTCTGAAGTAGAAAGGTAGAGCCAGAGTGGCTCCCCTGGTTCGGGCTTGCTGAGGAGAGGAGGGTTGGCGAGGTACTCCTTCAACTGTGCGAAGGCCTCTTGCTGTTGAGTACCCCACTCGAACTTTCTAGTGCCGCGTAGCGCCTTGAAGAACGGGAGGGACTTCTCTCCGGATTTGGAGAGGAAACGGTCGATGGCCGCCAGTCGCCCCGTTAGCCTCTGGACCTCTTTAACATTCCTGGGAGGGGCCATGTCTATTATGGCCTGGATTTTTTCGGGGTTCGCCTTGATACCGCGCTGGCTGACAATGAACCCTAAGAACTTTCCCGAGGAGACGCCGAAGGCGCACTTCACCGGATTGAACCTCATGTTGTGGGTTCGAAGGACCCCAAAGGCCTCTTCCAGGTCAGCAACGTGGTGCTGTCCATGTTGACTTTTGATGAGCATGTTGTCGATGTATACCGCCATGTTACGCCGGATCTGATCTTTAAAGACTCGGTTGACGAGCCTCTGATAGGTGGCACCGGCGTTCTTTAGACCGAAGGGCATGACTCGGTAGCAGTATAGCCCCTGGTCTGTGACGAAGGAAGTCTTGGCGATGTCCGGAGGGAACATCCAGATTTGGTTATAGCCGGAGAAGGCATCCATGAAGGAGAGGAGCTCGTGACCCGAGGTAGCATCGATCAGGGCATCAATGCTGGGGAGAGGGAACGGATCCTTGCGGCACGTCTTGTTGAGGTCGGTAAAATCTATGCAGATCCTCCAACTCCCGCTCGCCTTCTTCACCATGACGACGTTCGCCAGCCACTCTGGGTAGCTGACCTCTTGTACAAAACGCGCGGACAAGAGCTTGTCCACTTCTGCGTTTACTGCCTGTTGCCACTCAGGAGCGAACTTGCGCCGCTTTAGGGTTACTGGCTTCGACCCGGGAATCACGCTAAGTTTGTGCATGATGAGTTCTTCGGAGATACCGGGCATGTCAGAGGAATTCCAGGCAAAGAGGTCGATGGTGCACCGAATGCAGGTGATTAGAGCGGTCTTGAGGCCGGGGGCGAGGGAGCGGCTTACTCAAAAGTGCTTTGACACATCCCCTATCTCGAATGAGACCTCTTGTAGCTCGTCCACCGGTTCGGGTTCTGGCTGGGTTCTTTGGGGCTCCAGCTCGACGGTATCGAGGGGAAACACCCCGCTTTCGATTGCCGTCATGTAGCACGAACGTGCTGCTTCTTGGTTCCCTCGGATGACTCCGACGCCAGTATTGGTGGGGAATTTCATCTTCTGGTGGTAGGCCGAGGGAACCGCCTGGAGGGAGCAGAGTCCCGGGCGGCCGAGGATGGCGTTGTAAGCCGCCTTTACATTCACAACCATGAAGTCCATGGACTCGTCCTTCTGTTGGGTTTCGTGCCTGCCGTGACGTCCAGGGTGACGATCCCCTCTATAGTCACGGGGACGCCGGAGAATCCGTGTAGGGTGTACTCGGCAGGCTTTAGTTTCTTGCGGGAAAGCTTTAGGTTCTCGAATGCTTCGAGGAACAGGATGTTGACCGAGCTCCCGTTGTCTACGAGGATTCTTCGGGTGTCAAAGTTCGCCATCATAAGGTTGATGACAAAAGCGTCACAGTGAGGGAGCTGGACCCCCTCCAGATCCTCCCCTGAGAAGGAGACGGGGAGTTGCTGGACCGGTGGGGAGAGAGGGCCCTGGACGGTATTGACGTCCCGGATGAAGGCCTTGCGGGAGCTGTTGGATTCGCCTCCTGTAGGCCCCCCGTGGACACAATGTAGGATCATCTGACCGTCGGGCTCCTCGGGAACCGGATCCCGCTCGGGACGCTGTCGTTGCCCTCAAGGAGGAGGGGAATCCCTCCTGTTTCTGTTGTCCCTTGGTTCCCGGGCACCTTCTCGCTTGAACTCTCGAAGGTATTCCCGTTGGATGAGGGCCTCAATTTCTTCCTTCAGGGCGCGACAGTAATCCGTGTCGTGCCCGTTATCCCGGTGGAAACGGCAATAGAACCGTTGATCCCTCTTCTTGCTGGCGTTGTTGGATGGCCGAGGGGGGTACTGGACGAGGTCCCTGTCTTCAATCTCTAAGAGGATTGTCGACACGTTCTGCGTCAGTGGGGTGTACCTCTCGAAGCGGGGGATCGGCGGAACCTTCTTTGCGGAGCCCCCATCTCTTGGGGCTTTTTTCGCAGGCTCAATCTCGTCGGCCTTGTGTTTCCCCTTCCCGGGAGCTTCCTTCTGGTCCTCGGGGCTGAGAGCCTCCTCGGCTCGGATATACTTTTTGACCCGGTTGAGGAGGTCGGGGAAGTCTATCGGTGGCTTCTTCGCCAGGGAGGCCTTCAGCTGTCCATGTCGGACGTTGTGACGGAAGGCTGCCGAGGCAACGCCGGGGTCGAGGGATGAAACAGATCTCGCCTCGGCCGTGAACCTTTGGACGAACACCCGGAGGGACTCTCCCTCCTTTTGCCGGAGCCCAAGTAGTGATGCGCTCATTCTTTCGGCCTTTCGACTGGTTACGAAGTGGGCGAGGAAGCTGCCCTCTAGCTGGTCGAAAGAATAAATGGAACCGGGGGTGAGCTTGGAGAACCATTCTCGAGCTAGACCCCGGAGTGTTGCGGGGAAAGCTCAACACAGTAGGGGATCCGATGTGCTGTGAATCATCATGAGGGTTTTGAAGCCTCCATGTGATCAGCAGGATCGCCCTCACCGTCATAGGTCTCGAACTGAGGCGAACGGAAATTGTGGGGTATCTCCGCCTGCAGGATGAGGGCGGAGAAGGGAGGACGAACCGGCCTGTACCACTGAGCTGCTCTTGGATCGCCGTTACCAACGTGATCGAGGCGCTCTTCCATTTCTTGGAGTCGCTTTAAAATGTCGCCATCATACTCTGGGGGGATGGTGGAGTGGCGAGACATGGTAGCCTCGGCCTGCGACCGTGCGTAGGAACGGCGGGCATTCTCGTTGACAGGGACTCCTCAGAGTGCGCCCAAGATCTCCCGTCGGAAGTCCTGGAATTTCTGGTGGGTAACCGGAGCTCCTTCAGCCCGGTTTGGTTGGGCAGAAGGTTGTCGGCCGACCCGGCTGAGCGCGGGCTCCCGCCCTTGGGACGGGGGCCTGGGGTGGTTCCGCGCTCCCTGGGATGGCGGCCTGGGATGGTTCAGAGCCGAGTTTGAAGTGGCTCCTCACCTGCCACGACTGGCTTGGCAGTTCGAGATTACCCTCTGTAGGTCGCTCTGGACCGGGCGGGAGGCGTTCGGCTGGGGCCCTTGGCTGACCCTTTCGTTTGGTCCCTGAGCATTGGCATCGATGCCTTGCGGAGGCACGTCGCGTCGGCGTGCGGAGGTAATAGCTTTCGCGACTTTGGGTGCCATGTGAGCTCGGGTCGACAAGGATGCCGAC
Organism: Hemerocallis citrina; assembly: GCA_017893485.1. Taxonomy (NCBI): domain Eukaryota; kingdom Viridiplantae; phylum Streptophyta; class Magnoliopsida; order Asparagales; family Asphodelaceae; genus Hemerocallis; species Hemerocallis citrina. The sequence continues at coordinate 164,042,197 of CM030366.1, forward strand.
AGAGGTGGAGCTCGGGAAGGCATCTACTGGGGTACCGTCGGAAGCGAGGCTCGGATTGGCGTCTACGATAGGTAGTTTCCCACAGATGGCGCCATCCTGATGCGGTTTGTTTTTGGGGAATGTGTGGATGCACCAGGCGTGAGTTCTTACTCGATTTGTATTAGAGGAGACACCTATGCAGACGACCCTTGGCTGGGCGAACGGTACCGAGGTAGGCGGTGTTGAGGTGGAGGCTGATGCTAGGCTCGGATCTTTGAGGCTCGAATCCGAGGGTCTTGTATACCTGCAGACGGTCTCGAAACACCGGGGTTGGTCCCGGTGGCAGACCCTCCGACGATCTAGTCAGTTACTTACGATAGAGTAACAGCAACTAGGGTTTTGGTGGCCAAAAGATTGATTACCTGGAGAAGGAGTAGGGGTCTGGTATTTATAAAAGATCCCAACCGGGTCTGGACCCGTTTGGGGCCGGGTCTGGACCCGGTTGCCCGTGTGGCTGAAGCGGTGGAAACCCGGGCTGTTTAGGGCTGACGTGGCAGATGCCCGGGCGGTATCCGGGCTGACGTGGCGGCGGTCTGGGCGGTTTTCCAACGCTGTCGTGGTGAATCTGGAGAATCAGGAGGTGCATGTATCCTGAGGGGATCCTGTGGCCCAGGATGGGCCACGTCATTCCTAGCCCATATCAATATATATTAAATTTTTCCGTGGGCACGTGTCTACGACACGTCTTCGGAATGATACATCATATGAAAGTCTTGCAAACAGTAAAACAACAATTATGTAGCTCAAGTTTGAATAGTAAAAAAATTATAAAAGTCCATGTTTCCATTAGTATATGTTGAAAAATAATTATAAATGTGGGTGTTAATCCAACTTCTTAGAACTTTGAGTATGGAAAATGATGAAATTTAACTGTTGATGAGATATTTGTTATTTTTAATGTAACATAAGCAATAAAAAATATATTAAAAATCTGAAAATTTACATACCTGAAATCTGAAAATATAAATTTCAAAGTAAATAGAGAGATAATGAAAGAGAGAGGAGAGAGAGAGAGAAATAAATAAATAAATAAATAAATGAGTTGTTTTGGGAATTTGAATTTGAGTTTTGGGGAGAAATTTTTGGCGGAAAAATATGTTTTGTGAGGTTAGATCTGAACCATTGATTTCAACCATATTGAATGAGAGCCACTTGATAGCTTTCTTTGTGTTTTATTATATATATATATATATATATATATATATATATATATATATATATATATATATATCATTGTTTATATGAGTATACCCAGCTTTTTACCCCATCCCCCTCGATTGGTGGATCTTGTGCATATATATCCGTTCTAGGAGAGCTGTTGCAGACTTGCTATTTGATCCCAGCTAGTTTGTGGAGAAAACTCTGAGACAGAGTTGATGTAAAGCTCGCTGTTTGATCCCAGCAGGTTTATAGAGATAACTCTTTGATTGAGTTGACGTAGAGCTCGCTGTTTCAGATATAGTTGTTGTAGAAACTGTTGTTTGTGTAACGCCCCGAATTCCAAATAAGACCGAATTCGAGAATTCACAGGATCTTTACTTCACTTCGTACAATTTTACAAGAAAATTAAAACTTTTCAACAATACATCAGAGTTCACTACACTTTTGTTTACACAGCGAAAGAATACAACAATGAAATAAAATACAACTTATAAATCATCAACTGCATCATGACATCTTTACTTCTTCATGGAAATGTCCATTACCTGCATATTAAGCTGTGGGCACGTCAGTCACTTACAACTAACGAAAATGTTATACTCGGCTATCCTCTCTATGCCGTACATATAACGATCTCATTACTTTAACAAATCACAAAAGTTGAATAAATAATAAAGTGTCAAATCGTGATTACGCTAAACATGTAAGTGTATGCCATGCCTTAATGCCTAATGCACACAAATTTATACTAGGATGACACTAATGCATACTTGTTCGAATTCTATGCATCCTATACTACATAGGTCCGAGGGTAAGCACCTACGTACTCCACAATAAAGGGTTCGATCCCTCGCTATGAAACTACCCAGTAATAAAGCAATGTTTAGATCATTCCACGAATATGGATCCCAGCCTCGCTGGCTGTTATAACAGATCCCTCATCGTGCGAATCATCCCGCAAGTGCCCCTTAGCCCCGGTATACGTATATATATTGGAGTATGGAAAACTATCCGTCCGACTACGCTAAGTCTCGGATTTAAAAATATAAGTCCATCTCCCACGGAGCAACCACAATCCGCCAACTGGGTCTATAGCCACGGAGATCCACCGCCGACTATATAGAAGCAACCCACATACGTTTGCCCAAATTTACTATATCTTCACTTATGTGCCTAATTATTTAGTTCAAAACATGAATAAATTTTCAAGCCTAGAATTAGTTTTACCTCCTACCGGACTTAATCAATATTTACCGAGATAGATCCATGGTCATATCTCAAAATACAACTCAATTCTTTTCAAATCAAATAATGCCGGTACCCGAGGTCTCACTAACTCTAAATCACAACTTTTTCATGTACAAGAATCCATGGGTACACATACCCTTTAATAAACATGTCTTAAACTTAGATTATTTTTATTTTCAACTTATTCACAAATGATCAAACTCTTGTCTCTATTCATGATCAAGTTATTCATTCATAAACTTCAAGGCAAAATAATTCTTTTCAATGCATACAATTTCTTCATATGAATTTTATCAAAAAATCCAAGCTCATATAGTGTCTCAATTCACTTCGAGATATTTCTTAAACAAAATACAAGTGCAATCTCTTTAAGAGTAATCACCTCACAACAAATAGTTTTTTTTACTTTCCTTTACAAAACAAGTTCTATTCTCAAATTTCTATTTTTTATACTTCAAATACAATTTCAATAATTATCTCTTATAAATTAATTTCCATTTCACTTTATATTAATAATAAAGTTTATTTCTCAAAAACTCAATTATATGAAAAAAACTCAAAAAGAAATCAAAAGGTGGCTATAGGTTTTGAACCCAGAACCTGCCGAACACACACAGCCAATGCCCAAGCCCAAGCCCCACTAGCCACTAAGTCCAATGGACTCTGGCGTCAACTTCTAGACCGAAATGTTCATATGAGACTCTCAGTTTCGAAAATCAATTAAAAGAAGTAAAAATAAATGTGACTATCAAGTTTCGAACCCAAGAACTCTTATAAAGAGTGCTCTATGGTGCACTGGCTAACCAGTAAGTCCAAGTGTGATTACTGATATCAAAATATACTATTAAGCTTTTGTTCAACTTTTTTGTCATTCTATTATTTTGGTAAAGCTCTCTTTTTATTCAATCTAATCTTTCATTAGACTAAAGTTTATTTTACTTTCTAACAGTAACACATAATTTTATAAATCATATTTTTTAGACAATCATTTAAATTACATTTTATTTCTTCTCCTTTTATGAGTAAGCAATATATTTCTTCATTTTAAACAACTAGCAATTTCCAACAACCAAAAGAAATTATGAGTACCAAATTTATTTTACAAAAATTCATTTACTTATTATAAATGGAAATCTCAACAATTGATCATATAATCACATATCTCTACATTCATGCATACTAGTGTATGGAAAAATTAATTCTTTTCTCATTAACAACTACATGAAGAAAGTTTAATTTACTAAACATAATATGATTCAATACTACAACAAAACAATAGTATAGATTTCTTTATCACATCAAACTTTCTATAGTTCATTATTATTAGCATGCACATTCTCTATAATTAGAAAGTAGAGAACACCCACCTATAGTAAAGATTGAAATCAATGAGAAAGCACAACTCCTAGCTCCTAGCAATTCCTTCTTCTCCTAGCAAGAACTCCTCCTAACAAGAATACTTTACTCTTTTTTTTTTCTTTCTTTTATTTGATTTTTTTTTGGTGTGAAAAGAGAAGAGAACACTAGGGTACTATTTATAGGACAAGTTTAGGGATCAAAGTGCAAAATTACACACCTAATAAATTACTCAATTTAATTTTCATCCCTTCACTTTCTTAACTTTCAAAACCCCCAACCTTTTATTTTTCCACCTCTATAATTCCCTAAATCCCAACTCTTTATTTCCAAAACCCCTCCCATCCAGTTTCTCACTCAAATGAAATACACAACACACATTTTGTAGGGTGGGCCCCCATTTTGAAAGCCACGTCACTAGCTTTTTGTTGACCGAAATCAAAGCCAGCCAACTTGTTGTTTGTTTGCAGCCTCGTGGGCCTCCACCTCACAATTCACATGCATTTATTCATTATTTTACCAAATCAACCAAACCAGTCAACTATAAATCAAAGTGTACATTATATACATTATATATATATATATATATATATATATATATATATATATATATATATATATATATATATATATATAGGGGTCGGTTCGGGTGAGAACCAACCCTGGGGTGAGAACCTAAGGGCCTATCCCAGCCATTCATCTGTGTAATCTTAACGGTCAAAATTTTTTAAAATTAAACAATAAGATTAATTAATTTTTGCATTAAGATGTCAATCCCTTTAATTAAAGGATGGGGACCGCGTAATAAATGGAATAATTATAAATTGCCTTTTTTTGTGTGCGACGGTTAAGGCAAATTTGGTCAAACTGGAGAGAGAAATAATTTATTCCAGTAAAATATTGGAGAAGATTTTGTTTTCCAAATTAATAGCAACTGCAGAATCATTCACCATTTCGTTCCTTACAGTTACTGTTTATTATAGTTGTTATTTATAATTATTACAGTTGCTGTTTAAGTGGTCAGGTATTGCTGTATAATTATTTCAGTTGCTATTTATAATTATTACAGTTGCTATTTATAATTATTACAGTTGCTATTCGAGAAGATTTTGTATCCCAAATTAATAGCAACTGCAGAATCATCACCAATTCGTTCCTTCACCAATTCGTTCACTATATAGCAACTGACTGTATTGTAAGTAGATACAACTAGTGCATATTTTAGCAGGAATATATATATATATATATATATATATATATATATATATATTGTTTGTTTATCAATTTGCAAACTTATGCTGTACATACTGTCAGTTTCCATATAGCAACTGAATATTTTTTGAATAGCAACTAACTGCATTGTACGTAGCAACAAAAATTTCATATTTAGTAACATTGTACGTAGCAACAAATGTTGTTCATCCTGATGAAGATTGTGGTTCGGCTGAAAATAAAATAAAAAAGGCAATATATGTTGCCTAATAATCTGTGATCTACATTCCTTTTAAATAAAATAAAAAAGGCAATATATGTTGCCTAATAATCTGTGATCTTTCATTCCTTTTATTATGCGGTCCCCATCCCTTAATTAAAGGGATTGACATCTTAATGCAAAAATTAATTAATCTTATTGTTTAATTTTAAAAAATCTTGACCGTTAAGATTACACAGATGAATGGCTGGGATAGGCCCTTAGGTTCTCACCCCATGGTTCTCACCCAAACCTTCTCATATATATATATATATATATATATACATATATATATATATATATATATATATATATATATATATATATATATATATATATATATATATATATATATATACACTATCTAATTTATATATGTACTGTATGTAAGAAAAAGTAGTTTACTTAAAAATCTAAAATATATCATGCACAAATAAAATAAATACACATACTCCAAAAATTTATTTTGAAAACGGATACGCTCAAATACGCGCACCGAAACACGTGCATCGCACGTAAAACACCGAAATGCAAAAATTAATTCTATCAACGGAAAAATGTTAAATATGACAAAATACAATATAAAAAAATATATTTATTAATTTTATATATTCCACGACGTGATTGTTACGTTCGTAGAAAACATGTGCATTCCTCGTATAATAATATTTTAATAAAGAAAAATAAATTTCCGTTTATAAAAATAGATTTGAATACATAAATTAAATAATTTAAACACATAGAAAATATTGCACGTAGCAAGCACATAATCGATACGTGCATCAAAAATACGTATAAAGCACGTAAAAATGCAGAGATTGAAATATTATATTTTTGTTAACTCAAAATAGCATAAATAATCGGTAATCAAAATATGTGGTGAAAATAGGTTACAAAATATACGTGCGTAACACACAATGGCGAAATTGTCATTTCCAATTTTGCGGGGTGTTACAGTTTGATCCTGGCGAGTTTCGAGACAATTCTAAGATAGAGTGGGTGTAACACCCCGTAATTTCTATAAAAAAGATAATATATATATATATATATATATATATAAAAGAGGGATGGTAATTTGGTAATTAAATTGAATATAGGGGGCCCGGGGTTGAAGAGCTGCACGTTGTGCTGTGTTGTGCTTGTGACGACATGATGACGTCACCCTGGGGACCACCCGACATTTGAGAAGCAATCGCTGTCTCTGTGTTGTGATGACGTGGTGCAAGGGCCCGGGTACGGGCTTGGTGTGTGCACGGGAGAAAGAGAGAGAGAGTGTATGAAGTTAGTCCCGTATCGGGATTGAACTAGAAAAAAATAATAATAAATAATATAGCCTATGATCTAGAGTCATCAATCCGGTTAACCACCTTTTGAGAGGCAGCCTGTAGTGGGCAGTTGTACTATACTATAAATAATTTATCTTCTAAATTGTATAAAATTGTCTGAGCTGGGGCAGGGGTGTTACAACTGGTATCAGAGCCAACTATCGACATTGAGTGTGGGGCATCTCTATATATTGTCGGGCGGTGGATTCCGGGACTGTGGTGAGCCCTCAATTAAATCCGGGACTGTGATTGATCGGACGGTGGATTCCGTGATCATGATTAGTCGGGCGGATAGGAGGGAAGCTCAATTAAATCCGGAATTATGATTGATCGGGCGGTGGATTTCGGGATCATGATTAATCGGGCGGATAGAAGAGCAGATGCTCCACATCGGCTAGAAAGTAGATCCTGCACTGGACTGTGCATGCCCCATGCTCAGCGAGGACGCTGATTTCTAAAGGGGGGGGGGGGGTGTATGTAACACCCCCATAATTTCTAAAAAAAAAATATAATATATATATATATATATATATATATATATATATATATATAGAAATGCTCCATTGAAAACAGGTTTGTTTTCACGGGTTGGAAAACAGCGATCTGAGCCATTGGATCGCTCTTGATTGTGATCAGTGGCTCAGATCGCTGCTTCCCATCACCCAATATCACTTAAGTGGCGGAGGGTTAATTTGGAAATTTCGTTCCAAATAACTCTTCGCCTCTTTCGCTCTAAAAAAATGAATGAACCTTGGCCGTTGTTGGGAACAACGGCCTAGGTTATAAAAATTTGAATCATAGGCTGTTGTTTGGAACAACGGAATTCATTCAAATTTTTATAACCTAGGCTGTTGGATCGCTTTTAAAAATTGAATGAAGACCGTTGTTCCAAACAACGGTCTATCATTCCATTTTTTATAACCTAGGCCGTTGTTCCCAACAATGGCCTAGGCTATAAAACTTCATTGTTTCAAATAACCTAGGCTTAGGCCATTGTTGGGAACAACGGCCTAGGTTATAAAAAATTGAATCATAGGCTGTTGTTCCAAACAACAGCCTATGATTCAATTTTCCAAACAACAGCCTATGATTCAATTTTTTATAACCTAGGCCGTTGTTCCCAACAACGACCTAGGTTCATTCATTTTTTTTAGAGCGAATGAGGCGAAGAGTTATTTGGGATAAAATTTTCAAATTAACCCTCCGCTGATCAAGTGAAACAGGTGATAGGCAGGCTCGATTTGAGCCGCTGATCACGATCAAGAGCGATCAAACGGCTCAGATCGCTGTTTTCCAACCGGTGAAAACTAGACCCATTTTCAATGGAACATTTCTCATATATATATATATATATATGTATATATATATATATACATAATAATAATAATAATAAAAGAGGGATGGAAATTTGGTAATTAAATTGAATATAGGGGGGCCACAGGTTGAGGGCTGCACGTTGTGCTAAGTTCATGATGATGTCACCCTGAGGACCACCCGGCATTTGAGAAGCAACCGTTTTCTCTGTGCTGTGATAACGTGGTGCATGGGCCCGGGTATGGGATTGGTGTGTGCACAGGAGAAAGAGAGAGAGTGTATGTATGAAATTAGTCCCATATCGGGATTGAACTAGAATAAAATAATAATAAATAATATAGCCTATGATCAAGAGTCACCAATCCGGTGAACAACCTTTTGAGAGGCAGCCTGTGGTGGGCAGTTGTACTATACTATAAATAATTTGTCTTCTAAATTGTATAAATTGTCTGAGTTGCTTTTTACAAGTGATGCTAGAGTAACTGCCATCCCTTAGCTTAGGAGCTCGACGCTCGATATCGATTCCGAGCCACATTCCGAGCCACCCCTTAGCTTACCACGAGATTCGGGGCTCGACATCCGAGCGCATAGGGGCTCGGTGCTCGGCCTTCGAAGCGCCGTTCGTAAACCTCGAGCCATATTCTTGGCCCCGATAGACTCGGTTCGGTGCTCGACGTTCGGCTCCTGACCATCGGTCCCCAGCCCTCAACGCCTCTTCCTTCAGAGGATCTCCTTCGTCCTACCCCACTTACCACTCCAAGAAGCTACAAGTCATACTCTCCAAACACACTGCTCCACTCTTCCAACGGGGACATACTACTCTTACACGGCTGGCTTCTGCTGCCCTCTAGGAGTAGGAGGCTCCTGCTATGCGGTAAGTGACGTGGCCCCATCTGGACCACCATATCTCCTCAGACTTCACTCCCCTGTGATCATCTAGTCAAATGAGTCAAACGGGCTTCAGCCCATTCAGGCCCACAAGCAAACAGGTCCTTACCCGGTCCGTTAGGGTCTCAGACCCGTTTACCCCTGCCTATAAATACCAGACCCCCTCCTCACTTCTGAAGGTAAGATACTTTTCCCCACCTGAACCCTAGCTACTGTTGCTTTCTCAGTGACTGACTAGATCATCGGAGGGCCTATCACCGGGACTTCTCCTGGTATTTCTATGCAGTGTGCAGGTACAAAGGATCGAGCCGAGCATCAATGATCCGAGCCGAGCACCCGGCCTCTACCTCTCTGCTGCTACTCCTGAGCCAGTCCTACTCTCCAGGATCGGACCGACACCAGTACCACAGTTTCCCCTTTATAAATTGCAAAAACTCACACCTGTTGCCCCCACACCCCAAAAACAAACAGCATCGTTGAACTTCAACGTATAAAGTTCGAGGGAGGTTTTAAAATATTTATTAATAATATTTTAGGGGTATATTTTATATGACAAGTTTTAATTTTATATCGCATGTAATAGTTCTTGCCAGCTTCATACCGTCCAATTTCTAAACTTTTTCTGTACCGACCGACTTTTTCAAAATATATACCAATCTAACCCACTTTCGAAAATATTTAGCAAACTGACTCAGTTTTGAGCATGTCAGCATTAACCGCTATTAAAAATAACGGCATAGGTATGTCATTATTTTCAGTAGCAGCATCTCTAAAAAAAATATATTCACATGTTGTTATTTGGAGTAACGGCATCAGTTTACTTTTTCCCAATCGTGTACTCTCTGACTTGGAAAAAATTGCAATTGTGGAAAAATCTTATAGCTGATGCCTCTATCCCCAATAATGGAATTCAGATTAATGATACCGTTTTTGAGGATAGCGGCGTCAGCTATAATAGCAGTTACATATAAATAGTGACCCCCTCTTCTCCTTCCTCTTTCACTTTAGAATCCTCCCCCCCCCCCCCCCCCGGAACCCAAAATCCCATAATTGTTTTCTTTCAAACTTCATATTTCCTACCTCCCTCTCCCTCTTCCATCGAAATTCAACTTCCCCATTCAAAAAATCTCCAACATTGTATTGGGTTATCTCATTTTTTTTATCCACGACGTATTTTCAAACTATCCAAGTTACGGTCTAATTTGAATGTATTTTTATAACCATTTATTTTTTATGTATGCATATGTTGCTTGTAAGTAGTTAATGATTTGAGTATGTTTCCATTTATGTTTAGGTATGGATTATGATATAGCTATTTGGTTATATTTTGGGGGTGAAATAATTCGAGATCCGAATATTAGATATTTTTATAGCAATGTTTGAACCAGTCATTATTTGGGATCCCCATAACTTTATATACTCACAACTAGTAGATAAGATATTTGAAGTTACAAATTGGGATAAAGGTGAATGGAGTGTCAAAATCAAATTCTGTTATACTGTCGGTAAAGGAGAACGACAATATTTCATGGTGGTGCTCGTAGATAATGATAATGCACTAAGGTCCATGATTGGTAGGACACTTGATCCAAATGTAGTTGAACTGCATTGGAGTTATATATTGCGCAAATTAAGCTTCTAAACACTAGGCCAGTTGTTATTCCAAACCTAAGCACCGTTAGGAGTTTGAAACCATCAGCCGAATCATATGCAAGTATCCCAAATATATAAGAAGACATTAGCACAACTCCAACAGAACCTATTATACCACAGAATTTGAGCCGGTACATCATTTCACCTCGACACAAAGTATTCTCCACACCCACATGATCATGCAAGACTTTGACAACGCCATTGTTAATAACGATTTGGTAGAAAAGGAAGAAGATGAGGATCACTAGCTTGAAGTTGAGGAGGAGGATGTCGGAGAAGGTCCAGTTAATGATGTTAATGTCAATGTACATGTTAACAATGAGGTGCCGTCAAATCAATCCATTAGTGCATCTGTACATGAGGTTTAATCAAGTGAATGGATGACCAGTGCAACTGTACATGAACATCCACAGTCTTTCGTCGGCTCTTCGAATACAGATGAACTCTCCATCCGTCAAAGATTTCCTGCTACTAAAGATAGTATACAACATCAAGTTAAGATGTACTCCGTGAAGAACCATTGAGAATTCGTGATGATGAAATTGACCCCATATTTATACTATGTCAAATATAAATATGCACTCATCAAACATACACCCAAAGAGATTACAGAAAATACGGAACTCGTAAATGAAGTGGTTTGTCCATGGCGATTGCATGCAATTGTTCCAAAATGGCGATCTTTTTTTTGTGGTGAAGAACATTGAAGGTCCGCATACATGTATGAATCCGACATTGAATTAAGATCATAGTAAAATTAATTCTAAGATTGTATCAACGATGATATTGAATGTTGTGAAGGCACAACTAGGAGTAACACCAAGAGCCATAATTGATATAGTCAAGTTTCAGTTTAGTTACACTATTTCATACAGAAAAGCTAGGAAGGCAAAACATAAAGCGATTGAGCGGTTGTATGGTTCATTCTAAGAAGCTTACACTAAATTGCTTTCTCTTCTCACAGCAATTCAAGCTTCAATCCAGGAACAGCCGTCAAGCTTCAATTTAATCCACTAGTTTAATAAACCATGTGTCATGAATTTCAAATTAATAAATCATTTGTCAATATTAATAAACTTTGAGTCAAGATAACAAAAATTTCTCAGTACATTAATAAACTATTTGCACATATAACAATCCTCACTACAACATCTCTATACACTATATATTTATATATAAACACATCTCATATCAACATCCATACATACATGAACATAAATCTGATTAACTTTCACAAATATAGAAATTCTAGTTTATACAAATTTCTCCAACATCTAATATACTACATTGTCAATTCTACTATACCCAAAATCTATTCTCATCCATAGGATACTACAACTCATATCAATCTCCACCACTTCTTATATAATACATCCTTAATATAAATATCAATCAACAAAGTGAATATTTTCAAAGGAATTAAGGGTTTCCGAAAACCTACCACAATTTTGAGGCCGATGTGATCTATAGAAAAATCTGCACGCAAAATCCAAATGAACGAGGGAGAGGATGTGTTGACAATTAGGGTTTAAGGATGAGTATTTTGTGAATTTGTTTGGAATATGAAAGACGAGAGTTTGAAGGTTTTAAGTAGGGATCTAGAGTTTTAGGGTTTCAGGAGTGAGAGGGAGAGAGAAAAAGATCTAAAGTGAAAGGAGAAGGAGAAAAGGGAACCACTATTTATATGTAACCGCTATTATAGTTGATGTCGCTATCCCCAACAACAGTATTAGTAATGCGAATGCGGTTGTTGGGGATAGCGGTATCAGCTATAAGATTTTCTCGCACTTGCAATTTTTTCCAAGTCAGAGAGTACACGATTGGGAAGAAGTAAACTGATGTTGTTACTCCAAATAGAGGCATGTGGAAATTTTTTTTAGAGATGCCGCTATTGAAAACAACGACATATAAATAACCTATGTCGTTATTTCCAATAGCGGTTAATGCTGACGTATCCAAAATTGGGTCAGTTGGGAATATTTTCGAAAGTCGATCAGATTGGTCAATATTTTGAAAAGGTGGGTCAGTATGGAAAATTTCCCAATTTCTTTGGTCTAATCTAGTATCTTGTGTTCACGATAAATTATATGATATTGTAGGTCCTAGATACATGTAAGTCACCCTAGAAGAGGTGCATTGGATGATATTAGGGATGGCTATCGGGCCAGGTTGACTCGCGACCCGCCTGTGACCCGCACACACGAACCCAGCCCACTACTACACGGTTTGGGTCTGGGTTGAACCCGCGGTTCTACTCGGGTCGACCCGGGTCGTAAATTTTCCGAACCCAACCCGGTCGACCCTTTGACCAAGTCAAATTCATCCGCCAACTCGTGGGTCAACCCACGGGTTTGGATCTATTGAATTTTTGTATTTCGCTCGTGGGTTTGACCTGTTTTGGATTTTTTTTCGTTTTTTCTTATTGTTAGTTTTTGCTGTTTATTTTTTTTAATCTTTTTTTCCTACAAAATATAAGTATATATGTATATATATACTCCAAATATATATGTATATATGCATATAGATATACTCTAAAATATTTCAAACTTTTATAAAAATGATTGTGAACATTAAAATTAATTGATTACCCACTACTCAATTAGACAACCTCCACCCTATCTATTTATAGCCAACTCCACCTCCTCACTTCTCTCATCCCACTAATGTGGAACTAAAAGTTTTCAAAGTTTAAAATTCAATTGCATTTAGTCCCACATTGGTGAGATGAGAGAAGTGAGTAGGTGGAGTTGGCTATAAATAGCTAGAGTGAGGTGGGCTAATTGAGAGGTGGGTAGTGGGCAATTAAATTTTTTGCTGACACTTCGCACTCATTTGACTCATGAATTTAACTCATAATTATTTTTGTTTAAATTTTTTAGAGTTAAAAAAAATAACTAATGAATTTCCTGGGCCAACCCGTGACCCGACCCGACCCAGTACAGGTTCAACCCGTACGGGTTCGCGGGTCAACCTAGGTCGAGTTTCTCTCTTCCCAACCCGACCCGGCCTGGTTAATGCTCCAACCCGACCCGAGCCAGCCCAAAACACAGGCCAACCCGAACGGGTTAGGCCTGGCCAGGCCCGGTCGACCCAAATGCCATCACCATATAGGACCGAAATTAAAAATCAACAAAAAAATGTAGTCTTAAATTCAAAAGATCAAATTTTCTGTTGAAGGGTGTTTTGAAAAAAACCCTAAAATCATCCAACCAACGTGAACTGCTCTTGAAGAAGAAAACAATAAAAGTCATACAAGTTCTTCTCTCTTGATCTATGACTCAAAAGATGTTGCAGCTTATTTCGGTGTGGGAGCAAACAGATAGTAAGTTAATAATTGAAGAAAAATACTAAAAGTCAAACTTGTAACCCTGGCCATTAAAGACGGTTAGAACTCCTGGGAATGAATCTGGATCGTTGATTGACCACTGTGATCTGAATCTGACGGTTGCTGATGCGGCCGATGGACCTGTAAAAAGCCTGAAATACTGGGGAGTGGCCCTGGTGATAGACCCTTCGACACTCAAGTCAGAACCAGAAAGAGAGAGAGTGAGAGAGTGAAAACTGGCAAATTGTTGATTATCTTCTGAATGAAGAGGGGGAGGGGTATTTATAGCCTTGAGAGACATATCAAGAGATTGATTTATATCCATTGGATCGATTTAACTACCTTATCTCTTTCATGTCTCTCCCCCTCAAGAGATAAGATATCCTTATGAGGGGATAAGAGATTTGACTCCTAGCTTGCATGGGCTAGGTGTCTCTCCTAGTGGACCTAGTCTGTCACTTTTTATGGGCTTGGGAGAAACCTATGTCTTGGAGTAGGCCCAAACCTATAAAAGAAGCCTAGATGGCTAATCTACCTGTGGATGTTTTGAGATCTATGCAGGAATCGTACGGCTCTAATCTGCTTGCGGTTTTTACCATCATCGTAAGCCCTCCACTCCCAAAAGGCAATTTTCTTGACTTTTGGGGAGTAGTACGTCTTATTTTTGAAATCTGGCATATAATCTTAGCAGTGGGAGTGTTCGGAGATACCTGGAACTGATCTGTGGCTTCTGAAGGCAGTGAATATTTTCTGGGATTTTTCCATAGTTCTTCGGATTTTTTCTAATTTTCTGGAAGTTTTCCTTATTCTTTGGATTTTTTCGAATTTTCTGGATTTTTTCTCAATTTTAAAATCACTTTTTGGAATTTTATAATTAATAAATTCAATTTTAACTATTTTTTTAGATTTTTAAATTGAATTTCCGAATTAAAATAATTATTTTTGAATTTTTAATTATATTTTCGAATTAAAAATGAACTCAAGGAAATTTTGTAAAAAAACTAGACTTTGCCCTGATCTTGACGCGATCTTGGACGCTGATCATAGCTAGCCTCGTGAGTTGAGAAGATCAAATGGCTGTGATCTGATCGTTGTGATCAGGGGGTGACGTGGTGTGATCGGGAGCGCTCGTCATGCCCTGGCTCGCACGCTGAGTGAATTAGATAGTGAAGAGGCGAGAAGAGCGCTGGGGACGAAGGCGAGTGACATGGGTGCATCTGTGCCATCCCTCGCACTCGATCTCGATTATCTGAATGATCAGAGGGCCCAGAATTGACCCGGAGACTCCCTAGCTCAGCTGATCGTTTGGTCAAGCTACAGCCAGTTTCTTTGATTTTTGGGGACTTCGTCGTGCTATTAGGCTGTAGTGCCACCGTCGAGCGATGGTGAGAGATCATCATTGAGCCATTTTAGTCGAGCTATGGGATTGAGCTTCGCTCGAGCTCTCAACCTGCCAGTTATGGCCAATTCCTTCAGTCGAGCTGTGGAGGATGACAGTTGTTGAGCTACTAAGCTCCCCTCGTCATGCTATTTTGGTCGAGCCCGTCGAGCTCTACTTTGGATGCCTTCGAGCTACGAAGCTCTTCGAATTCAGTCGAGCGATGAGCGGCATCGAGCAATAGCTCTGGTCGAGCTACTAGCAAAT
The DNA here is from genome assembly GCA_017893485.1 of Hemerocallis citrina. Classification (NCBI taxonomy): domain Eukaryota; kingdom Viridiplantae; phylum Streptophyta; class Magnoliopsida; order Asparagales; family Asphodelaceae; genus Hemerocallis; species Hemerocallis citrina. Next base: position 164,057,622 of record CM030366.1, read on the forward strand.
TCGTTGTGCTATGGGTAGCCCGTTGGTCGAGCTATAAGTAGCTCATTGGTCGAGCTATGAGTAGCTCGTTGTTCGATCCATGAGTAGCTCGTTGGTCGAGCTATGGACTTAGCTTTCCTGGGGGTTTTTCGAAGCCTTGTTTGAGCTCAGTACTGGGCAAGCATGGCGACGAGCTAGTGTTTGGCGGATTGGTTGAGTTGTGAACTCCCCCCATCGACCAGGAGTCTAGGCGAGGATTTTGGCTGAGCGTGAGCTTGGAGCTGGGGCGTTCAGGCGAGCTTTGTTTGGGTTTTTTTGGTGCTCGAATTCGAAGAAGTAGAAGGAGAGGAGAAGCAGAGTGGTGTTGCGAGTCTACGGGTTTTGGATCGACCCGTTAGTATCCCTTCGCCCTAACCCCCTGAATTATGCTTGCGGGTTTGGGTCACGAACCCGACCTGCTCTGAAATTCTTCAATACCCAGTGAGCGTATTTGTATTTGCTTTGGAAATTTTTCACCTTTTCAACTCTTTGGGTTTCTTGGAGATTTGTGGAGATTTTTGAAGCTTTGGATCTTGCTAGAAGCTTGTTTTGTTTGGGGTTGAGGCATCTTCGGCGGAGCTTTTTCTCATATCGAGGTAGGAGCGCTAGTGTGCTTAGGTTTTTGGAGAAATCATCTCTTAGAAGTCTTGGTTGGTTTTGGTGGAGAGAGTTTGAATGGGCTTGGAGACTCCACGGGGTTAGTAGGCTTTGTCACAAGGAAGCTTGATTAGCGATGGGTTCTCTTCTAATGGTGGTGAATATGGCGCCCACCAAGTGTTTGTGAAATTTCTCACCCCATCACGTTCATCAAGTGTTTGTGAAATTGCCCATCCCACGACATACACCATGTGTTTATGAGATTGTTCACTCCTTCGTGTTGCTTCTTCTGTTGACCGAACGTTGTGACAGTCGTTCGCGTTATCGACTGAATGTTATGTTGTCAAGTTACTGCTACTATTGGACACGGGGTGGTGTGATATGCCCTTTGATTCTTGTGGAGGGTGCTAGCTTCAGCTGTCGGTTCAGAGTTTCTTCCACTTTGGCTAGGTAACCATCCTTGTGACCGCTGTTTGTCATGTCTAGCATTCCGTCGGTCTGTGCCTCTACTAGATCAGCTGGTCTAGATGGAGAAGATGATGATATGCTTGATCACTTTTCCGGAGAGAAGAGTGTGCATAGTGAGGCTATTCGTTCCACCGTTGTGGAAATGGTTGTCGAACCTGAGAGAGGTAGGGAGTGTATGCTCAAGACCCCATTGTTCCTTGTTCCAAAGTTGATTAGAGAGTACTCGGTAGTATATCAACAGTTCCTTAGGAGCGGCATGGAATACGACGAGCCGGAGCACGTCCATACTATTGAGGCTAAACATACCGTCACCATTCTTACGCGAGATAAGCTTGCTGTGATAAGAACAGGTTTTGGTATTCCTCGCGAGTACAACCTACTCTTACCAGGGCCTGGAGTCAGGGCATGTTATGCCATGTCGGAGGAGTACTGTTTCTTTTCTTGCGATGCTTTCTTCGCGGGGCTTCATCTGCCCCTACACCCCTTCGTTAAAGAGGTGCATAACTAGTATCGGCTGTGTCCGGTGCAGCTAATGTTGAACATGTAGAGGAACATTGTCGGCTTTGTCTTGGAATGCTGCTAGCTCGGAGCTGTGCGAGTCTAGCGATGTTCAGACGTCACTTCAAGCTTATCCAACTCAGCCAAATAGAGGACGTTGGTACCTGAGCCCTCTTAAGAATAGGGGTTTGGTCGATGCTCCTCAGTCGATAAGATGTTGGAAGGAGAAGTTCTTCGTCGTTCGCAGTGTCGAGCCGTGGTGAATTCCCACTACTTCAAGGGGAACGGTTCCCTCGGCGGTGCAAGCGGAGCCGGTATTGAGCTTGGAGGAGAAGAGCCTTAGCGATGTGCTTCTAGGACTGAAGGTATTTTCGTGGCAAGATATTACCAATGAAGTGCTCTTTGAAGGCGGTCTTGGCCCGACCATGCCTAGTACGATTTTGCTGTTATCATTTTCATGCCGTGCTACCCATGCTTTTGTTGATTTCCTATTCTTTTATTCATATCTCTGTCATTTTCAATTGATCTTATGGTTTCTAACTACTCCGTGTTTCATCTTGTAGGTAGGAAGGACATGGATTTCGAGGACATTTTTGCAGACTTGGATGCGTTACAGAATAAGAGGGAGGAAGAGACGAAGAAGCGAAAGAGGTCGGCATTGCATCCCTCTTCTTCCCAGGGCTTACTGCCCCCGGCTCCCATTGCAGAGACTGAGCCCCCTACAGGGGTACCGCCTACTATTGAGGCATGTTCTTCTTTAGCTGCGGTCGTGGATAGTGTCGCATCAACTTCACTGACTGTTATGGCTGCCGCGGTGCTTGCTAGTCAGGGGGACATGGCCTACACCCCCAACTGGAACATGAAAGCCCAGGAGAATTTTTTGGAGAATTCTGTTGCTTGCCTTGAGGCCTGTCATCACATCCCTACTCCTTCTGACAGGGAAAGGTTGAAGATGGAGCCCCCCAAAAGATCAGTCTTGGAGATAGCGAGGGAACATGTGACGGTATGACCTTGTCTCCTTAGTTGCTTAGCTTGCGCTTTCCTTTTCTTGTATCGTTATGTTTTTAACTGTTTTCTCCTCGTTTCAGGCGATGAGCCACTTTAGGCACTTGGTAGATTTTTATGCAGCTGAGGAGAAAAAAATGAGGGCCCACATCTCTCGGGTCGAGAAGGACAAGAAGAAGGCCATCAAAGAGTCCAAAGCGGAGTTGGAAGTGATGAAGAAGAAAGAGAAGAAGGCGCGCCTTGAGTTGGAGGCATTGGCAGCGAGGAAGGAGGAAATGCGCCTCGAGCTAAAGGCGTCCAAGGAGAGAGAGAGAGAGGGCATTAGAGAAGAAGAACGTCGATCTTCTGCTGGAGTTGGAGAAGGCCCGCACTGATGCGGCCTCGGAAGTGAAGGTCGAGGTGGCCAAGGTTCACACGGAGTGCAAATCTAAGCTGCAAGGGGTGATATTGAAGTCTTATGCCTTGGCAATCTCACATGTGGTAGAGTGCATTCCCGATTTCGACGGGAAAGGCTACCATGTGACCCTTCGACTTGGTGAGCCTCTGTCCAGACAGGAAGGACGATGGGGGGGTCGGCACTCCTGCAGGTGGTGCGAGGAGTGGCTCCGGGAAGAAGGACAAGGAAAATGGCACAGCTAGGGGTTCCTTGTCCGTGGTGGCACCGAAGCAGGTGGATGCTTGATTCAGCTTGATAAGTCCTTTATCTTCCAGGCTATTCTTCATTTTTTTTGTTGGGACTTGCAGTTTACTTTTTGTGATGTCTAATTACGGACTGACCACCACATTTATGTATCTTCCTTTTAGTGTTTGAAAAACTATCTTCTAGATTGGTTATAACTTGTCGTGTTGTGTTTATGTGCTTTGAAGCAATGCTTGTCCATGACACTCAGTACTTTAATCCTTTGTTTGACTATGCTTTTGGAATTTTTCATAGACGACCATGGGATCCAATAAAAAACCTTGAAGTGACATGGTAGAGCAGCTTCGCAAGCGATAGCGCATAACAAAGTTGGCAGTCGACCGTTTGCGTGTTCAGTCAGATGAGGAATGGTTGGAGTCTGTTTGCCTTAAGTCGGCGCTCGTTGAGAGGGATTGCGAGTTAGCAATCTTGTATTCCGATCGTCTGATCAACTTGCCACTGCCTCCGAAAGTGACGAAAGATAGTATTGGAGAATGTGCCTTACTTAGAGAAATAGTCATCGAGAAGGACTTGGAGCTATACTGCCTTCAAGCGAGGCTTGGTGGGTTACGGATGGCAAGCACCTCGCGCATCATCAATGCAAAAAAGGAACCAACAGTTGCAGCAAAAGAGAGCACCACGACTAATGCAAAAGAGAGTGTGACGGTACGAGGAGTCGGGTCGATCATTGGGGGAACGGTGCTAATAGCGTTGGTGCCCCCTCCACATCCTGGCGGTGCCCCTAGCAGAGCGTCAACTTTGTTGAGTTTGACTTTGGTTGGTGGAGAGTCACTCGCCTCGTGTGCCCGCCAGCAATCTTAATCTATGCGATCGACGTTTTCTGTGGAAGGTACTGGCGGTCAAGGAGAGGAGGTGAATGTCAGGCGATCCACAAGGAGGATTGTGTCTCTTAGGAACAACGTTCCTCGCCCTCTAAGTCACAATAACGGCTTGTAGACTGAGTTGTATGATGGATGATTTTGTAATTGTAAATGTCTGTAGTACCACTGAATATGAACATATGGATTTGTGATAATTCTGTGACTTGAATAACTTTTTTCATATTCTTGATCCTTGTTATCGTGGTCGAGGTGCCATCGACTGGTTTTTTTGCCGCTAAATAACAGGGCTTCAAGTCTGTTGCGTATAGCTAAAGAATTGTCGACGGTATACGGAGTTTGGAATTTCTCCATCTTGAACTCAGCTAGTTGTAGGGACAACTTTAAAGGAGAGTTGTTTTCTGAACTTGCTGTATTGGGCCTCTGATAGATTGTGAGAGTCACATCGAATGGAGAGTTGAACTCCAAATGTTGCTTTTTACAAGTGTTGCTAGAGTAACTACGATCCATAATTTTGGACCTCTTAATCTGTCGTTGAGAGAATTTAACTAGTTGTAGGAACAGATCGAATGACGAGTTGAACTCTGAATGTGTGTAATTACAGGTTGCGAGAGTAACTCTGAACCATGAGTATGGATTCCGAATTTGTTAGTTTAAGTATTAATAGGTTGGAGGAGCAAATCGAATGGCAAAGCACTCTAAACTTGCTTCTTTGCAAATTGACAGTCTCTTTTGAGCCATGGGTATGGACTCCGAAACTATCGTCAAGGCGCTAACGGATTGCAGGAGCAGATCGAATGGCGCGCGAAGTGCACTGTGAACTTGCGTTATTGAAAATTGTTATATTCACTTTGAGCCATGGGTAAGGACTCTGAATCCGTCTCACGGGAAGACTTGTAATGAGTGTTTAGTGCCGTTTATGTGTATAAGCTTGGCACTCAACTCGTTGTATAAATCTCCGAGGAACTTTAACTAGTTTCGAGAACATATCGATCATTGAGTTGTGCTCTAAAGGTGTAGGATTGCATGTTGCGAGAGTAACCCCGAGTCGTGGATCTAGATTCCGAACTTGTGTTGTGGAAAGCATATAACGAGTGTTTAGCACCGCTCTAAGTATGAGTTAGATTTTTTAGCTCATTGTTTGCTTTAATAAATTGACTAAGATGCAATGAAATAAATTGACTAACTTTATTAAGAAATAAACTAAAGGGCTGCTCTAATGGCTGGCCCTTATTACATGCACGACCATTTAGTAAAAACGGTCTTTATTGAAAGGAAAAACTAAATGGCTGCTCTAGTGGCTAGCCTTTATTACAAAATGTTAAAAATTCTACAGAAATTAGGAGAGCGCGTATCAGACACTCTCATTGTACTTCATAGGGTGTTGCTCATTCGAATTCCCTAATGACATATCCCTGCCCCCGGGTCTTCAAGTTGATGGGTTTTCAAGTGAACAACTTGGTAGGCCTTGTCTAGACTTGTCTGCTTCTGGGGGAGCCCCCTGTTGTGGTTCATAGAGAAAGAGGAATCTTCTGATGGACCAACGTGCTTAGGCAAGATTGATTGTTTCTTATGAATGAGTGGAGCAGCTTCAGGTGAGGGAGTTAAGTGAATTGTTGGGTTCGGACAAGGACGTTCTCGGAACTGGGAGGAGGTAACTTGACGAGTTTGAAAATTCTTGGCTTAACAGCCCAGTGTAGCAGCTTCAACCTCGTTTGCTAGCCCTGTGCTACAACAATTGTTTTCCTGTAGTATTTCTTCAGCATGGAGAGGGAGAACCGAACCCCCCATGGTAGCAGTGTAGCATGCACGTGCTGCCTGTTGACTTCCTACTACTTGGCCTATGCCTGCAGTTGTTGGAAACTTCATCTTCATATGAAAAACGGAGGCGACAGTGTGGAAAGCGGCTCGTCCTGGGGTGCCGAATATGGCATTGTACGCGGATTTAACATCGACTACCAGGAAGTCTAAAGATTCTGTTCGAGTTGCTGGGGCTTTCCCTGCCGTTACATCGAGTGAGTGAATTCCCTCGATCTGGACCGGTGCACTAGAGAAGCCATGAAGTGTATAGCTGATTGGCTTGAGTCGATCTCGGGAGAGCTTTAGCGCATTGATTGCAGCCATGAAGAGGATATTTGCAGAGCTGCTGTCGTCTACGAGGATACGTCGCACCTCGTGATTTATCGTGCCAAGATTGATAACTAGTGCATCGCAATGAGGCATGTTGGCACCTTCGAGATCTTTATCAGAGAAGGAGACTGAGAGGCCGAACCCTTTGGGGGTGGAGTGTTATGAACCGAATTAACCTCCCTTACAAAGGCTCTGCGAAAAGAGTTAGACTCTCCCCCCACAGGTTCGCCATGGATGGTGTGCAGAATGGCCATGTGCTCAGAGTCTTTGGATTCAGAAGGCCTTTTAGGGTGCTTATTAGGCCCCCATGGCGGAGGGTTTTTGGCATTGTTGTTTCGTTGGACAAACTGAGAGAGGTAGCCCCGCTGAATCAGGTCTTTAATTTCTTGTCTGAGGGCTTTGCAATTATCATTAATATGTCCGTGGCCTCTGTGAAATGCACACCATAGGCCATTGTCTCTTCTCTTACCGGATGATGTCATTCTGGGAGGAGGACGAACTATCCCATCTTTTTCAACTGCCATGAGAATGGAAGACACACTTGCCTTTAAAGGAGTAAAATTTTCAAAGCGGGGCATAGGAGGAGGACGACGTTGACGTGCACCATTTTTCTGAAATTTCTTGGGTGTTTCCTCACTTGAGTTCTTCTGTTTGTTCTCAGAAAGTGACTCTTTCTTAACTTGAGGGCTGAGAGATTCCACGACTCTGATGTACGTTTCACTCCTTTCTAGGAGCTCAGTGAAATCTCGAGGTGGCCTCTTAGCGAGGGATGCTTTTAGATCTTTATGCATGACGTTGTGGCGGAACTGCCAATGAGGATTCTAAGGAGGAAATTGACCTTGCTTTTGCTGTAAAACTCTTGACAAAGTCCTTTAGCAGTTCTCCATCTCTTTGCTTTAGTTCTAGTAGGGAGACACTGGTCGTTTCAGCTCTCCGGCTAGTAGCGAAGTGTGCAATGAAGAGTTCTTCAAGCTGGTCGAAGGAGAATATGGATTCGGGGGTCAGACGTGAATACCATTCCCTTGCTGATCCTTTCAGTATTGCGGGAAATATCCGACACATGAGTGCGTCGGTGGCGTTATAAACCATTATGAGTGTTTTAAAGCTCTCGATATGGCTCGTCAGGTCTAACTCCCCATTGTAGGATTCGAATTGAGGAGCCTTGAAGCCCCTTGGGATAGCTCCATCAAGGATAGCTCTGCTGAAAGAAGGTCGGCTAGGGCGGTAGGCCCTGTTGGAGTGGCTTCTCTCACTCTTCATCTGTTCTAGATGTTTCTCTACTTCTTGGATTCGGCAAAGGACTTGATCGTCCTTCTTTTGAGATCTGGTTGAGTCGGTGGATCCTTCGTTTAGGGGGAGGCCCAGACCTGACTCCCTTGGAAAGCATGGAGGATGTTAAGCTTGAATTTATCCAATTTAGCCCTTGTGATTGGAGCATTTTGCCCTCTGTTCTGCATAGGAAGCCTTTGATTCTCATGAGTTTGGCTCCTCATTGTTGGGCGCCCTCTATGAGAGGAGGATTGCCTTGATCTTTGTCTAGAAAGATGGGTTCTCTGATTCACCTGATTTCCCGAACGAGACGCCTCAGATCGGGTGCGCCTCTCGTCCAACCTAATTTGCATGTCGGTTTCTGGTTGCAGGTTACTGATGATCTGATAGAGATCTCTAGACCCCAGTGAGCCTCGTGAGGCCATTGAATTAGTTGAGAAATTATGGACTGAGATGCGGTCGTACTGAGGATGTTGTTCATGCTGGGAGCCCCTCGGTGCTGGTTGACCCTCGGGGTTACTATTGAGGAGGAATCTGATCATCCATAGGAGGAGCTGGTTGACGAAGAGAGGTAATGTGACGGCTGGAAGCCGCCCTTTTACCTCTTAGTCTTGGTGGCATGGATACAAGCTTGACTTGTGTAGTATTTCCCACAGACAGTGCCAATTTGTTGCTGCTTATTTCGGTGTGGGAGCAACCAGATAGTGAGTTAATAATTGAAGGAAACTACTAAAAGCCAAACCTGTAACCCTGACCATTAAAGACGATTAGAGCCCCTGGGAATGAATCTGGATCGTTGATTGACCACCGTGATCTGAATTCGACGGTTGCTGATGCGGCCGATGGAGCTGCAAAAAGCCTGAAACATCGGGGAGTGGCTCCGGCAACAGACCCTCCGACGCTCAAGTTAGAACCAGAAAGAGAGAGAGAGAGTAAGAGAGTGAAAACTGGCAAATTGTTGATTACCTTCTGACTGAAGAGGATGAGGGATATTTATAGGCCTGAGAGATATTTCAAGAGATTGATTTGTGTCCGTTTGATCGATTTAACTACCTTATCTTTTTCATGTCTCTCCCCCTCAAGAGATAAGATATCCTTGTTAGAGCATCCACTATTGTTGATCCTAAAATATGCATATATAGCGTTTAGGAAATAGCAATTGAAGGTGAGCGTTGCAGTCGTAAAAAGCCAAATTTAGAAGAGACAGAAGAACATCTTCCATCTAATCGTTTTTTGCGGTTTTTTAGTATAATGGCATTCTCGTAATTAACTTGATGACATTTTGGTGAATATGCTTTAAAAAAATTTGGTGGACAGATGTACTTCTTCAGTCCCACCATTTTTTTTGTTTTTTTATTTTTTTAAAATTGAAATGGCATTTTCGTAATAAAATGGGTGGCATTTTAGTAAATATTTTTTGAAAAATTTTGTGGGACGGTGCTTCTTCATCCGTCCCACCAGTTTTTTTTTTATTTTTTAATAAAAATTATTAAAATGACATTTTTGTAATGAAATGGGTGGCATTTGCGTAATTAAATGTTGGTGGACGGATGATCTTCATCCGTACATTCATAATTTTTTTAAAAAAATTATGAGACGGAGCTTCATCTTTCGTCTTCTATATTTAGTATTTCTCTATCTCCGCTTCTAAGTTTGGCGAAGCACTGTTCACTCCTATTCTAATAAATAGGTTTTTAGCAAATGACTGTGGCACTCTTTTCTAACTCGATTGCTATTTTTTGGATATTTAGAAAATGATAGTGGATGCTCCTAGGGGATAAGAGATTTGACTTCTAGCCTGCATAGGTTAGGTGTTTCTCCTAGTGGACATAGTCTGTCACTTTTTATGGGCTTGAGAGATGTGTCTTGGAGTGGACTCAGATCTGTAAAAGAGAGTTGTAATGGCTAATCTGCATGTGGATGCTTTGAGAAATGTGTAAAAATCGTATGGCTACAATCTGCTACGATTTTTACCATCGTCAAAAGATTAGGTTTGATGATCGCAATACTTATAGGTCTAACAAGTCTTCGCCAATTTCCTTATTATTTATCTTTTAACTTTGATTTAATCATTACCAATTTCATATACGCAAGAGATTGAACACATAACATCGCACTTCTTGTCAACACAAATTATATTAACTAGTAGTTTACACGTGCGATGCACGTTTTAATAAATATAGTTTTTTAAAATAAAAATTTAGATGTAGTCTTGATTTGAACTTAGGATCTCCTTTATAATAGTTATGTACGTGTGTTACACGGGTTGGTAGAATGACAAAACATTTACAAATGACACTAAGGTCTTCTCCCATTATAATATTAGATATTAGTACGTTGGCAGATACCATTAAAAAACAAGCTTATTACAAAACAAGCTTAAAGAGTCATATATATATATATATATATATATTATAAATATAAATAATGGGAGAAGCCCTTACTGTCATTTGTAAATATATCACTTTATTTGTAAATCTACCACTTTACGTGTATTGCACGTGCAACTTAAACTCTCCCATTATACACTTTATTTAAATCTACCAATTTACGTGCATTACACGTATAACTCAAACTCTCTCATTACTTTTTATATTACTTTAAAAAATATGTATTTATTAACACGTGCTATATTAGATTATTTTAAAAACTATATATTGATTAAAACGTGCATTGCACGTGTTAACTACTAGTAATATTATAATGGGAGAGTTGGGGACATACAAACCCTTGCGTTGCACATGCAACTCCAACTCTCCAATAATTACAACAAAAACAAACAGATAAAAAAAAATTCTACCTATTTTAAACGTGCAACACACGTACAAAACAATTTTATAATATTTTTTTAACACTAAACATACACATATGCTGCATATACAACTCAAATTCTACTTATAAATACGTGTATTGCATGTACAAATTGTAGCTTTTTATTCAAAATATTTTTCTAAATTACGTGTACCGCACGTCCAACTACAAAACTATTTATTAACATGTAAAGCTCAAAAAAAAATCCTCCAACTCTTATTAAAACGTGCATCGCACGTGAAAAATACTAGTATATATAACCATCGAACTTATTTAGGTTGCAATCACCTGTTACATATATATACCTAAAACAACCCTAACAAAATTCATAATTACAATTATCATCCACTCACTTCCAATTAATTGTTCAATTAATCTTGTTGACAAGTGAGAGCGCATTGCTCGTAACCTGGCTCACCTCCACCACCTTCTTCCTTATGGCCACCCCCATGGGCGTGGCCGCTGCTTTCGCCTGCGACAAACTGCTCAAACACATGGTCTGATCAGTCAACGACGCGCTGACCCACGTCTGGATGTTGCTTATGGCCATTATGAATTTAGGACTCCCAGGCCGAATTGTAGAACCCAGACTGTTGAGCTGGGCCACCGACTGCTTAAGCCTACTGGCGCTATCAGTCATGAAGGTGACGCAGTCATGGAGTGCCGGGCGAGTCAAACTGCTTCTGGGCTGCTGGCCCGATTTGGGGGTGATAACGGCTGAAGAAGACAGACGAGAAACGTAGGCAGAGGCATCGTGGGCACGTGCAGCACTGAGGGTTAGGGCAGCATGTGCCAGCTGGCGGGGATTACGTCCGACAACAGGGCTATAGGTGGAGAGGTACTTGATGCAGACGGCCGGGTAGGAAGTGGAGTTACAGGAGGAGCTGATGAAGTCGGTGGTGAGGTCTACGGATGCGTTGGTTGCAGCGGAGATGAGGGTGGAGGTGGTGGAGATTAGAAAGAGGAGGGTGTGGAGGACTGGAAAGACTTGCATTGTGGTGGTTTTTTTGTGTTTTGGTGAAATAAGCTTTTGTTCAAAACTTGGATTGTTGATGGTGATGAGAAGGTTGGGACATGGCAGGGGATTATATAGCCAAGGAAGGAGGAAGTGGAGAGGAAGGGCATGTCACGGGCATGATATGTAATAAGTATTGTTTTGATAGTAAAACAAAAGTTAGGGTTGATTTGATGCACACAATTACTTCTACTTAGGTCTTTCTTAGAATTCGATGCTCCATGAGTAAATGCCATGCATCTAAATGCTATGAAAAATATACGAATTTTAAAGTAAGAGTAAAGTTATATCTACTACCAATTTTATTATATTTCTGTGTACTATTTTCGGTGTTACACTCCAAAATCTCTACTATTTTAATGAGAGAGTTGGGATTGTAAACAAACAAATCCTAATTTTGTAACTGAGCAAACCCGTGCAATATACGTGCAAACTACATCCACTAAACATTCCTGTGTCATGCACGTCAAATCAAAATATACAAATTCATTTAATTTAATGACTAAAATTTTTTATAGACGTGCATCGCACGTGTATTATACTAGTGTAAGAAAAGATAGAGTAGGTGAGAAACTCTTAAGAGTGTGTCACCTAAGATAACGAAAAAAATACAGTAAAATTGATAGTGGATATTGTTGGAGTTTGATTCAAAACTAACGTTCACTTTTTGAATTGTATGGCTATGCTTATTGGTAGGAGTAAGGACCAAGTAAATAGGAGTGGGCTTCTCCCAAATTCTAGTATTTTTTATTTCTCTTCTTCAGCCTATTTAAAGCTTGTATCCGATTAAATAAAAAACAGAGCATTGATAAAAAATAACTGAGCACTTTCTCCCTTGCTATTGTGTTGCTACTCTCTGCTATTTGGTCTTCTGCTTTATGTTTGAGTTTAACATATTGGTATCAGAGCTTGGGTTCGTTTGAAGCTGGGAGCAAATCTTCATTGTAGGAAGCTTGCTACCGTTGCATTTGAAGGTTTGACGCATGATACTCTAGTAAGTTATTTTTTTTTTTGGAGAAAAGGTACATTTATTTTTTGTACACCTGTTGTTTGTTTGAAGTTTTTTTTTGGTTTAAAAATGAATATCGGAAATGGCCTCAATCTTTCACAAACTTTGATTCCTGTCTTTAATGGTGAAAATTATGGTTTTTGGAGTATCAAGATGAGAACTCTTTTCATTTCACAAGATCTTTGGGAGCTTGTTGAAAATGGTTTTGCAGAGACGGATAAGGCAGCAGAAATGAAGGATCTTCGTAAAAAAGATGCGAAGGCCCTACTCATATTGCAACAAGCGGTGAATGACTCCATCTTTCCAAGAATTGCTAATGCTCTGAAGTCAAACGATGCATGGAGAATTTTGAAGCAACAATATGAAGGTGATGGCAAGGTAAAGTCTGTCAAATTACAAACTCTTAGAAGTGATTTTGAAAATCTTTGTATGAAAGATACTGACACAATTGACGATTATTGTACCAAAGCTTCTACTATTGTTAATCAGTTAAGAACTCTTGGCGAAGAACTTAATGATAACAAAGTAGTAGAGAAGGTTTTGAGAACTCTTGTTCCTAAATTTGATCATGTAGTAGCTGCAATTGAGGAATCAAAGGATTTATCTACTTATTCTTTTAGTGCACTAACAAGTTCTCTTCTAGCCCATGAACAAAGATTAAACAGGACTGCAGAAAAAAGCGCTGAAAGTGCATTTCAAACAAGAGTTGAAAACACAATCAAGCCTACAAGAACACATCAAGGAAGAGGATTTGGAAAAGGTGTCTATCGAGGACATAACGAAGGTAGAGGCAGAGGAAGATCTGAATGGAACAGTGATAGAGGCAATCAAGGACGATCTAATTGGAACAATCAAAGAGGAGGCAACAGTGATAGGGGCAATCATCACCAAAGCCACAAGGGAAAACAATGTCATTTTTGCAAAAGGTTTGGGCACACTGAAGCTTATTGCTATGCCAAAGCCAAACAACAAGTGAACTACACAGAAAAGAGAGGTGATGAAGGTAAAGAAGATGGTAATCTCTTTATGACTTGTTTTAATTCTGAAAGAAATAGAAGTAATGTTTGGTTTCTAGATAGTGGATGTAGTAACCATATGACAAGGGACAAAAAACTCTTTTGTGATTTGGATGAATCTGTCAAGACACAAGTTAGGCTGGGAAATAATGCAGTTATGCAAATTGAAGGTAAAGGAACGGTTGCAGTAAAAACAAAGTCAGGTATGGAAAAAATAATCAATGATGTTTTTTATATTCCTAGCCTTGCCCATAATTTAATAAGTGTTGGTCAATTGATTGCAAAGGGTTATTCAATTACTTTCAAAGATAATATATGCTTGATTATGTCTAAAAATTCAGATATACCTACGTTAAAGATTCATATGGCTGAGAACAAAATGTTTCCTCTTGAAATTTCATGTCTTGATGATTATGCTTTAGTCTCTAATGTGAAGAATGAATCTCTGTTATGGCATTTGCGTTATGGACATTTATATTTCAATGGATTAAAGTTGTTAAGTCAAAAACAGATGGTTCTAGGCTTACAAGGAATTGAATGTGTTAATAATGTTTGTGAAGGTTGTGTTTATGGAAAACAACATCGTTCATCTTTTCCTGTCGTAAAATCATTGAGATCTACTAAGCCTTTAGAACTTATTCATGCTGACATTTGTGGTCCAATGCAGACTTTATCATTAAATAAGAAAAGATATTTTTTGCTCCTTATTGATGATTTTTCTCGAATGAGTTGGGTATATTTTTTAACAAAAAAGTCTGAAGCATTTGCTAAGTTTCAAGAGTTCAAGGCATTAGTTGAAAATCAAAGTGGACATGCTATAAAAATCCTCAGAACTGATAGAGGGGGAGAATTTTTATCAACTGAGTTTAACATTTTTTGTAAGAAAAATGGTATATGCAGGCAGCTTACAGTGAAGTACACACCTGAACAAAATGGAGTCGCCGAGAGAAAGAACAGAACCATTGTAGAGATGGCTCGGAGCATGATGAAAGAAAAGAGTCTTCCTAATGATTTTTGGGCAGAAGCTGTAGCAACTTCAGTATATCTTCTAAATCGCTCGCCAACAAAAGCCGTACAAAATATGACACCATATGAAGCATGGTTTGGAAGAAAACCAGGAGTAAGTCATCTCAAGGTATTTGGTTGTATTGCTTATGCATTTGTTCACCCTCAAATTCGTAGAAAGTTAGATGATAAAAGTGAAAAATGCATTCTTCTTGGCTATAGTAGTGAATCAAAAGCTTATCGATTATATAATCCGATAACCAAGAAGTTGATTATTAGTAGAGATGTGATATTTGATGAAAATGCGAGTTGGATGTAGAATGATAGCCAACAGGTTCAGAAGATTGGTGAAGGGCAAAACTCATCCATACCACATCCTTCAAATGAAGAAGTTGTGACTCAACCAACATCTTCGACATCGATCGCATCTCCTTCAGCAAGTGCTTCTCCTATAAATAGAAGTCCTCCAACATCTTCGACATCGATCGCATCTACATCTGCAGCTCCAACAAGTACTTCTCCTATAAATAGAAGTTCTCCACCTTCTGATGAAGAAAGTCCTCCAAGAAAGGTAAAATCCTTGTCAGAGATTTATGCATCATGTCAATTTGCTTTAATGGTTGCAGAGCCAATTTGCTATGAAGAAGCATATAGAAAGGAAGAATGGGAGACTTCCATGAAAGAAGAAATTACCGCAATTGAAAAGAACCAAACATGGGAGTTGACAGATTTGCCCCCTGGAAAAGATGCAATCGGGGTAAAATGGGTGTACAAGATTGACGGAGAAGGTAATTTTAAAAGGTATAAAGCACGTTTAGTTGCTAAAGGATATGTGCAAGTCTACGGTATAGATTTTTATGAAACTTTTTCACCTGTTGCTCGTTTAGAAACTGTTAGACTAATTTTAGTTTTTGCAGCTCAAAAAAGATGGGATGTTTTTCAATTTGATGTTAAATCTGCATTTCTAAATGGATATTTGAATGAGGATGTCTTTGTTGAGCAGCCACAAGGATTTGTGGTCAAAGGAATGGAGGAGAAAGTCTATAAACTCAAGAAGGCACTATACGGACTGAAACAAGCACCACGGGCATGGTATAGTCGTCTTGACTCTTATCTTCTTAAACATGGATTTCATAGAAGTGATAATGAACCTACACTATATGTGAAGACACAAGGTAAAGATAAAATACTTATTGTTTGTGTATATGTGGATGACATAATCTACACGGGTTCTTCTCTATCTCTTACTGAAAACTTTAGGACCATTATGATGACTGAATTTGAAATGTCAGATCTTGGATTGTTGCAATATTTTCTTGGTCTTCAGGTCCAACAAACATCAGATGGTATTTTTATTTCTCAAGAGAGGTATGCTTTCAACCTTCTCAATAAAATTCAGATGCAAAATTGTAAAGGATGTTCAACCCCAATGAATTCAAATGAGAAGCTGGTTCTAGAAGATGGCACAGAGAAAGCTGATGAAAAATACTTTAGAGGGCTTGTTGGTGGATTAATGTTCTTAACTCATTCTCGTCCTGACATTGTGTTTGCAGTAAGTCTGATATCAA
Source organism: Hemerocallis citrina (assembly GCA_017893485.1). Lineage (NCBI taxonomy): Eukaryota > Viridiplantae > Streptophyta > Magnoliopsida > Asparagales > Asphodelaceae > Hemerocallis > Hemerocallis citrina. Next base: position 164,073,549 of record CM030366.1, read on the forward strand.
GGTTCATGCATAATTCTTCCAAACATCATCTTGGAGCAGCAAAACGTATTCTCCGCTACATTCGAGCAACCACGAACTATGGGATTTGGTATCATCCTTCCTCTCATTTTAATTTAGTTGGTTTTACTGACAGTGATTGGGCAGGTTCCTTAGACGACCGGAAGAGTACAAGTGGATTCATTTTCAACCTTGGTTCGGGTGCGGTTTCATGGATGTCAAAGAAGCAAGAAAGTACCGCCTTATCGTCTTCAGAAGCTGAGTATGTTGCTGCGACATCTACTGTTTGTCAAGCTATGTGGATGAGAAGAATCATGGAGGATTTGTTCGAGATTCAGACATCTCCAACACTTGTATACTGCGACAACAAGGCGGCAATATGTATGGCAAAGAATCCGTCCTTCCATGGCAGAACAAAGCATATTGAGCTCCGTTACCATTTCATACGTGAAGCTGTTACAAAAGGAGTCGTTGAACTGAAGTTCTATCCTACAAATGATCAAATTGTCGATGGATTTACTGAAGCACTATCTTACGAGAAGTTTTTCAAATTCAGAAAGCTTCTTGGTGTAGTAGATTTTGAATCAAGGGGGAGTGTTGGAGTTTGATTCAAAACTAACGTTCACTTTTTGAATTGTATGGCTTTGCTTATTGGTAGGAGTAAGGACCAAGTAAATAGGAGTGGGCTTCTCCCAAATTCTAGTGTTTTTTGTTTCTCTTCTTCAGCCTATTTAAAGCTTGTATCCGATTAAATAAAAAACAGAGCATTGATAAAAAATAACTGAGCACTTTCTCCCTTGCTACTGTGTTGCTACTCTATGCTATTTGGTCTTCTGCTTTATGTTTGAGTTTAACAGATACAGCATTACTCTTAAAGTAATTATCCACGGGCCGAAACAAGTCACAGGGAAATTTACAAAACATCGTGATAAGTCAAATAGGATAAATATAATGAGCAGAATTACGAGTGAAAGAGGTGGGCATCACGTGCATGATATCCTAAGTATTTCTTACTTTCTGGATCGTTCGAATGATCCAGTCGAGTGCATACCATGCATCAAAACGTTACAGAGAAACATACGAATTTGACCTAGTGTGATGGACGGCTGAAACAAGATACAGAAAAAATATACAACGTGTCCTCATAAGTCATTATAAATCAAATAAGGAGTAGATCTATGAGTGAAGAGGTGGGTTAGTCGGTGGGTAAGTGTGGATGTTGAGTGGGTGGCGGGGGTTTGTTCCCCTATTTACATGCATAGTGAAGCAAGAGGAAGTTTCCGGGTTATCGACTTAATAATATTGTTAATTAAATTTAGTGCAAATTGATTAATTAATGCAGTACTAAATTACACATATGATCCGGCAGTGAGCACTAGATCCAAAGTATCGATCACTGCCCCTTACAACTGGAGCAGGGTTGGAGGCAGCCTCTCTTCCCTTAAGTCAACCCTATAATCAAACCCTAATAGCGTATGAGAATTAAAGAAAGAAAGAAAGGAACCTTCTCTGCACTACAAACCCTTGGGGTTATAACGGCATTTTTATTCCGGGGTTTGATCTCAAACACTTGGATAGAAAGTTTTTTGTTTTTTTTTATTCGTATATTGATCCCGGCGTTTGAAACCAAATGCCAGCATAGATATATGTTGCTGCTTATTTCGGTGTGGGATCAAACACATAGTGAGTTAATAAATAAAGAAAACTACTAAAAGCCAAATCTGACCTTTAAAGATGATTAGAGCTCCTGGGAATGAATATATATCGTGGATTGATCACCATGATCTGAATCTAGCGGTTGCTGATGTGGGCAATGGACCTGCAAAAAGCCTGAAACACCGGGGAGTGGCCCTCGGCGACAAACCCTCCGACGCTCAAGTCAGAACCAGAAATAGAGAGAGAGTAAGAGAGTAAAAAGTGGTAAATTGTTGATTACCTGGTGACTGAAGAGGGGGAGGGGTATTTATAGGCCTGAGAGACATTTCAAGAGATTGATTTGTGTTCATTGGATCTTTCATGTCTCTCCCCCTTACGAGATAAGATATCCTTGTTAGGGGATAAGAGATTTGACTCCTAGCCAACATGGGCTAGGTGTCTCTCCTAGTGGGCTTAGTCTGTCACTTTTTATGGGCTTGGAGGAAGCTCATGTCTTAGAGTGGGCCCAGACCTGTAAAATAGGCCTGCGATGGCTAATACGCCTGTAGATGCATTGAGATCTGTGCAGGGATCGTACGGCTCTGATCTGCTGCGATTTTTATCATCATCATAAGCCTTCCAATCCCGGAAGACAATTTTCTTGACTTTCGGGAAGTAGTACGTCTTATTTTTAGAATCTGACTTATAATCTTAGTAGTCGGAGTGTTCGAAGATACCTGGAACTGATCTGTAGCTTCTGAAGGCAGTGAATATTTTCCTGGATTTTTGCATAGTTCTTCGGCTTTTTCGAATTTTCTGGAATTTTTTCCAATTTCAAAATCACTTTTTCGAATTTTACAATTAATAAATTATATTTTAATTATTTTTCAGATTTTTAAATTAATTTTTCAAATTTAAATAATTATTTTTAAATTTTTAATTAATTTTTCAATTTTAAATGATTTAGTTAATTTTAATTGATTTATCAGAGCTGGTGCGAGTTTTGAAGCAATCTGAAATGTCGATCATGCCCAACTCGTGCGCTGAGGGAAATCTTGTTGCGGAAAGCTTTGGATCAAGATCAACTAAGCAATTGGGGCAATCCTGAGTGTTGATCATGGGCCAGCGTTGATTTCGTGGAGATCCCACAGTCGTCAGCTGTCTTCATCCATCCCTCAGCTCGGCGAACCAATTCGCCGAGCAATCGCCCCTGTTGTCGAATCTTGGGGACCCCTTCGAGCTGCCACGCCTTTCACCGACCTAGGGGAGTGTTAGGCTAGCTCCGTTTGGTCGAGCTATGGGTATTCGGAGCTCCGTCGAACTATCGAGCTTGGGTTTCGCCTCTAAGCTTTGAAGCTTTACCACTGGTCGAGCTATGGCGATAGCTCGCTATGGCCGAGCTATGGAGGCTCTCTTGGCGAGCTGTAAATGACTTCCCCGTCGAGGCATGAGAGTTCCCTTGTCGCCGAGCTAGGGACTTGAAGTTTCTTCGAGATTTTTTAGAAGCTTAGGATGCTCTATTTTGAGCTATGGCGAGGCTTCTTCGTCGAGGCTCTTCATTTCGCTCGAACTACTGCGGTGTAGTGGCTCTCGCCAAACTATGGGGTTCAAGCACTCGCCGAGCTACCACTGCTTCGCCGAGCTTGGGTCGTTGAGGCTCTCGCCGAGCTATGGAAGCTTTGAATTCGCTGAGCTGTTGCGACCTCCTGTGATATAAATTCGACGGTTGCTGATGCGACCGATGGACCTGCAAAAAGCCCGAAACACAAGGGGGGGCAGACCCTTCGGCGCTCAAGTCAGAACGAGAAAGAGAGAGAGAGAGAGTAAGAGAGTGAAAACTTGCAAATTGTTGATTACCTGGTGGCTGAAGAGGGGGAGGGGTATTTATAGGCCTCAGAAACATTTCAAGAGATTGATTTGTGTCCGTTGGATCTTTCATGTCTCTCCCCCTTAAGAGATTAGATATTCTTATTAGGAGATAAGATATTTGACTCTTAGCCAGCATGGGCTGGGTGTCACTCCTAATGGACCTAATTTGTCACTTTTTATGGGCTTGGAAGAAGCACATGTCTTGGAGTGGTCTGTGATAGCTAATCTGCCTGTAGATGTTTTGAGATCTATGCAGGAATCGTACGGCTCTGTTTAGCTGCGATTTTTACCATCATCACAATTACTAACTAAACTATGACAGGGATTCAGTATCATACTTCGGATTAACAAAGGTAAACCTTGAGTGGTTGAAAGTTCAGTATAACATTTCAAATATTGGAAGTACAGTTGGTTGTTTTTTTCTTTTTCTTTTTTAGTGTTGGTGGATTTAATTTTCTAAATATTTTTTTTTTTGGTTTTGTTTGCAGCTCGATCTCAGAGAAACAGTAAGAAGACGTTAAATGGTTGCCAAATGTATGTGTTTCTTTTAAACGTGTTATATGATGTATGGTCTATTTTAAGGTACTATACTGTGGTATTCTTTGAATTCAATGCATGGTTCGTAACTTGGATTTCTGATCCCTCCTTAACAACCCATCAAGATTCAACTTCATTACATGTGATTGTTTAGTCCCTATTTGAAGCAACAGTTTTTTTTTAATACATGAATTCCAACAGTATTGATTTAGAAGACCAGAACATTTCAGAAAGATAAGGTTCTTGCATGTTTCATTCTCCAGTGCTACACTCATTGGCTTGAGACAGATATGTATAACTCTCCTCGCCAAAGCTGGTATAATCTCTAACCATTAGTAGATAAGTCAATTGACACCCATGTTTGTTGTGTAATCTCGTTAAGTAAATCCTTGCCGTTAGATCCATCCTAATCTAACGCGTGTCAATTGTCAATACATATAGATTAGTAAAGGGAAATAAAATATCTGGGTTTTTTTCATGTCTATTGGCAAGAAGCTCTATGTTTCACATTGGGATGATCTCATTGTTTCCTTTCAGAATATATCTCATATATTTTGAATAAAAAATAAAAAATGGAGGGCAGTGAAGAAAGGACAAGAAGACCATTGAGACTGTGAGACAGTTTAAGAAGAGATAAATATATGAGTAGCATTTACAGAGCTCAAAAGGCTAGGCTATATCATTCTATGTATGTGAAATGCCAGCGGTAGCTCAACATCATCCTATGTTTCTGTATGTGTGATACCTGATTCATAGAGGGTGAGTGAATAATTATATTCAATTAGTTATATTCAGTAATGCTACATCATCATTAGTTATATTCAGTAATGCTTCACTTTGATGTTCATTTATAATTTTCCATATTTATTATACTTGAACAGTGAGGGAAAGAACACAAAATGCAAAATTTTTGTAGTGGATTAGCATTCACCACTACAAAAGAAATTCGATTTTCCGGCTTTTTTTACGTCTTTACCGGCGTTTTTTTACGCCGGTAAAACTTTCCCCGGCATTTATAATAGCGCCGGTCCAAATGCCGCCGAATCGAGCGTCGCTGAAAGGAAGGGGTCTACACCGGCGGTTTTACTGGGCGCCGGTAAATGTGGCACCTACACCGGCGGCCTAAAAACGCCGGTGTATTGGGTCCTCTGAGTGCTGTCTTTTACCCCCCAATATACATTCACCGGCGGCTATAAACCGCCGGTGTTCATCAATTTACCGGCGTTTATAGAAACGCCGGTGTAGAATGAACGTTCACCGGCGGTCTGTGGCCGCCGGTGTATGTGCGTTTATGACTGCCCGCTTTTCCCTACTCACAAGCACCGGCGTGATCAAAAACGCCGGTAAACCCAACTACACCGGCGTTTTATCAAACGCCGGTGTTCCTTTTTGCCGTTACATCTGACGGTATTCACCGGCGTCTAGCGGCATACACCGGCGTTTGTGTGACCGCCGGTCTATCGCACACTGCAACTAATTCAATAGATAGACCGGCGTTTTATAAAAATCCGGTCTAGCTATGCCCGTTTGTATTCCTTTCTCCGTTTTCCGTTCGATTTCAATTCACAGTTTCTTTTACAAAACCTGTAAACTAATTCATAACTACTGATTCAACCAATTTCATTTCATATTAATGCGCAAATGACAACCAAACACAAGAATAATAAAGTTTAACACGTGTCATATCCCAAATATCTCAACAAACTAATTAACAGTGTCATAATCACAACCAAATTCACCGCAAAATTAACAGTCATAATCACAACCAAATTAATAGACCGACGAACATCCCAAATATCTCAACATCCCAAATATCTCAAGTCTGACAAATATCCCAACTAAACCGTCTGACATAACTCTCATCCAAAAAAAAACAGTCTGACATAACAGCAAGGAGGACATAAGAACAATCATACAGCAAGGACACAAGAACAGCAAGGAGGACCACGGATTCATACCCTCGAGGAGCTTCAGTTCTGATCATCAGAATTTTCTTCATCTGGGCGACCGCTCTGTGAACAAAAAAAAATAATAGTTTAGTTCAACAGTATACCACAATACAGAATATACATATTTTTTGAACTTGCAAAAAAATCTAACTGTATCTTAAATTATAAGATCAAAGTGCCAATTACAAATGGAATTGTTGATGATATATAGAGAGGTAAAATAATTACATTGCAATGCTAAAAATCCGGTACTTAATTTTGTTTTTTAAATATATCTAAAATAACAAAACAAATGAAAATTCAGTATCTAACTTGAAAACTCTATATTCTCTCCCTTGATTGGGAATATCCACTACCTAAAACAGTAAAACAAATAAAAATTCAGTATCTAAGCATCACTTTCATGGATTGTTCAGACAATCCATGAAACTGTCATCGTGGACGGAAACCAAATATAAGAAAAATAAGAAAAATAAGATAGGGCTCATATCAAGTGTATTTTTAGAGAACTGTCATCGTGGAAGGAAACCAAATATATATAGAAGCCAGAAATGGAAACAGAAAGAAGAATGGTAGAGACTTTGGATACACCAGGCTAACATAGCGGCATTTTCCTCATCTCTCTCTCATCCCTTGTTTCCCTTCAGCACACGAACACAAAGAGACATCAGCAACAACAGCAAGAGCGACAAGAACAACAATAATAATAAATTATTATGAACAAGATGTCTCTATATGGGTTTCCAGATCTCCACTCGAGCCCACTCTTTCTAATCACAGCCCAATTAAGAACATAGACAACATCCACTAAACAATCCAATCATAGCCCAGTCAAAATTTGCCATCCTAGATCCAATCATAGCCCAGTTAAAAAAATCATGCCAAAGATTGCAATCAGGTTACATTAACAGTATCTGAAAATGAAAATTTCTCCATTATCTGAGCTTATATGTTGCTCTCCAACTATATCGCAAAACTCAAGTGTTGTGCATATCCGGCCGGAGGATTTTGGCATACGTACCTATATACCATCCTCAGTTCACAGTGAACCCATTTTTGGTATAAAAACAAACATGCCAAGAAGACAATCAGGTGCATGAAATCAGCTTCACTAACAGTTAAGTGAAAATAGGACCAAAAAATAGCCTTAGAAGATCATCAGGTTTGTGAAATAAGCTTCACTAACAGTGAAAGAAACTGGGGATGCTATGCAGCATACTTAGTTTGGAAGTGAACCCATTTTGTGTTAAAAAAACCATGCCAAAGATTGCAATCAGGTTACATTAACAGTATCTGAAAATGTAAATTTCTCCATTATCTGAGCTTATATGTTGCTCTCCAACTATATCGCAAAACCCAAGTGTTGTGCATATCTGGCCGGAGGCCGTTGGCATACGTACCTATATACCATCCTCAGTTCACAGTGAACCCATTTTTGGTATAAAAACAAACATGCCAAGAAGACAATCAGGTGCATGAAATCAGCTTCACTAACAGTTAAGTGAAAATAAGACCAAAAAATAGCCTTAGAAGATCATCAGGTTTGTGAAATAAGCTTCACTAATAGTGAAAGAAACTGGGGATGCTATGCAGCATACTGAGTTTGGAAGTGAACCCATTTTGTGTTAAAAAAACCATGCCAAAGATTGCAATCAGGTTACATTAACAGTATCTGAAAATGAAAATTTCTCCATTATCTGAGCTTATATGTTGCTCTCCAACTATATCGCAAAACCCAAGTGTTGTGCATATCCGGCCGGAGGCCGTTGGCATACGTACCTATATACCATCCTCAGTTCACAGTGAACCCATTTTTGGTATAAAAACAAACATGCCAAGAAGACAACCAGGTGCATGAAATCAGCTTCACTAACAGTTAAGTGAAAATAGGACCAAAAAATAGCTTTAGAAGACCATCAGGTTTGTGAAATAAGCTTCACTAACAGTGAAAGAAACTGGGGATGCTATGCAGCATACTTAGTTTGGAAGTGAACCCATTTTGTGTTAAAAAAACCATGCCAAAGATTGCAATCCGGTTACATTAACAGTATCTGAAAATGTAAATTTCTCCATTATCTGAGCTTATATGTTGCTCTCCAACTATAGCGCAAAACCCAAGTGTTGTGCATATCTGGCCGGAGGCCGTTGGCATACGTACCTATATACCATCCTCAGTTCACAGTGAACCCATTTTTGGTATAAAAACAAACATGCCAAGAAGACAATCAGGTGCATGAAATCAGCTTCACTAACAGTTAAGTGAAAATAAGACCAAAAAATAGCCTTAGAAGATCATCAGGTTTGTGAAATAAGCTTCACTAACAGTGAAAGAAACTGGGGATGCTATGCAGCATACTGAGTTTGGAAGTGAACCCATTTTGTGTTAAAAAAACCATGCCAAAGATTGCAATCAGGTTACATTAACAGTATCTGAAAATGAAAATTTCTCCATTATCTGAGCTTATATGTTGCTCTCCAACTATATCGCAAAACCCAAGTGTTGTGCATATCCGGCCGGAGGCCGTTGGCATACGTACCTATATACCATCCTCAGTTCACAGTGAACCCATTTTTGGTATAAAAACAAACATGCCAAGAAGACAATCAGGTGCATGAAATGAGCTTCACTAACAGTTAAGTGAAAATAGGACCAAAAAATAGCCTTAGAAGACCATCAGGTTTGTGAAATAAGCTTCACTAACAGTGAAAGAAACTGGGGATGCTATGCAGCATACTTAGTTTGGAAGTGAACCCATTTTGTGTTAAAAAAACCATGCCAAAGATTGCAATCAGGTTACATTAACAGTATCTGAAAATGAAAATTTCTCCATTATCTGAGCTTATATGTTGCTCTCCAACTATATCGCAAAACCCAAGTGTTGTGCATATCCGGCCGGAGGCCGTTGGCATACGTACCTATATACCATCCTCAGTTCACAGTGAACCCATTTTTGGTATAAAAACAAACATGCTAAGAAGACAATCAGGTGCATGAAATCAGCTTCACTAACAGTTAAGTGAAAATAGGACCAAAAAATAGCCTTAGAAGACCATCAGGTTTGTGAAAAAATCATGCCAAAGATGGCAAACAGGTTACTTTAACAGTGAAAGAGGATGGGGATGCTAGCAGCATACTCAGTCTGGTGGTGAACCCATTATTTGATCAAAAAATCATGCAAAAGAGGGCAATCTGCAGGATACCTTAACAGTACCTTAAAATGAAAATTTCCATTAACTGAGCTTAATTATATGTTGCTCCACTAATTATTGTGCCCAACTAAATCTAAAACCAACTTGTTGTCCAAATCACAGACTATTTTTGCGTACGTAGCTATAGCATCCTCAGTTCACAGTAAACCCATTTATTATCAAAAAAACATGCCAAGAAGACAAGCAGATGCATGAAATGAGCTTCATTAACAGTGAAAGAGGATGGGGATGCTAGCAGCATACTCAGTCTGGTGGTGAACCCATTATTTGATCAAAAAATCATGCAAAAGAGGGCAATCTGCAGGATACCTTAACAGTACCTTAAAATGAAAATTTACATTAACTGAGCTTAATTATATGTTGCTCCACTAGTTGTTGTGCCCAACTAAATCTAAAACCAACTTGTTGTGCAAATCACAGACCATTTTGCCGTACGTAGCTATAGCATCCTCAGTTCACACTAAACCCATTTAGTATCAAAAAAACATGCCAAGAAGACAAGCAGATGCATGAAATGAGCTTCATTAACAGTAAAAGACCATGAAAATTTCCAGTATCTAAGCATTTATTTTTCTATTAATTCTTCATCCCAACTAAACCATTCAAGTTAAGGAAATCAAGATGCATCTATCTGAAAAATATGCTAAGTTTGGAAAATAAGAGAAATCAAGAAATGATACCGAAGAGAGCGAGAGAGAGAGCGGAGGAGGGAAATCGAAAATGACGAATAGGGCTCATAGCAAGTGTAGTTTTAACTGGAATTGTCATCGTGAAAGGAAACCAAATATAGAAGCCAGAAAGAGGAATGGTAGAGAATGAGGATACACCAGGCTAACATAGCGGCATTTTCCTCATCTCTCTCTCATCCCTTCTTTCCCTTCAGCACACGAACACAAAGAGACATCAGCAACAACAGCAAGAGCGACAAGAACAACAATAATAATAAATTATTATGAACAAGATGTCTCTATATGGGTTTCCAGATCTCCACTCCAACTCGTCTCTTTCTAATCACAGCCCAATTAAGAAAAATTGGTCACAGTCACTTTTAAAGAAACATATATGCTCAGATAATGGAAATTTTCATTTTAAGATACTTTTAAAGTAACCTGATTGCCATCTTTGGCATGATTGCCATCCTCATCTTCTTTTACTGTTAATGAAGCTTATCTCATGCATCTGATTGTCATCTTGGCATGTTTTTTTTAACAAAATGGGTTTACTGTGAACTGAGGATGCTATAGGTACGTATGCCAAAATCCTCCGGATATGCACAACAATTGGGTATTAGATTTAGTGCAGCGATGAACAGGGCTCATATCAAGTATAATATTACGGACTGTCATCGTGGAAGGAAACCCATTTAATATATAACAAGAGGGGATGGTAGAGAATGAGGATACACCAGGCTAACATAGCGGCATTTTCCTCATCTCTCTCTCATCCCTTCTTTCCCTTCAACACACGGACACATAGAGACATCAGTAACAACAACAAGAGGGGATTGGTCCAACAAAAAGTATAGATTATAATAAACGAGATGTCTCTATTTGGGTTTCCAGATCTCCACTCCAGCCCTTTCTTTCTAATCACAGCCCACTTAAGAAAATTAGATTTAGTTGGGCTCAAGAATTAGTAGAGCAACATATAAGCTCAGGTACTGTTAAAGTAACCTGCAGATTGCCATCTTTGGCATGATTTTGTAACAAAAAATGGGTTCACTGTGAAACTAAGTATGCTGCTAGCATACCAAAATCCTCCAAATCAGTACAACAACGCGGCTGAACAAACCTTATCAGCAGGTCATACAATGTCATCTAAGCATGTTATGTGCCAAAGTGGGATTGGTAATACAATGCATGAACGACACGTATTAGTTGTTTGTGAGTATGCAATAGGGTGCAGCTATGAACAGGGCTCATATCAAGTGTAGTATTACGGACTGTCATCGTGGAAGGAAACCCATTTAATATATAAGCCATATATGGAGCCAAAAAGAGGGATGGTAGAGAATGAGGATACACCAGGCTAACATAGCGGTATTTTCCTCATCTCTCCCCTCATCCCTTCTTTCCCTTCAACACACGGACACATAGAGACATCAGCAACAACAACAAGAGGGGATTGGTCCAATAAAAAGTATAGATTATAATAAACGAGATGTCTCTATTTGGGTTTCCAGATCTCCACTCCAGCCCTTTCTTTCTAATCACAGCCCACTTAAGAAACATAGACGAAATACTTATAGACGACAGCCACAATGCACACTCACAAATACTAGTACGTGTCTTTCATGCATTCAAGACCATAATCTCTTTAAAAAAACCAATTTAAATACTTACCCTGGGTGGGACTTGGGACTGCTGCCCTATTAAATTGGCCATTTGTTCTTGGAGGAGTGCAACTTGTGCCTTTAAGGCAGTCATCTCCTCGTCCCGATTGCCACTTGAACTAGATTCACTCCGTCCAAATAGTCGCGAGGGGGTTGGTCCCAGGCCCATACCACGGACACGTCCATGCCTCTCCTTTCCCCTAACATCGGTCAAGGCAACTCTCTGCCGGGTACGCCAATCTGGGCATGCCGCCGTAGGGTCCGAATCTGAAGCAAAGGAGATTTCATCATACCTTTTCCGAGCGTTAGTCTGTAAAAGGACATAACAATCAGAGTTAAAAGCAGATGAGATTTCGACTACTCATTAAATATTAGTTCACAAATTACCAGAATCCGTGCTGCCTCAGGACTCGCATACGTCCCATCCTTTGATTTGTGGGTGGCATCAAAAAAGTAAATGTCCCCAAACTCCGTAGGCCCCCCCAAATCTTCTGCCTATATATTAGTAAGATGAAATGGTTATAAACAAATAACTGTAAGTAAAAAATTGTTCAATACTATTGTGCCTACCAATTCTTCCCGAACCAGAGCGAAGCTCTGTGTACCAGCGGTGTGCAGCACTAGCTGCTTTGATCGACTGGCAGCTCCCACCTCCGCCCTTTTCTGTACATGCCACAATCAAGTTAACAGAAAAATTCATTATAGCCGCCATACAACCACATACTCATTAGATTTTTGTGTGTTTAATGTAAATACCTGACCGATCGCCGAACTCCAGTAGTGCACAAGAAATTGCCAATCTGAAGGCTCCACATTTTCTGGCACATTCACTGCATTCTCCTCCTCTGAAAGGTCTTTGTTATAAAACTTCGACTTCAATTCACTCTTGTGGTCCCTCCACTTCTTGGAGAGTGACTTTTCAACCCAAGGCGTAAGGGAGTCGGCGAACGAGAAGTATTGCTGCAAAATTCATTACCCATCACTAATAATACATATTTCAATAATAATTTTTCGCCGACCAATTATGTATTTTAGATGAGACATACCTTGATTGTCGTAATAGCAGTGGCCTTTGTGGTGGTTGGCACCTTCGGCCAACTCTTGTATGACAAAGGAAGTATGCGGGGGTTCCTTGCTATAACCCCAATGAAGGAAGAAAATTTGCTGGCATTATCGCCAACCGGTTGCCCAACACCGTTTGCCTCCACCTCGATCCTTTCATCATTCTGAAGCCTCCAAACATTCATCATCTTAGTCCGCCCACGATGTTTTTTGACAGTGGGCGGCGTGCTACCCTCACCCTCTTCTGTTTGACTGCCACTATTATGTAGTGGCTGCTCATCCCCATGGCTCTCGTTGCCATCATTTATATTTAACCTCTTTCCACGCCTCGGCATGTTGTACCTGTCAAGGATTCAAATACACACATGCCAAGAAGACAATCAGATGCATGAAATCAGCTTCATTAACAGTGAAAGAAGATGAGGCCTATGCTAGCAGCATACTTAGTTTGGAAGTGAACACATTTTTGGTTAAAAAATCATGCCAAAGAGGGCAATCAGGTTACTTTAACAGTATCTTAAAATGAAAATTTTCATTATCCGAGCTTATATGTTGCTCTACTAATTCTTGAGCCCAACTAAATCTAAAACCCAATTGTTGTGCATATCTGGAGGATTTTGGCATACAACTATAGCATCCTCAGTTCACAGTGAACCCATTTAATATCAAAAAAAAATGCCAAGAAGGCAATCAGATGCATGAAATAAGCTTCATTAACAGTAAAAGAAGATGAAAATTCTAGCAGTATACTTAGTTAGGAAGTGAACCCATTTTTTGTTAAAAAATCATGCCAAAGATGGCAAACAGGTTACTTTAACAGTATCTTGAAATGAACATTTTCATTATCTGAGCATATATGTTGCTCTACTAATTCTTTAGCCTAACTAAATCTAAAACCCAATTGTTCAGCATATCCGGAGGATTTTGGCATACATAGCTATAACATCCTCAGTTCACAGTGAACCCATTTTGGTTAAAAAAACATGCCAAGATGACTATCAGATGCATGGAATAAGCTTCTTTAACAATAAAAGAAGATGAAATTTCTAGCAGCATACTTAGTTTGGAAGTGAACCCATTTTTGGTTAAAAAATCATGCCAAAGAGGGCAATCTGCAGGTAACTTTAACAGTTTCTTGAAATGAAAATTTACATTATCTGAGCATATATGTTGCTCCACTAATGGTTGTGCCCAACTAAATCTAAAACCGAATTGTTGTGCATATCCGGACCATTTAGGCATACGTAGCTATAGCATCGTCAGTTCACAGTGAACCCATTTTATATCAAAAAAACATGCCAAGAAGACAATCAGATGCATGAAATCAGCTTCATTAACAGTATAAGAACATGAAAATTTCAACATGCATCTATCAGAAAAAAAATGCTAAGTTTCAAAAATTAGGGGAATCAACAGATGATACCGAAGAGAGAGAGAGAGCGGGGCGACGAGCGCGGGGGGGGGGGGGGGGGGGGGGAGATAGAGAGAGAGCGGGGCGACACGGTCGTTTCCGTTCGCCGATTCACCTCCAAATTGGGATAGGGAGGAGGGAAATCGAAAATGGCGAAGGGAAGAAGGGACGATGACGAATGTTCGAAGGCCGTCGAAGAGGACGAAGCGGAGGAGGCAAACGCGCGGGAAGTAGAGCGAGGAAGGAGGGAAAACGAAGCGCCTTGTTTTTTATTTTTTTGGGGTTTGGGGAAATGGCGAGCGAAAGGTTAGGGTAGATGGGATTTATCGCAGCTTTTCACCGGCGTTTTAATTAGACACGCCGGTGAATCATACACTTCACCGGCGTTTTTAAATAAAACGCCGGTGAATACGCGGATTCACCGGCGTTTTAAATCGGCCGCCGGTATATAACCATCCCATCTGGTGGCCCCATTCCTAATTGCTACCTACCCCGGCGTTACTAGTAAAACGCCGGGGAATATTCGCCGGTAAATCTTGTTTCTTTTGTAGTGCTGCACCTTGTGTCATTCTAACCACTAGCAGGCTACCCGCGCACTGGTGTACTCGGTGGTGTTTTATCAAATATGGCAGGCAAGGGGTCATGTACATGGGAATTGTAAGGTTTTACGAAGATGTGAAGTTTATTTTCTAAAAAACACAATAGCAAAAAAGATACAATGATATTGATAAATAGTTGAACATGTATGAGAACTGAGATAGATATAAACGAAGCATATAAGGCTCTGGAAAGTTTAGGTACGGTGATTGCGCATACTTGTGCTGCAGCACATTAAATGTTGAAGTACAAAATTTAGAAAGTTGATACATTTGGCTTACATACGGAGGAAGTTTGTAGGAAATGCTATAGATAGGTTATATATGTATGTACATTGAGATTGCTATTTTGCGAGTACAAAAGATATTGTTTGGGGGTTGTTATCACCTAGTTTTTTAGTTTGTTGTTATGTCTGGTTTGGTGCTTCAATCATCTTCTTCGCTGTCACCGGAATCAGTTGAGGTGGATGTTTCTGGCTGCGATGAGCAGAAACTTAAAGAAAAGTCGGTTCTTATTTATAAGCACACCAAAACCTGGACGAATAGGACGCACAAATAATGATCAAGTTTTCTTAAAACATGTGCCACGATGGATAGACTATATCTTTGAAGAATGGACTTAAGACAGTAAATGCACAAAACATATGTACCAATTCAAACATATTTACGCCAGCCTTACGTTCGAACACACGTTGCGCATAACTAATCGCTATTAAAAATAGCACAACCGAGAAAATCTTCTAATGCAGACGGCACATCATTGTGGAAATTGTGCACCAACCTTAAAAAGCCATGAAAAAGAGAACTACAAGAAAATCAATCGCACATAAATATACAAAACAATTCATATGCCCGTAAGAAATAGTAATTGATAACATGTACATTGGAAAATCACACATGTGAATAATAACACCTAAAGCAATGGACAAAATAATTACGAAAGGTCGTAAGAGATTTTTGCCTCACTGCAGCTGCAGAATGCAAATGTGTAGAAAAATGTGAGATGTAAGCATGATCAACTTGAACAGCGCACCCAAAAAAAGTTGCAAGTGTACACAGCAAAAATTGCATATTCTTATAACAACCATTCTGCAATTGGATGTAAAAGTACAATATTTTTGGATTAAAAAATCACCAATTTTTCGCTCCACTACTACAATTATATATAAAAAATAGATATAAAAAATATTGAAGAAAAATATACAAATAGAAATAGAATTTAGATATCCCACAATACATCGAAAATCATACATTAAATGTAACTGCAGCTGCACGCTGTAAAGATCGAAGAGAACACCAATAGTGAAAGCCATGATAATGAAAAGCATTCAAATAATGTCTGTAACTAACAATTACACAAAACAAGTAGAAAAAACACGACCATAAAACCATAAGTTCTGTCTAGCACTAGGAAAAATAGAAGACAAAGAAAAACGTTACAGCGAGCAAGTTTCCTTCAGACAGGTACCTCCAAAAATAAAACAGAACTGCATGGCGCCAAAAAAAAAATCTGGGCACATGGGATTTATTGGTGTTTAAATTTTCTAAACTGAATGGAAAAAATGAGGCTTGGATGTCTTGCAAACTTGACATTCAGTGACTATTGGACTTGCCAATATCCTCACTTTCCTAATCTGCCAACATGGCTGCAAACATTAGAGCTGCCTTGCCATTATTGCTGATAAGATTAGGAGAGCAAGGAAGTTAAGGTTACGTTTTTTATTTCCAGCTCGAGGAGCTACACAATTTGTCAAACGTTGGAGTTTGATACTTGTTGTCTCGCCCCACTTCCCAAAAATACGGAATACGAGTATGTAACATTGGCCCAGAGGATGACTAATGTCACCCATAAACTATTTATCCGATTAACTCAACAATATAAATAATACAGAACAATTGTGCAGGCAATAATAATAATCTCATGAACAATAATACTTGGAGTTAAGCAATAAAAATATCCAAATACAATAATAATCTAACGTCTGGAAACAAATAAAAATATTCGGGATATAAGTCCAATACAATAATAAATCCAATCCAAATAATAATAAGTCTCAATACATTAAGTTTATTAAAGCAATAAGCAATTAGAAAACAGTAGTCTTCAGATTGTTTGTTCTCCGACTCCAGCAGGCAACTGTTCTCCAAAATCTGCAATGCAGGAAGAGGAAAAGAAAACAAAATGCCCGTCTATACAAGTTACGGGCCGCTTGTAGTGCAGGCACAAGTACATGGGAAAAGGGATAACTAATAACATGGAATAGGCATGATAACAAAATATAATAACTAGTATGGCAAGATAAACAAGTGTGAGTAGCATGTAATAAGTATCGAGTGAACAAGTATTCTGTAATATTCAATATCTATAGGATCAATGATGAACAATATGCAATGTCGATGTTGTGTTAATCTTTAAGTCTATTATTTATTTTAATCCTAACTAATGCATGTACTACTGTGTCCCATGTGTTCCGTACCACAGGTTCAATGCATACAATTAATTTCGTTTAGACTGAATGGCGAATTCTATAGATCATGTGTCAGTACGGTAATCACTGATACGGTACAATATTGTTTCTCGATACATTACGATGTTTCACTGATTCATTGATACATTAGTACATTGGTACATTGATACATTGGTACATTGATACATTGATACGATTCATTGGTGCAATACACGAAAGATTGGGGTGTCATAGTCACTGCTCCACAATCAATCGATAATTACTGGCCGACACAGTCACTATATTATTCACTACTCAAGTCTTTTCCTTAAACCTCGGCTTATTAATTATTTCATTAATGCAACAATACAATATGCAATCTAGAGACATTAGATGAACGATAATAACAATAGGGAAACAATAGGATGATAACATGGAATATGGTGTACTAGATGTCCAAGCAACATGGTATAGGGTATTTTACAAGTATTCTATAAGTATAACACAAATAACACATCAAACACAGATATATCAAGATAGCATGAACATATACATCAAAAGTGGTCAACCCTAGGTTAATTCATATCATATATGTCGTGAGGTAACAATATTCAAATCATCACAATAGAGACAATATGAACAAGGGGTTTCACACACGAATTGTCTCTAGAACCCAACTACACTACAAGCGGTATTTTGTATTTGTATATGCAAAGGAATTTAATACAAGTTACTTACCTTATAAACGGTGAGAACGAATACCAAGAATAACGGAATAAGAATCCCAAAGCAACGAACCCACGAACACATGAAAAACACGTGCAATATACGTGCAATAATCCAAAGAGACAATCAACACAGCAGCAAAGAGACAAGCAGCCACAGTACAAGAGTGAGACAGCAGTAGCAACGTCAGCAATGGTGAAGACCAGGGCTGAGCGGCAGGGGGACGTCAAAGGCATCGACGAGGTGCGACGACGGGGTAGGCAGCGTCGCAGGCGAGCGGCACTGGAGGTGGCGATCAAAACAGGGAGGAGCAGCAGGGGGATTTCGGGTTTGGGTGCTTTTGACGTTGAGAACAAAGGAGGAGGGAGTATTGGGTGGTTGCTGTGCTGTCGCTGGGCTAGGGCGACGGGGGGCGGCGCTCAGGAGAAGATCGCCGGAGAAGACGAACGGAGATGGGGCAATGGGTTTTGGGCAGATCTTGGCTAGGCGGAGGGGTTTCGGTGTAGTGGCACCGACTGGAGGAGGGACGACGAAGGGGGTGGCCGGAGTTGGCCGGGGAAGATGCCGGAGGTTGTTGGGGGTGTTTTGGCGGGAAAACCCAATCGAAAGAGAGAACAGAGAGAGGAGAGAGAGAGAGTAGGAGAGAGAGTAGATGGGTAGGGTTTCGTTTTGTGTGCAAATTAGGGTTTGCACTAGAGTTATATTTATAGGGTACAATTAGGGTATTGGGTTAGTGGTTTAGGGTCCAGTAAAAACGGATTTGGGTCAAGAACAAATGAAATTGGATTTTAGGGTTCAATAAAAGGTAGATCAAAATCAATAGGGTTCAAATAAAAATACCAAAAATAAATAAGAGAACAATAGGATCGACAATAAAAGCTCAATCAAAAGAATAAAGAACTTCAGGAACAAAAATTGAAATCCAAATAAATAGATAAATAATACAAATGAAAACAATATAAATTGGCTTGAAATTAAATTAGAATTCACCACGAAAATCAGATCAAATATGAAAACAAAAATAATTCGTTAAATGTACTTTAATTAAATAATCAAGGAATAACAATTAATAGTTATAATTATAAAAATAATAAAATCATACATAAAATAATTACTCGGGTTTAATAATTTATTAAAATGACCCAATAAAATATATATATATATATATATATATATATATATATATATATATATATATATATAATTTGGACTCAAATACAAATAGTTGATCAATAAGATCTAGAAAATAAGATCAAAACACATTATTATTTGAAATGAATAAAATTTTCGATTAGAAACCACTTTAATAAAATATCCGAAATGAATTTAGCACAAAATAAACTTATAAAAATCAAATTATAGAAAATACACGGAAAATACTAATTATGGGGAATGGGGTTACACTTGTCTCCCATCATCATTGCCTCAAAACCACGGAGAAAAGGAGTCAACTCGAAAGAAAATGAATCAAATGAAAGTTTGAAGAATTGGTTTTTTTGTAACCCATATTATGGATGCTACCAAAAACAAATGACTGAATGTTCAGAAGACAGTAATCAAATCCGTAATTGTCAAGAGCAAGAAACATACAAAGAGAACACATGCACAGAAGCATAAGGTCTGTCTAGTGCTACCGAGGAACACAATGCGAGAACAAAAATTCTGGCGACCACCTTGATTTCCATATTTTCCTACTTTCAAGAAGCGGTGGTCCTAACTATGCAGAGCACAGAAACAACAAAAGAAGATTGTAATAAATAATGTCACAAAGTAGATACAAAAAAACACGACCGCAAAATAGAAAGTTTTATCCACCATTAGGAGAAAAACAAACGCTGAAGAACAGCATTCCGAACAGAACCTCTATTCAACCTAACATGAACTTCAAACAAAATTCCATCACACATGAAGAAACTATAAAGCAAAAAACAATGAAAATACAAATAGAAATAGAATATAGATATCCCGCAATACAGTGAAAATCATACATTAACTGTAACTACACCTGCACGCTGTAAAGATCGAGCAGAACACCAAAGTGAAAGCCATTTTGATAATCAAAAGCATTGAAATAAGCGTTGTAACTAACAATCACACAAAACACATAGAAAAAACATGACCATAGAACCATAGGTTTTTCCTAGCACCAGGAAAGAACAGAAGATGAAGAACAAAATGGCGTACATGAAGTTTCCTTTAGACATGTAACTCCAAAAATCAAACAGAACTGCATGGAGGCAACAAAAACAAAAACAAAAACAAAAAAACATTGGGCACATGGGATTTATTAGTGTTTGAATATTCTAAACCGAATGGAAAAAATGAGGCTCAGATGTGTTGCAAACTTGACATTCAGTGACTATTGGACTTTCTAATATCCTCGCTTTCCTAATCTGTCGACATGGCTGAAAAAATTAGAGTTGCCTCGCCATTATTGTCGATAGGATTGGGAGAGCTGGGTAGTTAAAGTTACATTTTTTTTCTTTCCAACTGGAGGAGCTACACAATTTGTCAAACTTTGGAGTTTGATACTTGTCTTCCATCATCATTGCCTCAACAAAACGAACAAAGGGATTCAACTCCAAGGAAAATGAATCAACTGAAAGTCATGCTACAAAAAACAAATGGCTAATAGTTCGGAAGACAACAATCAAATCCCTAACTGTCAAGAGCATGAAACACACATACTAAACACAAGCATAGAAGCATAAGGTTTATCTGGTGCTACCGAGGAACACATTGAGAGCACATAAATTCCAGCAACCACCATTACTTCCATATTTTCGTAGTTTCAAGAAGCAGTGGTACTAACTACATAGAGCACGTAAACAACAAAAGAAGATTGTAACAAACAATGCCAGAAAGCAGATACCAAAAAAATGACCCTAAAACGAAAAACTTTATCCATCATTAGGGGAAAAACAAAAGCTGAAGAACAACATTCTGAATAGAACCTGTGTTCAGCGTAATACGCGAACATGAACTTAAAAAATTACCGCATCACACATCAAGAAACCGTAAAGCAAAAAAAACATATTGTTATAGCGCAAATCTTATATCCAATCGAAACAATGAGACACAAGACATGTGCTTAACTTGTGGAAAATTGACCACAACATCTTCTGATATCCACTCTTTCCCAACCTTCCAACCTAGCTGCAACCATTACAGTTGCCTCAACATTCTTGCTGATAAGGCAGTGCAAGCAACTTAAGGTTATCGTTCAATTATGAAGAACAGAATCTGTGCAATCTGTCAAACGTTCAAGTTTGATATTTTCCCATTATTACGACTGTCTTAATAAAACCAATGAACAACGTGTACACCTAAAAAACACCAATAAACCAAAAAGTTTCCAAAAATAATTATCTCAGTGGGCATCATGCATGTAATGAAAAAAGAAATCAGTCAAACATTTCAAGTACAGACATGAGGCAACGAACTTCCCTAAACACCAAAAGAACATAAGGTCGAAAAACAACCAACAATAGATATGCAACAACAAATGACATGTAAGATGAAAAATCATTCATACAATAATAAGAATGGAACAGGATTTGCAGGAGGAACTTGAGAGGATGAAATTATACCTTTCCCTGTAAGTGTACACCCAGAGGCTAAACCTGAAATATACAGGGGGAAAAAAATAAAAGCAAATTAAATAGTCAGAAGAAAAGAAGTAACTTATAATGAATAAGGAAAAAATGTATAGTATGAAAAATAATATTTGCACACAGAAATAGTCACCAAGTAACACGCAGCAACAAATTTTTCAAAAAAATAATGCAATAGTATACAACCACCACAACTCAAATATAGCACAACTACTATACATGCAATAAACAAAATCAAATCAAATGGAAGATGCCACATCTAGCAATAATCACTAAATCAACTAGCTGAAACAACCTTAGAGCAATAAACAAAATCAAATCAAATGAAAGATGCTACATGCAAGAACAACAACTAAATTAAACGGGTGAAATAACCTTAGAGCCAAAAACTACCTTCCCCATAACCGGAAGCTCGTGACGCAAATCTGAAAGTGAACAAAAACAAAACCATAAACAAACATTAAACAACAACCAAAATAATAATAATAATAATAATAATAATAATAATAATAATAATAATAATAATAATAATTTAAAATGGGGGGAAATTTTACACTAATTTTTCTGAAGAAGAAAAATTCATGAAGAAGCGAGAACACAAAGAAGGGCAGGTGAAGAACCCTTATTGACGAAAGCTTTCAACCCTCAAGTGCACTAAATGTGCGGACGGTCCAGATTGAAAACTGGACAACATTAGGTCGGGTGGATTCCTTTAGAAAGCAGTTTTCGACCCGTTCCTGTATGGGTCCTAATACCTGACCCAAAAAACACAACCGGAATCCATGCACCGAAATTCAGCGCTTTCAGAAGCCGACCGTGAGAAGGGGAAGGAAGATGCCCCCCCTTTCTCCATCCTTTTCTCACAAACCGACGGAGACCACAAGCACAACAAAGACCTTCCCCATTTTGAAAAGAAATTTTTTAACCAAACAACTTGGGATTTCTCCCCCAATTCATAGAGGAGGAAGAGTTATGGCAAAGAATAGATTTTCGGAAAAGAAGGAAAGAACCCCATGAAATACGGAAGAACTACATGAGAAGAAGAACCACATGAAAAGAAGAAGAAGGCGCACAGAACCACACAGTTTCTCTCTCCTCATTGTTGGCAGAAAGAATAGTATGTGTGATATAATCACCCACTTAAATGACCCACACACAAAGAAAATCAACAGTGGAGAGTATAGGTAAGAAAAGAAGGCTAAATTTGAAGGAAAAAAAACCTTGAACTATAGCCTTTATGCAGAAAACCCCCCTGATCTTTTTTTTAATGGAGAAAACCCCCTGAAGTATGGTTGTTACAAAAAAAAATCCTGAAGTATTTCAAAAAACATCTAACTTTTCTACTTGTATCAGATAACCTCATTTATCTTTACAAGTTGTTTCAAAAAATATCATACATCTTTTTCATTATTGTCAAAAACCTCCCTCAACTTTAGCAAAAGTCTCACGCTGACGGGGTGGATTTTTTGCAACAATACTTTAGGGAGATTTTCTGCATAAAAAATATCGGGGGGGGGGGGGGGGGGTCTGTATAAAGGCCATAGTTCAAGGGGTTTTTTCAAATTTAGCCAAAAAAAGAATGTGATGTATATATTATAGATAGAAGGGCAGAGAGGATATTTTGCATTTTTCGAAGAATATTTTTAAATCAAAAAATTTCGGATTTTTCGCCCCTCTCCTGCAATTATATATAAAAATAGATTTCAGTAAAGAATCGCAGAGTACAAGGTCTTCTGGTCAATACTAGAATTTGAACGACAGACATGAAATATCTTGTGGTCTGATTGGTCGATACTTGTAGAGGCTTTCTGCATTTCTAAAAGACTTTTTTAATAACGTTCTATCTATTTGTCAGTAGTTTTCTATTGAATGGCCATATTAAATTACTCTTTTGGTCATATATTTTAGAGAGTTCTTCAAAATGAGAAGCGAATGTGGGCATACTAAAAACTTGCTAGAAAGAAGCTCCTGCATGAGTGCAAAGTTCTGTGCCAACGGCTACAAGAATGCAGTGTGAACTTTGTTACAGAAGAGCAGGCCACCATTCTCCTGCAAACGGGAGCTCAGACAAGGAGATCCGCTATCACCCCTCTTCTTTACCATCGTGGTAGACGTTCTAAGATCCATGATGACCAAATGTAGTAGAGCGGGTTAGATTGTACCAGTGACTAAAGGAGCCATCGTCAAGGATGCTCTATACTCCAATATGCAGAAGACACCCTCCTATTCGGCAATGGAAACCAAGGAAAAACTACCGTCTTCAAAGGAATTCTATATTGCTTTGAAGCTTGGTCGGGACTCAGAGTTAATTTCCACAAAAGTGCTTTCATTCTCATTGCTCTGACTCTAGAAGAGACGCGGGATCATGCCACAATCCTCAATTGCTCCATCGAGAGGTTCCCCATTCAATACCTTGGATTGCCGCTAAGACCTGGGAAACTCAAAAAAGCGGATTGGCTACCCATCATTGACAGGGTCGAGAAACGGCTAGCAGGTTAAAAAGGGAAAGCCCTTTCTTTGGGAGGGAGAGTCACGCTCATTAATGTAGTCATCTCAAACCTTCCTACCAATTATCTCTCTTTCTTTGAGATGCTGCGATGGGTAATCCAAAGAATTGACCGACTAGGAAGCGTTTTTATGGAAAGGGGCAGATCCGAACCGAGGAGGATATCACCTCATTAGATAGGAGAAGGCATGCATGAAAAGATTCATAGAGACCTAGGTATAATTGATCTTCGAGATATGAATCTGGCGCTACTGGAAAAATGGTGGTGGAAAGTTTTCCACCATAATAGAGAAGGGTGGCAACAGTTTGGGGATACATGCATGGGAATGGAACTAGAAATCTAGGCTTCAGGATAGGCCCTCGAGTATCCTGCTTCTGGAAAGGTGTCACTAAGGCATACGAACCCTTCAATAGCTATGTTAAATCAGCTATAAGTAACGACAGACTTACCAGATTCTGGTGGGATAAGTGGTGTGCTGATCACACACTCAGGTCTATGTTCCCCGATTTATACGAGCAAGCGATACAACCACACTGCACGGTGGCAGCAGCCTGGAAAAGAGGCGCATGGAATCCAGCTTTCAAACAATCGTTTCACATAGGCTCCCAGCTCAGACTTACGGAACTTCAGGCCTACATTACCAATGCTGGAATTGGCTGTTCTCAGGGGCCCGATAAGAAAACCTGGGGATTGGAGAAGAACAGTAAGTTCACGGTTCGCTCCATGTACAATCGCATCCATTTTAGGGGATGTTTACCAAAGTGGTCTGTCGTTGTCTGGAGAACGAAAGCACCACTAAAAACCAAAGTTTTCCTATGGTTGGTGCTAAACGATGCAATCCTGACTAGAGAAAACCTCGCTAAGCGCCAACCAAATGTGGACTCTCAATGCGGGTTCTGCCAAGCTACCCTGGAGACTAGAAACCATCTTTTCCTTTACTGTCCTAGGAGCAAAGCGGTTATCATAGAGGTTCTCAGTGCCCTAGGGACATCTTAATACCCTACTACATACGAGGACCTGTGGGTAGGAACCAAGTTCGCGACGGAGAGGGGTGCTATGAGAGAGGCATGGTATATCGCGATCACCGCAATGACATGGGTTCTCTGGCCAGACAGAAATAATCTTTACTTTCGTAGAACTTGCAATATTATTTCTGGCAATCTAAATCATATTATGCATCTAATTTCATTTTGGACTAATGTGGTAGCAGCAGGTCCCAGGGGCAGAATTGCGACTGTATTCCAAGTACAGGAGTTTGATGACGAGGAGATTGAGATCGGCCCGACGATTGACTGATAGCCAGCACGATCTATGATGGACATTGATACCCATCACCCCAGAGTTTGTTGGGAGGTATGATGTATTACTTTGTGGCTACTTTATGTTCTGTCTTTTGTCCCACCTCCCATGTTCGGGGTGGAGTTATGTTCTTCTGTTTTGTTTCTAGGATTTTATTGTAAGCTCAGTATCCTGAGTTTTGTTTTATTAATCACTTATTAATGAAACAGGGTGGTCATGTTGGATCCTGTAGGCAAGACAACAAACACTAGAGGGGGGGTGAATAGTGTTTAATAAAAACTGTGGAATTTTTTCTCGGTGCAGTCGACTGAGTTATGAACCAGTCGACTGATTTGTCCAAAATAATTGAAAACAATAACTCTGTGCAGTCGACTAATGAATGAGACAGACGACTGAAGGCACAATAAAATTACAACTACAAACGGCACTGACCAGTCGACTGATGGTGCAAGGAGTCGACTGTCCAGAAACTTTTTGCAGAATTAAAATAAACCAGAGTAAATGCAAACACAAGATAATCAATCACAGAGTACACAAGATATATCCTGGTTCGGTCCTCCCGACCTACATCCAGTCCCCAAGCAACCCACTTGAGATTTCCACTATTCTTAAAAAAGTTACAAGAATATCCTACGGCGTTACGATAACAACCTTGTCTAACCCGTAGTCCTTTCTCTCAACCAGAGAAAGCCGACCCACTCTACTACCAAGAGTGAAACAAAAACGACTCTACAACCTAGAGTCAAAAATACTCTCCAACCGAGAGCAAGAGAACAAGAATACTTTACAGTCAACCTATAGCCTTGTTGGTGTATGTGTTGATGCACGTGGCTAAAAGAACAGGTCGACTTCTATACTCAGTCCAGAGCGAATTCGTTGCTATACTGGACTGAGTGTAGAGAACCAGAGAGTATGATCTTGAAAGCTTTATTTCTCAAAAAATCACTTAGAACTTTTTTCACAAAGATGCTTCGGATTTCAAGAAGAAAATTCTGTAGATCTTTTCAGTGAGATCTGAACTCTACTTAAAGAGTTTGATCTCCTGAACGTTGGGAGACAGTTACTCAACTGTCAACCAACGGATCTAAGCTTTTGAGTTTGAAAAAATTCGATTTTGAAAAACAGAAAACGGTCAAAAGCTCTCAAACAGTCGACTGGGTTGCCATATGAGTCGACTGATCAGAATTTGAATAATTTTAAACAGTTTTGTACTATCAGTCGACTGGCAGAAGCTTAAGTCGACTGGTACTCAAGAGTTAAAATTCTTCAAACTGTTTTGACTCTTTTTGGGGGTTTTTAAGAGACACACATTATGAAATTTTGAGTGTGTGTATGTGACAAGGCTTTACATCAGACTAAGACTCAACAGAAAGTAAAATATAATTGTTTTTACAGGACATTATAATTTGACACAATTGAGCTAAGGTCTTGAGTCTTGAGTCTTGTCTTGAGTGAAATCTTGGATCTTGTCTTAGTGAAGTCTTCATCTGTATCCTTTTGAGCTTGTTCATTTGTTCAGCTAGAATTGTCTTTGGTATGTACACTGCAATGTTAGCTGTATAACATAGACACATGTTGCACTGTGTTGTGATCATCAAAATCAAAAATCAACATTCTCCCCCTTTTTGATGATGACAACACAATAGCTGATAATAAAAGATAATATACAAGCATAGTGAAGACATGCTCCCCCTTATAAAAACACAAAATGCATTGTCTAAAAAAATAACATGTATCAGTCGACTTATATAGAATATCAGGTGACTGACCAGGAAACCATACTTTAGAAAAATCATAACACAAAGAGTAGCATCAGTCGACTGAGATGCCTGGTGGGCAGTCGACTGACCAGAGAGTTTGTCCAATATCCAGTCATAATATAACACAGATAATAAGCAATATAAAACAATATAACCATAACACAGAAAACAATATATAACCATAACACAGATATATCTCTCCCCCTTTGGAATCATCAAAAAGCACAAAGTAACAAGCTTTTTGCATTAAAAAAGAACTTAAGTCTTATACAAAAAGAAATGCATTAAGAAAGAAAAGTACATAATAGAAAAATAAAAAATCTTTAATCTTCTTCATCGGAGTCTTCATCGTCATCTTGAGAAGGAGGATGAAACTGAGAGCGGAAGAGATGAGTGAGGTTGTCAAGCTTAGAGTCAATGTGGTCTAGCTTGGAATCGAGGTTATGGAGTTGGGTATCTACAGTGGCTGAATGTTTCATTAGGTAGAAAACACAGTCATATAGGGTACGAGGGTCATCATAATTGGCTTGAAGAAGTGGATCAGTAGAGGTAGAAGGTCTAGAACTAGAACCTAATGGAGCTTGAGGAAGAGGAGGAGACCTAGGGGGTGATCTAGTAGGAGCATCAAGAAGTTTCATTCGTGCCAAACTAGCACGATCGAAACACTCATAACGAGTAACAACATTTGTCTCCGAATCGAGATCAACACCAAAAGCTATAAAGACTCTAGTAAGAAGACCTCCAAAAGGTAGAAAGTGAGTGTGGTCTTGATTAAATTTAGAAAAGATAACTTGATCCCAATTAACAGCAATTTTACCAAAAATTGCATAAATAGCATTTTGTAATTCTATAGAATATTGGTCATAACTACCCTTTTTAGGAAGGATGTTATAAGCTAATATTCTACCTACAAGCTTAGCAATTGGTTTGATATTTTTGCTTGTCATTGGAGGGCCATGATTAGGTAAGAAAATTTTAGATAATATAGAAGCATCATCTAAAAGAATTTCATCAAGAGGGAATCCTCCATCATCAATACCTAATATCTGATTAATCCTAGTCGGTGTAAGTGTCATTTTAATATTCTTCACAGACGACCGGATTAAGACATCCCCATCTGGTTTTTGCACAACTCTCATATTTGTGTAAAACAAATAGATGAGTTGGGGATAGTAATTAGGTTGGTTTGATAATGAGAGAAAATTATAGAGACTGCTATTTTGGAATAAAGGGATGAGATTGAAACGGTCTAGGTCATCAAAATTTACAAATCTTCCAGGGAAGATTGTAATGGTACAAAAGACATACCATCGATCAATAAGATCGGGACTCAAGAGATATTGAGTGTAGTCTTGGGAAGAAGAACTACCCTCATGAGATCGTTTAGATCTTTTGGGTGCCATGAAAAGAGAGGGGAAAGGATTTTACCTAAGAAAAAGAGAGATTCGATCAGGGGCAAGCACAAGCAGCACTGAGAGAGTAGATCACCTTCTTCTCCAAAAGCTAGGGTTTTGAAATTGGGGGTAAAAACTTGAGAACGGTAAGGGGTTAAAACGGCTGGTAAAGGGGGTTTTAACAGCGAATAAACGGCTGAGATCAAAGAGAGATGAAATCGACGGTAGAGATTAGAGATCACGGGTGAAAAAAGAGGTGAAATCCATCTCAAAAGACGCGATGAATAGTCGCTGAAGACAATTGAGCTCGCGACAGTCGACTGGTAGGTAGATCAGTCGACTGGGTCGAGAAGAAAATAAAAATTTTATATCTACTAATCAGTTGACTGGTATAGGAACCAGGCGACTGGTCTAATAAAAAATTGATTTGTTTAAAAACCAGTATAGTCGACTTATTCAAGAGTACAGTCGACTTAACAGAAACAATTTTCAGCAAATATCAATAAAATCACAAATTCCAAGTTCTCTTCTTAAATTAATGAAAGTATCTTCTTTAAGGGGCTTGGTAAATATATCTGCTACTTGTTTATCAGTAGAGATAAAGTCTAAAGATATATCTCCTTTTAAAACATGATCACGTAGAAAATGATGTCGAATATCAATATGTTTCGTACGTGAATGTTGAATCGGATTTTTAGATAAATTAATTGCACTGGTATTATCACACATAATTGAGGGTTTCTCAAATGAAATACCATAATCTAATAAGGTTTGTTTCATCCATAAAATTTGTGCACATGCCAAACTTGCAGCGATATACTCAGCTTCTGTAGTTGATAGGGATACGGAGTTTTGCTTTTTACTGCACCAAGATACTAGGGAATGTCCCAAAAAGTGACATGTACCACTAGTACTCTTGCGAGCAGTTTTGCTTCCAGCAAAATCGACATCGCTATATGACAAAAGTTGAAAATTATCGGTGCGTGGATAAAATAAACCATATTCAGATGTGCCTTTAATATATCTTAAAATTCGTTTCACTGCTTTTAAATGAGACTCTTTAGGACTAGATTGATATCTAGCACATAAACATACACTGAACATAACATCTGGTCTACTTGCAGTAATATATAAGAGTGAACCAATCATACCTCGATAGAGTTTTTGATCAACACTCTTACCTAATAAATCTTTGTCAAGAGTAGTAGTAGTAGCCATAGGTGTGGATTTACTACTAGTACTATCCATGTTAAAACGTTTGAGTAGTTCCTTTGCATATTTGCCTTGATTGATAAATATGCCATTTGAGGACTGTTTAATTTGAAGTCCAAGGAAATAATTGAGTTCACCCATGTGACTCATCTCAAATTTATTTTTCATGGTATTAGCAAATTCTTGACATAGATTATTATTAGTAGAACCAAAAATTATATCATCAACATATATTTGTATGATTAAGATATCATTCTTAACTCTTTTGATAAACAAAGTAGTGTCTACTTTACCTATTTCAAATCCTGTTTCTAAAAGAAAAGTTTTCAGACGATCATACCAAGCACGAGGTGCTTGTTTAAGACCGTATAAAGCCTTTTTCAATTTATAAACATGATCTGGAAATTGTTCATGTTCAAAACCTGGTGGTTGTTTAACATAAACATTTTCCTTAATAAACCCATTAAGAAAAGCACTTTTCACATCCATTTGATAGAGTATAAAATTCATAAAACAAGCAAAAGATAATAAAATACGAATAGATTCTAGTCTAGCAACAGGAGCATATGTTTCATCAAAATCTATACCTTCTTCTTGATTATATCCTTGAGCAACTAATCTAGCCTTGTTCCTTATAACTTGTCCTGATTCATCTAACTTATTCTTGAATACCCATTTGGTACCAATGATAATCTGATCAGGAGGTCTAGGAACTAAATCCCATACATCATTCCTTATAAATTGGTTTAGTTCATCTTGCATGGCATTCATCCAATATTCATTCTAACAAGCTTCTTGTATATTTTTCGGTTCAAAATCCGACAAGAATGCTGTATGAGAGATCATATTAATATGTGAACGTGTCTGAATACCATGAGAGATGTCACCAATTATTAAGTCGTGAGGATGATCTTTAACTTCAACAAATGACTTTGGTAAATTTGAAGATATCACAATCGGATCAGTCGACTTGACTTGTTCTTCAGTCGATTGCTTTACGTCAGTCGACTGGGAGACCTTATCAGTCGACTTATCAGACAGATTAGTTTGCTCTAAGAATTTAATCACATTATCTAAAGGTGATAAGTCAGTGTCATCATCTTTATTTAAGGTTGATGAAGGTAAAGATTCATCGAATGTAACATGCATTGATTCTTCAATAGTCATTGTAGACTTATTGAAAATTCTATATGCTTTACTCCTATTTGAGTATCCTAAAAAGATACCCTCATTAGATCTAGGATCAAATTTGTCTAAATTATCTTTTGTGTTTAGAATAAAACACTTACAACCAAATGTCTTAAAGTAAGAGACTTTAGGAATTTTATTAAAAAATAACTCGTAACAAGTCTTCTTTAGTTTAGGTCTTAGAAGAATTCTATTTAAAACATAACAAGCTGTAGCAACAGCTTCAGCCCAAAAATGCTTTGGTAGATTGCTTTCAACAAGCATAGTACGTGCGCATTCTTGCAAAGTCCTATTTTTCCTTTCAACCACTCCATTTTGTGGTGAAGCTCTAGGAAATGCAAATGAATGTGTTATACCATTCTTGTTGCAATATTCTGTAAATGTTTCATTTTCAAATTCTCCACCATGATCACTTCTAATAGTGACTATGGTTAGAGATCTTTGATTTTGGACACGTTTACAGAAATGTGCAAATTCCTCAAAAGCATCATTTTTATGTTTTAAAAAGAATGTCCAAGTGAATCTTGAAAAATCATCTACTAAAACAAACACATATCTACTTTTATTTAAAGAAGCAACTCTAGTAGGGCCAAATAAATCTATATGAATTAATTCAAGTGGCCTACTAGTAGAGATTACTTCTTTTGTTTTAAAAGTGGATTTGATTTGTTTTCCTAGTTGACATGCATCACATAACTTATCCTTTTTAAAGGATAGTTTTGGCAGTCCTTTAACTAGGTTATATTTAGATAATTTTGAGAGATTTTTCATGTTCACATGTCCAAATCTTCTATGCCATAGCCAAGATTCATTGTTAGAGGCTATTAAACAAAAGTCATTTGAAAAATCAATTGCATTCAAACACAATTCATAAATATTATTTTTACGAAAACCTTGAAAAATAACATTTTGCATAGTAGAGTCATAAATCAAACATGCATCTTTTTCAAAAACTATTTTATATCCTTTATCACACAATTGACTAATGCTTAAAAGATTATGCTTTAAACCACTAACCAATAACACATTTTCTATAGTTGGGTTAGAAGTTTTACCGACCATGCCAATGCCTATGACTTTGCCTTTGTTGTTATCTCCAAAGGTGACGGTTCCTCCATCTATGCTTTGAATGGTGGATAGTAGGTTGGCATGTCCTGTCATGTGTTTTGAACATCTGCTGTCTAATATCCAGTGTTCTTTCTTGGGTACCTATAAAAAATTTAAGGTAAATATGGTACCCTTTTTATTGGGTCCAAAACGCATTAGTTTGGGGGAAACCAAACCCATGAAGAGTTTGATCTTCCTCCATAAGCAGGAATATAATAAGTAGAATTACACACATTTAACATATATGAGTTAATATAGGCAATTCTATCATTCTGATTTAGACTGACTGGAACCCATACTAACTTGTTCTGTCCAGTCGACTTAACAGTGTCCTTCAGTCGACTGTTGGTGTACATCAGTCGACTGGTAGATACACTAGGTCGACTTATAAGAGGTTTTGATCTCGTCGAATAAGATCTAATTTCTCTGGACAGACGACTGGTTGTATGGTTCAGTCGACTTAACCGAACGGTAGTTTTGCTTTTATCACTAAAATTAACAATCTTAGGCTTTGCAAAGAAATCATACAACTTGTGTGTAACACTAGAAATAGATGCTGATTTATTTTTACTAGTGTTTACAACAGAAGATTCTTTTACAGAAGATTTTTTAAAACCAAGTCCATATTTTTGACTAGATGTAACTTGATGATGAAGCATATCATTTAAATTCTCTTTGCCTTTGTTAAACTTAGATACGTTCTTTGAAATCTCTTCATAATTCTTTTTGAGAGTTTCAAGATCAGTATCTAAACTTGCAATGCGAGAATTTAAGAATTTTACTTCCTTATCAAGGTTAAGATTTTCTTGATTAAGTGTTTGATTCACTTTCTCAAGATCCTTAACTCTAATCTTTTCTTTCTTTAACTCTTGGAATATTTTATTAAAAGCATCAAGAAGATCTTCGGAATCATAATCATTACTTACATGTTCTTGTGCAGCCATGAAACACGCATTTGCCACTTCGTTATTTTCATCCGTTTCTTCTTCGGAAGATGAATCACTATCATTCCATGTAGCTTGATAAGCCTTCTTGTTCTTGGCAGATTTGTTCTTTGGATATTTGTCCTTCTTGAAGTTGGATGATTTTCCCTTGTTCTTTGCATTTTCTAAGGGACAATCCTTCTTCATGTGACCTATTTTATTGCACCTGAAACATGTAGGAGGGTCATTAGAATCTCTAACTTTAGAATTAAACTTACCCTTCTTTAAGAACTTCTTGAATCTCCGAGTGAACATTGCTATTTCTTCTTCATCTTCTTCCTCATCTTCTGAGTCTGTCATGGCTTTAAAAGCCAATGATTTCTTCTTTGCTTGGTGTGATTCTGTATCTTTCTTTCGATCTTCAAGTTGGACCTCATATGCCATGAGATTGCCAACAAGATTCTCGAGAGAAAGTGTTGACAAGTCATTCGCTTCCTCTATTGCTGTGGTTTTCTTCTCCCATTCTGGAGTGAGTGCACGTAGGACTTTTCTAACCATCTCTGCTTGAGTATAAGTCTTTCCAAGCGCCACAAGAGAGTTTGTGATGTCTGTGAATCTGGTAATCATTTCGGACACAGTCTCATTGTCCTTCATTCTGAACATCTCAAACCTGTGGACAAGAACAGAAATTTTAGACTCTTTTACTTTATTTGTTCCTTCATGTGTTGCCTCGAGTGTATGCCAAATTTGATGTGCGGTTGTAGCATTGGATATACGGTTGAATTCTTCCTTTGTGAGTGCACAAAATAAGGCATTCATTGCTTTGGCATTGTTCATAGTCTGATTCTTTTGATCATCATTCCATTGTGCATATGGAATGGTAGGAGCAGTCTATTCCGTCTCTGTCATTTGCCATATCTCGTAGTTGATTGATTGGAGATAGATTCGCATTCGGCACTTCCAATAATTGTAGTTCGTTCCATCAAATAGTGGTGGCCGTTGTGTAGATTGGCCTTCATGGTACTGATTTGTATTTGAAGTAGTTGCCATAGCCTGTAACTTTGCTCTGATACCAAGTGTTGGATCCTGTAGGCAAGACAACAAACACTAGAGGGGGGGTGAATAGTGTTTAATAAAAACTGCGGAAATTTTTCTCGGTGCAGTCGACTGAGTTATGAACCAGTCGACTGATTTGTCCAAAATAATTGAAAACAATAACTCTGTGCAGTCGAATGATGAATGAGACAGACTACTGAAGGCACAATGAAATTACAACTACAAACGGCACTGACCAGTCGACTGATGGTGCAAGGAGTCGACTGTCCAGAAACTTTTTGCAGAATTAAAATAAACCAGAGTAAATGCAAACACAAGATAATCAATCACAGAGTACACAAGATATATCCTGGTTCGGTTCTCCCGACCTACATCCAGTCCCCAAGCAACCCACTTGAGATTTCCACTATTCTTGAAAAAGTTACAAGAATATCCTACGGCGTTACGACAACAACCTTGTCTAACCCGTAGTCCTTTCTTTCAACCAGAGAAAGCCGACCCACTCTACTACCAAGAGTGAAACAAAAACGACTCTACAACCTAGAGTCAAAAACACTCTCCAACCGAGAGCAAGAGAACAAGAATACTTTACAGTCAACCTATAGCCTTGTTGGTATATGTGTTGATGCATGTGGCTAAAAGAACAGGTCGACTTCTATACTCAGTCCAGAGCGAATTCGTTGCTATACTGGACTGAGTGTAGAGAACCAGAGAGTATGATCTTGAAAGCTTTATTTCTCAAAAAATCACTTAGAACTTTTTTCACAAAGATGCTTCGGATTTCAAGAAGAAAATTCTGTAGATCTTTTTAGTGAGATCTGAACTCTACTTAAAGAGTTTGATCTTCTGAACGTTGGGAGACAGTTACTCAAATGTCAACCAACGGATCTAAGCTTTTGAGTTTGAAAAAATTCGATTTTGAAAAACAGAAAACGGTCAAAAGCTCTCGAACAGTCGACTGGGTTGCCATATGAGTCGACTGATCAGAGTTTGAATAATTTTAAACAGTTTTGTACTATCAGTCGACTGGCAGAAGCTTAAGTCGACTGGTACTCAAGAGTTAAAATTCTTCAAACTGTTTTGACTCTTTTTGGGGGTTTTTAAGAGACACACATTATGAAATTTTGAGTGTGTGTGTGTGACAAGGCTTTACATCATACTAAGACTCAACAGAAAGTAAAATACAATTGTTTTAACAGGACATTATAATTTGACACAATTGAGCTAAGGTCTTGAGTCTTGAGTCTTGTCTTGAGTGAAATCTTGGATCTTGTCTTAGTGAAGTCTTCATCTGTATCCTTTTGAGCTTGTTCATTTGTTCAGCTAGAATTGTCTTTGGTATGTATACTGCAATGTTATCTGTATAACATAGACACATGTTGCACTGTGTTGTAATCATCAAAATCAAGAATCAACAGGTCAGACTCCACCTTTTCCTAAAAAAAAAAAAAACTTTGTTGCAGAAGAGGACAGTTTTACTGTTGGTCCTTTATCTCTATCTGATGTTTTAGGAGACCTGGAAACTTCAAATAATAGAATTGGCTTTCTTATCGCCGAGGTAACCTGTTCATTCCTGAGAAACTATCTATTTGGATGATTTATGGGTTGAACTGTCGGACTAGTCCTCTGTTTCCTGTCTAATCTATAAATTTATTTTTTGGAGGTATAATTATTCAGTTTGGTTGATTATGGGAACAACATTACCCAAACCAAAGTGTAGTTGTTGGTACTTACGGATTAATAGGAAATGGTAGAAGTTTTAGCATTGTTTCTTTACTATAGGTCTGGGCTGAAACTCTGAAATTATGTTTCACTTCTTGTTGCAGCTTATTTCGGTGTGGAAGCAAACAGATAGTGAGTTAATAATGGATGGAAACTACTAAAAGTCAAACCTGTGCCTTGGCCGTCAAAAGAGGTTAGAGCTCCTGAGATTGAATCTGGATCGTTGATTGACCTCCTGTGATCTGAATTCGACGGTGGATGATGTGGCCGACGGACCTGCAAAACGTCTGAAATACCAGGGGATGGCCCCCGGCGAAAGACCCTCTGACGCTCAAGTCAGAACCAGAAAGAGAGAAAGTATGAGAGTGAAAACTGGTGAATTATTGATTACCTGGTGACTGAAGAGGGGAAGAAGTATTTATAGGCCTGAGAGACATTCTAGAAGCCGAATCATGACCGTCGGATCTTTCATGTCTCCCCCTTGAAGAGATAAGATATCCCGGTGAGGGGATAAGAGATTTGACTCCTAGCCTACATGGGCTAGGTGTCTCTCTTAGTGGGCCTAGTCTGTCACTTTTTATTGGCTTGAGAGAAGCCCATGTCTTGGAGTGGACCCAGGCCTGTAAAATAGGCCTGTGATGGCTAATCTGCCTGTAGATACTTTGATATCCGCGCAGGGATCGTACGGCTCTGATCTGCTGTAATTTTTACCATCATCATAAGCCCCCCACTTCCGGAAGGTGATTTTCATGGCTTTCGGGAAGTAGTACATCTTATTTTTAGAATCTAGCAAATAACCTTAGTAGTCGGAGTGTTCGGAGATACCTGGAATTGATCTGTGGCTTCTGAAGGCAGTGAATATATTCCTAAATTTTCCATATTTTTTCGAATTTTTTCGAATTTTCTGCAATTTTCTGGGAATTTTTCTGGAATTTTTCCGTAGTTCTTCGGACTTCTCCAAATTTTATGGAATGCTCTATAATCTCAAAATCACTCTTTCAAATTTTATAATTAATAAATTCAATTTTAACTATTTTTCAGATTTTTAAAATATTTTTTAATTAAAATAATTATTTTTGAATTTTTGAATTGATTTTTTGATTTAAAAATGATTTTTAAATTGTTTTCTGAATTTATCAGAGCCAGCGTGCTTTTAAAGTGCTCTGAAGCATTGATCGGTGAGGGGCTTGCGCGCTGAGGTAATCAGACGGCTAAGAGGCTTTGATCAACGGTGAAAAAATCTTGAGCGCTGATCAAGGGCTAGCGCGATAATCTTGGAGATCGGATGGTCATCCGCTGTCTTCTTCGACCCCTTAGCTCGGCGAACCAATTCGCCAAGCTACTTTCTTCTCCTTCGACGGCAGTTTCGCGCTAGTAGGCGATTGCAGAGTTATGGGGCGAATTTCGGCCAAGCTAAGGGAGTTGTTCGTCTTGGTCGAGCTACGGTGACATCGAACCTGTGAAGCGAATTCGCCGAGCTATGGCCTCTGACTTTTCATCGAGCTTTTGATGGTGTTGTCGAGGTGGAGCTGCGTCGAGCTTCTCGCCAAACTATGGAGACGTCGAGGCTTCGCCGAGTTATGGAGCTTCGAGCTTTCGCTGAGCTATGGCGATAGGCCGTTCCGCCGAGCTATGGGTCTCGACGAATTCGCCGAGCTATGGAAATAGCCACCTCGCCGAGCTATGGACTCAAGATCCATTTTTGCCGAGATATGGTGGTTTCAAAACTTTGCCAAGCTATGGAGCTGGAGATTTGGCCGAGCTTTGGTAGCTCGTTTCGTTCTCGCCGAGCTGTGGGTTAGGTCTCCGTCTCGCTGAGCTATGGAGTTCTCTTTTACCGAGCTATGGGAGGTCCGAATTCGCCGAGCTATGGGTTTCGACGAGTTCGCCGAGCTACGAAAATTTCGAATCTGCCGAGCTACGAACTTGAGGTCTCGCCGAACTACGGAGTAGTGATCTTCGATGAGCTACGGGTTCACCGAGATACTGAGTATTGATCTCCGCCGAGCTACGGGTTCGCCGAGCTACGGAGTTAGAGTTTTTTCGAGCTCTGTTTTTGGTCGAGCTTGGCGAGTACTCGAAGTCTGTGACGCTCATGGGCAGGCGAGAGCTCAGCATCTTTGGCAAGGCAAGGAGACATAGAGCTTGCTTTTCGAGCGCAGAGACGAGTCAGAGTTCCTCTGGTCTTCGAGTTTTCGAAGAGGTGATTTTGGCAGGAGTTTAATCGAAGAGGAGGAAGAAGAGGGAGAGCGGAGCGGGTGCATTTGGTTTCGTGTATTGGATCCGCAACCCATTAAGGCCCTTAGTTGGTTTTGGCTTGATTTTTCTTGCAGGTTTGGGTTGCGAACCCGGCCCATTTTGACCTTATCCAATATCTCAGCTCTTTGTTCATGACACAATAGGTGTTTTTATACATGCGATCTTGCATTTTTGCAACTTTTCGAGCTTTGGGAGATTTGCGGAGATTTTTGAAGCTTGTTTAGGCTTGGGTGTGCATATAAATTTATATATATATATTTATTATCATGTATATGCAACAACTTATAAATATACATATAATTACTTATATGTGTATACCCAGCCTTTTACTCCATCACTGTCGATTGGTGGATCTTGCACGTATATAACCAGTTATGATAGGAGAGTTGTTTGCAAACTTGCTTTTTGATTCCAACAAGTTGTTGTGGCATATCCGGAACAGAGTTGAACATTTGAGCTTGTCATTTGCACTCGACGAGTTTGGAGTGAACTCTGAGATAGAGTCGATGTGGAAACTGCTGTTTGGTTTCGGCGAGTTTGGAGATGACTCTGAGATAGAGTTGAATGTTCATGATCGTCGTTTGTGCCAGGCAAGTTTGGAGTGAACTCTGAGATAGAGGTAATGTGGAAACTGCCGTTTGGTCCTGGCGAGTTTGGGGATGACTCTGAGATAGAGTTGAACGTTCAAGTTTGTCATTCGCGCCTGGCAAGTTTAGAGAGACAACTCTTTGACTGAGTCGACGTAGAGCTTGCTATTTGTTCTCAGCAAGTTTGTAGAGAACTTAGTGGCAGAACTGAGTGCTGTACTTGTTGTTTGCACCCAGCAAGCGTGTAGAGGACACTGTGATAGAGGTGAACGTTCAAGCTTACCGTCTGATCCCGACAATTTCGTAGAGACAACTCTGTAGCTGAGTTGACGTAAAGCTTGCTGTTTGTTCCAACAAGTTTCGGGAGAAATCGGTGGCAGAATTGAGTGCTGAACTTGCTGTTTGTGCCCAGCGAGCGTGTGGAGAACTCTTTGATTGAGTTGGTCCAGAAACTGCCGTTTGACTCCAGTGAGTTTAAAGACAACTCTGAGATAAAGCTGATGCAAAAACTGTCATTTGATCCCTGCGAGTTTGTAGGGACAACTCTAAGATAGAGTTGAATGTTGAACTTGTTATTTGTTCCCAACAAGCTTAGAGATGGCTCTAAGATGGAGTTGGATGTTGCACCTGCTGTTTACACCCAACAAGTGTGTAGAGACAACTCCTTAATTGAATTGGTCCAGAAACTGCCGTTTGACTTCGGCGAGTTTAGAGACAACTTCGAGATAGAGCTGATGCAGGAACTGTCGTTTGATCCCGACGAGTTTGTAGGGGAGACTCCATGATGGAGTTGATGTAGAAATTGTCGTTTGATCCCGGTGAGTTTGCAAGGACAGCTATGAGATGCACTTGAGCTTGAACTTGTTGTTTGGTCCCGGCAAGTTGTTAGTGGTGTTTGTGTGTAGACTAAGGCATTGGACTCATTGTGAGGAGCCAATGAGCATAGAGTTGAACATTGAACTCATTGTTTGGAGCCAATGAGTTATGGATGGAGCTCAAGCATAGAGCAAGGCGTCGAACTCGTTGTTTGGAGCCAACGAGCTATTTGGTGAAGCTTGAATGAATACCAAAGCATTGAACTTGCTGTTTGGAGCCAATGAGCTATTTGGTGGAGCTTGAGCGAAGACCAAAGTGTTGAACTCATTATTTGGAGCCAACGTGTTATGGATGGAGCTCAAGCATAGAGCAAGACATCGAACTCGTTGTTTGGAGCCAACGAGCTATTTGGTAGAGCTTGAGCGAAGACCAAGGCATTGAACTCATTGTTTGGAGCCAACGTGTTATAGACGAAGCTCAAGCATAGAGCAAGGCATCGAACTCGTTGTTTGGAGCCAAGAGCTATTTGGTAGAGCTTGAGTGAAGACCAAGGTGTTGGACTCGTTGCGTGGAGCCAACAAGTTGTTGATGGAGCTCAAGCGAAGAGCAAAACACTGAACTCGTTGTTTGGGACAAACGAGTTGTTGATGGAGCTCAAGCAGCGAGCAGAGTGCTGAACTCGTTGTTTGGGAAAGACGAGTTGTTGATGGAGCTCAAGTGGCGAGCAGAGCTCTGGAGCCAATGAGTTATGGACGGAGCTCAAGCATAGAATAAGGCTTTGAACTCGTTGTTTGGATCCAACGAGCTGCTGATGGAGTTCAAGTGACGAGCAGATCGCTGAACTCGTTGTTTGGAACAAATTAGTTGTTGATGGAGCTCAAGCGAGGAAGGGAGCACTGAACTCATTATTTGGAACCAACGAGCTATTGATGGAGTTCAAGCGGCGAGCAGATCACTGAACTCATTGTTTGGGACAAACGAGTTGTTGATGAAACTCAAGCGGTGAGCAGAGTACTGAACTCATTATTTGGAACCAACAAGCTATTGATAGAGCTCAAGCGGCGAGCAGAGCGCTGAACTCGTTGTTTGGGACAAACGAGTTGTTGATGGAGCTCAAGCGGCGAGCAGAGTGCTGAACTCGTTGTTTGGGACCAACGAGTTATTGATGGAGCTTGAGCGGCGAGCAAAGTACTGAACTTGTTGTTTGGGACAAACGAGTTGTTGATGGAGCTCGAGCAGTGAGCAGAGCGCTGAACTCGTTGTTTTGAACCAACTAGCTATTGATGGAGCTCAAGCGACGAGCGGAGTGCTAAACTCGTTGTTTGGAACCAACGAGCTATTGGTGGAGCTCAAGCGGCGTGCGGAGCGCTGAACTCGTTGTTTGGAACCAACGAGCTATTGATGGGGCTCAAGCGGCGAGTGGAGCGCTGAACTCGTTGTTTGGGACCAACGAGTTGTTGATGGAGCTCGAGCGGTGCTTGGAGCGCTTAACTCGTTGTTTGGGACCAACAAGTTGTTGATGGAGCTCGAGCGGTAAGTGGAGCGTTGGACCTGTTGCTCGATGTTGACAAGTAGTTGGCAGGAGGAACTCACATGGCACGGTAGCGCCGAACTCATTTTTAGAGCGAATGAGTTGTGGGTATTCTGAATCTTTTGTGTGGAAGTGAAGTCACTTGTGTTTATTCAGCATTGAGATGATTGCATTCTTCTTTTTACTGACAAGTGGTAGCGTGCATGGAATGAGGTTCCCCGGGATAATGAACTTGTCCTCCTTCGTGATACACTATGCTTGACGGAGTTAGAACTTTCCCGTTTGCACGACGCTTCAAGCGAGATAGAGTTGGAGGTTTCTCAAGTGAAGGAGGTCGAATGAATCTGGAGTTTGATCGTCTAAGGAAGACTTGTCTTGAATATCATTATTAAAAGTTGAGGCGGCCCTATGGAGCTGTTAGCTGGTAGGAGGCCAGCGAGGAGTTTTGTTTCTCTTAGGTAGAGCATCTCTCCAGTGTGTATAGCTGGAAGAACAGCTTACATGACAGTTTGTCGCACAATGTTAGCAAGACTTTCGGTAGCGA
The DNA here is from genome assembly GCA_017893485.1 of Hemerocallis citrina. NCBI lineage: Eukaryota > Viridiplantae > Streptophyta > Magnoliopsida > Asparagales > Asphodelaceae > Hemerocallis > Hemerocallis citrina. The sequence continues at coordinate 164,114,839 of CM030366.1, forward strand.
TTCTTAGACGTGAAACGTGGAGTCATTGTAACTTTGCAGTTGTAATGAGACTTGTAGTTTGTGGAGTGAGAAGTCTTCTACATGCCGGTGTCTTTTCCTATGATACTTTTTTCTTGGGGGTTGGCTAGTCGTATGAGCTGCTCTTGGGAGAGTTAGACTTTGCACTAGCCATTTTGTATTTGCAGACATCAGTAATGATACTGGTTCTGAACATATGAGTTGGTGATAGTTCTGTGATTTGTGGGATTCATTTCATATGCTTGATCCTTTCTGTCATGGTTGATGTGCCATCGATGGGTTCTTTGTCGCTAAATAACAGGGCCTCAAGTCTGTTGCGTATAGCTTAAAGAACTGTCGATGGTGTATGACAGAGTTTAGCATTGCTCCGTCTTGAACCCAGCTACTTGTAGGGACAACTCTGAAGGAGAGTTGTTTTTCAAACTTTCTGTATGGGGCCTCTGACAGATTGTGAGAGTCACATCGAATAGAGAGTTGAACCCCAAGTGTTGCTTTTTACAAGTGTTGCTAGGATAACTTCGATCCATGATTTTGGACATATTAATCTGTTGTTGAGGAAATTTAACTAGTTGTAAGAACAGATCGTATGGCGAGTTGAACTGTGAATGTGTGTCATCACAGGTTGCAAAAGTAACTCTGAACCATGAACATGAATTCCGAACTTATTAGTTTAAGTATTAACAGGTTGCAGGAGCAGCTCGAATGGCAAAGCGCACTCTGAACTTGCTTCTTTGCAAATTGACAGAGTCTCTTTTGAACCATGAGCTGGAATCCGAACCGGTCGTTGAGGCGTTAACGGATTGCAGGAGCAGATCGAATAGCGAAGTGCACTATGAACTTGCGTTATTGCAAATTGCTAGTGTCCCTGTCGAGCCATGGGTATAGACTCCGAATCCGTCTTACGGGCAGACTCGCAACAAGTGTTTGGTGTTGCTTAAGTGTATAAGTGTGGCACTCAACTCGTTGTTTTAGAGCCTCCAAGGAAGTTCAACTAGTTGTAGGAACAGATCGATCGGTGAGTTGTGTTCTAAATGTGCATGTTTGCACGCTGCAACTCTCGAGTTCTGGATTCCGAACTTGCGTTGAGGAAAGCTTGTAACGAGTGCCTAGCATCGCTTTAAATGTAAGTTGGGCGTGTAGCTCGTTGCTTGCTTTGATGAATTAACAGGTTGCAGGAGCAGATCGAATGGCGAAGCACTCTGAACTTGTTTCATTGTAAATTACTGTAGTAACTTCGCACTATGGATGTGGGCTCCGAACCCATCTCGTAGGAAGTTTTTAATGATTTTTTAGTGTTGTTTTTGTGTAAAATTTTGGCACCCAACTCGTTGTACTTCACAAGATGTTCTACTTTTCAAGTCCCTGCTGATATCTCCTTGCCCCCCGGGTCTTCAAGTTGATGAGTTTTCAGGTGAACAACTTGGTAGACCTTGCCTGTACTTGCCTATTTTGAAGGGAGCCCCCCATTGTTTTGCATAGTGAAAGAGGAATCTTCTGATGCACCAATTTGTTTAGGCATGACTATTTGTCTCCATTGAATAAGTGGAGTGGCTTCGGGCGAGGGATTCAGGTTCATTATTGTGTTATGATGAGAACTAGTTTGAACCTAGTGAAAGATGATGTGGTAAGTTTGGAAGTTCTTGGCAAAGTTGGTTATGGCAGAGGCTTCAAGCTCATTTACAGTTTTTGAATTATTATGACTGCTTTTTGGTGGTGACTCTATGGCGTCGAGGGGGAGAATGGAGCCCCCATTGTAGCAGTGTAGCATGCTCGTGCCGCCTGTTGGCTTCCTACAGCTTGGCATATGCCAGCTGTTGTTGGGAACTTCATTTTCATGTGAAATGCAGAGGCAACTACATGGAATGCCGCTAGGCCAGGACGGTCGAATGTAGCATTGTATGCAGCTTTGACATCGATTAACATAAAGTCTAGTGAATCTGTTTGAATAGCGATTACATCGAGTGCGACAATTCCCTCGACTTGGACATGTGCAGTAGATGAGTCATGAAGTGTATAACCGGCTGGCTTGAGTCGGTCCTGAGAGAGCTTGAGAGCCTGAAATGTGGCCACGAAGATGATGTTTACTGAGCTGCCATTGTCCACCAGGATGCGGCGTACCTCATGATTTAGCATGCAAAGGTTTATGACCAATGCATCGCAATGAGGTGTTTGGACGCCTCCTAAGTCCTTGTCAGAGAATGATATCGGGATCCCCGTGCGTTTGGCAGGCGACATGTTATCTATGGAGTTAACTTTGCTAACGAAAGCTTTGCGGGAGGAGTTGGAATCTCCCTCCATCGGGTCTTCATGAATGGAGTGGAGGACGGTCATTGGTTTAGAGTCTTGCGATTCGCATGACTTCTGCTGACGCTTATTAGCCCTTCGGGACGGAGGATTCTCGGCGTGGTTGTCTTTCTGGACGAAGTTGGAGAGATAGCCCCTGTGAATCAGGACTTCCGATTCTTCTTTAAGGGTTCGACAGTTGTCAGTAGTGTGTCCATGATCTCTGTGAGATGTGCACCACTTATTTTTGTCTCTTCTTCTGCTAGACGTTGACATCTTGGAGGAAAGGTGGATTATTCTGTCCTTCTCCACTTTCATGAGGATGGCTGATACGCTTGCATTGAGAGGAGTGACTTTGTCGAAGTGTGAAGCTAGAGTTGGACGGCACGAACTTGCACCGTTTTTCTGAAACTTTTTGGGCATTTCCTCAGTTGGGCTCTTCCGTTTGTTCCCGGAGAATGATTCTTTCTTGTCTGGAGGGTTGAGGGCTTCCTCAACTCTAATGTAGTTCTCACTCCGTTCTAGGAGCTCTGTAAAATCGCGAGGCGACCTCTTAGCAAGGGATGCTTTTAGCTCTTTATGCCTGATGTTGTGGCGGAAGGCGGCAGCCGCCATTGAGGAGTCTAGAAAGGAAATTGATCTTGCTTCCACTGTGAATCGCTTGACAAAGTCCTTTAGCAACTCTCCATCTTTTTGCTTCAGTTATAGCAGGGAGACGCTGGTCTTTTCAGTTCTCCGGCTAGTGCAAAGTGTGCGATGAAGAGTTCTTCAAACTGATCGAAGGAAAATATGGACTCAAGTTTCAGACGTGCATACCATTACCTAGCTGATTTTTTCAGTGTAGCAAAAAATGTCTGACACATGAGTGCATCGATGGCATTATAGACCATCATGAGTGTTTTAAAGCTCTCGACATGGTCCGTCGGGTCTGATTCTCCATTATAAGATTCGAATTGAGGAGCCTTGAAACCCCTTGGAGTAGGTGCATCGAGAATAGTTCGGCTGAATGGAGGTCGGCTAGGGCGGTAGGCCCTGTGGGAGTGGCTGCCCTCATTCCTTATTTGTTCGAGACGTTTCTCTACCTCTTGGATTTGGCGGAGGAATTGATCGTCCTTCTTTTGGGATTCAATTGAGTCAGTGGATCCTTCATTCAGGGGAAGGCTTTGAATTTGACTTCCTTGGAGAGCATAGAGAAGGTCACGCTTGAATTGATCGAGCTCGGCCCTGGTGACCGGTGTATTCTGATCTCTGTTCTGCCCAGGTTGCCTTTGATCATCCTGTGTTGGGTTTCCCCTAGCTGGTTGCCCCCTATGAGAGGCGGATTTTCTTGATACTTGTCTAGAAGGCTGGGCTCTCTGGCTTGCTTGATGTCCTGAACGGGAGGCCTTAGATCGGGCACGCCTCTCATTCAGCTTTATTCCCAGGTCGCCTTAAATTTGGTTGAGATTTTTAGATCCCCGTGGACCTCGTGTAGCCATTGAATCAGTCGAGGCATTGTGGACCGAGACATGGTCTTTGTGAGGATGCTGTTCAGGACGGTTCTATCGAAAGCCCCCTGGCGCCTCTCTATTGACAGGTGCGTGCCCAACTCGGGCTCCTCCTATGGAAGATCAAATTCCTCCTCAACAGCAGCCCCTGGAGCCTGCCCCTTTCTATTTTGGTGCCATGGAGAAAAGTTCGATTTGTGCAGTGGTTTCCCACAGACGAAGCCAATCTGTTGTTGATTGTTTCGGTGTGGGAGCAAACAGATAGTGAGTTAATAATGGATGGAAACTACAAAAAGTCAAACCTGTGCCTTGGCCATTAAAAGAGGTTAGAGCTCCCGAGATTGAATCTGGATCGTTGATTGACCTCCTGTGATCTGAAATCGACGGTGGATGATGCAGCCGACGGACCTGCAAAACGTCTGAAACACTGGGAGGTGGCCCCCGGCGACAGACCCTCCAATGCTCAAGTCAGAACCAGAAAGAGAAAAAGTATGAGAGTGAAGACTGGTAAATTATTGATTACCTGGTGACTGAAGATGGGGAGGAGTATTTATAGGCCTGAGAGACATTCTAGAAGCCGAATCGTGACCGTTGGATCTTTCATGTCTCCCCCCTGAAGAGATAAGATATCCCTGTGACGGAATAAGAGATTTGACTCCTAGCCTACATGGGCTGGGGGTCTTAGTGGGCCTAGTCTGTCACTTTTTATGGGCATGAGAGAATTCCATGTCTTGGAGTGAGCCCAGGCCTATAAAATATGCCTGTGATAGCTAATCTGCCTGTATATGCTTTGAGATCCGCGTAGGGATCGTACGGCTCTGATCTGCTGCGATTTTTAGCATCATCACTTCTCATCATCGTTCACAGTTTCACAAGCAAGAAAAAAGAAAAACTCGTGAAGACTTGAAGTTGGATATATTGCAGCGTCCACTCGAAAGAGATTTTTCATCTCAGTTACAACCTGATATATCATCTTTTTTAGATATTGAATGTGATGATGGATATACCGTCTCTTTTATTTGTTAGTATGTCGAATTTGTAAATATTCTTTTTCATGATTGTTATGTATATTCTACTGCCTTAACTTTATTGATGGTAAGTTTATTTTTATGTGTTGCTTGAAGTTTATTGAAGTATATTGACAATTTTTATTTTAAAAATTTTAATTTTTTTAAAAATAATTTTAATTTTTTTATATTTTATTAAAACCCTATCCCGGCATTTTTTTAGCTAAAAACGCTGAGATAGGGTAATTTTTTTAAAAAATTAATAACCATCCCTTGCATTTTTGGTCAAAAATGCCGGGATATGTAACTTATTCCTTATTTTTATAAAAGCTCTATGCCGGTGTTTTTATTTAAAATACAAGGATAGACCGGCCTGTAGCGGCGTTTCTAAAAAATGCAGGAATAGACCCTAAATCTGTCCTGACACTCGCTATAATGGCATTCCTAGCGGCATTTTCGGAAACGCTACTATAGTTTATAGCACGTTAATAAATGCCGAGATAGTCCAATAAAAATGTGATGTTAAGTTCTGTAGTGGTAATAGCGTAAAAGAAGATTATTCAAATGAGTGAGTGTGTGTGTGTGTGTGTGTGTGTGTGTGTGTGTGTATAAAGAGATGGAGAGAGATGAGCCTTATATGTGACTCGACCTTCGGGCACTAGTGCACTCATTACTCATAGACAAACCTTTCGTTGTGCACTGAAGATAGTGTGCACTTTGTGTGCACTCGTCCTTCGAGCCTTCGTATCGACGATCTGAACCGTTCACATTGATCTACACGTCTAAATTAGTCTAAATTTGAAAAATTAGTCTAAATTTGAAAAATTAAATCATTTGAAATTTATTTGTCCATCCATCATTATAAAAAAAACAATATTCAGCCATACAATTTAATAAAACTTTAATGCATGGGAAAATGAATTTCAAATGAATTGATTTTATATATTTAAATTAATTTAAACGTGTAGATCAATGTGAACGATTTGGATCTTCTATACGAAGGCCCGAAGGCCGAGTGCACACCATGGCTAGTACACAGCAGAAGGAAACTCTCTCTCTCTCTCTCTCTCTCTCTAGTACACAACGGAAGGAAACTCTCTCTCTCTCTCTCTCTCTCTCTCTCTTTCTCTCTCTCTCTCTCTCTCTCTCTCTCTCTCTTTCTCTCTCTATATATATATATATATATCTATATAATAAAACACAAAGAAAGCTATCAGGTGGCTCACATTCAATCTATCCCAAAATCAATGGACCAGATCTACTCTCACAAAACATATTTTCCCGCCCAAATTTCAAACTCCCCAAATTCAAATACACACACTCTCTCTCTCTCTCTTTCCGATTAAAACAAAAAAAATCCCCTATCTCCCCGTTCTCTCTCTATTTCTCCTGCTCTCTCACTCTCTCCCTCTTCCTCCCGATCGGAACCCACATCCACCCGATCTCTCACCTCCATCGACAGACCCATCACAAGCCGATCGCCATCGCCGCTCTCACCGCTCTCGATTTCCCGTCGCTTCAAGCCGATCGCCATCGCCGCTCTCACTCTCTCCCTCCTTCCTCCCTTCCGATCAGCGCCCCCCCACCTCCCGATCGTCGCTTCCCACCGCCGCCGTCTCTGCATCGATCGCCATCGCCGCTCTCACCGCTCTCGATTTCCCGTCGCTTCAAGCCGATCGCCATCGCCGCTCTCACTCTCTCCCTCCTTCCTCCCTTCCGATCAGCGCCCCCCCACCTCCCGATCAACCCACCTCCCAATCGCCATCGTCGCTTCCCACCGCCGCCGTCTCTGCATCGACAGCCAAGCACAGACCAAGCTGATTGATTTCACCTCTCAGGTATGATTTCACCTCACAACAGATGTTGTCTTTTTTTGATTGGGTATCGGAAGGAAATTTACACTGGATGTCGATGCTCAATTGGGTGATTTGTACACTGGATGTTACACTGGATGTAAAATTGGGTGATTTGTATGCTCAATCAAGCAAAAATGGGTGAAGTTAATTTTGTATGCTCAATTTTGCTCAACCTTAGGATGTTACACTGGATGTTACATTTGTATGCTCAATTTTGTATGCTCAATTTTGCTCAACCTTAGGATTTTACACTGGATGTACGTTGCTCAACCTTAGGATGTTACATTGGATTTCACCTCTTGCTCATTTGTATGCTCAATTTTGCTCAATTTATACACTGGATTATTTTTACACTGGATTTTCATTTTCATTTGCCCGTGGATTTTCATTTGCCCGTGGACTTTCATTTGCCCGTGGATTTTCATTTTCATCACCAACTTCATTAGATGAGTTATTACAACACAACACAGTTTTGAATTGATGATAAAGAAGAAGACAAAATCATGAATAATAATTGGACAGAAAGTACAGTGTGCATATGAAAAAAAAATCTAGAGGAAGTAAGACAAGCTATAATCCATGTTTTAAATTAGTAGGGAGTAGCATGGACCAGACTTCACATGGGATGCAAAAGTCACATGATATGCATGTATTATGCAATATTTGATAAATTTGTCATTACCCGAGTAGAGGTACATGTACATTGTTTCTTCAAAATTGGTGGAGTGGAATAGAAATTGCGGATTCTGGGTTGAGATTAGATTATTAGGAGTGTGTTGAATTATATACCAAGGTTGAGGTTGAATTCAGTGTGGTGCTTGCGTAGTTTTGTATTTAGCATGAGTCTGATATAATGTCTTTATAAAAGTTCTAGAAGCAGAGAGGTGCGAGATTTTTGGTTTCAATTGAAGTTGTCTTCTAATTCTTTTTAAGCCTCTCTTATGTTCTTGATCTTCTTTTTTATTATGTGCACTTAAATACCAACATTATGGTGCTAAATTGTTTACTAACATGAGCTGATTTTACCTTGAAAGCAAGTTTGGCCTCCTCGATGTTATTTTCTTTGTAAAAGTATTGACTTTAATCACATATGATATAAAAATTGCCCATCATTAAAATCGTTAGTTAATCTCAAACAATTTTTTATAGGTAGAAGGTAGCAACAGCAGCAATGCAAGATTGAACGAACAAGTGGAAGAAGCAAGCCGGCAATTGAGGTATGCATACACTTTTCAGTAATTAATAAATTGTACAAGTTCATCATAGATATGTTAAATGAAACATAAAGTATTTCTCTATTTCAGAAAGATGAAGGGTGAGGATCTTCAAGGATTAACACTAGAAGAGCTACAGAACCTTTGAAAGGACTCTTGATACTGGATTAAGGTATGCATACACTTACACTATCTTATTAAGGCGTATTTTAAAAAGGAAGTGTTCAATCAAATTCAGCTTATCAAATTTGCATGATTAGGTTTAATGGTGATATATAGATAAACAATCAGGAAAATATTTCTTTGTTTTTTGATTAAAAGTAATATTTAAACAGCAAAATATAATTAAAACTGTAAAGAAGGATGTCCCTTTTGAGATTATAAATAAAGACTTCACAAACCACCAACTATTATTGTTGTGATTTATCATCAACCAATGCATACAATGTTAGATGCAACCGTGCGGCTACTTAAACTGATAATCTGCACATGCGAGCACACCGTACGTTTTTCCTTAAGCTCCCAGTCTTTACAAATTACTTCCAGTGGCATAAATTTAAAGTTTGAGGATACAGTATCTGGCTAATTAGACAGATTAAATGATTCTATTAGTGAACAGTTTAAGATACTATATATTTTGTATTCTGTGATACATTCCAGCTAAATCATGTCAGCAACACTAGCCGCTCTAGCCGCTGATGAGTGTATATTCTTTTGCAAACACTGACAAGACTAACAAATAACAACATATCAAATTAACCAAATTTTATTGACATAATGTGTCAATCTTTCACAAATCATGCATCCATACTGATGTTCATAGCATAATTAAATTTGAAAGTATTCCATGTATTAAGTACTTCCTTTTGTAGGTCAATTTTGACACACCCTGCTTCCTGATCTCTCAGGGACAAAAGGTAGTTAGAAGTACCCACTTTAAGGTAGAAATAATACAAAGAAATTTGAGGATCCTCGGTTAAGAAACAAGGAACTGTTCCAAAAAATAGTCCAGTTGTATGATCTTGAAAATCTTTGTTGGTGTGAAATCCTGAATCTGGACCTCAATGCTACAGCTGATCCACTGAGTATAATAATTAATAAGTAGAGCTTTCCTGAGCTTCTTAGAACAATGATTAATAATGTGTTTATCTTCTATTATATAACTTACTTTATGGCTTTATTCTTTATATAAATGTTAAATTTCTTGAAGTGTGTTGGGTTATCCTTGGTTCTTGATGCTTTTCATGAGATTAATCTATTTATGCTTAACATAATAATATGTAATCATAGAAAATAGATTACTGGTGTAAAGACAAACCATTTACAATCTTTTATTTGTTTCTCTGAGGTGATCACCTTATTATACCCTTTTTTAAAGAAGATTTAATGAACTATGTAAAAGGTAAAAAAACTATGTACCTTTTTTTCAATTAAACATTGCTAAGGCGATGATTGGACCAACTCCAAAACAATAACACACAAAATAATAATTATGACAATATATTAGATAGTCAAGTGGAAATAAGATGCTGCTTCGGATCAATGTTACTAAGAACATATGGATCAATGTTACTAAGAGCATACAGCTAAATATTAAAAGCCCAAAAGTATTGTCAAGCTTACCTAACTGCTTGAGAATGTCCGCCAAAGTTGCCTGCATTGTGAACATTTTATTCAGCAATGTGAAATCAAACAGAAGAATAATACACAAGAAGACGACAAATAAAGTAATCAAGGCCCACAGTATTGAAATCAGTATCTTTTAGTATGTTGCTGACCACTAAATGCAACTCTTCTGTGCTGGGCCCAGCACTTTTCTTCCTCTTCCCTAAATTGTGTAACAATCATAATGGTTGTAAACCATTGCCAAAAAATCATTGGAAAAAAGGTATATGCAGGTATGCTAAAATTTATCAGCTGATAGACAATTCAATTTCAATTAAGCTTTACCTGATATACATTTAGGTTAGTGCACAATGCTACCACCCATTTACATATTTGTTAAGAAAAGAGTGTTTAGTTATCAGATACATACTGAGTATTTTTTCTTCAAAAAAAAAACATAGTGAGTATTTGATGATTATTTTTTCAACCAAGCTCTGTACTTGATGACAATCCTGATATTTTGATGCAAATTCAAATTGAATAAAACAATTCAGAAATCAGGGCCAGAACCTAATAGGCAAGTCTAGAGGTATGAGAGCCTATATTATTTATAATGCAACTGAATCTCATGTCATGCAACCAAGGAATTAATTTTGGATGCTTATATCTATATCTATATGTACTGCTTATATCTATATCTATATGTACTTCTATATGCTTATATCTATATCTATATGTAAACTCAATTTTGGATGCAAAAATATGTTCCTCTATCTGAGAATGAAATGTTGTTATTTATTTTTGAACTGTTCATAATAGGTTTCAGTCAAGATTGCAGAGCTAAAGACGACTATAGATGTTGGATTGCTTCACCGTGATAATTTATTAAAAGTCAATATTAGCAACGACTTTGAGCAGTGGAACCAATTGGTAAGTCAATATCATTTCTCAAAGTCCTTTTGTTATTTACAACAAAGCATTTGTTTCTTTTTAAGCAATTAATAAGTTACTGTTACTGTTAAGCAATTAATAAGTTACTGCTATGTTGTTCCATAAGAAATAGGACTAGAAATATGTGCATTCACAAGCTAAAGGAGGGAGAATGAGATAAAGCACATAATACAAAGCACTATAGTGACAAGGATAAGAGAAGATCTGAGTGAACAAGGATTAGAACAGCAAAGAGACAGTGTAGTTGCTAGGACCTTTGTCAACCTGCACTATGCCCTCACATTGACGATATATTGAAATGTTCATCCCAAACCCAAAGAAGATATGACTCTCATTTAGGTAGGACCTTTGGAATCTAAGCTAATTTTTGCTATTAGATGTTTGCTGTTATAAAACCTAAGAGAACATGAAGATTGTTTGCTTTTTATAGTCACAGTATTTAGTCACACCTAGATGTTTGCTTTTATATGGTCACAATATTTAGTCACAATGTTTGCTGTTAGATGTTTATATATTAACTAAGCTAATTTTTCACTGCCATTACAAAAGTGGTAGTGTGTTTGTCTTATATAGTATAAAGATTGAACCCACAAGTGAAAACAGAAGCCAATGTTAAAGGGTTTTAAAAAGTTTCTTTTAGATTTGAAGTTATATTCTGATAAGCATTATACCGCCATCGTTAGTCTTACATTTTAGTGATGGTCACTATTCTAAACAGGTGTGAATGCTTTGATCTTCACAAAGATGGTGTTCCTTACAAACAAGCATGGTCTTGGAAGAAGTCAATGGTAAGAAGGAAGCACACTTTAGTAGATAGAAATGAAGATCAGTATGACATGTTGATTGTTTTTTAACACCCTCCTGTGTATACGTTAGGTACCAGAAGTTTTGAGAAGTATATGAATTTCGACGTAAAAGATGCTCCATATGTTTTATACCGGACTGAACGTGGTGGGGAGGTGACATATCATGGACCTGGGCAGGTACTTCAACAATCTCTTGCATGTTTTTGTCTGCATTTCATTGTTAACATGCTATAAAATTGCCGTGTGAATAGTGCTTCTTCCTGGGTTTAGCCTTTTTTCGAAATGACCCCTAATTTGTGGACTGGAGTTCATCCATGTTACGAATGATTATTAGCCTAGGTTTGCATTAATTAAGAACGCCAATAGAGTTTTAGTAATATAGATTTGAAGTTATGAATATTAATAGTTTTAATATGTTTACTGTGTTGAGCTGTTCACAGAACATAAGAGCTTTAGACAACCATGCCAACAAACATCAAAAAACACAAACGAATGCAACAGATAATAATCCTGTATCAAGCCTCGGAAGTCATATTGTGATCGCAAAACATCTTAGCTAAATCATTAATCAATCAATACTAATTTCTGAATGAGGCTACCACCTACACTTAAAAAATTGACAAAAAATACGTACGTCAAAATATCTCAATGCAATGCAAAATTTCAATTCAAAGCATCTCAAATACGAACAAGACTGAATCAATACATGGCAAAACAAAGTTACAAACCATAAAGCACAAATACAAGATCAAAAAGAATAGGAGAATCAACCTAAGCTGTAGAACAGGCTGTCCACTTTAGCTTTTAGCATCTATCAAGCACACTTCCATTTCTAAACCGTCTTTCACACAACACAGCCTAGCATTGTGTCATAAACTTGCACCAGACTCACCTCACATTAATTCAGAATTTCTCTCCTTTTTTAGCGTCTAGGTTTGCCGATACAGGACCAGGAATGCAAGCTTTGTGGACTCAATTTGATGTTCTTCAAAATTGGCAGGGTGATCCTTGCCTCCCACTAGATTACACTTGGGATTGGGTGGGTTCTAGCTCTGATGATAGCCCTCGAATCACCTCACTGTAATCACTCTTTATCTCTTGCATGCAAAGGTCAAAAATTTGTGCATTACACGAGCTAAAAAGTAAATTAGCCAAATTTTGAAGGTAGAATTCATGGCTTTACAAGTATCTAAGTGGATATGGACTTTCTGGAGAACTTCCTGACTTCAACTTAAACTTATTGACTGCTCTAGAAACAATGTAAGCAATAAGAACTTATATGTGTATTGTCTCTTCTATTAACTTCTCTACGAATTTCATGTACATCTATATCTATATCTATATGTACATCTCTACGATAAAGCACATAATTTTGGATGCTTATATCTATATCTATATGTACTGCTTATATCTATATCTATATGTACTTCTTTATGCTTATATCTATATCTATATGTAAACTCAATTTTGGATGCAAAAATATGTTCCTCTATCTGAGAATGAAATGTTGTTATTTATTTTTGAACTGTTCATAATAGGTTTCAGTCAAGATTGCAGAGCTAAAGACGACTATAGATGTTGGATTGCTAGATTGTGAGATTGTGAACATTTTGTGAACATTTTGTAGGTTCAGTGAAGCTTTCTATTATTAGGTTCAGTGAAGCTTTCTTTTATTAGGTTCAATGAAGCTTTCCTGTGAGATTGTGAAATTGTGAACATTTTGTTGGTTCAGTGAAGATTTTGTAGGTGGTACACTTGAAGCTTGAAGCTTTCTGGATTGAAGCTTGAAGATTTTGTAGATTTTGTAGCTTGAAGATGAAGATTTTGTAGGTTTAGTGAAGATGAAGATTTTGTAGCTTGAAGCTTGAAGATTTTGTAGGTTCAGTGAAGGCTTGAAGCTTGAAGATTTTGTAGGTGGTACACTTGAAGCTTGAAGATTTTGTAGGTGGTACATTTTGTAGAATTGTGAAATTGTGAACTTTTAAGAGATTGTGAGAATTAGTTTCTTGGATTGTATGTGAGGATGAGTTTCCTGGATTGTATGTGTGAACTTTTAATAGATGAAGCTTTCTTTTACTATTTTTTAATATACTTGAAGCTTTCTGTAGAGAACTTTAGGCTTCATCTATTGTGAAGTAAGCTTTCTGACCTGCATATGAGGGAAACAGAGGGTACAACAACACTGTAGGCTTCATCTATTGTGAAGTAGACATGCATCTCTGAATGAAATGCATGGTAGTAACCGGTGGGGAGTAGTAACACATTTGTCCTGCATATGGGGAAGCAGATTACAGTGTCCTGTAACCGGTGGGGAGAGAAAATAAAATACCCTATCGGTGCAGGAGTGTAGGAAAGTGCATGCTATGCCCATGGTGAAGCATTTAAATGGATGTTATTGTTCAACATGGTTTTCGGCAAATTATACGAAAAGGATCTTACATCCATGCAGTGCATATCCTATATCAATGAAACATCCTATAGAGAGTTAGAACTTTCTTTCACATTCATACTGTTTATCATGATCTTCATGAAAATAGAGTTAGAACTTTCTTTTACTATTTACTTGAAGCTTCCTCAGAGAGAATTAGTTTGAAGGATTGACCTACACATTACATAATGCAATCACCCACCATCAATCATGTGTAACTTAGATGCTAAAGTTAGTAATACATGAAATACCTTAAATAAAATGTTAGTCTAATGTTAGTAGTTTATTGGAACCAGTACAAACTCTTAAGGAACCAGTACAGACTCCTAATGATGTAACTTTCGTATCATACTCCATGGAGAAACAGAGGTTCACGATTGTATGTGAGGATGAGTACGAACTAACTTCCTTCTAAAGTTCATAGTTTTAAACATGTTCCTGAGTGTCTATCTTTCTAAGAAATAAAACATTCAAGTTCTTTATTTTCTGTTTCAGTTTGTTGACCACATCATGAAGTATCAAATTGTGTACGCTCAAGACAAACAGAAGCTGAACACATCATCAAGTATCAAATTGTGTACGCTCAGATCTACGGTTAGGGTTTTCTTTTTTTTGATTTTTTGGGAGAGCTTCTCTCTCTAGAAATTCTAGAGAGAGAAGCTAAAAGTATGCCAAAAATAGAATTGTCAATCTTTATAGGTGTTAAAACAACATGATACGGTGGTTAACCTAATTCAGCTAGGAAAGGTTTAACCTGGAATCTTTGAGTTAATTATTCTTTTCAGAATGGGGAGGATGTTGATGCTAACATCTTAATATCTACGCCCTTTGCGCAACCAGCAAGATCTCCTGTCCTCTTCAATTCATTCAAAAGCCGGGCAAAGGCTACCTAACAAAACTCACCCTCTGTAATTTTGATCGATCACAGTTCTAAATGTAAATTTTGACAAAGTGCGATTGAAGAAATTAAATCCCTACTCATTGGTGATTGAGAATAAAATCCTTCTAATGGTTATTGCAGCAGACAAACTAGCAAATGCAAAAGATTCATGTGTAAAATGTAAGATTCATCATCTCACTCACTCAAGCATCAAGTAGTATATCACTATCTCATTAACATCATCAGTTTAATTTTCTCATCTCATTGAACAAGTATCAACAATCAGAATGTATTCTAACCAAAATCAGTGAATCAAATGGCGTCTCCAATCGCCATTCCCTCCGTTTCTTGCTGAGTGGTCTTCCCTTTCCTGCCTGCTTTCTGTTTATCTTCACAATAGCTATACCCCAAGTGCAATGGCCCAATTCCAGGTCGTAGGAAACGAGCTTGAACACACCATTACTTTCTTGAGGGGAAGCAGGGGTGTCTTCACTGATAGTATACCTGACATACATTGGCTTCTCTTTGAACCTTTCAACCTCTTCTGGAATTCGAATAACTCTTTCTACACCAGGAGAGGACACCTTGAGGGAACACAAAAAATTATCATGTTGTTAGCTAAAACAATGAAATGATGCATGTAGAGTTGGCAACAAAATAGTAGCAAATAATGTCGCGAAGGACACCAAAAGCCTCGAATAATGTCGCGTGCTGGTTATTTAATTGAATGACATTACCTCTTAAAAGTTGTATTTCCTAGAGCCTAATATATATTTCCCAGAGGCAAAGGAATAATATTTCATGAGATATATTCCATCGAAATTTTTACTAAATATTTTAAAGAAAGTTAAGACGTCGCGATAACATGCCGTATGAAACATTTTAAAGACGTCGTATTAGAAAAACATTTTAAACACCCACCTTTTTTGTTTACACCCACCTTTTTTGCAGTCCCGAATACGTGCCGTAGGCACGTCCCACGGGCAATCCTAGTATATATATATATGGCAAATGCTCCATTGAAAACGGGTTTGTTTTCATGGGTTGGAAAACACAAATCTGAGTCATTGGATCGGTCCTGATCTTGATCAGCGGCTCAGATCGCCTCCGCCCATCACCCAATATGACTTAAGTGGCGGAGGGTTTTGGGAATTTCGTCCCAAATAACTCTTCGTCTGATTCGTTCTGAAAAAAATGATATAACCTAGGTCGTTGTTGGGAACAACGGCCTGGGTTATAAAAAATTAAATCATCGGCCGTTGTTTGGAACAACGGCCGTGTTCTCAATTTTTATAACCTAAGCCATTGTTCCTAACAACGGCCTAGGCTATAAAATTTCTACTACTTTTCTATAAAATTTTATAGCCTAAGCCGTTGTTCCCAACAACGGCCTAGGTTATAAAAATTGAGAACAAGGTCGTTGTTCCAAACAACGGCCTATGATTCAATTTTTTTATAACCTAGGCCGTTGTTCCCAATAACGGCCTTGGTTATATCATTTTTTTTAGAATCAGTGAGGCGAAGAGTTATTTGAGACGAAATTTCCAAAATAACCCTCCGCTTATCAATTGAAATGGGTGATGGGGGGCTTGATCTGAGTCGCTGATCGCGATCATGAGCGATCCAATGGCTCAGATTCGTGTTTTTCAACCCGTGAAAACTAGACCCGTTTTCAATGGAACATTTTCCTATATATATATATATATATATATATGATTATTATTATTATTATTATTTATTATTATTTATTTATTTTGAGTTAAACAGTAGTCAAAAGATCACCGGATACATTAATGAAAAATAACGAAACTAGAAGCTCAAAATACTGTCCACATAATTCAAACGAGCGTGTATTAAATCTCACTACCCTACAATCTTACGCTAACCCTTTCTGTTTTTCTAAATCCAAACTGTAAATCCTAACATATACAATGTCTAGCCTCTTGTTAAATATATATATCCAACTCAAAATATATGTAAAATTCTTCATTACAGACAAACAAACTGTCTTACTGAAGAATTTCTTTACATGAGTCACCAGCTAAAAAATATTTGGATTACATATTACTTATTCATAAATCGGTTTTTCCACATATACATTTCAATAAACTCATTCTGTTACTAAAAGAGACGTAAAAATACGCTTGTAAAAGTCAACTAATAACCATGATAAATATGAGATTTTTATCAGTTAATTTATCTTAAAACTTTCTTAGGTAGCTAATGTTGGAAAAAGTTTTTGCATATTTTTCAGGCCGGATTTTGGTGGGCTCCGGCCACCGGTGGCACAGGAAATTGATTGGATCATGTTCCTCTCGTTGAGTACTATTCCGTAATGTACTCACTTGTCAAAAATGGTTTCCGTATGAATGAGAAATGTAGGTCCAAAGTCGGGTACTCGAAATGTACTAACTTGGACAGTTGGAATGAATAATCCCCCATCAGAAAATGGAAAAGATTTTCTCTAGTATATAAGCAAAAGAAATGGACTAAAGGGCGTAGCCCTAGGGTTACCACTAACGTGTAGTGGGGAGACGACCTTACCAAAATAATACACACACGCACCCGACCCGGCTCGGCGTGGCCGGGCTTGGCCTATATTTTTTTTTTGCCCCGCTCCAAATTTTTTCCCAGTTATTGAAGAGGTTTTTCAAATTCTGTAACTGCTGGTACAATTACTCTATAACAGTAGAGTAATAGCTTATCAGTTACGTTTTTGAACCATTACTCTGCTGTTACAGAGTAATGGACCCTTCAGTTACTCTCATTCTCCTATAAATCAACAACTTTTGTCTGCCAGAATACACAGTTTTCAAAAACCAGTCTGAATCTTCTTCTTCTTCTTCCTCTGAGTCAGTTCTCAGAATACAACACAGCTCCGGTTCGCTGAGGTCTCTGAAGTTAGGGTGCTGCTCTTCAGAAAAAGGTAATACAGTTGTATCCTGGGAGGCAATTCGTCAACCACCTCACACTACGGGGCGAAATTTGCTTTAAGGATAGAGATATTCAAATCTCGATTCTGTATTGTATTGTATGGTTTGTTCTTTTATTTCCTATAATTGTAATTCTTCACAATTATTGTTAGCATTTTCTGTTTTATGAAACTCATGTTTTAACAATCTTAAAGCAAATTTTTCCCTCTATCCTAATAGTTTTAGTGAAG
This sequence comes from Hemerocallis citrina, assembly GCA_017893485.1. NCBI lineage: Eukaryota > Viridiplantae > Streptophyta > Magnoliopsida > Asparagales > Asphodelaceae > Hemerocallis > Hemerocallis citrina. Next base: position 164,132,537 of record CM030366.1, read on the forward strand.
ATTCTTTACAGGTACTTCTATCGTTTCGGAAAAACAAAACAACTAACAGTTATATTTTAACTGTTTCAGAACATGAAAAACATACAAATCGATAATGACAGTGGACTTATCAATGAACAAACACAAGTGACCCAAACTGTGACTGCACAATCGGTTGCGGCACAGACGGTCGTTCTACCCACACACATTATTGTGGGAGAAAAACCAGAGAAGTTCAATGAAATGGGATTCAAGAAGTGGCCACCTTGAAGCTGGACAGGTTTCTATCTGACCACCTTGAAGCTGGACAGGTTTCTCACAGAATCTGCCCCTATGCTGGCACCTATGGATGCATACTCCTTGCGGCAGTTGATGCATGGACTCAGGGTGATTATCTCTGCAGAAATTACATCCTGAACGGCTTGGTAGACCCACTGTACAATGTCTACTGTGTCTTCAAGACTTACAAACTTCTGTGGGGGTCCTTGGAGAAGAAGTACAAAACAGAAGATGTCGGCTCCAAGAAATTTGTAGTCGGCAAATTTCTGCACTACAAGATGGTTGACTCCAAGACAGTTGTGAGTCAAATCCAGGAACTGCAGGTGATAATCCATGAAATCGCTGCAGAGAACAAGACGCTGTGCGAATCATTCCAGGTTGCAGCGTTCATCGAGAAGCTTCCACCTGGATGGAAAGACTTCAAGAACTACCTCGAGCACAAGCGAAAGAAAATGTCTCTTGAAGACCTCATTGTCCGGTTGCGTATCGAAGAGGAAAATCGCAAGGCTGACAGGTCCTATGGAAATCAGTCCATAGAAAAGGCAAACATGGTGGAGCATGAACTGAAAGGAAAAAGAGAAAGTTCTTGCCACAGGTCTCGAACAAAAAATCGGCAACAAAGAGGTTTGCTAGAAAATGCCACAAGTGTGGTAAGCTGGGCTACAGAATTTCTGAATGTCACAGCAAGGACAATAATCGTGCTGGAACCGAAAAGGCAAAAGGATCCCATGCACACATAGCTGAGAACTTGTCCATCGGTCTCTCTGACCTGGACCTCTGTGCTGTTGTATCAGAGGTGAATCTGGTGGGGAGCAATCATCGAGAGTGTTGGTACGACACTGGGGCCACCAAGCACATCTGCTCGGACAAGGAAATGTTCACTTCATACCAGAAGTGCAACAAGGATGAACAACTGTTCATGGGTAACTCTTCCACCTCTAAAATTGTAGAAACATGGAAGATAGTGCTGAAGATGACTTCAGACAAAGAACTAACACTCACAAATGTGTTGCATGTTCCAGATATTAGAAAGAACTTAGTATCAGGATCTTTGCTAAGCAAGAATGGATTTCAGGTTGTTCTTGCTTCTGATAATTTTTTATTGTCTAAGAATGGGGTGTACTTGGGTAAAGGATATGTAAAGGATGGACTGTTCAAATTTAATGCAATAACAGTCATCCCTAAAACAATTGTTCCTGTTGTTCTGAAAGTTAATGAAATTACTCCTGTTGCGTATGTTGTTGAGTCTTCTTCTGTTTGGCATGAAAGACTAGGCCATGTTAATTTCAATTCTATGCGTAGATTAATTAATATGAATTTGCTACGAAAATATAAGGTAGACAACAGGGAAAAATGTGAAGTTTGCACAGAGGCCAAACTCACTAAAACTCCATCAAGTTCTGAAGAAAGAAACACAAAAACTCTAGGTCTAATTCACACGGATCTGTGTGATTTAAAGTACGTGCAGACCAGAGGTGGCAAAAAGTACTTTGTAACATTCATAGACGATTGCACAAAATTCTGTTATGTATACTTGTTACATAGCAAAAATGAGGCTTTGGATAAATTCAAAGAATATAAACTTGAGGTTGAGAATCAACTTGGCAAAACGATTAAAATCGTTAGGAGTGATAGAGGAGGAGAATATGATGCACCATTTAATATGTTCTGCTCTGAACATGGAATAATTCATCAGACAACTGCTCCTTACTCACCTGAATCAAATGGTACTGCCGAGCGCAAGAACCGAACTCTAAAGGAGATGATGAATGCCTTGTTGTTGAATTCTAGCTTACCCCAAAACATGTGGGGAGAAGCGTGTTGACTGCCAACTACATTCTCAATAAAATACCTCACAAGAAAACTAACAAGACACCATACGAACTGTGGAAAGGTAATGTACCTTCGTATAAATACCTCAAAGTTTGGGGGTGTCTAGCAAAAGTGGCAGTACCTAATCCAAAACAGGTCACAATAGGACCTAAGACTATTGATTGCATATTCATAGGCTATGCACACAACAGCATATCGGTTCTTGGTATATAGATCGGATATACCGGATATCCATGTAAATACAATAATGGAATCAAGGAATGCTTCCTTCTTTGAACACGTATTTCCGTGTAAGGATACTATGTATCCCAAATGTATACGTGAACAAAGGAATGCAAGCACTTCGGTTAATGAACCAGAACATGATAATGATGAGCCTAGACGTAGTAAACGGGTTAGAACATCAAAGTCATTTGGTCCTGACTTTGTAATAGCCTTTTTATTAGAGAATGAGCTCAGAATATTCAAGGAAGTCATGTCTACGCCTGATGCTCCTATGTGAAAGGAAGCAATCAAAAGTAAAATAGACTCCATTATGCAAAATCATACACGGGAGTTGGTCGATTTGCCTTCTGGATGTAAAGCTCTAGGATGCAAATGGATTTACAGAAAAAAATTGAAACTAGATGGTTCAATAGAGAAACATAAGGTGAGACTTGTGGTACAAGGATTTAGGCAAAAGGAAGGCCTAGACTTCTTTGGTACATATTCCCTGGTTACAAGAATAACTTCCATAAGAATGTTGATAGCTATTGCAGCTACGTAACCTGGAAATACATCAAATGGATGTTAAAACTGTATTTCTAAATGGGGATTTAGAAGAAGAAATATACATGAAACAACATGAGGGTTACGTAGAATCTGGACAGGAAAACAAGTTGTGCAGGCTTGTAAAATCCTTGTACGGACTGAAACATGCTCCAAAGCAGTGGCATGCAAAATTTGACAATATTATGATGTCAATTGGTTTCAAAATAAATGAATGTGATAAGTGTATCTACATCAAAGATACTCCAAATAGATACATTCTGGTGTATCTGTATGTAGATGACATGCTCAATATTGGGAGCAATAACGATATCATCAAACAAACTAAGAACATGCTTAGTGGCAAGTTTGATATGAAAGATTTGGGAGCTGCAGACGTCATACTAGGTGTTACCGCTAAATCTGGTGTGGGGGCAAACAGATAGTATTTGTGGATTCTTGAAAAACTTTGAATAGCAAACCTGTTACCTGTTCCGTCGAAGTTTGACCGTTGACTCCCTCCGTTCACCTGCAAAAAGTGCGAGACACCGGGGTTGATCCCAGTGACGCACCCTCCGACGCTCAAGTCAGTAATCAGGGAGATTATGAAAGAGCATAAATTGGCAAAAGATTGATTACCTCTTAATGAAGATGGATGGGGGGTATTTACAGCCACCGTTGGGGTCAGATTAGGAATGTAATCCCTGTGATTAGATAAGGAATGTAATCCCTAATCCCCAGTGAAATGATAGATATGAATCAGGACCGTTGATTAGGATTAATCAGAAACCCTAATTCTATCCTGCTGGACTGGGTTTGCTGCGGGTTGAAACCCGCACCCAGTTGAGGTGGATCCGTTCGCGGATTATTGGATCTTTGGGAAGGAGATCCAGTACCCATTTCAGACCTATTGGTAGGTGAAGTTACCATTTTACCTCTAAGCTTTAAGATTCGTTCCTGATTTGGACGGTTCTGATTTAAATCCATTTTTAGCCATATCACGAGCCCCCCACTCCCGAAGACTGAGCTTGATCAGCCTTTGAGGAGTAGTTTTACTATTTTAATGGCTAGCGGGGTTGTATCGGAGTCCAAATGCAAGGTTTCGAATCTTTGCAGGGGGCAGTATGGTGATTTTTTAAGTTGGTTGCGCTCTAAGTTGTTCTTGAGCTCTTCTGGTCATTAGGTGATTTTTATCTATTTTTTCGGAATATTTACTTAATTTCGTGAAGTGTCAATTCGTCGTTCGGGGGTCTTAATAAATGGTCCTAGGCAATAATTGCTTACTCGGGGGTTCAAAAAATTTTCCCCGACTTTATAATTATTTTCCAAGATTTTTAATTAATTTTTTCACAATTTTAAAATAAATAAAATTATTTTAATAAATAAAATACAGAATTATGGTGTGGCGCGATCTGGACCGTTGATCCTGAGCGAGCGCGAATTTCTGAAAGATCGGATTGACCGAGTCACTCGGCAGTAATTTCCTCGCTTTTGTGGGTCGGATGGGCACTTGCTCGGAATCCGAGCGAAGTGGCTCGGTTCTTCCCTCACGCAAGTGGCTCGGATAGCTAGTCGCTCGGTTCGGAATTCCGAACGACGTGGAGCGATCTGAGCCATTGGATCTTGGCATGAATCTTGAGGCAGACACGGTTCCCAAGAAAACACTATCGTGTTGTTTAGTGGACGTGGCGCAATCTGGGCCGTCCATCATCTCAGGCGTGAATTTCGTAATGATCCAACGGTCGGAGACGCTCGACAGCATTTTTCTTCACTTTCGAGGGTCGGATTGGCACTTGCTCGGAATCAGAGCGAAATGGCTCAGTTTTTCCCTCGCATGAGTGGCTCGGATTGCTAGTCGCTCGGTTCGGAATTCCGAGCGACGTGGAGCGATCTGGACCGTTGGATTGCGGCGCGAATCTCGAGGCGGACACGGTTCCCAAGAAAACACTATCTTGTACTTTAGTGGACGTGGCGCAATCTGTGCCGTCTGATCGGAATCTTACGCGAATCTTGAGGAAAAAATCATTTTTCTCCATTTCGTAGCTCGGATTGGTACTTGCTCGGAATCCAAGCGAAATGGTTCGGTTTTTCCCTCGCACGAGTGGCTCGGATCGCTAGTCACTCGGTTCGGAATTCCGAGCGACATGGTCCGATCTTAGCCGTTGGAGATGGCATAGATCTCGATGCGGGCTCAGTTCCCATGAAAATACTATCTTGTCACGTAGTGGTGCTGGCATGATCTGGGCCGTCTGATCGAAATATTACGCGAATTTTGAGGGAAAAGTTGTTTTTCTTCATTTCGTAGCTCGGGATTGGCACTTGCTCGGAATCCGAGCGAAGTGGCTCGGATCGCCTGTCGCTCGGGTGCTGGATCCGAGGGACGTGGGGTGATCTTAGCCGTTGGATGATGGCACAGATCTCGATGCTGGCTCAGTTCCCAAGAAAACACTATCTTGTTGCGTAGTGGTGCTGGCCTGATCTGAGCCGTCTGATCGAAATCTTGCACGAATTTTAAGGGGAAAGTTGTTTTTCTCCATTTCGTAGCTCGGATTGGCACTTGCTCGGAATCCGAGTGAAGTGGCTCGGATCGCCTGTCGCTCGGGTGCTGGATCCGAGGGATGTGGGGCAATCTTAGCCGTTGGATGATGGCACAGATCTCGATGCTGGCTTAGTTCCCAAGAAAACACTATCTTGTTGCGTGGTGGTGCTGGCACGGTCTGGGCCATCTGATCGAAATCTTATGCGAATTTTGAGGGGAAAGTTGTTTTTCTCAATTTCGTAGCTCGGATTGGCACTTGCTCGGAATCCGAGCGAAGTGGCTCGGATCGCCTGTCGCTCGGGTGTTGGATCCGAGGGATGTGGGGCGATCTTATCCGTTGGATGATGGCACAGATCTTGATACTGGCTCAGTTCCCAAGAAAACACTATCTTGTCGCGTAGTGGTGCTGGCAGGATCTGGGCCGTCTGATTGAAATCTTAGGCAAATTTTGAGGGAAAAGTTGTTTTTCTCCATTTTGTAGCTCGGATTAGCACTTGCTCGGAATCCGAGCGAAGTGGCTCGGATCGCCTGTTGCTCGGGTGTTGGATCCGAGGGACGTGGGCAATCCCGGCCGTTGGATGATGGCACAGATCTCATTGCTGGCTCAGTTCCCAAGAAAACACTATCTTGTCGCGTAGTGGTGCTGGCCTGATCTGAGTCGTCTGATCGAAATCTTGCACGAATTTTGAGGGGAAAGTTGTTTTTCTCCATTTCGTAGCTCAGATTGGCACTTGCTCGGAATCCGAGCGAAGTGGCTCGGATCGCCTGTCGCTCGGGTGCTGGATCCAAGGGACGTGGGGCGATCTTAGCCGTTGGATCTGAAGTGCCGAGCTGCTTTACTTGGATTGAAACGTCGCTCCCTTTGCCAACAGTTGCGGTTCTTCGTTACATAGTCATTTGGGCTTTTGTAACACTTCAAGGGAGGCCCAAGAGTTGCGCCCTTATGTTACAAAGCCCAAGAGGCATCTTTTTTTTTTACTATAAGTTTTCACCCCCTCAGCACTTCACCTCATTTCTCACTTTTACTTTCTCACTCTTGGTTTTTACTTCTTAGCGAAGTTTTTAGCTCTCGAGCGGCGCTGCTAGCTGTCGCGGCAAGGCGATTTAAGCTCCGACGATCTTTTCCGGCCATACTAGTCACTTCAAGGTCAGTCCCTCTCCTCATCTTTGTAAAATGGTTAAATTTTCTTCCATGGATGAGACCCCCTCCTCGGACCGAGGCGTCAGCCGAGCGGCCAATCCGAGCAAGGGTAAAGGGAAGGAGGTAGTGGAGCCGACCGAAGAGACTACGGTCAGGCCGAGTACAAATGGGGAGGTTGCCAAGCCTCTCAAGGAGGCAGTGGCCTGATCTAGCAAGGGCAAGGGTGTGGAAACCATAATCGAGCACCTGAAGACTGCAGGGGAGTTAGGTCGGCACCCGAGCACTCTGTCGAGCATTGGCGGTGTGCAGAGCTACTCCAGGGATCTGTTGGAGAAGGTGACGCAGGGCACCGCCAAGTCGATCGAGGAGAACGAACCGAGGGAAACCTCTGAGGTGGATCGGATCTCTTCGGTCCTGTCCGAGGCAGATTTGCATCGGATTCGGAGCGGGTTCCAAATCCCCATGAAGTACGGGCTCCTTCTCCCTGGCCTTGGCTTCCGAGCGTGCACCTCGTCCTCGGCCGATATTTGCGTTTTTCCCGCCGACTCCCTGAATGCCGGACTTCGGCTGCTGCTGCACCCTTTCGTGGTCGAGGTGCTGCAGTGGTACGGCTTGTGTCTGGCTCAGCTAATGCCGAACACCTGGAGACACGTCATAGCATTCGTTCTTCAATGCCAGGAGGTCGGCGCTCAGCCCATGTTCATCCTTCGGAGTCTCTACCGTCCTTGTCAACCAAGCAAAAATGAGCAGAGGTACTACCTCTCGCCGAGGAAGGGAGTGAAGCTGATCGAGAACCCGGACTCGATCAAGCATTGAAAGGAGAAGTACTTCCTCGTCCGAGCTCCCGAGCCATGGGTGATCCCGACGGTGTGGTCGAGGGACGGTCTGCCGAAGCGGGCGAAGAAAAAGCCTGTTCTCAGCAACGAGGAGGCGGAAATCGTGGAGAAGTTGCTCGGGCTTCCGACCCTCAGTTGGAAAGACATCACCGAAGAGGCATTATTTCGAGGGGGTCTCAGTCCAATCGACCCTAGTACGCTTCTTCAAATCTTGTTTTGTCTTTGAGGTTTTGGGAAATTTTTCTAAATTTTTTCACTCGGTTTGTGCAGAATCTCCCGGCATGGACTACAAAGGTCTGATGGCTATGGCACGAGTGGCTAGGGAGCAGGAGACGAGGAAGAGAAAAAGGACCGTGTTCGGACCCTAAGGCGGCCGAGCGCCCAAGGTCCCTTCGGTCTCTCCGACCCTCGAGCGGTAGGTTGTCGAGGCTCCTCCGGTCGAGCCCGAACAAGGCCTCGTTGTGCCGACCGTCCCACCTACCTCGGATGCGCCGACCTTAACGGCGTGAACAGATGCTCCAGGGTCTTCTGGCAGAGCGTTCAACATCATCGCGATGCTGGCTCTCGATGTCCCGTCCCTCACTGCCGAGGCGGAGGCGATTCTGACCGAGGAGCACAAGCGCATCTTCATCCCTGACTGGCGGGTGATGAAGGTCGACGGATTCTTAGGGGACGGTAACATTTGTATGCAGGCGGTGAAGCACCTGCCAACCCCTAAAGACCGAGCGGCACTCAAGGCGGGTGAAGTTGGTGATGCCGCGATGCAGATCACTCGGAACACTATGTCAGTAAGTAGTAGATCACTTTCTTGAGAATTTTTCTAAGTTTTTGCGCTCGTGCTTGACTATTTCTTATATTGCTTGTAGACCCTCTGCCACTTCAACTATCTGCTCGAGGAGTTCGCTGGCAAGGAAAAAGAGATGACCGTTCTGAACGACCAGGAACGGTCGGAGCGGTCCAAGGCGGTGAAGCAGCTGGAGGCCGAACAGTTGCGTTCTACTTCGGTCGAGGCCGAGGTTGCCGACCTAAAGGCTCAGCTTGCCGAGGTGCTGAGGAGCTCGGCCGCCGAGGCTTCCAAGGTCAAGACCCTTGAAAAGAAGGCGGCTTGACTTGAAGGGGAGCTGTCTAAGGCTCAGAAGACGTCGGAGGAAGCCCTTAGCGAGCAAGCATCGAAGGTGGCGGCCGCAGAGAAGGCAGTTCGGGACGAGGCCGAGGCTCACATGTTGACGAACATGGAGGAAGCGTACGGCCGAGCACTGAAACATATCGTCGCTCGGAACCCCGGGTTCGACGTCTCGTCCTATTACTTCTACGACTCCGTGGAGGGAGAAGAAGAGCTGCCCTTAGCCGAGCTCGCTCCGAGGCCGGAGGGTGAAGACTCCGAAGGCAAGGGGGGTGCCGAGCGTGCGATTGTAGCTGTACCGAGTGATGATGAGGTCGACCCCTGACTTTGTCGCCTCTTCTTGTTTTCTTTTTCTTGTTTTGTAATGCCTAACTGTGGACTGGCCACCGCTTTTTGTCGCTTTTGGACTTTTAATGAAATGGTTTCTTTTCGGCTGAATATTACAAAATTTCACGAAGTTATTCAACTCTTTTTGCTCGGATTGTGTCCTTAAGTGTTGAAGACTTCTTTTGATATTTCTCTGCTTTTCAGGTTGAGTTGGGTCCGATTACTGAGGTCTACCAACTTCGTACTGAGCTGGAGAAAACGAAGCAGGCTCTTTCTCGTAGTCGTGATGAAGCATTTTACGACTTGTTGAAATTGGAGGACATTAAAGCAACTGCGAGGGAGTACCTTCGCGAGTTGAGGCAACTGCAGAAGCAATCTTGAGAGACTCGTCTCGAAGGCGAGATAGAGTTGCTCCGTAAGGCGCTTTTCGATGTCGACCAAAGGAATAGTGAGCTTCTGGCGGAGATTCGTCACTTGGAGGTAACGGTGAAAGAGCATTCGGCGGAGGAAGAGGAGTTAGCTTCGAAGGTGGGAAAGTTGATGTCTGAGCGCGATGAGTTGACGGCAAGAATTGACAAACTGAGGAGGATCACGATTGATAGGGGTATCGAAATGACTCATTTCCGACGTATTGTGGCCGATAGTACCAACGACGCAGGCTCGTCTAAACTTCCCCGCTTCAAAGTATCGGCGGAGGATGATATTTTGAGAGATAGGATCGTCGAGCTAGAGGAGGAGATTGCAACGCTGAAACCTCAGCTCGTAAGGACCAATGTTCGCAGTATGTCGTGTACTCGCAAAGAAAGCGAAAGAGGAATCTCGTTCTATGAACTTGCAACTCATTCTCCCGTCGTTAGGCGGAGCCCGGCTGACGCTCAGAGTGGTGTAGCCATTTCGTCTAGTGGCGCCTCGGTTGGGGCCATAGCTAGAATTAGCGGCGAAGGGGATTCTCGCTTCGCTGGTTTAGAGTCGAGCTCAGAGGTGAGGCGATGCCGCCCCTGCGTGTCTCTGAACTGAAGCGTTCCCCTGCCAAAGAAGCGCTAAACTAGTTGTATTATGCTCTTCAAATTATTTGTAAAAACTTTGTTGTAGTGTCAGCCTTGTCCGGGTTCTTAATAAAAAAGTTTATTTTGCTTCCGATGTTCGAATGCTGCGTTGGCTGGTATTAGTTTAAGTATAACTCCTCCAACTTTTGACAACTACTCAAAGTCAAAAGCAAATCTTCCTTCATATGGGCAAACTACTCCTACCTCGCTTAAGAGCGAGCTTGCGGAGAGAGTTGAACCAAGTGTTGGACTTCGAACTCGTCGTTAGAGTTTGTTCAACGATTGTGGGAGCAATTCTGAATGGCGACCCACTCCTAGCTCGCTTAAGGGCGAGCTTGCAGAGCAGAGTCGAACCAAGTGTTGGACTCCAAACTCGTCGTTAGAGTTTGTTCAACGGTTGTGGGAACAATTCCGAATGGCGACCCACTCCTAGCTCGCTTAAGGGCGAGCTTGCGGAGCAGAATCGAACCAAGTGTTGGACTCCGAACTCGTCGTTAGAGTTTGTTCAACAGTTGTGGGAGCAATTCTGAATGGCAACCCACTCCTAGCTCGCTTAAGAGCGAGCTTGCAGAGCAAAATTGAACCAAGTGTTGGACTCCGAACTCGTCGTTAGAGTTTGTTCAACGGTTGTGGGAGCAATTCCGAATGGCGACCCATAGCTCGCTTAAGAGCGAGCTTGCAGAGCAGAATCGAACCAAGTGTTGGACTCCGAACTCGTCGTTAGAGTTTGTTCAAGTGGGAGCAATTTCGAATGGCGACCCACTCCTAGCTCGCTTAAGAGCGAGCTTGCGGAGCAGAATAGAACCAAGTGTTGGACTCCAAACTCGTCGTTAGGGTGAAGAGTAAAAGCAAAGAGATACAACCAATTTTACAAGTAAACTATGAAAAAATTTTCTTTATTAATTACCAATAGTTGGCTGCTTCTAAGTTGCGAGCCGTTATTACATGAGAGAAATAAAGGGAAAAAATACAAGTAAAAGGAGAGGAACGGTTCGACATTTCAGAATACTTAGAGAGGCGTTAATGCTCTCTCTTGGTATTTCAAAAGATGGTCGGCATTCCAAGTCCTGGGGATTTCTCTGCCTTCGAGGTTTTCTAGTCTATATGTCCCGGGCCGAACTACTTTGGCGATCTTGTAGGGTCCCTCCCAATTTGGAGCTAGTTTACTCTTCTGACCAGGAAAAGAGATGGCTAACTTTCTGAGGACCAAGTCCCCTTCTTTGAGGTTGGTAGGACGGACTCTCTTATTGTATGCCAACTCGATCCTTCTCCGGTAGCTTTGTTGACAAATGGCAGCTTTTTCACGGATCTCATCAATCAAGTCTAGATTTGCTCGGAGCTCTCTGAAATTTTGTTCTTCTTCATAAGCCATTAGACGAGGAGAGGGTATACCAACTTCTAGGGGGATCATAGCTTCGGACCCATAGGTGAGATTGAATGGGGACTCTCCTGTGGGGGTCCGTTTCATAGTGCGGTAGTTCTACAGCACGTTAGGGAGCTGATCGACCCATAAGCGTTTAGAGCATTTATCTAACCTCTTCTTAATACCGGAAAGGATCTGTCGGTTAGCATTCTCCACTTGGCCATTCGACTGTGGATGGGAGACGGAGGAGAAATGTTGTTGGATGGTGAGGTCTTCACATAGAGCTCGGAAGGCAGCCCCGGTAAACTGGGTTCCATTGTCTGTTATGAGGACTCGAGGGACACCGAATCGATAGATTACGTTCTTCCAGAAGAACTGAAGTACTTTATTCTTGGTGATTGTGGCCAAGGGCTCGGCCTCTATCCACTTCTAGAAGTAGTCAATTGCCACGACTAAGAATTTGAATTGGCCGGGAGCTGGTGGGAATGGTCCTAGTAAATCCATCCCCCATATTGTGAAAGGGATAGGACTTGATAGGGAGGTGAGTGGAGCTTGTGGGAGGCGACGGATGTTGGAGTACTTCTGACAAGAGCTGCAGTGCCGAACGTGCAGTTCGGCATCTTGTAGGAGAGTGGGCCAGAAATATCCGTAATTTAACACTTTGCGGGCTAGGGATCTGGACCCTGAATGTGCCCCGCCGATGCCTTCGTGAAGTTCTTGCAGGGCATAGTCGGCTTGTTCCGGGGAGAGGCATCTCAAATAAGGCCTACCGTCTACTTGTGTAAAGGAGCGCTTGTATAGGATGCCCTCGATAAGTGTGTATCGCTCTGCTCGGGTTCTCACTCGGCGAGCTTCCTTAGGATCTTCGGGGAGGAGCCCATCCCTTAGGAATTCAACGAGGGGTTTCATCCAATTTTCTTGAAGCAGGATAGGTAGGGACTCCATAGAGTCGAAAGTTTCGTCTTCTATACTTGGCTTCAGGAGCACCTCAATCAAGACGGTTGGCTCGAGACCTTGGAGGGAGGAGGAGGCTAGCTTGGAGAGGGCATCGGCCTGGGAATTCTCTTCTCGGGAGATTCGCTGGATGAGAGCTTCTTCGAACAGGGCCATGAGATTCCTAACCTTGGCTAGGTACTTAACCATTCGGTCATCTCGTGCCTCATACTCGCCTAGGACCTGATTTACGACCAGCTCAGAGTCGCTAAAGATCTGGAGGCACTGCACCCCTGCATTGCGAGCCATTCCGAGGCCGGCTATGAGTGCTTCATATTCTGCTTCATTGTTCGAGGCCTTGAAGTTGATGCGGAGGGAGTATTGGAGGATGAAATCATCTTGGCCGGCCAGAATGACCCCGGCTCCGCTTCCCTCGTTACAAGAGGACCCATCCACATAAACCGACCAGACAGGTGGTCCCTTCATTGCCTGGCTAAACTCGGAGATGGTACTTTCAACTATGAATTCTGCTAAGGCCTGAGCCTTGATCGCGGTCCGAGGCTAATATGTTATATCATGCTGGCTCAGTTCGATAGACCACTTCATAAGGCGACCGGAGGTCTCTAGCTTGTGGAGAACTTGCTTCAGCGGTTGGTCGGTAAGAACGACCACCGAATGGGACTGAAAATATGGGCGGAGCTTCCTTGCGGCCATCACTAGGGCATATGCCATCTTCTCTATCTTTGGGTAGCGGAGCTCGGCATCCTGAAGTACCTTGCTCACGTAATAGATGGGCTTTTGGGTCTTATCTTCTTCCCTCACGAGAACGGCGCTGAGGGTCTGCTCGGAGGCTGCTAGGTAGAGGTAGAGGACTTCACAAGGAATTGGTTTGCTGAGGAGAGGAGGATTGACTAGGTAAGCCTTGAGATGGTCGAATGAATCTTGTTGCTGGTGATCCCACTCGAAGCCTTTAGCCCCCCTGAGAGCCTCGAAGAAGGGAAGACACTTTTCCCCTGATTTGGAAAGGAAACGCCCTATGGCTACCAGGCAACCCGTTAGCCTTTGAACCTCTTTGACATTCTTCGGGGGAGCCATGTCTAATATGGCCTTGATCTTCTCGGGGTTGGCCTCAATTCCTCTTTGGCTGACCATGAAGCCTAGGAATTTCCCCGATGAGACTCCGAACGCACATTTGTTCGGATTGAGCCTCATATTGTGTTTGCTGCACAGGCAACTCCGAATGCACATTTGTTTCCTGAGTACGTCGAAGAAACCTATGAAATAATAGTTTCCAATCCTAATTACAGTTTATTATCAAAGACCCAAACTATCATATTTATTGATCAAGTGAATACTCCAACTAATCACTAATTTATCCCATACGTGCAGCAACCACATTATATTATATATATATATATATATATATATATATATATATATATATATATATATATATATATATATATATATATATATATATATATATATACACGGCCAAGAAGAGCTCCGCCCAAATTCATCTTTTTGTCCGAGTGTTCAGGGATGTTTTGGGACTTAACACCTCATTTTTTCATTTATTTCCTTTCTTCTCACAAATTCCAAATCCAAATCCACCCCCGAAACTTCAACTGAACCCCAGCCAAATCCACCTCAAAATTCGCACCTAGCTCCACCTTCCTGCAACCTCCTCTCAATCTTCACATTCTTCTCTCCCCCGACACCCCTGTCTGACCACGAAGCCCCTAACGACCCTCTCCACCCGATGCCCCTCTATACCCCGATTCCCCTCTCAATCTTCACCTTCTCACACCCCTCTCAATTTCAACTAGTCTTTCATCTCTCTTTTTCACAAAATAAGATATTCAAAATGAAAGAAGATAAAATTCAAAACTTGTGTTGGCTTTACGTTTGGTTTAGTCAAAAAGTTTTAAGGTGGGAAGAACTTGTATTCTCTAGGTTGAGTTAACTTCATTCAAAGAAAATTGGGCACCGAGATGTGAAGACAGAGAACATGCTCCTGGACATGACAAGTGTTAATCACCTTCGGGGGGGGGGGGGGGGTGAATAGGGTGATTGTGCAGAATAAGAAATAATTAAAATAAAGTGCAGAATAAATAAAAAGAGTTAAGAAGAGCAAACGGAGATAGCACAAGTGATGCAGCGATGTAACGTGGTTCGATCCCCAGATCTACGTCCACACCTCCTACTTGTAGCAATTCTCCGTCACAAGCGTTCCACTATACTCAAAATCCTTGTACAATGATTCTCGGATTCAGGCCGAGAGACCTATTACACCCACATAACTTCTAATACAAGTCTCGTCAATCTCACCGAAGTGGAAGGAAAGAAAAACTCAAGATCCTAAATGATCGTGACTAAAGAATACAAAAATTATCACACACACACTCGGATTGATTGTTGAAAGATTAGTTCAGGAGATTTTTCTTAGAAGTAATAGGTGAGAAATACTCAGTGGGTTCGGCCAATTAAATAGATTGGGAAGTGTATCGATCAAAATTGGAAATGATACATTCCGAAAATGTGAACAGTGCAAAGTGTGGTCAACCGCAATCTTGGTGCAGTCGACCGTTCATCTGTCTGGCGTAAAGTAGAGAGATAAAGGGTCGACTGCTTCTTACACAACTGAGAGTTGCAGTCAACTGCGATGCGGTCGACCGTCATGAGGTACGGTTGACCGGTATCGCGCTGTTCATACCGAATCCACTTTATATTCTTACTACACAAAAAAACTAATCTTTCAATCAATCAATTTTACACAGATTTAAATCTCACAAATATAGAATGATAACAGCTGGTCTTGATACCTTTCTTGGACATTAATCAATCAACTTTTCTTTTTGAATATCTTCTTCTTTTGCTTAATTTCTCAATCTTTCTTTATTACTTTCCTTCTTTGAATATTCTTGAATATTTCTTGAATGTCTTATGGATATTATTTGATCCTGAAAATCTGAATAACTCAATTCAAACTTATTAGTATTTATAGATACGTTTTGTGCACACCAAACTAGGGGTCAACAATCTCCCCCTTTTGGTGTGAACAAAACATGCATTTGAATATTGAAAGTAAAAAAAAAAAAAGGTTAAACAATTTGGCATAAGAATACTCCCCCTGAATTCAGTACTTCCTGTAACACAGATTTTCATAGGTAAGGAGAGATTTGTAAATACTCCCCCTTAATTTAATATTTCATGGAAAATAAAAACTATTTACTTATGTTTATAAAAACTATTTACTTATGTTTACTTTCATGCATTCATAATATTCTCCCTCTTTTTGGAACACACCAATAGGGGGCAAAAGACACGTATAAATTACTCCTCACGAAAAATATTTTTAAATGAAAAGAAACTTTCATTAAGCATAATAAGAGTTATAAAATTTGGAGAGATAAGAATTTAAAAAAAAACGGAGGAAAATTTACTTACATGATACCGTTGATAGAGAGACTCTTTGATGTACAGAGAGAGCTCTTCATGGTATCATAGATTTGAGATTTTCCCAATACAGATGCGAAGCATGGATAAGAGGAACGAATTTGAAGAAATTGAGGTTATAGGAAAATTTGTAGAGAGTTCAAAAAATTTTTGCAACTTGTAATCAGAAAGAGAACCGGTCGACCGCAAAAACAATCAGTCAAAAATTTTCCAGAGAGCAAACCGGTCGACCGCACAATCGACCGCACTCCTATTTCAAAAACACAACGAATCACAGAGGGTGAACCAGTAGACCGCACGGTCGACCGTTTATCTTGTAAAGACCAAAACATAAAACAGAGGATGAGCCCTCGACTGCAAATACTGAATGCCAATATTTTAAAAATAGAGTACAAAACAAATTTTACCCGAGAGTAAACCGGTCGACTGCGCAGTCGACCGTACACCCTCACAGGCGTACAGTCGCCCTTCCGGTCCACCAAAATGAAATCTCAAGCTGAGATATCAATAACATTTAGTTCTCCTTTCAAAAAATGAAACCGTTTTTCATCTGAAGGTTTGGTAAAAATATCAGCAAGTTGCGAATCGGTATAAACATATTCAAGAATAATATCTCCTTTTTGAAAACGGTCTGTAATAAAGTGATACCGAATATCAATGTGTTTAGTGCGACTGTGTTGATCAGAGTTCTTTGTCATGTGAACAGTACCAGTGTTATCACATTTAATTGTAATGTGATCAAAAAATACCTTGTAATTCTCTAGAGTGTGTTTCATCCATAGTACATGCGCACAGCAAGATCCTACGGCAATATATTCAGCTTTGGCAGTTGAGAGAGTTACAGAGTTTTTCTTCTTGAATGCCCATGAGACAAGACAGTAGTTGCCCAAGAAGTGACATGTACCTCTAGTGCTTTTTCTGACTGTTAAGCTACCGGCATAATCTGCATCTGAAAATCCTACAAGAAATTTTTTTCTATTTTTCGGTTACCAAAGTCTAGTATTTAGTGTGCCTTTGAGATATCGAATGATACGCTTAACGAAAACCAAATGTGATTCTTTGGGACACAATTGGAAATGTGCATATAAACAAACACTAAACATAATATCTGGACGAGATGCAGTAATATAAAGTAAACTACCAATCATACCTCGATAAGTAGAAATATCAACATTGTTACCAGATTCATCTTTTGAAAGCTTAGTAGTAATGGCCAAAGGTGTTTTGTAAGCATTTGCATTTTCAAGTCCGAACTTTTTGACTAGTTCCTTTGCGTACTTGGATTGATTTATAAAGATGTCATTCTTTCTTTGGTGTATTTGAAGCCCAAGAAAATAAGTTAGTTCTCCCATCATACTCATTTCGAACTCATCCTGCATTTGCTTTGAGAATTCCTTGCAAATATTTTTATTAGTGGATCTAAATATAATATCATCAACATAAATTTAAAGATTAAAATATCTTCAGAAACGTGTTTTATAAATAGTGTTGTAGCGCCCAAATTTTTTATTTTTTTTTATAACTCCAAATTTAATTCTTTCAATTTCTATATTACTTTAAACATAAACTAAGATAGTTATATTTCAAATAAAATTTTGGCAAAGTTTTCCCTGAAATTTCTGTCCTGAAACACAAAAGCTTACGAAATTCTGCTCTAAATTCCGTAGCTCACAACACAGGCAATATTATTTTTCTTTAATAACCACACTCGTATTACATCTTCACTATCATTTATATTATACATAATACATTTTCTTTACTTCCCCTATTCATTCTCATAACACAATTTCTTCATTTTATCCTTATTAATTCACTTTATTTACTTTCTTAATCTCATCTCATAATTAACTTATTTTATTCTTTATTCTTAACTCATAATACACGTGCTTTAATTTCCCATTCTCATTTCACATCATATGTTTTCTCCACTTTCTCATATTTATTTTATATCATATGCCACCTTTACTTTCTCAATTTCATTTCATAATACAATGTATTATACTTTTCATTTTCCATCTCATAATACAACTTCCTTTAACATTGATTCTCATTTTGTAATAAACTTTACTTTCATTCTCCTTTTATAACACATAAATACCTATTTTATTAATTTGTCAACCAGTGCCCACATCATAACCGAACTGATCGCTGCCACCTAGGGTGTTACGCATCTCATATCGCTGCCATACAGGTTTTACGCATCACATACACATATCGCTGTCATACAGGTCTTACGCATCACATACACATATCGCTGCCATACAGGTCTTACGCATCACATATCACTGTCATACAGGTCTTACGCATCACATATACATATCGCTGCCATACAGGTCGTACGCATCACATATCGCTGCCATACAGATCTTACATATCACCTACACATATCGCTACCATACAGGTCTTAAACATCAAATACACATATCGCTGTCATACAGATCTTACGCATCACATATCACTGTCCACCAAGGGTGTTATGCACACACTGCACCCCAAGTCGATAACTTGGGTATTAGGAGGTCTAGCCTAAACCCCCAGCATTTCTGTAGGTACTGGTCACCAAAATATATTTGTTATTATCAGTTTCATTCCATCACCTTATCTCATTTAATCACCACACAACATCTCATCTTCTATCTTAACATTTTAACGCATATTTGGTGTCCACCATATTAATTATCATCTCATTGTATCACATATATGCATACACCATGTTATTTAACTTATAAAACCATTATGTCATAATATTGCATATCATGAATGCACCATATTATTTATTTTATCACATTACTAGGTATGCCCGTGGGACGTGCCTATGGCACGTATTCGGGACTGCATGTAAATTTAGTTAAATTTATTTGATTGGATGAACTGCATAAGTTGGTGTAAATTTAGTTAGATTTAGTTAAAAAATTGGGTGACATAAGTGGGTGACATAAGATGTATTTTTAGGATTACCTATTTGATTGGATTTAGTTAGATTTAGTTAAAAAATTCGGGATTGCATGTTTGCAGACCAATATCATAATTTTTCTGGACATCTTGTGGGCTTCTTTCTGTCTGCAGATTCAGAGATTGAGGAAACGATTGAATTCATCGACTTTTGTTAAACGGGACATGATTTGTTGTTAAAAAAGAAGAAAAGAGATGACCAATTGAGGGATGCTGCTAACTTCATGGATGATAACAACTTCATGGATGATAAACGGGACATGATCTGGGAGCTAGCTAACTTCATGGATGATAAGCATGCCATGGCCCAAACTGAGATGCCCAAACTAATAAGTAATCAAATTAAGTAGATGATTACATCATATTATCGCTCATTAGTTTCACCTCGAACATTACTATATCATACATATATGCACTCACTAATTTCATCGATTAGGATACCACAACTCATTATTATCCATATATAACACAAACATGCACTATATTGGTCAATACATCATAATACTGTATATATATATGTCATCTTTGTTTATCCTCCATATATCATACGTATATCATCACCAATTACCTCATATCATCATATATATACCTGCTATATCACCCATAACACCAAATATTCAATATCACACAAATTCACCATATAACGCAATTTCAACATATAAAAATTCTGTATTTTTGATTAATCTTCATTTGGTTATAATTCACACAAATCACATCAAATCTGCATAAAACTTTGTCAAAATATACTATATCCCTAGTATCATCATACTCACCTGACGAGCCAGCCAGAAGACACTCCTCGCTCGCCCGGTCTCTAACCAAACTTCACTTGCTAATACCAATTAAGAAAATTATCCAACCCGTAAGCCATTTACTCAACATATACATTATCTATCCCATGAATACACATCCTACATGCTCACACATCTTATACAACCTACATAGGCAAATCAAATCAACCATTCTCTAGTTCAATAACCAAATCCCAATTTTTCCCTCGATAGGAGGAATCTTAATCAATACTTAATATTTTAAGGGCAAAATAACCCAAATTAACTGCTATATCCCAAAACTAACTCACCCACGCGCCTCGGGAATAAAGTCTAGTATTTACATATGTTTTCCCATACTTATCACATTTTCATATCAATAAACCCTATTTTCACAATTTTCCGGTAACAGGAAAATTCTTTATAATCATCAAACAATTGCTTAAATTAATCGTAGATGCTTCTAAATTATCTCATATAATTACACATCATCTTAATATTTCTTTGTATACAAAAGCCATGATTTTACTAAACTCAAATTCTAAGTTAGGAAAAATTTCCAAATTATTAACATTAAAAATAAAATCTTTCACCTTAAGCATGTTCTACAAGATCTATGCATTCACCTACTATGATTTTTATGCAAAGGAAAGTAAGGCACACAATCCAATAATCAAAGGTACAAATTAATATACCTTCATTAAGCCCTCTCCAAAAACTGACGCTACCACGATGTAGAGAACCCTTCAATTAGCCTATCCCTCGAATTAATTTAACAACGACGAAGAAATGGGGCGGATTAGGGCCCGGGAATTCCCGGCCGAAATGGGGTTTCGGTGCTTTCGGTCGGGATCAAAACCAGGGAAAGGAAGAGGAAAGGATAGAGGAATAGGGGAGGGGGTTTGTATTTTGTAATGTAATATTTACATATAAGTCCTCCCATCTCCAAAATATTACATATAAACCCTAACTCTATACTTTTAATAACACTAATAATAATAAAAATACATAAAATATCTCATAATAATTCTCTAAAATTATAAAATAAAGTAAACAATATTTCTTCACACAAAACTCGATTCATAACTCAAATATATCATCTATACCAATCCAACAAAATATCCATACCAATATCAATATTTAAAAATAAAATAAAATAAGATATAATTTAAAAATAATTCTCACCACTACAAAAATATAAAAACGAATATTTTCGGTATTTTAAAATTTGAGGTGTTACAAGTGTAGTGTCTACTTTTCCTTTAGAAAAATCTATGTGAAGTAGAAATGAACTTAGTCGTTCATACCAGGCATGAGGAGCTTGTTTCAAACCATACAATGCTTTATCAAGACGAAATACATAGTTTGGGTGTGTGGGATCAGTGAATCCCGGTGGTTGTGCAACATAAACTTCTTCCGAAATAAAACCATTTAAAAATGCACTTTTAACATCTATTTGAAAGAGAGTAAGTCACTCCCCATTTTCCAAAAATACGGAATATGAGCACATTACATTAGCCCAGCGAATGACTAACATCACCCATAAGCTGTTTAATCGATCAACTCAACAATATAATCAATACAGAACAAATGCGTAGGCAATCATAATAATCTCATGAACAATAATACTTGGAATGAAACAATAAAAATATCTAAATACAATAATAATAATCCAACGTCGGGAAACAATGATAAAATCCCAGACATAAGCCTAAAACAATAATAATCTAATCCAAAACAATAACAAGTCTCAATACATTAAGTTTATTAAAGCAATAAGCAACTAGTAAGCATTAAGTCTTCAGAATCTTTGTTCTCCAATTCCAGAATGCAATTCTCATTCATTACCTGTATACACTTCATTTAAAAAGAGGAGAAAATTGTCCTTAGAGCAAGTTATGGACAGCAAGTAGAGAAAGCAGTGAACAATGGAATAATGGTATAACAATGAATCAATGGATCAATAGGAATCAATAACATGGCACGATAGTAATAATCAATAACATGGTAATCAATGCAACTGCGTAACAATGATTCAATATTCGGTAATGGTAATCAACTGTTAATTTGTAGCGCCTCGAATTTTTAATATGATATCTCAGAAATATGTGGCACAATTCTCAGTATCAACTTCAATTATAATAGTAAACATAACCAAAAATACAGATAAATTTTTCTTTCAACCTTTATTACATTAGTTCATTATAAAACACAACGGAAAGACAAACACCTTGAATTACAGTATTTTCTTTACAACACATCTTTTACACTTTTACATAAGTCATAACTTCATTCTAACCCAAGCATCCAAATCCAAAGCTACAAGCAACTACCTGTAAAATATGAGGCTAGAGATAACCCCAATCTCCAAAACTACAGGGGTCAGCCATAACGGTGTGAGTGACATAAAAATTAATAAATGAAACATAAGTAAAACATGAAATATAGTATCATAAACAACATGTATCACCAGCAAGAATAAAATAAAATAGGAAACAACAATAACTAAAACATCAAGTGAAACTAGACTGAGTGTCAAGTGTAGAAAACAGAAAACAACATGCATAAAACCACGTCAAGAAAACATCAATATTATATGCTGACTCTCTAATGCATACTTGTCGGATTCTACGCATCCCACTTTACATAGGTCCGGTGCAAGCCCTTAACGTTCTCCACTTGATAGGGTTTAATCCTCTGCTATGCAACTAATCCTACCACGATGAATGCTACGAGATATAGATAAACTGTGAGTATTAGCCCACGTCCCGATAATTCTGGAGGTCATTCTCTATCCACAGATAATTTCGGAGACTATTTCACTCACACCTGAGAATCTTTGAGAATACCCCACACCGCAAGCTATGGCGGCTCATCACACGAATACCACATGTGCGTCTCCTCGATCCCGATAATTTCGAAGATCAATCCCACACTGCAGGTAATTTCAGAGACTATTTCACTCACACTTCGATAATTCTGGGGATTATCTCACACCGCAAGCTATACTGAGGTCCATAGCCCATGTTCTCATTTCATCATATCACCAACTAGTGTATGTCATTATCTTTTTAAGTTAATTAAATTAATTTATGAATCTCCTAGAGTTGGTGTACCCTACCGAACTGAACTCAACTGATCAACAACAAGCCTCAACAGGTCAAAACACAAACTCTCAACTGCCAGTATACTTGGGTCCCACACACCTTCTAGAGACTCACACTCATATCGATACTTTTATAAAACATCTTGAAAACATGTAATCTGTGGTATAATGATATTTATAACAATAGGTCATGAATCTGAAAAACATTGAAGAACTAATCGTTTAAAATGAACATCAGAAAACTCGAGAAAACATTAGTTAGAGCAGTGGCAGTCGACTATAAACACCAGTCGGTCAACTGTCCCGCGTAACAATCCAACACTTCAGGAAAAAAAATATAAATCTAAGTATAGTCAGTTGACTGTATAAAGTTCTAGGTCGACTGTCCCGCATGAAAAATTCAAAACGAAAAGAAACACAAAACAGAGCAGAAGCAGTCGACTGTAAAAATCGGTCAATCGATTGTCCCGCACGAAAATCCAGAACTTCGAGAAAAACACAAATCAGAGCAGAGGCAGTCGACTGTATAAAGTGATCAGTCGGCTGTCTCACACAAAATTTCAAAACATCAAGAAAACACAGCAGCCAGGTCAAGACGGTCGATTGTCGACCTGCAGACTGCAGTTTTAGTTGTGCACATTTCAACCGATATGGAGTTTTACTTTATAAAAATCAAATCTGTAAAAGGTACAATTCTGATATGTTCAAATACTACTTGTAGAGTATATAAGAGTCCATAAAAACCAATCAAAACTACTTTGAATTGATAAAAGTATATTTTTGATGATTTTTTTCAAAATAAAATATGAATGTGTGCATATACCGAAACTAGAGTTTTTAAGAATCAGTCATACATCAAATAACTTCGTATTATGTTCCAAACCATATCAATGCTGAAATAATTAAGATTCAATCAAAATTCTACAAAACACACAAAATCCAAGTTCTTCAAAAACAATGAAATAAGATATTTATGTACAAATGTATGTGTACGTTTGTGCATCAAAGAAAAACTTCAAAATCCATCAAGTAGAAATAATATAGGCATTTAAATACCAAAATTGAGCAATTCAAATCCAAGTAAAAGCTTCACAAAACCATGAAATCCCCAATTTGAAATTAATGTAATAAACTCAAATCTAAGTATCATAAATCCAATCTTCTAAACTTGATCTCTTAATTCATTAGTCATTCTCAAGGTTCCTCAAACTCAATCATAATTGTTTTCAACAGTTAACTCATAAACATAAACAAATTTAACATTACCATGGCTAAATTACATTCATCCAAATCCATGAAAAGCCAAAGTCTCATTTTTAATCAATTTTTGCATAGCATTCACCATACATAATCAAATCAGTAATAATTCAAAAGAAATAGCCTACTCATGATTTATAATAGGTTCTTTAAGAATCTCAAATCATCTATATGCAATTTTAATCATAAATAACTAGGTTTTCATGAAAGATCCAATTTTTGATTCATCTATTTATCAAATCCATCATATGTATTCATACCAATTCCTAACATGCTTTCTAATAGATGAAACACCACATACAACATTCAAAGAACAATACAAAACAAATTATATCACTCACCTTGTTGAAGAAATCAAACGAAGACAAATAGAAAATAAGAAATATCCCTTCTTCGCAAAAAATCCAAAATCCTCGCTTTAGAATTCCAATAAAATAAAATATAAGAGATTCCTTGTGTTGTGCAACAAAAGAGACGGCTGCACTTTACCCTAAATAGGCCGGGATAGGGATCTAGGGTTTTTGAAGACATTTGCAAAATATTCCTTTTAAGTACATCTTTACATATATGGATCCCCATACTAGGAAATTAGATAAAACCAATTTAATTGAGATTAAAAATCAAAATGGCATCTTCTAATATCAACCGACACTGTTTAAAAAACCCAGAATTACGAATTTGCATTTTCACCCATCTAAAGGCAATTTTGTTCACTACTCAAATCTCCCTTTAACCTCGACTTATTAATTATTTATCATTGCAACAATACAATATGCAAGTAATAGACATTTCGGTGAACGATAGTATCAATAGGGGACAGTAGGATGATAGCATGGATAGGATAGTTAGAATAGTGTCAATAACTCACTGGAAAAATGCAATGCATCATACATTCATTAATTCATGCAATAGTACAACATAGGAATAATTAATCTATTAAAAAGTGAAATCTAAAATTCTGGGCAGCAAGCGTAGCCTGTACAAAAATGCAGTTTTCTGCTGACTCAGAAATTGAAAAGTGAATCCATCAGAAGATCTGGAAACTAGACTTCCACACGGTTCCAACGCATATTTAAAGTTCAAATTCCGACAACAGTAGCTAGGTCAAACACACTGCTCTTTATAGATTTTATATTCAGGCAGAAATTCGACATCTTGTTGTTTTAATTTTTAAACCAGCAAAAACTCAATATTAAATTCATAAAAAATATTTTCTGGACTTCTAAACATGTTAAGCAACAATCTGGAAATTTTCAGATTAAAATTTTATAATTTGATCAACCTTTTTACTATTTAAACATGAAAGGTACGAGAATCTAAAAATCTGAAAGTAAAAACGTAGCTGTAGTAAAACGGGCATAACTTTTCGTACACAACTCGGAATTCAAAATTTTAAGATGTTCTAGAAACTAGAAAGATAATGCTACAATTCATATTCAGAAAGTATTTCATTTTAAGGTCGTTTACTGGTTCGAAAACAGCGGTCAATATTCAGGTCAGCAATCATATATAGGGTTTTGGGGTATTTCATGAAAATAAATTAATTAAACAATATATGTATTGATTCTCTAGTCAATAAATTATGTAATCAACATAATGGGTGCAAAACATGATAAATAAAACTAGAACACGCTCATACATCAATTTATCATCAATCAATCATCAAATGAGCAAACAACATACAACCTAGCAATTGTCTCTACAATAATTTATTTGTGTGTCAATTATATGAACAACCTATTATCAATTCTATATGCACTCATGAAAGATCTAAACTTTAGAGTCAAAAGTGGCATGATGTCAAGAATATTGGGATTAGCTCGTGTAAATCCTCAATAGACCCAATGAAGAGATGAATAATGAATGATACGATAACAAAGAGATCTACTTGTAAGAATTTCGATAAAACTTGAATTTGATAAAATTAACAATTTAAGTGGATGGTGACTTGCCTGTTAGACGGTGAAAACAAATACCAAGAATAACGGGATAAGCATCCCGAAGCAACGAACCCACAAACTAGCAATCCACAAAAAACACGTGCAATATACGTGCAATACAGAGCCAAATCAACACAGTACCCAAAGAGACAAAGCAACTCAGCAACCACTCAAAGTGACAGCAACTGCCAGTGGGAGAGGGGCAAGGGGGTCTGACGACGGCAGGGTCATCGGCGAGCAAGGGTCTTCGGCGTCGTAAGCGGCAGCGCGACGGGACAGGGTGGCGGTGCTGGTGTGTCGACGATCGAAATATGGATGAGGGAGGAAAGGAGTCGGGTTTTGGGGCTCTGTTAATGTCGAAGACAGAGAAGGGGAGGTCGGGGAGTGGTCTAGGCAGCTGTGCTGGCATCGATGGGGTGTTGGGCGATAGGAGGCGGCGACTGGGTGGCTGGAGTTAGCCGGGGAAGACGCCAGAAGGGGGCTTGGGGTTTGGGTTCTGGCGTCGTCGATGTTGAGGGCAGGGAAAAGGAAAAGGTGCAGGGGAGTTCCGGGGGGCGGCGACACGAGTGGGGGTTGCCGGAGAAAGTGGCGACGAGGGGCGTCGCTTGAAGATGACTGGAAAAGACAACGGAAGTGGTCGGGGTGTTTTGGCAGGAAAAACACCAACTAGGAAAGAACGAACGGGAAGAGAAAGAATAGGAAAGAGATTAGACGGCTAGGGTTTCGATTTGTGCACAAAAATTAGGGTTTGCACTAGGGTTGTATTTATAGTATACAATTAGAGTACTGGGTTGGCAAATTAGGATCGAATAACAGCGGATTTGGGTCAAGAACAATTGAAATTGGGTTTTAGGTTTCAATTAAGGGATAAATCAAAATGAATAGGGTTCAACCAAAAATACCCACAATAAAATAAAAGATAATATGTTCAACAAGAAAAGCTCAATCAAGAAGAACGGAAATTTCATGAACGAAAATTTAAATCCAAATAAGTAAATAATTAATACAAATTGGAAGAATATAAATTAGCTTGAAAATAACTTGGAATTCGCCACGAAAATTAGATCAAGTACGAAAATAAAATAATTTGATAAATGAACTTTAATTGAATAATCAAGAAATAACAATTAATAATAAAAATAGAATTATATAACAAATTAGTATTCGGTTTAACAATTTATTAAAATAATCCAATAATAATAATATATATGATTAGTCGATCAATTAGAGATAGAAAACAAGTTCAAATATACAATTATTCAAAATGAAAAAATCTCGATTAGAAAATAGTTTAATATAATATCCGAAATGAATCTAGCACAAAATAAATTTATAAAAAATCAAATTATAGAAAATACACGGAAAATACTAATTATCGGGAATGGGGGTTACAGAGTAAAATCCATATAAGCAGCAAATGCAAGTAAGATACGAATGGCTTCAAACCGTGCAACAGGTACAAAAGTTTAATCAAAATCTACACCTTCTTGTTGGTTATACCCTTGTGCAACAAGACGGACCTTATTTCTAGTGATTGACCTAGAGTCGTCTAACTTGTTCCTAAACACCCTCTTAGTTCCAAGTGTAGTTCTATTTTAAGGTCTAGGAACAAGTCTCCATACTTGATTCCGTTCGAATTGATTAAGTTCTTCTTGCATTGCAATGATCTAGTCATTATCTTGCAGGGCCTCCTTAATATTCTTAGGTTCAAGTATGGAAATGAAAGAGAAAAAACACATAAAATTTTGAGCTTGTGTGCGAGTGGTTACCCCTTTTGACATATCGCTTCGTATAAGAGTTGGTGGATGGCTAGACATGATTTTCCATGCGGGACGTCTTTCACTTGTGGAAATTTGATGTTGTACATGTTCATCTTCCATGGCATCAATTTGTTGTGTAGGCATCTCTTCTATTTTAGATTTGGATGCATCTTAATCTTGATGAGATTTTGGATTTTGATCATTCATATTTGGGTCTTCTTCAATGTGAACTTGTTTCTTTTCAACCCGAACACCTGTCTCATCATCATCAACAACATGCAATATTTCTTTGGTGTAGGGATTAGTTTCATAAAAAATAACATCAATGGATTCCTGAACTGTGCATCTTCTTTTATTAAATACACGATATGTTTTGCTACTAAGAGAATATCCTAAGAATACACCTTTATCACTTTTACGATCAAAATTTTTCAAATTATTGAGAGTATTTAAAATGAACACTTTACATCCGAAGACGCGAAAGTAACTTAAGTTGGGAATTTCGCCATAATATAGTTCAAAAAGAGTTTTCTCAAGATATTTTCTAATGATTAATTGGTTAATTGTATAACATACTGTATTGACATCCTCTGCCCAAAATAATTTAGGTAAATCTTTTTCACTAAGCATGGTTCGGACAATTTCTTGAAGAGATCGATTTTTTCTTTTCAACAATCCCATTTTGTTGGGGAGTGCGAGGACAGGCGAACTCATGTTTTATTCCCTTTTTGTCACAAAATGAGGTGAAGAGTTCGTTTTGAAATTCTCCACCATGATCACTACGAATAGTGACAATGGTGAGGCTTTTCTCATTTTCCACTCTACGACAGAATTTTTGAAATACATACATTGTGTCATCTTTTTGTGGCAAAAAGGCAACCCAAGTAAATCTACTATAATCATCAACAATTACAAAGTCATATCATGCACATCCATTACTATATGTTCGTGATGGTCCAAAAAGATTCATGTGCAAGAGTTCAAGGGGTCTAGAAGTTGATAAGATTTTCTTGGGTTTGTGAGAACTTTTAGTTTGCTTGCCGAATTGGCACGACTTATACGGTTTATCTTTCTCAAATTTGATTTTAGGGATCCCCCTTACAAGCTCCTTGGTTACGAGCTTGTTGAGATTGTCCATGACCGTGTGTCCAAGTCTTCGATGCCATAACCAACCATCCTCATTTCTTACGACAAAGCACCTAATATTTCCTATGCTAATTCATTAGAATTTATAACATAAATATTGTTACATCGGTTAGCGAGAAGTAAATAAAATTTATTGCTATCTAGTACAGTGCATGTATTTTTGTCAAAATTAACGGTGTAACCTTTATCACATAATTGGCTGACACTAATTAGATTATGTTTCAAACCTCTTATCAATAGAACATTCTCAATGGAGTATGAGGAACCAAAGTTTATTTTTCCTTTACCAATGATTTGACCAGTGCTATTATCTCCAAAGATGATATCCTTCCCTCTTTCCCTTGATAGTGATGAAAAATATTTGCTATCACCTATCAGATGATTTGAGCATCAACTATCAAGGTACCACCGATCTTTAGTCTTGATACGCTGAGGTACCTATACCAAGATTAGTAGGTATAATTTTACATACCCAAGTTTGTTTTTAACCTGCATTTACATCCTTTCTTATCCACACAAAATTAGTATTTCTTTTTAATGAACAGTTATACGAAATATGTCATAATCTACATCAGTAATGACATGTGATACGACTATGTCTTGAGTCATGCACACTTGCATGGTTTTGAGTTGGTTTATGATTATGTTGGTGATTGTGCAAGTGTATATGACATGATGATTTAAATTTTTTATGGTGTATTGGCTCTTCGTAACCAAATTCTCGATTATCATGATAGGATCTTGAATTTTTTGTAATAAGGTAACTGGGCCGTTCATATTTTTTCACAATTTTTTCTAGCTCAATTACTCTTTTACATAGACTTTTCCTAGTCATCTCATCATCTTTTGTATTCCAACGAAGAGTTTCTAGTGTAGCATCAAGAATCCTATTTTGTTCAAGAGCTTCATTACATCCTTCCACTACCTTAAATTTTCTTTTGCACTCTTTTAAGTCATCTGTGAGTTTGGCGATATAAACAAGTTTCTCATGAATTTCTCTTAAGTAATCATCATGTGTTGCTAAGGACTCCTGAATTTGTTGTTTTAAAAGTTCATTTTTCTCTAGCAATACATCATGATATTTTCTAAATGACTCAAAATTTTCCAAGATCAAGGCATTCTTATTTTTCAGTTTTTGATTTTTTGCAATACAAGAGTCATGTGTTTCACTTGGAATTTATTTATATTGCCTAAGTTCACGAATTAGTTTCTTAGCATAGTCTTTTAAACCATTACACAGGTCTACTCGCTCATCATAAGTGGGTTCTTCGATTACCTCTTCTTGAGATGGTGATTGCACCTCACCATTCCCAAGAGCCATGAAGCTGACGTCATCGTAGCCTTGCTCTCCCACTTGAATCGGAGTCTAACCATGTTGCCTTCAGTGCCTTCTTTTTCAGACCTGGGTTTGAGCGGTAGTAGTCCTTATTCCTGTCTTGTGAGACGGGACAATTTGTACGGATGTGTTCAGGCTTCTTGCACTTATAGCACACATCATCTTTCTTCCTTTCTCCTTAGAACCTGCCATATTTTTTTATGTTTGAGGTACTTACGAAATTGCTTGGTCAATAGGGCAATGTCCTCGTCTGACTCCTCACGATCTGAATCAGCTTTTGATGGTCGGGATTTTTCTGTTTTTAGAGCAATGGTTTTCTCTTCAGTTTTTTGTTCAATCCCGATGTTTTGTCTGTATCTTTTGGTTTCTGACATTTCATCTCGTATGTCTTCAGCTTTTCTTGGAATGTGTAGTAGTCGAAACGCTTTTCTTCGAGGGTCTCTCTCATTGCAGCAGCCTTTACATCCCACTCTGGCGTGAGACAGCTTATGAGTTTTCCGACCTTTCGATCATCATCCAACCCCTTACCTAAGCTCTCAAGTTCATGGGCAATGATATCGAAACGGGCAAGCATTTGATCCACATTTTCTCCTGGCAACATGCGAAACATATCAAACTTATAAAAACATAAATTAACTTTAGCTTTTACTTCAGAAGCGGTTCCTTCATGTCGCTTCATCATATTGTTCCAGATCTCGTATGTCATCTTACAGTTTCGCCCGCATCGCCTTAGTTCTTCGTTATTTAACCCTGCATAGAGAGCCGTCATGGCTTTGAAATTTGCTGTCTTGAGAGCCAGCTCCGCTTTTGTGAAAGCTGTCTTTCCGTCGCTGACTGGAATATCTGTTTTATTGATGCACTGTAACTCCTGTTCCCCCGTATTTGTATTTTATACCGTATTTTTTTTTCAATTGTACTCTCTCGTCTATTTGAGATCATGTAATTTGTTCTGATTGAATAAAATTATTATTCTTGTCTCAACTCAAATTGTGGGCCCTTTTATCAAATTTAATTGTGTGCCATTTGTATCGTTCTTCATGAGCAATGGACCAATTCTTCTCTTTTATCTCTCTAATCTCCATTTTGGTGCATTTTGATCACTTCTCCTGTTGGGCTCTTTTTGAAACGGATACCCAAAATCCACGAACCCGCAAACCGTACTATTTAAACCCTACTCTAACCCTAATCCTAACTAATTCTGTTTTAACCTAATCGAAACCCGCCGCTAATCTCCCTTCCCACCTTCGTCTCATCTCCTTCATCCCGAACCCAATTCCTCCACTCCGATCACCATCGCCATACCTGAATCGCCTTGCCTTCAGCCAGTCCCTCACCGTCATCCTCGTCAACCCCTCGGCGCCACAGCAACCACCACCGCCATCTCCCAATCACCATCGTCCCCATCGCCATTACCAACTCCAGAACCCACTTCGCCACCTTCGACCAGATCCCCATCACTTCGCCGCCTCCAGCACACCCCCCTCGACCGCCTCTACCTTTTCGCTGCGTCACCAGACGCCGCCGAACCCCAACACCCACTCCCCTAGCTTCTCCTCCGTTTCGAACCCAACAGCAGAGTCGCCATCGCCGCGCCGTCGCTTCTCGACGTCGCGCCATTGTCTTCGCCGTCGTCGTCGTCCTCGTCACCGTCGAAGTCGCCGCGCAGTCGCCGCATTCACCCTCTCCCTCTCGCACTCTGTTTCGACCGGAAAAGAACGAAGAAGAGAACGAACGAAGAAGAAGGAGGAAAAAGGCGGGATCGAAGCTCAGCCGTCGGATCGCGTCAAATCCGTGCTATCAGAGCCCACCTGATCGGTGTCCCGTGTTCTGGCCACAGCGGATCCAGATTCGCTGTACGCTGTTCGTCCCAATCCGCTGTGCTGAAGCCATCTGATTCGCTGCCGTTGCTGTCCCGTGTTCGTGCCGCACCAGATCCGTTCGCTGTCCGCTGTTCTGGGCTGATCCTGTGTGCGGGGAAAACTCGATCTTCGGTTATTTTTTGGACGCGCTTTTTGAGGACTTTTTTCGGGATTTTTCTACCCAAATTGCTACAACAAGTGGAGTTCATCATCGTCATCTAAGGCAAGTATTCATCTTGTACATTTTATTGCTCTAGTACAAGTTTTCTTGAAAATACCACATATAGTTAGATTGTGACTCCCTTTGAAATATCATAGTAAATCAATTTTGAACCATCAAACCCACAAATCTAAGAGTCACAAAACTTCCTCGTATTAAATAATAATCAATTGGACTCTTTTACCCCCTTGAACACATGAATCACATGGACATATGAATTAAGGAGCCCTAAAATTTGTAGTTACATATATATTTAGTATTTTGACGAATTTGCGACTATTATGACTTGAAAAATATTTATTAGTTGCTGTTTTGATCTCCATGATTATGTATTTATGCTACTTAACAACTTAGACACCAAATTACATATTTCCATGAAACCTACATTAGTAAATAAAACCTGAGTGTTGTTGTCTGAATATTCTTTTACGGTTTCGACCCTTTTATCATTTGAATCTGGGCCTGAGCCCTGAATAGAAATTGTAGATCCGGATGTGTAAATATCGATAGAATCCAAAATGATCGAATTTGGAGTTACGGTCTAGGAGTTATGGCAGTTATACCGCAGCTGTGTCAGTAGACGCAGTTTTGCAAAACTGCTGTATATATTTACTTTACAAATTATTTCAGCGGTGTAAACAGCGAGCGTTTGACTCCAAATTTTATATGTAGTTGCTGGACACCCTATAGGACATCCCCAATTTTTCTTAGAATTAATTTTCATTATTTTAACCCTGTTCCACCTGTATAAACTCAAATATACAATTCTGCCTGAACAAATGTAATAAGCCGGGGTTTGAGGGAAGGACTATAGAGTGGACAATATAGGTAAGTGTACTCGGAAGGGGGCCCGTGTTTCCCAAAGTTGTATGTTAAATGGAACTAAGTGCCACGTAGAACTAAGTGCCACGTCATGGTGACGGGGGCCACCTCTAGAGCCCATTACAAGGTTACATGATATATATTTGCGATCACATGGGGCCACCTCTAGAGCCTACGGAGGCCACCTCTAGAGCCCATGGTTGATCACCTGCTTGTTTGATGCCTGAGTACACCGCCCTATAGACTCCATTACTAGGTCTAAACGCAACTGATTTGACTGTAGCAACCATGTAGTAAAAAGATGGATGCATGCCGTGCTACCTAGATAGTAATCACACAAGACTTGAACTTAATACCTGATACCTGATTATCCTGTTACCTGATCACCTGGTTACCTGATATCTGATACATGAAACTTGAACATGACACCTGTAACTCGAAACATGAAACTTGATACGTGAAACCTGAGACATGAAACATGATATTTGATGTTAGTTACCCCTACAGGTTCACCTGACATATGTTTTACCATTAGCAGTTGTTAACTAGCCTGTTTACTAGGAAGTCCCCCCTTGCTAGCTAATCCTGGTTGTTCCCACCACTTGTTGTATCCCTGTTGCATTCTTGATTCCTGTTCCCCTTACTTGTACTCGTTTTTACTATTTGTGGCC
Source organism: Hemerocallis citrina (assembly GCA_017893485.1). Lineage (NCBI taxonomy): Eukaryota > Viridiplantae > Streptophyta > Magnoliopsida > Asparagales > Asphodelaceae > Hemerocallis > Hemerocallis citrina. The sequence continues at coordinate 164,165,981 of CM030366.1, forward strand.
CTAGCTTGCACTAAGGGCATTCTCTCTTGTTTTTCCTGTTTTTCCTTTTATATTTATTAAGCAGACTTGGGAGACAAGCTACCTGTTGGAATTGGCGAGCAGACATTTCAGGTTTTGCTTGGAGCAAGGACCTGTTTAAATAGTTGCTTTCCTTAAGGTATTTATTTCTTCTGCTGTATAAGACTTGTTTCCGAGTTTACTCTTGATCCAGACATGTGAACTATTTGAACATTATTATTTGATTAAATTGTTTTCTGCTGCTTAATAAATTATTCATACATGCTTGGTTATATATAGTTCTCTTGTATATTCTTGTTATGATGCTGAGTCGATCCTACAGCTTATGGATGATGTAAAAAAATCATTCGCTGGGCTTCGTCACGTGCTCGTATTCCATATTTTTGGGAAGCGGGGCGTGACATGCACACATTCCATACTTCTTCTGCAAGCATCTTTAGAAAATGAGACATACAAACTTTCCAAAAATCATTGCATTTTCTATCAAAAAATGGTGAGCGTGTAAGGCTTGTCCCATTGGAGATGAATGGCTCCGATGAGTACAAGTTTTCGAGAGGAGGGATTTCGGCAATTGGACCTTTTGCTTAAGCTTTTAGGCTTTTGATAAGCACCTCGCTCTGATACCACTGTTAATCACCCTAGGGGGGTGAATAGGGTGATTGTGCGGAATAAAAAATAATTAAAATAAAGTACAAAGTAAATAAAAAGAGTTAAGAAGAGCAAACGCAGATAACACAAGTGACGCAGCAATGTAACGTGGTTCGACCCCCAGGTCTACGTCCACACCTCCTGCTTGTAGCAATTCTGCACCACAAGCATTCCACTATACTCAAAACCCATGTACAGTGATTCTCGGATTCAGCCCGATAGACCAATTACACCAACATGACTTCTAACACAAGTCCCGTAAATCACACCGAAGTGGAAGGAAAGAAAAACTCAAGATCCTAAATGATCCTAACTGAAGAATACAAAAATTATCACACACACACTCGGATTGATTGTTAAAAGATTAGTTCAGAAGATTTTTCTCAGAAGTAATAGTTGAGAAATACTCAGTGGGTTCAGCCAATTAAATAGATTGGGAAGTGTATCGATCAAAATTGGAAACGATACATTCCAAAAATGTGAACAATGCAAAGTGCGGTCGACCGTTCATCTCTCTGACGTAAAGTAGAGAGATGAAGGGTCAACTGCTTCTTACGCAACTGAGAGTTGCAGTCGACTGCGATGCGGTCGACCGTCATGAGGTGTGGTTGATCGGTATCACACTGTTCATACCGAATCCACTTTATATTCTAAAAAAAAAAACTAATCTTTCAATCAATCAATTTTACACAGATTTAAATCTCACAAATATAGAATGATAGCAGCTGGTCTTGATACCTTTCTTGGACATTAATCAATCAACTTTTCTTTTTGAATAACTTGTTCTTTTGCTTGATTTCTCAATCTATCTTTATTAATTTCCTTCTTTGAATATTCTTGAATCTCTCTTAAATCTTATGGATATTATTTGATCCTGAAAATCTGAATAACTCAATTCAAACTTATTAGTATTTATAGACATGTTTTGTGCACACTAAACTAGGAGTCAATAAGGACTGTAAAAATTGTAGACTTTGGCGTTGCTCGTGTAGAAGCACAAAACCCTAATGACAGGACAGGTGAGACCGAAACTCTTGGTTACATGGCACTTGGGTATGCTGCGTATGCAGTTCTCTAGTATGACAATTTTTTTCAGCTTATGTTATCTCTCGAGATCGTGTAGGCTTTGCAACTCTTCTAGCTATGCAGATTTTTCTTCAGTTTGCCAAAGACCAGATGAGCAGTATTATTGATTATTTTACACAATCTTGCATTGCAGGTGTTAAATGGCAGCCCCTACAATAGAAAATCTGATGTCAATAGTTCTTGTATTTGCTTGTGGGAAATATATTGTTGTGATATGCCTTATCCTGATCTCAGCTTTTCTGAGGTCATAACTGCAGTTGTATGACGGGCATGTTAGCCAAACATTTTCTTTGTCGGAAAAGAACAAGAAAAAAAGACAGAAAACTTTTTTTGTGAAATAAACGATTGAATTATTTATTTGCAAACTGCAGAATTTGAGGCCCGAGATCCCTAGGTGATGTCTGAGTTCTTTAGCAAATGTAGCAAATGTGATGAAGAGATGTTGGGATGCAAACGCTGACAAGAGACTTGAAATGGATGATCAAGTGGTGTCGATGTTGGAGGCAATTGATACATCCAAGCGTGGAGGAATGATTTCTCTTGATCAGCCCAAGGGATGTTTGTGGTTCCTTGGCCAATGCCGGGGCCCTTGATTTGATAATAATGTTCTTACTGCTAGGTCTTGCTGTCAATTAAAAGGCAGGATCTTTCGGACCTAAAATTCTTAAGATCGAAGTTTAGCAACCAACAATTCTCGAGAAATGAATTGTTGAGGCAGAGTTCTAGGCAAACCCTTGGTTAAAAATTGTGCTGGTCTTGCATAATGTAGAGATTTAGTTTTACGTTCACCCTGATTCCATCTTAATGTGGAATAGGATATTGTCAGACTTTTCACGTGTAAGCTATCGAGGATGATCTTTACTAATTACATCGTATCTGTTAAAGTTAGTGAATATATACATTTTAGTGTTTATGTGGATGCCATGGCTGAACAATATCAGGGTTTAAATTAAATATTTAGTGATGAAGATGTGCTAGTTCAAGCATTTTATTAATTTGCTTGTGGTTTAATTAGTACGCTATGAGTGGCAATCTGTGATTTACAATTTTTGGCCAAAAGCCTATTGTTTTGAGATAGTCACAATAGTCGGCATTTGGAATAATTTGACAGGCATTTGGAAATATTTCTGCAGGTTTAAAAACGCAGAATTTGGAATATACCGAGCAAATTCGGGAGAAGTTCTGGAAAGATGACTTGTACATTCTGCATGTGGTATTAATAATAGAGCATTGTCCCAGAATGGTTCTGTTGAATAAACATTAAATGCCATATTAGTGGGCTATGAAAAATAAAAGGTCAAGAGTCTTTGTAAGTGAAAAGTCAAGGGGTATAAGTGAAAAGCCAAGGGGGTGGCAGAGTAGTTAATGACCCTGTATGTTTTGTTTTTTAGTTCTTGCCTATTTAAAGGCCTTGTTGATTTTATTTGAAGGACAGAACAAAAAAAACGTGAAATCACAAAAAGTTCTCAAATTGGTATCAGAGCCAATGGCGAATGTGATGGGTCAAATGCCGCTACCACGACTAACGAAGGCGAATTACGAGAACTGGAGCATTCAAATGAAAGCTCTTCTCGGATCTCAAGATGCATGGGAGGTGGTCGAAAAAGGTTTCGAAGAACCAACAAATACCACGGGATATACGGCGGCTCAAACCAAGGCGTTAAAAGAGTTACGATCGAAGGATAAGGCGGCACTATACATGTTATTCCGAGCCGTTGACGAGTCAGGCTTTGAGAAGATTGCCGGTGCAACTACTTCAAAAGAAGCGTGGGACACTTTAGGAAAAGTGTTCAAAGGAGCCGACCGAGTCAAGCAAGTGCGTCTCCAAACTCTTCGTGGCGAGTTGGAGAACATGAAGATGAAGGAGTCGGAAACTGTATCTGACTACATCATGCGTGTACAAGCTGTGGTGAACCAACTCATTCGTAATGGCAAAGCGTTAACCGATGCGCGAGTTGTGGAGAAGATTTTGAGATCATTAACCGACAATTTGAGAATATTGTGTGCGCGATAGAAGAGTCAAAGGACCTTGCGACGCTCACAGTCGACGAGCTTGCAGGCTCTCTCGAGGCACACGAACAACGTAAGAAGAAAAAGAAGGAGGAGACACTCGAGCAGGCACTTCAAACCAAGGCGTCAATCAAAGACGAAAAGGTACTCTATTCTCAAAATTTTCGTGGCAGAGGGCACGGGCGTGGAGGTCGCAACAATGGTCGCAGTAGTGGAGGCCGCGGTCGAGGTGAATATTATGAGAAAAAGGGGCAGTCAAGCCAACAAAATTGTCGAGGTAGAGGACGTGGTCATGGGAGAGGCGGCCGGTCAAATTATTCAAAAGTCGAATGTTACAACTGCGGCAAGCATGGGCACTACGCAAAAGAGTGCAAATCAAACATCGAGTGCTATAATTGCGGTAAGTATGGGCACTATGCAAAAGAGTGCTATTCCAAAAAAAAGGTAGAAGAAAATGCGAATCTAGTTGCGGAAGAGGAGACAAGAGAAGATGGTGTTCTCATGATGGCCTACAAAAATACCATTTCCGACAACGACACAGTGTGGTATCTCGATACCGGCGCTAGTAACCACATGTGCGGGCACAAGCACCTATTCAAGGAGATGCGAGAGGTTGAAGATGGACACGTTTCGTTTGGAGATGCGTCAAAGATCCAAGTAAAAGGCCAAGGTACGGTTCACTATTTACAAAAAACTGGCACGGAAGGGTCAATCGAGAATGTTTATTACGTACCTGATCTTAAGAGCAATATTTTGAGCATGGGGCAACTCATGGAGAAGGGATACTCGGTATTCATGATAAACCGGGTACTACAATTGAAAGACAATCAAGGGCGTCTGGTTGCTCGAGTCGAGATGGGAAGAAATCGAATGTACAAACTGAATTTGAGAAGCGTGCGAGAAAAATTTTTGCGAGTCAACATAGAAGATAAGGCATCGCTGTGGCATCTCCGCTTTGGTCACCTACATTATGGTGGTCTAAAGAAGTTAGCAAAGAAGAACTCGGTGCACGGGCTGCCGGACATGGACTATGAGGGCAAATTTTGTGAAGAATGTGTGCTTGGCAAGCAAGCGAGAACCTCGTTTCAAAAGAAGGCAGAATATCGAGCTAAACATATTCTCGAGTTGATTCATACCGACATATGTGGACCAATCACCCCCGAATCTTTCAGTGGTAAAAGGTACTTCATTTCCTTTATCGATGATTTCTCACGAAAAACTTGGGGTTATTTTTTGAAAGAAAAATCCGAGGCATTCGAGGTGTTCAAAAAGTTCAAAGTGATGGTGGAGAAGGCAACTGGTAGACACATCAAAGCCGTACGATCCGATAGAGGTGGCGAGTATAATTCGACGGCTTTCATGGAGTATTGCGAGGAGCAAGGCATAAGAAAATTTCTAACCGCACCATACTCTCCTCAACAAAACGGTGTGGCCGAGAGGAAGAACCGGACTATTCTCGACATGGTTCGATCAATGCTCAAGAGCAAGAAGATGCCGAAGGAATTCTGGGCAGAAGCCGTGCAATGAGCCATCTATGTACAAAATCGATGTCCACATGTGAAGTTAGATGATCAAACACCACAAGAGGCATGGAGCGGTCAAAAGCCGACAGTTTCTCATCTCAAAGTGTTCGGTAGTGTGGCTTATGCACACGTACCGGATCAACGAAGAATGAAGCTCGAAGACAAAAGCAAAAAGTATATTTTTATTGGGTATGATGAGAAGACAAAAGGGTACAAGCTACTCGATCCGATAAGCAAGAAGGTGATGGTGAGTCGTGATGTGCGAGTAAACGAAGCAAGCGAGTGGGACTGGAACAATTCGACGGAGGTTATCATCGAAGTTGGAGAATCATCAGTCGTTGCACCAACAAGCATATCAACAAATTCTGAAACTACCGATAATGAAGATGAACCACGACAACCCAAAACACGAAGTTTGCAAGATTTGTATGATTCGACAAATGAGATACACCTTGTATGTCTTTTGGCAGATGCTGAAAATATTAGTTTTGAAGAGGCGGTGCGAGACAAGAAGTGGCAAACAACCATGAACGAGGAGATTAAGGCGATTGACCGCAACAACACATGGGAACTAGCGGAATTACCGAAAGGAAGTCAGCCTATTGGTGTGAAATGGGTGTTCAAGAAAAAGATGAATGCTGAAGGCGAGATAGAACGGTACAAGGCGCAACTTGTTGCGAATACAAGCAAAAGGCAGGAATCGACTATGACGAGGTATTTGCTCTTGTTGCAAGAATGGAGACAATTCGATTACTCATTTCACAAGCTGCTCAATTCAAATGGCCGATATTTCAAATGGATGTCAAGTCGGCATTCTTGAATGCTGTGCTCGAAGAAGACGTCTACATCGAACAACCGCTACCGAAAGTACTTCTCGACAGATGCAAGAAGATGATTGGCATGACGGATGGTAGAAGCATTTAAGTTTACAGGGGAGTTTTGTTGAATAAACATTAAATGCCATATTAGTGGGTTATGAAAAATAAAAGGTCAAGAGTCTTTGTAAGTGAAAAGCCAAGGGATGTAAGTGAAAAACCAAGGGATATAAGTGAAAAGCCAAGAACTGGCAGAGTAGGTAATGGTCTTATATGTTTTGTTGTCTCAATAATTGTTGTCTCAATAATTGTTGACCGAATGCAATATTTCTCGTAAAACCTGCCTTTCAGTTGTCTCAATAATTGTTGACCGAATGCAAAAGGTTTAGTAATAATCCAGACCGCTGATAATCTGCAAGCTCAATTCTTGTTGCCAGTCGCAAACATTTTCTTGGCTTTTCGAAATTTATGTATGTAAAAATTGGAAAATAGCTAAAAGGTGTCTACAATGACAGTACTATTTTTGATGGGGATCATCAGAAGATATATATCGAATTCCCTCTTTTTTTTTGTTTTTTTTTCACTTGTGTTAACCAACATTTCCATATAAACATGTTCAATTTTAAGTATTCAATGGCTGAAAGACATGTTTCTCATTTGAAGAATGCATTAGAGCATCCACTATGGGTGTTGCCAAAATATGGGTATTTGGCAATCAAAAATAGCAATGAAAAGAGTTTCTCTGCTATCGTTTGAGCCAAATTTTGACCAAAAATACTAATAAAATATTCAGAAGGAAGAACATCTTCCGTCTAACGTTTTATTTTTTAATATAAAAAATTGACAGATGGAAGAAAATTCTCCGTCTGTGATTTTTTTTTGTTTTTTAAAAAAATAAAAAAATTACCAAACGGAAGATGATCTTCCATTTCATACCTTTTTTAAATTTTAAATTAATGTAATGACATTATCGTAAATATGTGGATGTCATTATCGTAAATGTGTGGAAAATTTGTGAGTGAAAGTGGCTGGATCCCAGCATTAAATTTTTTTTTTTTGATTTTTTAATTTAAATGGCAGTTTGGTAAATATTTTGATGGCATTTTAGTAATTTTTTGGAAATATATATATTAAAGAATTCAGATAGGGAAGATCTTCTTCCCTCTTCTACTCTTCTATATTTTGGCGATTGTTAAAATATGATGCTATATTTAGCAACATACTATTCACTACGTTTCTAAAAAGTAGGTTTAACAAATGACAGTGATTCCAAAAAAACTCAAATTTCCAATTTTTTTAGATATATAGCAAACGATAGTGGATGCTCTTACTGGTGCCACCAGTAAGGATATGGATTTTGTTCTTTTGTTCTGATTGAAATTTTGAGGCGTCTTTCCAAACAGTACGAGTGTATTTTCTTCAAGCTCAGCTGAAACCACTGTTAATAGTCATGACTATTTTTTTTTTATCGTAAAAGGTTGGCAATTTCCCCCCGTGTTTCATTAAAAAATTTAACAAAACAAGCAACCAAAAATAAGGCTTATGAAGTTCAGATCCCAACAGGCTGGGTTCTGGAATTCATACACCCCAACCAACAAACAAAAATACAACGAAATCTAGTCTACTGATCGGCCACCCCCGCTAGAACAATTTTTTCGTGCCAATTTGAGCTCACTCTCTCACTCAGTTTCTCGCTTGTACGTCGTTTATCCTCTCCAACTATCGTGCGATCTCCCTCGTTGCTCCCAGCAGTGACCCATACGACAAGCATAAGCACCATATTAGAGACCCCGCAGGCACTCCACCAATCTGACAACTCCATGTCAAGATTGAGTCCTCATTCTCATCCCCTCGCTTCACCATCGATGATTCTCACCGCAACCTCGCAACGAGTATAGACGTCGCACCTGACCCCTGCGAGCCCTCTGACATGAAAGAACCAAAGGCACCCCTCACTTTAACCAACCAAGGTCAAAGTTTAGAACCCAAACTATAAAATTGCCCGGCAATCGTCGCCTACACCAACTAGGATACATTTTATTGCTACTTGTAAGTCGGTTGTAATTTGGATATTAGGGACAAATTTGGATGTTAGGGACTCCACCGCGTCAACTCAAATTTCAAAACTCAATTTGAAATTCAAATCTTCGCTCTACCGTAGCACTCCCAAATCAGAAATCCCCTCCCCCCCCACTCTCTCCCCGACCTCCCCTACATGCCTCCACGACAGCCCCGACTATCCCGTAGTTCGTCGCTTGCCGCTCCACGCCGGTGCTAGGCAGCACTCCCGCCACCAGCTCGGCACCACCAGTCCGAGCACAGCTGCGATCTGTGTCGCCATCTCCGATTACGCCAGCTCCAGTCAGCTCATCCCACAATCACATTCACGAACAACGAACTACACCCTGTGCGGCACCTTCGACCCCGCCAAAGATGCGCGTTCTCGACCATCGCCGTTGCATCCGACCATCGCAGCATTCTCGACCATCCGACCATTACGATGCACCCAACCATCGCTATCCCATGGCACATCAAAATCAGCAAGGAAGCACTCGTTGAATTGCATTTCGTGAACTTTCTACCTTGATCCTCAAGCTCCAAGAGCACAGAAGCCACGACATTGTTGACCATCCTTGCGATCTGCGTCGCCATCCGACCATCGCCGTCGATGAAACCCGATGAAATCAGTTGCAAGCCTCCCATCACAAAACCTCCTTGTGGAGCGACCATCGAAGAAATCCTTCCCAAATGGCAAGAAATTGGCCTTGAAGTTACTCGACAGTGGATTATTGTTTCCAGGGTCCACGGTCAAATCCCCAGACACTAGCACGACCATCACTGTCAATCTAGGGAAGCTGTAGATCTGAAACCATCGATCTGAAACCCTAGCTCAGATTATTGTTTCCAGGGTCCACGGTCAAATCCCCAGACACTAGCACGACCATCACCGTCAATCTAGGGAAGCTGTAGATCTGAAACCATCGATCTGAAACCCTAGCTCAGATCATCACTAGCACGACCATCACCAGCACGACCATCGCCGTAGATCTGAAACCCTAGCTCAGATCTACGGAAGAATAGTAAGGATTTGGGGGGGAAAATGAGAGGGAAAGAGAAGCTGAGCTTTGGGAGAGAGGGGTTGAGAGGAAGCAGGGATGGGAGGGGAGGGGAGAGGAGGGGGGGGGGGCGACGGCGCTGAACCCTAGCTGCCGGCCGCCCCCTATCTCAGATCTAGGACTTGGGTTTTTGGTTTTTGGGGTTTTTAGGGGAGAGCTTCTCTCTCTAGGTTTTCTAGAGAGAGAAACTCTCTACTGGTAATAGTCATGACTATTGAACCAGCTCCTCAGGAACATTTCAATTTATTGACTATTTGGTTCTATGTTGAATTTTCTTCACTTTGGCCCGATCTAACACTGTTTGTCATCATCAAATTCGAACAAGTTATCAAGGACTCTTGCCACCTGAGAAGAAGGCAGAAACTTTTTCATACAAATGAACTAATTTTATAAAACAAAAAATGGCCGAATGCAACAAAATAAAGAGGATTCTGAGCATCTCCCATGATGTAGGGTTTGGGTGATCGGAGGTTACGGCGTCGGGGCAGATTTTAAGCGTCGGAGAGGAGCTTTGTCTGTTTGGAGGTGTCAGGGTTTTGGTTACGGTTGGATCGGGATCGGGTCATCGTCGAGGGCGATTGAGCTAGGGTTGAAGATGAAGAGAATTGGGGGAGGAATTTAGATGATTTTTATTGATGATTTTGCAAGGAAATTACAGCTCATTATAAGTAGCGGAGGTTAGAGGCGGTTTTGCTACAGGACAAAACCGGAAGCACGTGTATAGCACACTTTAACCACTTCCCGCCATCTACCCATTCAATTACAAAAGCGTGTGTATCGCACGTAAAAAATAGATACAGCCCACATAAACTTATAGAACTGAAACTAATAAATGGCGACTACTTCGCTGGTGCCCCTCTGATGCACGGAGGCTCCGGTGATCGGAATTACTCTGCCAACGTCCCTGACAACTCCTCCCCCCTTAACAGAGAGCTTACCCAAGCTCGAAGGTAGGGAACCTGATACAGAATTCATCGATATCCACTCGCGAAGCATTCTCAGCACCTGAATTCTTCCACTTGATCAACAATTGGATGCCAACCTTGTTATTCTTCTTGAACATTCGTTGCCCCAAAACCTGCTCTGGCTCATCTCCTTCGGTCGCAGGAACCCACCAGTGTGGCAATTCAGGTGAAACATCTGGCAAATGATTCCCATGACAGCGCTTGAGTTTGGAAACGTGAAAAATAGGATGGATTGAGGCATTCGGAGGTAGTTCCATGTAACACCCCGCAAAATTGAAATTACAATTTTGCCCCTGGGTGTTATGCACGTATATTTTGTAATGTGTTTCACTATATATTTTGGATTTGTACTATTTATACATTTTCCGTATTGATTTCAGTCAACTAAAATATAATATTTCAATCCCTGGAATTTACGTGCTTTATACGTGTTTTGATGCACGTGTTTCCACCACTACGTACAATATTTTCTATAGGTTTAAATTATTTATTTTTATATATTTAAATCTATTTTATAAAACTGAAATTTATTTTCCCCTTGTTTTGATTAAAATGCATTTTTCGATTTTCTGCACGTATAATGCACGTGCTTTCTACATGCTGCGATTTCATCATGAAATATATAAAATTAGTAAATATATTTTTCTTATATTATTTTTGATTATATTTAATAATTTTTCATCGATAAAGTCAATTTTCGCAATTTAATATTTTACGTGCAACGCACGTGTTTTAAGCGAACATATTTGAGTGTGTTTATTTTCAAAATAAATTTTGGAGTGTGTAACACCCCATAATTTTTTTAAGGAATATACTATATAGTGTAATAGTATGGTATATATATAATTGTTAGAAATATATAAGTGTACTGGATTGTAAAGTGTTTGGAAATGGTATGCATAGTATATATATATTGATGCTGTTTATTTCTGGGAGATGTGTGGATGCACCAGGTGTGAGTTCGGACTCAATTTGTATTGAAGGAGAATGCCGCTCGTCTGCCGACCTTCGGTTGACCTTCTGGGACCTACGATGAGCTCGGAAAGATGTTGAAGGCTGGGCTCGGATCGGAAGGGTCGGATTCGAGGTCTTGTGTACCTGCAGACGGTCCTGAAACACCGGGGTTTATCCCGGCGGCGGACCCTCCGACGCTCTAGTCAGTCTTTGTGAGAGAGTAGCAATAACTAGGTATATTTAAGTGGCAAAAGATTCATTACCTCAAGAGGTGGGTGTGGGTCTAGTATTTATAGAGAATCCCAACCGGGTTTGGTTCCACTTGGGGGCCGGGTCTGGATCCGAAAGCCCGTGGGCCTGACGTGGCAGAAGGCCCAGGGGGTTTAGGGCGGACGTGGCAATACCAGGAGTGGTATAGGGCTGACGTGGCGAAACCCTTGGCGGTATTTGGAGCTGACGTGGCCCATCGTGGGCCTCCTGTGCTTCTGGGGGGGATCGGAGGGCCTAGGCTGCGCCAGGTCATCCTTCTGCCCTGCCAGAGAGGGGGGACGGCCTGTGGGACTGTCCCGGATCGGACTCCGAGGGCTACTGAGGCTCGTCGGTACGAGGAGGCCAGTACCGTGAGGGCAAACACGAGGTTCGGTGCCAACCCTGAAGTGGTTCGGAGCCGAACCAGGTTGCTATCTTTACCTTTCTGAGTGGGAATTGTATTGGGCCCTGGTTGGGCCTCAGGCCATTTTTACCCTGTCACACAAGCCCCCCACTCCTGCGGGGGGTGCGGGAGCTAGCCGTGGAGGAGTGCTTATGGTTGTAGAAAAAATGGGAGGGCGAATCACAGGGCCTTCCTGGTGGTGCTGCCCTGAGGCTTGGATAGGACCTCGAGCTAGTCGAGGGTTTACGTGTAGGTGAAGGCGATGGCGAACCGTTGTATCTTCCGGAGAAGAGTACCCTGGTGTTCGACAGAACCTCGAGAGGTCGAGGGATTATGTGTCGACAAGGGTGATGGCGAGCCGTTGTTTCTTCCTGAGAAGAGTACCCGGGTGCCAGACCGAACCTCGAGATGAGGGGGAATTATGGGCTGGTAAGGGTGATGGCCAGCCGGTGGATCTTCCGAAGAAGAGTACCCAGGTGCCAGACCGGACCTCGAGCTGGCAAGGGATTATGGGTCGGTAAGGGTGAAGGTGAGCCGTTGTTTCTTCCTGAGAAGAGTACCCGGGTGCCAGACCTAACCTCGAGACGAGGGGGAATTACGGGCTGGTAAGGGTGATGGCCAGCCGGTGGATCTTCCGAAGAAGAGTACCCGGGTGCCAGACCGGACCTCGAGCTGGCGAGGGATTATGGGTCGGTAAGGGTGAAGGCGAGCCGTTGTTTCTTCCTGAGAAGAGTACCCCGGTGCCAGGCCGAACCTCGAGACGAGGGGGAATTACGGGCTGGTAAGGGTGATGGCCAGCCGGTGGATCTTCCGAAGAAGAGTACCCGGGTGCCAGACCGGACCTCGAGCTGGCGAGGGATTATGGGTCGGTAAGGGTGAAGGCGAGCCGTTGTTTCTTCCTGAGAAGAGTACCCTGGTGCCAGGCCGAACCTCGAGACGAGGGGGAATTACGGGCTGGTAAGGGTGATGGCCAGCCGGTGGATCTTCCGAAGAAGAGTACCCTGGTGCCAGACCGGACCTCGAGCTGGCGAGGGATTACGGGTCGGTAAGGGTGAAGGCAAGCCGGGGGATCTTCCGAAGAAGAGTACTTTAGTGCCGACGAAGGCGAGCTGTTATTTTGCCCGAACCGACCCCAGTACCGAGCGGCCAGTCTGGCACTGGGTGACGTCAGCAGCACATGTTTCGAGGACGTGGCGTGATTTCCTAGGCGGCAGTTGCACGTCAATCGGTGAATAGTGACTGCGAAACTCGAGGAGTCGTTCCTATCCCCTATAAATGTTTCCCCCTCTCCTCCCATCGCCCATTTCTTTCTTGCTCCTTTCTTTTCAAAAAACCTTTCAACTCTTCAGCGTTCGTCCCTTCAGTTTCCTGCAGTAAGGTCGTTTTTCCGAGGTAATCCCAGGTTAGTTGGTAACCCCGTTTAGCTTAGGCACAGATGGATAGGGCTCAATCCGGCTCGTCGGCGTCGACCTCTGGGGGGGGAGTGAGGCCTGTCTCGAAACCGACCTCGGGGGAGGGGCCGGTAGGCGAGGAGGAGGTTGTACACAATGTGAAGCCATTGCGATCTCGGAGGCATTTCGTGGTGGAAAGCAGCGACTCTGAGGAGGGGGCGGTAGTTCAGACGAAGTCCGGACCCTAGGGTTGGCTTCCGGAGAGGAGGGTGGTTCCGAGGGAGATGGCTCCGCAGGGTCTCGGAATCCGCCCGTTCTGGGGCGTTTGTCTACACCTTCGCCGGAACGGACCAAGAGGAGGAGGGCTCCGAAGAAGAAGGGATCGAGGATTGGCGGCCCGAGCGACTCGGTGATAGGGTCGTCTGCACAACCCCAGTCTTTCCGTCGCTACCCCGACGATCTCTCAGATAAGGAGTCCTTGGGGGTCCAGCCGTCGTCGTCAAGTCGGAAGAGGTTGAAGGTGGACGCATCCCCGACCGTTCTGGAGGCAAGCGACTTGGGGGCTCTGCAGTTGGCCTACTACATAAGGCCCAGTTATGAGCTTATGCTGCCGAATTCTACTCTTCGGCCGACCGATCCCCTGCCGGATAGGTATTGTATCTTCCCTGTGGACGCCTTTATCTCCGGCCTGAGGCTGCCCATCCATCCATTCGTTCGGGAGGTGTTGAATTGGTCGTCCCTGGTGCCGATGCAGTTTAGACCGAACTCCTAGAAGCAGATCATCTGCTTCGTGCTGTTGTGCGAGGAGCAGAGGGTACCCCTGCGGCTGAGCGTGTTCCGAGCGATGTTGTTGATCGGCTCATCGGCAGAGGGAGTATACTATATCTCGCCTCGAGGTAAGGCGAAGGTTGTCCACGGTCATCCAGATTCCATCAAGTTTTGGAAAAAAAGTATCTGGTGATCCGGAGTGAGGATCCTTGGGCTATCCCCACTCGGTGGAACCATTCTAAGCCGAGCTACGCAGCACCGGGGCCGGGGGACTTGACGGCGGAGGAGTGGAGACTCGTTGAGCGTCTCCGTCTGTCGTATAGCATCAATTGGGGGAAGGTGACGGAGGCCCATCTGGCGAGCGTCGGACTGAGCCCTAGCCCGGCCGTGCCTCGTACGTGGTTGTTTCTTTCCTCTCACTCTTCTTGTACTTTCTTGCTCATTTGTTCTTAATGGATCTTTTTACAGAAATGGATGAAGAATCGATTAAGGCGCTGAGGCTCGCCATGAAGAAGAAGAAGGCCGAGAAGAAGGATGTCGTGGCGAAGACGACCGAGTTGTCCCAGGTGGTCTCCGAGGCCCCCATTCAGCCGAGGATGAAAAGGACTCGGTCGGAGACGGGTGGGGACGCGGTGGTCCAGGGGGGTCCGGATCAGGGTACGGCCGCCGACCTTGATAAGGGGAAGGGTCCCCTGGTGGATCCCGGACTAGAGGAGAGACTTCGGCGAAGGTGGGCGCCGGATTGGTCGATCCGCGAGGGTGATTGCCTGGTCCGGGGGCGCCAGGCCGTGGAGGTCGCAGATAAGCTGGCGACCCCTCGGGACCGTTCGGATATGAAGTCCCAGACCCTGGACGAGGCGTACGTGCGTCTTGCGCAGGCCACTGTGCTGGTAAGTCAATCGAACCCCCTAGCTTTCAGGTTATGTCGTTAAGAAAGATTTCTTAGTAGTGTCTGGCTATGGCAGGCGACCGTGCAGGGGGCCCATGTGAGGGGCCTTTACGAGGCGGCGTTGCAGCGAGAGCGAGACCGGGCTGACAAGGCCGAGCAGGAGGCGACGGAATTGAAGGGAGAGCTCGAAGGCTCTCGTAAGAAGGAGGCGGAGACGAAGGCGGCTTTTGACAAGGAGAAGGAGGAATGGGCAAAGGCGAGGGTGGCTCAGGAGGAGATGTCGGAGAAGGAGAAGAAAGAGGTGACTGAGTCGTGTCAGATCCTGGTGATCAAAGCCCAGGATAGCAGTTATGCAAAGGCCCTCAGCCATGTGAGGCACTTTTATCCGACTATTGACCTGTCCAACTTCGAGTACGATATGGAGATTGAGGGGACACCGAAGACCCCTGGCGGACAAGGGTCCGATGATAATCCGGTTGCCGACCCCCCTGCGGATCCGGCTGACATTGAGGTGGGAAAACAAGCTGTATAATTTTTGTCCTTCTTTTTCCTTCTCTCGATTGTATTTGCCTTCCGCGGACTGGCCACCGCATTTTTTGTATGGGGAAACTGAATTTATAAAAAGAGGGTTTTTTGGCTGGCCAAGTGTTCCAACTTCGAAGAATTTCCGAACCTCTTTGCTTATATGTCTTGAGTGGGCTGGTTCTCTTGTAGGTTACGGCTCCCCTTCCTGAGGTGGACCCCCTTCGTTCCGACGTGGCGTGGCTTCGGGGCAAGGTTGAGGCTTTAGAGGCCACTTTGGTTCGGTATCGAAAGAGGGCTCGCCACACCGATGCGGCCTTCCATTATTACAGGAACAAGTCTGAAGCCCTAAGCGAGGAGGCGAGCCGGCTGAGGAGGGCGATGGTGGATCGGGAGCTTGGGGGCGTTGGTCTTGGATATACCATGTCAAGTTCCTCGGTGCAGAGGCCTTCCTCTGAGAAGCTACTTCGCGACGTGATAGTGGAGAAGGAGATGGAGATACACCGCTATAGGACTATGCTGGGTGTTTCGACATCTTCCTCGAGGGGTCGGCGAGCAGAGGGGGCTCCCTCGGCGTTGCAACTGATGGAACGCATGCGATCCGTGGATGCCCAGAGCTCCGTGGCCGGGGCGTCGACTGTGGCAGAACCGAAGGACCGTCATGACGAAGAGAGAGTTCCAAGTCGTTTGGTCGGAGTGATTCCGCCCTTTGCCGGATCCGAGGGGCCCTAAGTCGGCGATTCCCTTTAGTTTGAGATGAGTGGAGTGGTACTGTAATGGTATTTGCTTGTTTTCTCAGCACCAAATAAAAGAGTATGAATAAAGCTATCTTTTCCTTCTTTGCTCTGGCTAGCGGGGTGGTGAAGGCGAGGTTGGGCTCCGCCGATTCGTGAGGGATCGATGCGGGGCGACAGGGAGACCTCTGGTCCGGAGTTGGGTCGAACCTACCGAGGCGTTTGGGGATGAGACCCGAGTGAGAACCCAGGTGCCGCCCCCATTGCCCGGTACCGGGTCGGAGTTGCCGAGGTATTTAACTTTTGACAAAAAGAGACTTCTTTTATACCAGACAGGGGGGGTCGCTGAAGCGGCCCTTTACACATGAATGTTTACAAAAGATTTAATTTACTTAAGCCATGCTAGAACCTAAGCTTGCTCTCCCAGGAATTTCATGAGGTGCTCAGCGATCCAGGGTCGGCTGATGGGTCGGTCGTTCATATCCGTCAGTCGGTATGTACCAGGGCGTACAGCCTCGACTACGCGGTATGGGCCTTCCCAGTTGGGAGCCAGTTTCCTCTTCTTGGTTGGATCAGAGACAGATAGCTTTCGCAAAACCAGATCCCCTGCCTGGATGCTGGTGGGACTTTCTTGTTGTAAAATCTTTCGATCCGTTGCTGATAAATGCTCCTTCGGACCGCGGACTTCTCTCGCACTTCGGCGACGAGGTCCAGGTTAGCCCTCAGGACGGACGCATTGTCGTCTTCATCGAAGGCTATGATCGGGGGAGAAGGCAATCCGACCTCGACGGGGATGACCGCCTCAGTCCCAAAGGTCAGATTGAATGGCGTCTCCCCCGTGGGGATCCTCTGTGTGGTTCGGTGTGCCCATAGTACGCTGGGCAGCTCCTCAACCCATAGCCCTTTGGGGGAATTGTCAAGGCGCTTTTTGAGGCCGTCGAGGATTTGCCTGTTTGCGTTCTCCGCTTGGCCGTTAGACTGAGGGTGGCAAATGGCGGAGAAACGCTGCTGGATGCCGATGTCCTCACAGAAAGTTTGGAAGTTCTGCCCTTGGAACTGGGTTCCGTTGTCCGTGACGAGGATTCGAGGGATCCCGAATCGACAAATGATGTTCTTCCAAAAGAACTGTTGCACTTGGCGCTCGGTGATGCTGGATAGTGGTTCGGCTTCGATCCACTTGGTGAAGTAGTCGATGGCGACAATCAGGAATTTCTTTTGCCCTACCGCTGGGGGGAAGGGCCCCACAAGGTCCATACCCCACATGGCGAAGGGCGTAGGGCTCGCCAGGGATCGGAGGTTGGCTTGAGGAAGCCTTTTGATAGGGGAGAATCTTTGGCAGGGGCCGCACCTCTTGACTAAGTCTTGTGAGTCTTGGAGCATGGTGGGCTAATAGTACCCTTGATTCAGGGCTTTCCGGGCAAGTGTCCTACTCCCCATGTGGCATCCGCCGATCCCCTCGTGCAGGTCTTTGAGGGCGTAGCTGGCCTCGTCCCTGGCGAGGCAGCGGAGGTATGGTTTGCCGTCAGCCAAGGTGTACGAGCGTTTGAAGAGGATGTTATCGATCATGACGAACCTTTCAGCTCGGATTCTGATTCGTCTGGCCTCGGCTTTGTCTTCAGGAAGCTCGGCCCTGCTTAAGAATTTTCGGAGGGGAGTGGTCCAGTCGTCTGGGCTGGTCCCCTCTTGCACACACATCGCTTCCGGCTCTGGGCCACTGATGCTTGGCTTCAAGAGGACCTCGACGAGCACCGTTCGATCGAGACCCTCGAAGGAAGAAGAGGCAAGTTTGGATAGCGCATCGGCTTGGGCGTTCTGTTCCCTGGGGACTCTGACAACCGCAGCGCCGTCGAAGAACGCCAAGAGTCGTCTGACTGCCGCCAAATACCTCATCATTCGGTCGTCACGGGCTTCGTACTCTCCGGTGATTTGATGGACCACGAGCTGAGAGTCGCTAAATGCCCGGATTCGCTTGGCACCGGCTCGGTGGGCGAGGGTCAATCCGGCGATCATGGCCTCGTATTCTGCCTCGTTGTTGGAGGCTGGAAAGTTGAGGCACAGGGAGTATTGAAGTAGGAATTGGTCGGGGCCACGAAGGATGACGCCAGCCCCACTCCCCGTTTCGCATGACGAGCCGTCGACAAAGACCTCCCAGGTCGGATCCGACCCTTCTATGTCAGGCTGCTCGGAGACGGTGCACTCAGTTATGAACTCGGCGAGGGCCTGCCCTTTAATGGCCGCCCTTGGATGATAGCTGATGTCGAACTGGCTCAGCTCGATCGACCATTTGACTAATCGGCCGGAGTTTTCGGGCTTGTGGAGGACAGTCTTCAGTGGTTGGTCGGTCAGTACTTGGACGGAGTGGGCCTGGAAGTAAGGTCGAAGTTTTCGGGCTGCCATAACCAGGGCATAGGCCACCTTCTCTATCTTCGCGTATCTCGTCTCGGCCGGGTGCAGTACTTTGCTCACATAGTACAGTGGTTTTTGAACTCCTTCCTCCTCTCGGACGAGGACGGCGCTGAGGGCGCAGTCCGAGGCGGACAGGTAGAGCCAAAGCGGCTCGCCCGGCTCGGGCTTGCTGAGGAGAGGCGGGTTGGCGAGGTATTGTTTCAGCTGTTCGAAGGCTTCTTGTTGATGGGTACCCCACTCGAAGCCCCCTTTCCCGCGCAAGGCTTTGAAGAAGGGGAGAGATTTCTCCCCTGACTTGGAGAGAAAACGGCCGATTGCCGCCAACCGACCTGTGAGCCTCTGAACCTCTTTGACATTCCGGGGCGGGGACATGTTAATGATGGCCTGTATTTTTTCGGGGTTTGCCTCAATGCCGCACTGGCTGACGATGAATCCTAAGAACTTCCCCGTGGAGACGCCGAAGGCGCATTTAGCCGGGTTGAGCCTCATGTTGTGGCGTCGGAGGACACCGAAGGCTTCCTCGAGGTCGGCGACGTGGTCCGGCCCAGCCCGGCTCTTGACAAGCATGTCGTCGACGTAAACTTCTACGTTGCAGCCGATCAGGTCCTTGAAGACTCTGTTGACAAGTCGCTGGTACGTGGCTCCGGCGTTTTTCAGCCCGAAAGGCATAACGCGGTAACAATAAAGACCTTGGTCGGTGACGAACGAGGTCTTGGAGATGTCTGGTGGAAACATCCGGATCTGATTGTACCCCGAGAACGCGTCCATGAAGGACAGCAGCTCGTGCCCTGAGGTCGCGTCTATTAAAGCGTCGATGCGCGGGAGGGGGAAAGGATCTTTCGGACACGCTTTGTTAAGGTCCGTGAAGTCAATGCAGATTCGCCAACCCCCTGTCGCTTTCTTCACCATGACGACATTGGCCAACCACTCGGGGTAGCTGACTTCCTGGATGAATCGAGCGGACAAGAGCTTGTCCACTTCTGCTTTTACAATTTGTTGCCTCTCCGGGGCGACTTTGCGCCTCTTTTGGACGATCGGTTTAGAGTCAGGGAGGATGCTCAGTCGGTGCATGATCAAGTCTTCGGAGATCCCGGGCATATCGGAGGGCTTCCAAGCGAAGAGATCAACGTTGCGGCGGACGCAAGCGATGATGCCCGTCTTCAGGTCTTCGGCGAGTGAGCGGCTCACCCGGAACCATTTTGACTCATCCTCGGTGTCGAATAGGACCTCCTCCAGTTCGTCAACGGGCTCGGGAGCGGGGCCGTCTCTCTCGGGTTCGAGTTCAACGGTGTTGAGGGGGAGTACGCCCCCTCCCCTGGTGGCAACGCAACATGACCGTGCTGCTTCGATGCTGCCTCGGACAATGCTGACCCCTTGGGGGGGGACTTTGAGTTTCAGATGGTGGGCCGAAGGTATCGCCTGGAGGGAGTTTAGCCCGGGCCGGCCGAGGATGGCATTGTAGGCCGCCTTGACGTGGATGACCATGAAATCTAAGGACTCGGTTCTCTTGACAGGGGCCGATCCAGCGGTGACGTCGAGGGTAATAATTCCCTCCACTATGACCGGGACGCCCGAAAATTTGAGCAACGTGCATCCTGCTGGTTTGAGTTTCCCTCTGGATAATCTGAGACTTTCGAAGGTTCTGAGGAAGAGAATATTTACCGAGTTGCCGTTGTCAACAAGGATTCGGCGAACCTCACAATTGGCCATGTGGAGGCTAACGACGAGGGCATCGCAGTGGGGTAGGTGAACTCCTTCGGGGTCCTCTCCTGAGAAGGAGACTGGCCGCGGTTGTAGCTCGGGAGAGGGGCTGTACTGAATAGCGTTCGTCTCCTGGGTGAAGGTTCTTTGGGAAGTATCGGATTCTCCCCCCACCGGCCCCCCGTGGATGTAGTGTAGGGTGAATGGCGTATCCATGGATACCTCGAATTCGGGATCCTGACCCTGGGTGCGGTTTGGGTTAGGGTTCGGGGTTGATAATCCCCGGTTCCTATCACCTTGCCGACCCCGTAGGCCGTCATCCCTGTGGGTCTGCCTCGGATGGTTCGGGGCCGAGTTGGAAGCGGCCCTTCCCCTGCTGTGGGTAATCTTGCGGTTGAGGATTACTCCCCGGAGGTCGGGCTGGGCTGGCCGGCCGACGCTCCTTTGGGACTCCCGAGGGGGAGCCTTGTGTTTCGACGTGCGTGGCCTGGCTTTATCAGTGGGTGGGGGCGAGTCCCGTTGGTTGACAGAGGAAGCAGCCCCCTTGCCTTTGGAGGCCATGAGGGTTCGGCTGTCGAGGTCTTTTGAGGGTCTGGATCGGATCGGCTTCTGGAGCAGCGGTTCCCACAGACGGCGCCAACCTGATGCTGTTTATTTCTGGGAGACGTGTGGATGCACCAGGTGTGAGTTCGGACTCAATTTGTATTGAAGGAGAATGCCGCTCGTCTGCCGACCTTCGGTTGACCTTCTGGGACCTACGATGAGCTCGGAAAGATGTTGAAGGCTGGGCTCGGATCGGAAGGGTCGGATCCGAGGTCTTGTGTACCTGCAGACGGTCCTGAAACACCGGGGTTTATCCCGGCGGCGGACCCTCCGACGCTCTAGTCAGTCTCTGTGAGAGAGTAGCAATAACTAGGTATATTTAAGTGGCAAAAGATTCATTACCTCAAGAGGTTGGTGTGGGTCTAGTATTTATAGAGAATCCCAACCGGGTTTGGTTCCACTTGGGGGCCGGGTCTGGATCCGAAAGCCCGTGGGCCTGACGTGGCAGAAGGCCCAGGGGGTTTAGGGTGGACGTGGCAATACCAGGAGTGGTATAGGACTGACGTGGCGAAACCTTTGGCGGTATTTGGAGCTGACGTGGCCCATCGTGGGCCTCCTGTGCTTCTGGGGGGGATCGGAGGGCCTAGGCTGCGCCAGGTCATCCTTCTGCCCCGCCAGAGAGAGGGGACGGCCTGTGGGACTGTCCCGGATCGGACTCCGAGGGCTACTGAGGTTCGTCGGTACGAGGAGGCCAGTACCGTGAGGGCAAACACGAGGTTCGGCGCCGACCCTGAAGTGGTTCGGAGCCGAACCAGGTTGCTATCTTTACCTTTCTGAGTGGGAATTGTATTGGGCCCTGGTTGGGCCTCAAGCCATTTTTACCCTGTCACATATATATATGTATATTGAGTTGACTGTCTTTGATGAATAGGAATTGAGTTGACTGGGTAAATTGTACCAGGATATAATAGGAATGGTAAATGGGTAAACACAGAACTGCTGTGTAATGGAATGATATGTGTAATAGTGAGTGGGGGAGGGGCCCACTTTGAATATTTCGGCTGACATGGAGGGGGGAGTGGGCCGGTGTGCATGAAGAGAGAAAGAGGGAGAATGAATGAGAGGAGTTAAGGTTTGGAAGAGTGGGGAGGTGGAGAGTTGTAGGTTATGGGAGTTTAGAATTGGAAGGGTTGTAAGAATTAAATAGAGTAATTTATTAGAGGTGAAATTTTGCAAAATACACCTTCTCAAAATCTTATAAATAGCACCCTACCCTTTTCATTTCACACACAAAAAAATTAGAATTAAAACAAGAGAAAGAAAAAAAAGAAAGAAAAGAGTGTAAGAAAAAGAAAGAGAGTTATTGTGCTTGGAGGATCTCTTGCTTGGAGCATTTGCTAGGAGGAGAAGAGGACTAGGAGTTGCTAGGAGCAAGAAGGAGCTATTTATTTGTAGTTTTCAACCTTCAAACAAGAGGTGGGTTCTCATGCTTTCTAATTTAGAATTATGCATGCTAGTGATATTTTTGTTTTGATGTGTAGTTAAAATTTCATGTTAATGTTACATGCTATGAATGATAACAATATTGTTATGATTAAACAAATAATAGAAAATTTTGACTAAAGAGCTAATACCATAGATCATGTTAAAATGCTTGTAAAATGTTATGCATGTTAAAAGTGTATTTTTTGTGTGTATGGAAAATTTGTTGAAAAATGTTGTTTAGTTTATGCTCTAGAATCATGAAAGAATAACAAAATAAGTTATTGTCATGAATTAGTATGCATGAATGAGGATATAATTGAGTGTATGAAAAATATTGGGAATACATTCTTTTGCAAAAATGTTTTGTGAAGAATCTTGTTATGAATAGATAAAATTTATGTTAGTGATGTTGTGATTGATGTGATTAAGTAGAAAAAAGAAAGTATACCATGCTAACTAAAGAAAGAGAATTACTTGATTGTTGTGAACCATGTTAGTATGTTTGATTAGCTCTGTGGTTACAATAGTGTTAATATATGAGAATAACTTTGATGTGAAATTTACAAATGGGAATCATGCTATCATAATTGTGAAAGTAGTCTTATTGTGACAATTACCATGTTAATGAAAAAAAAAAAAGAGACAAATTCTTGTATAAACCATGTTGGTAAATTGTAGAATTTTATGCTTATAATATTATTGACCATATTAGATTTTTATAATAAAATAAAAATGAAATTTCGATTAGTTTATAATATGTCGACATGAGTAGGTTCTATTTTTAAAAGAATGGGAACTATTGTGTGAAAGAGCAATTTTTATTTTTATAAAATATAATTTATGTCAAATTGAGATTTTAATCAAATAGACATGGATACTAGTTTTCATTTCTTTTGTAGGATTTAGTTCCTAAAGAAAAGTCTAAGTTTTGCAAAAGATGAGAAAAAGGAATTTCTTTAAATAAGTGAAAAATAGTATTTTTAAAATAATTGGAAATTTTATTAGTTACTATCTTTTTATTAGTTGCTATCTTTTATTAGTTACTATCATGGAAAGGATTATTTCTAAAATTGTGAAAGAATTGATCTTTTGGAATGAACACATTTTATGGAAAAAGAACATTTGTGCCTTTTTAAACAGAGATTACACATAGACTTACTGGTTAGCATAATAAACTTGGGTTTGGTTGAGAATAGTCACGGGTTCAAAACTCCCTGGTGACTTATATTTTATTTTGGGGTTTTAAAATGATTTGGTGAATAGTTTCGAAAGTGGGTCAGTTTGGTAAAAACTTCCGTGGAACTAGATCTGTAATTTTGATAGTGAGTAGGTTAATTTGATAAATAGTTTCGAGAGTGGGTCAGTTGGGTAAAAACTTTGAAAAATGTTTCATTTTGGGTAAATTTTAGTATTCATAAAACATAAATGAAGAATTTATTCTTAAAGAATGTTTTTGTGTAATTGATAAGTTTTAACGAGGATTTGAGATAGGAAAAAAAATAAATGACTACAAAAGTATTAGTAAAAAGCATGACTTTTAATTTACAAAATAATGATTTAGGGTGAATTGAAATCTCTTTATTTCTAGAAATGCAATATGGTTGAGTTATGTGACTTTTGAGATCATGAAAGATTTTGTTGTGAATGAGTAAATCATGTTTAGTGCTAAAAATGAGACATCGTATGAATTTGAAATTGTGAATGAATTATTATTTATTATGATCATGAATAGTGGCAAGACTATGAAATGATTACTTTGTGGATAAGTGTTAAGACAAGATTGTGATCAATTGTGAATGAATTAAAGATGGAATTATTTAGGTTTAAGACATGATTATTAAAGGGTATGTGTACCCATGTTTTCTTGTACATGAAAGTTTATGACATAGAGTTAGTAAGACCTCGATACCGGTATTATTGAAAGAAATATTTGAGATATGATTTGGAGATATGGCCATGGGGCTATCTCGCAGTTGTTGACTAAGTCCGGTAGGAGGTAACAACTAATTCTACATGTGGAGATTATTCATGTCTTGAACTTAGGAAAATTTAGGCACATAAGTGAAGATGTAGTAAACTTAGGGAAACGTAAGTGGGGTGCTCTATATAGTTGTTGGTGGACTCCAAGACTATAGACCCAGTTGGTGGACTGAGGTTGCCCTGTGGGAGACGGATTATTATATTTTAGTCCGGGACTATGAGGACGGGTCAGCGGTGGACTCCGGGATCTTGAGTAGTCGGACGGATGGATTTTTGTGTTTACCGTCTCCAATGTATATATATATATATACTGGGCTAGAGGGTCACATACGGGACGGTTCGTACGATGTGGAATCTGTTATAACAGCTGTTGGTGGACTCCAAGGCTGGGATTCACATTCGTGGAATAGTCTGAACTTTGTTTTGCTACCGGGTAGTTTTCATGGCGAGGGATCGAGCCCTTTATTGTGGAGAACGTAGGCGCTTGCCCTCGGACCTATGTAGTATGGGATGCATAGAATCCGAACAAGTGTGCATTAGTGTCATCCTAGTGTAGAATTGTGTGCATTAGGCATTAAGGCATGACATACACTTATATTTAGAATAATCACTTTTGACACTTTATATGTTCATTCAATCTTTTTGTGATTTGTTAAAGTATGAGATCGTTATACTATTCCCGGCATAGAGAGGATAGCCGTGTATAACATTTCGTCAGTTGTAAATAACTGACGTGCCCACAGATTGACATGCAGGTAAAGGACCATTCATGGAGCTATGAAATGGATATGCTGATGCTGTTTGTTTTATTTTAAAGATGTTGTAAATGTTTTATTGTAAATTTCATTATTCCGCTGTGTAAAACCAAGTTGTAATTGAACTCTGATGTATTATGAATGAAAAGTTTTAAATTTTCCTTGTAAAATTGTACGAAGTGAAGTAAAGATCCTGTGAAATCTCGAATTTGTCCTTATTTGAAATTCGGGGTGTTACATTCCAAATGATAAGCTACTGTGCCTATCTTTTCTGTTATGCGATAAGGCCCAAAAAAATTGGGGGAGGCTTCTGAGATGTTGATCCTCGTATTGTAACTTGCTTGTAGGGCTGCAGCTTCAAGAACACAGTGTCTCTTACCGTAAATTCCCTTTCTGTCATCCTCTTATCCGCAAACATTTTCATACGATGTTGAGCGACTGTCAAATTATCCTTCAATAACTGCAACACTTCATCTCTCGATAATAGCCCATCTTCTACTGCCTGTACAGCTGCTGTTCCTTGTACATAGCGTAGCAATGTTGGAGGTGGCTGCCCGCAGACTCCCTCAAACGGAATGATGCCTGTCGATACATGCCAATTCGTATTGTACCAGAATTCTGCCCATCCCAAGAACTTACTCCACTCTCCAGGTTTCTGTCCACTCAAGCACCGCAGATACAGCTCCAAACATTGTTTACAATTTCTATTTGCCCATCACTCTGAGGGTGGCATGCGGTTGAATATCGCATCTTGCATTGCTGTAGAAAGAAGAATTCCTTCCAAAATTTACTTATGAATATGGGGTCTCTATCACTCACGATGCTACGTGGCATGCCATGAAGACGATACACTTGGTCAACGAATATTTGCACTATCAACTCCACAGTATAGGGATGTGAGATGCCAATGAAATGGGCATATTTCGTCAAGCGATCTACTACCACCAATATAGCATTTTCCCCCCGCTTTTGGGTAATCCTTCGATGAAGTCCATGGAGATGTCTTCCCAAATTAGCTCAGGAATTGGAAGGGGATTTAGCAACCCCGCTGCCAGCAAAGTCTCATGCTTATTTCTTTGACAAACCAAGCACTCCCTGATTCCCATCTTCACATCTCTAGTGATTCCTTCCCAAATAAAAGTTCTTTTGATTTGATGCAAGGTCTTATGGAACCCAGAGTGCCCCCAGTTTTTGAGGAATGGTGATTAAGAAAGATCAACTTCTTCACTTCGGCAGTGGGGCTAATAAGAATTTTTCCCTTATAATACCACAGACCCCTCAAGAATTCATAGTCATTGGTGTCAAGTCCTCCTAACCTTTGCCTTTCCCTTAGTTTATGAAAATAAGGGTCTTGTACCACCATGTTTTTAATTTCATTAATCCAATGAGGCAGGACCACTGAAATCACAAAGCAAGTGTCTTGATCTCCTTTCCTTCTCGATAAACTGTCTATAGCTGAATTGAGTACCCTTTTCTTATATTCAACCGTGAATGTGAAACCAAACAACTTCCATAACCATTTCTCTTGAATTTTTGTGTTGATCTTCTGATCAAGGATGTACTTGATGCACTGTTGGTCTGTGCGAATCACAAATTCACTTCCCAAAAGATACTGCCGCCACTGTTTGATTGCTTGTAAGATGCCATCACTTCCTTCTCATAGGTGGAACATGTCAAATTCCTTCCCTTCAAAGCCATATAGGCAATAGGGTGGAAGTCTTGCATTAATACTGCTCCTATGCCTTCCTTTGAAGCATCTGTTTCCAATACAAACTTTTTTGAAAAATCAGGAGCTTGCAAAACTAGTGTTGAGGTCAGAGCATCCTTGAGATTTTTCAAAGCTTGGGTAGCTATCATCGACCACTTGAAAGCATTTTTATTGTGTCGCAATGCTACAGTAGTTCTTCACAAACCTGCGATAATACCCTGTTAGACCAAGAAATCCTCTCAATTCCTTGATAGTACTCGGCTCTGGCCATTCTTCTACTGCTTTAATCTTATGGGGGTCGACGGTAATTCCCTTTTCACTGATAATGTGTCCCAAATAACCCACTGATGTCTGACCAAAACTGCACTTACTAGCTTTGGCAAGTAGCTGATTGTCTCTTAACACTGTGAGAACTTGTACTAGATGCTGCAGGTGACTCTCCCACGTAGAACTGTAGATTAAGATGTCATCGAAGAAGACAAGCACAAAGCGTCTGAGATAATCACTGAAGATTATGTTCATGAGATTTTGGAATGTGGCAGGTGTATTAGTAAGGCCGAACGGCATCACAATAAATTCAAAGTGCCCCATGGTGAGTTCTAAATGCAGTTTTGAAAATATCATCACTGTTAACTCTGATCTGTTGGTATCCAGATCGTAAATCAATCTTGGAGAAATATTTAGCCCCATTCAATTCATCCAAGCTCATCTATAATAGGGTTAGGGAATTTAGCCTTGATAGTTTGGTTATTGAGGGCTCGATAATCAACACACATTCGCCAACTCCCATCTGCCTTCTTGATCAGTATCACAGGGGAAGAGTAAGGGCTACTACTGGGTCAGATGAATCCTGAAGTTAGCATTTCTTTGACTTGTTTTTCAATCTCCGCCTTGTGGAAATGGGGATGTTTATAAGGCATCAAGCAGACTAGTTTCTGACCATCAAGTAAGGGAATTTTATGATCGACACTTCTATGTGGGGGTAAGCTCATCTCTTCACAGAACACTTCTGGAAGCTGTTGTAGGATGTTGTTGATGTCAGTTGAAAAGGTTTCTTCATTACTTCTTTCCTCTCCCACCATACCTTGTACTTGTATCATATATGCTTGGAAAACACAATTCCTTGTACTCCCGAATTCTGAAGCTTCCATCATTTGTAACTGTGGATTCACCAAGCCCTGCAGTCTCTTCATCACTCCTGCCACCTTAAAGTCCATGGTTATCATGCTAAAATCCATAGTGACCGGCCCCAACACGTAGCTAATGAGCTCCCAAAACCATTTGTGATGGTCCTAAGGGTAACAGCAGCAATTCAGCTTGTAGATTCACTCCTTGGACTGAGAAATTTACATTCTCCACCTTCCTCTCACTGCATAACTTGACCATTAGCAACCGTAACTTGATACCTGGGCTCTTTGTTAATCTCCAGATTGGCCTTAACAGCTGTGTGGGGGTCGAGGTAATTATGAGTAGAGTCAGTATCAATAAAAATATTCACCTCCTTGTCATTGATTCTTCCCTTCACTCTCATGGTTTGGGGGTAGACTTGTGTCCCTACTAATGCGTGAAGAGATATCTCTAGTTGTTGTGTGCTCTGGTTGGAAGGTGGAGGGCCATGGTAGGTCTGTAAGGAGTTGTGGGAAGGAGGGTGTGGGTAAATGGAAGGCTGGAGTGGTAACTGGAGAATGCTCCTCCGCATTGACTGCATCAAAATAAACATCTTCACCTTCTTCTTCCTCTAAGCATTCGAGGTAATAAAATTTTTGGGTCTTGCAGGTGTGGCCCTGTGTATATTTCTCGTCACAATTGAAACACAGCCCACTTGCCTTCTTGTCCTTCATCTCTTGGACATTTAGCTTTCTAGGTACAAATTTTGTGGTAGGAGCTGTGGGTGTTTTCTGAGTTGGGGCTACTGCAGGAACATGAGCAAAGGGCATTGGCTTAGGCAGGAATGGCACCCGATAGTTCTTCTTGAGGCATGCAATATTTTCTTCGAATCCCCTAGCTAGTCCCATAGCTTCATTCACATTCTTAGGTCTCTGCGACTTGACATCCCACCTTATTTCGTCCCTTAATCCACTGATAAATGTACTCAAGTAATGGTTTTTAGTCCAATCCTCCACAAAGTTGGAAAAGCGATCAAATTCATGAATGTAAGGCTCTAGTTCCCCTTCTGTTGCAGTTTGGACAACATACCACTGTAATCTTGGAACTCCGTAGGACCAAACCTACTAAGCAGCTCCTCCAAGAATTGAGGCCAAGTTATGTCATGGATTTTTGGTTTAATGTGTCTGTGAAACCATTGGGTCGCTCTTCCCCTCAAATTAAGCAATGCATATTTTAATTTATGCGCATCAGGGACCTCATAGAATTCCAAGAATTGCTCCACTCCACAGATCCATTCTGTTGGATCTTCCTCTTGGAAAATTGGAAATTCCACTTTAAAAGGAGTTCTAAATAAACCCCCACCTTCATTCGATCCTGTTGCAGTAGGAAATTGATAGTTGGGATTGATTGCCTCTCTGTTGATGCTCTGGTGTGGAGGATTCAGGAGTAGGAGTGGAATTGAAGGTCGTGGTGAAGATTGCTGCATCATCGCCATCATCGCATCCAGTCTAGCATTCATTTGTGCTTCAATTGCAAAGAAACGATCGCCAATACCTTCTGCTACCGCTTCCACTCTTTCAGTAAGGTATCCGCTCTGAAGTTGGACCTCCGCCATTTGACTCTTGAGGTTCACCACATCTCCTTCCATCACTGTACTTCCCTCATCACGACCATCACCGTCGGTATAACCTAGCTCTGATACCAGATTATTAGGGTTTTGGTTATGGTTGGATCGGGATTGGGTCATCGCCGAGGGCGATTGAGCTAGGGTTGAAGATGAGGAGAATTGTGGGAGGAATTTAGACAATTTTTATTGATGATTTTGCAAGGAAATTACAGCTCATTATAAGTAGCGGAGGTTAGAGGTAGTTTTGCTACAGGACAAAATTGGAAGCACGTGTATAGCGCACTTTAACCTCTTCCCGCCATCTACCCATTCAATTACAAAAGCGTGCATATCGCACGTAAAAAACATATACAGCCTACATAAACTGACACAACTGAAACTAATAAATAACGACTACTTCACAGGTGCCCCTCTAACGCACGAAGGCTTCAATGATCGGAATTACTCTACCGACGTCCCTTATAGGAGGCTAGGGTTTGGGTTTGAATTTGAGGAGGAAGTCGGGGTGGAGGCTGGGATTTGGTTTTGAATTTGAATTTGGTTAGTGAAGTCAAGGAGGAAGTCGGGGGTTGCGGCGTCGGGAAGGAGGTAGGGGGTTGCGGGTAGTGTTTGGGTTTGGGTTTGGGTTTGGGGAGGAAGTCGGGGAGAGATTGGGTTTGGGTGAGAGAAGAACGAAATGGTGAGATGAGTTATGTGAAATCACCAAACAGCCCTCTCATTCTATTTGCAACATTATGAATTTGGGCGGAGCTCTTCTTGGCCATCGAATCGTGATCGAGTGGTTGAGATGTCCAGCTCACGATAAGGAGCCCATCTCACCATCTCTTAAAAGACAAGCTCTCACACACACAATGTTACGCACTTCTGGAATATAATGGGATCTTCGTAAGGTAATCGTTACACACACACATACTAGTGTTACCCTATGCAAATTGTACAGCCTAAAATAGTTTTGAGGGACTCGTAAAATTTTATAGAACTCCTAAAAATATGAAAGAACTGGAAGAAACTTATGAATATCATTCATACTATAGTAACTGAAATATTCATTATCATCCTCACAGAAGCAGACAGTTTAGAGAATCACTGCAAAACTATAGTGTTATACAATAGAATATTACTAAAGCTGCTGGGGGGAGGGAGTTAGAGGGAGTGGGGGTTGGGCAGCGAGGGGCACGAGCAGGGTGAGATTGGGAAAGTGAGAGGAGAAGAGACTGTGTTAGAGGGCTTGGAGTTTTTTTTTTCTTCTCATTTTTAAATGAAATCGTGCATAACACACATGTTAGTTAAATAGGAATCCTACTTTTACCCATGTGCAATATTGCACAAACTTATATAACATAATATAATATAATATAATATAATATGTAGTATAACTCGTGCAATACTGCACATATTTTTTTTAAAAATAATAAAATAATAAAACATTTTTTGAAAAAATCATCTAATAACATCTATATAATAATGAAGATTCTAATTTCAATTTGGATGGAGTAAGTGTGGAGAGTTATCTCCTACATTTGTCCTCTTTTTTTATTTTAAAAAGAAAAAAATAAGAAAAATCCTAGACAAAAGTGGTTTAACATAATATACTGTATAGATTCCATAATTTTAATTATTTTTCAGAATTTCTAATTAAATTTCTGTATTTAATAATAATTTTTAATTTTAATTTTAATTTTATAATTTTAAATTATTTTCTGTGATTTTTTTATTGATTTATCGAGCTGACACGATTTTTGAAGCGATCTGGATTGCCAATCGAGCCTTTGCTCGCCCGCTAAGTGGAATAAGGTGCCAGGATAATGTGGTGATGTGGAGCAACCTGGGACGTTGATCACGTGATGGGCTTGCTCCTAAGTGAATTGGACGTGCGTGATCGGGTGGCGACGTGGCGTGATCGGAGCCTCGATTACGAACGTCTTCGCGCATCTGGAGGATCAGAAGGTCAAAAATTAAGCAGAGGTGATGACTGAGTATGTGCACTTATTAAGATATGTGTGAATTCTTACTTTTATTCTTGTCTCTATTTCAAAATGGAGAAAGAAAAGGGGTACAATCTCTCTCTCACTTGCATAATATAGAGAAGATATAATATCTCCTTTTGGACTTTTCAATTTTTTTATGCTTGCTTGCATATTGAATTATAATTTTGTGCACAAATCTTGTCAAAGACAACTCCATCAATTAGGAAACCATAATTATGTATGTCTAAGGAGGCATCATACTGTGTCATTAAGCTTATGCATTCGAGTTGTAAGCTTCAATTGTTTTAGTAGTCTCTAACTCTCAACTTCTCTGCTGTTGTTCGAAGAGTCTCAACTATTCCAAAATAAGGTAGTTGGCGGCCAACATAGGCCAAGTCAGATCTGAAATGGATCCTAAAGAAAACATCTTTAATAGAGTGTAGTACGGAATTCTATGAGGTTTACACCAAAATTTGTCAGGTCGGCTTTCTTGATTGTTGCTGTGATCGAAGGGCCGGCTGTCTCTTAGTCTGTAGTCGTTTGGGGGGTGTGTGTGTGTATATATATATATATATATATATATATGCATAATATGCATATTTTATAAAAATGAGCGTTGCAGTCGTTGTGTAAATATGCATAATTTGTATAAATCGCTAAAGTAGAGTGCCATATATGAGAACTGAAATAAGAATTATGCATATATAAACGACAGAGCTCGAAGTGCCGTCGCACAAAAAAAAATAAAATTTAATGGTCCCGTCCCTCCAAAAAAAATTAATTTCGTAATTAAAAAAAACCAAAAAAACCCCACTTCTCTCGGACGCAACATGAAGTTGCGTCCCAGGCCTCCTCTGTAGTTTTTTGTAATTTTTTGTAATTTTTTTGTAATTTTTTTGTAATTTTTTATAATTTTTTGTAATTTTTTTTTGCACTTCAGGTACCATTTTTTCCCTCCGACGGCACTTCAAGTGACGTCCCACCATTAATTTTTTTTCTTCTCCGTTCCATGGTCATGTTGCGTCCGACCGAATTAAATTTTTTTTTTTCTCTCCGACGCAATGTGAAGCTCCGTCTGTATATTATTTTAATTTAAATTGGTAAAATATAGCATTCGACGACTGCAGCGAAATGATAAATTACTCTATGCATTTATCCATTTATCCATTTTTTAACAATAACGACTGTGGATGCTCTTAATTCAGCAAAGTGTAATAAGTAGATATGAAGACTGAACTGGATGAAGCTTAATTCTTTTCTGTTTTATAGTCTTAAAGCATCTATAGTGGTTTGCTAAATATGCATAATATGCATATTTTTTCAAAAATATCGCTGCAGTCGTTTGCTAAATATGCATATTTTGAATATTTTGCTACAATAGATTGCTATAAATGAGAGCGGATATGAGAATTATGCATAATTTAAAGGACGCAACTTCGAGTTCCGTCGCTCAAAAAAATATTATTTTAAAATCGTCGGATGCAACTTCGAGTTCCGTCGCTCCCAAAAAAAATAATTTTTACAAATAAGAAAAGGCGGAAAATACAAAACCCATCGGACGCAACTTCATGTTGTGTCCCTCCACTTGCGCAATCCTCAGACGCAACTTCATGTTGCGTCCGTTGGGTTTTTTATTTTTTTTCCCTCCGACGCAATGTGAACTTCCGTCTATCAATTAAGAAATATTTTTTTCCTCCGACACAACTTTGAGCTCCGTCTGATCTGAGATTTTTATTATTTTAAATTAAATTGGTAAAAAGTATCATTCGACGACTATATCAAAATAGCCAAAATGCGACATGCATTTATTTATTTATGCATAATTTAAACAATGACGACTGTGAATGATCTTATGAAACCCATTAACGCCTCAATTCTCTATCCTTCTAAGGTATTATCCGACATATGATGAAGCATAATTCTTTTCTGTTTAATAGTCTTATGAAACCCATTAACGCCTCAATTCTCTATCCATATTTAAGGTATTATCCATCACATATGTCAAGGGAGGAGGAACATATGATTATTCTACACCTTCTGTTGTTGAATTGGGGGGAACTTTGAGAAGTATTACCAATGAAGGGCTGTACAGGCTACAAAAGACGAGTTGCAGAGTTTGATTATCTTCAATTAATTTCATTGCTTCTATTTGAACTCACCTTCATCTTTTTTCGCCTCAGAGACACTGGTTTAGCACAAGGCTGAATTTTTTGCT
This sequence comes from Hemerocallis citrina, assembly GCA_017893485.1. NCBI lineage: Eukaryota > Viridiplantae > Streptophyta > Magnoliopsida > Asparagales > Asphodelaceae > Hemerocallis > Hemerocallis citrina. The sequence continues at coordinate 164,199,566 of CM030366.1, forward strand.
TCTTTTCGAAACTTTGATGAAGGATCAGAACATCACATCAGTGCACGGCCATTTATACTTACTCCTAGTTGGTTTTTTCAGGTGATCGAAGGTCAGGCATTAGTACACAGATGCAAGGCACTTATTAGCATGAAAGAGGACGACTTCCCTGCATACCCTGCTGTGATTAATGATGTTAGATTGCATGAGCACGTATGGCGTATTGGTGGACAGTTGCTTGGTCCAGATAACGTGAAGATGAGGAAGAAGATCATGGCAGGTGAGGATTTTGCATTCTACCAGCAACTGATACCCGGTATGATGTTTGGCATTGGAATTGCAAATGAGAAATTAGGTGAAGTCCACCCTCCACACTCTCCTCATTTCTTTGTCGATGAGAATGTTCTTCCTATTGGGGCATATTGTTAGAATTAGGAATATGAAAAGAATAGTTTATTATGTTATTCAATTCTTATTGATTGAATTAGGAGAGAAGAAAAAACTAAACTGATTATTCGATATGGGACTAAACTAATATCTCTCATCTAACATAATATCTAGATCCTCATCTCAAACTCAAGTTGATTCAAGTAACATGAGTTTGGAATATTGACGATGTTCATGTGGCAGGGACGGCACGTGGTGATGCACTTGGAGACAAAGTATGACATAAGGAAGATGCTCAAGTATATGATACATGGGATGGTGCACTATGGCACATGAACGATCCGACTCTTGGATCTTGAAAGGTGTAGAAGTGGGAAGTGTGGGAGTTTGTATTGGCTCTTGACATTGAAGAAGTTGTAGTAATAGTTGGGTGTGTAGAAGTGGAAAGTGTGGGAGTTTGTATCGGCTCTTGACACTGAATAAGTAGTAGTAGTAGTAGTGGCACACGGTAGATGACGCATGTGTTGAGATCTCACCCCCGAACTAAGAAATAGTAGAAGTAGTGGTGCATGGTAGATAGCGCATGTGCTGAGATCTCCCCCCGAACTGAGAAGTAGTAGTAGTAGAAGTGAAGCACGGTAGATGGCGCATGTGTTAGGATCTCACCCCCGAACTAGAATGCAGTAGAAGTAGTTGTGAATGGTAGCGACACATGAGATCTAGGATGAAGCCAAGAACTAGGATGATGTTGATATCTCCCCCTCTCAAACTCAGTGAGTTTGCTGACAAAGTATCAGAAGTTCTCAGAATTAGAACGTCTGTGGAACCTGCAAAAAAAAAATTAAAGAAAGAAAATGGGTTAGGTTTTGGATGTGGATTCAGGTCGGGTTTCTGGTGTGGGTTTGGTTTGGGTTGAGTTGAATCTGGTTAGGGTTTCGGGTTTTGGGTGTAAGGAAAGAGAATAGAGGGTGGCAGCTAGGGTTTGGAAGGGGAGTAGGTGTTAGGGGTTGGGATTTGGACAGTAGGATGGGGTGCCGCAGTCGAGAAAACAGATGTTGCTACAGGGATGGAGTGCCGCAGTAGAAAAGACAGATGTTGCAGCAGGGATGGAGTGCCGCAGTCGGGAAGTAAGGGATTGTCGTAGTTGAGAAGACAGGTGTTGCCACAGTCGAGGGTTGTTGGGATATCGACATCGGAAAAGGTATGTATTGGGAGATGAAGGATTTTGGGAATTTGGGTGATGGTTCAGTAGTCGGTGAGGGTGAGGAGGATGGCAGCGGAGATGGCGAGGATGAGAAAGTCGACGATCTAGGTGTTGCTACTCGATGGGATATTGATGATGCTGCTGTTTGCAGAGGACAGTAGGCTCTGGAGATGAGGGTTTTCATGAGTTGGGTTTGGAGTTGTGTACGGGTCGCCAGAGTTGTTGAAGATGATGCCGTTGTTGGAGTTGTTGTCACCGAAGTTGATGGTGTTGTTGTCGAAGTTGTTGATGTAGCCGCTCTTGTTGTTGTTGTGGATTAAGGGTTAGGGTTTGACGGCTGATTTGATTAGTGGGGGAGAGAAGGCAGCGGAGACTAGGGTTTAGGAAAGGGATGTCGGGAGATGGAGTGATTCCGATGAAGGCGGGAACCACTGCATCCCGAGGTGTAACCCCTGTTTCCGATTATACGGATTTCTATGTATTCTTATATTTCAAATTCCGTATAAATTTCTTCCGATGCATTTATAGCCTTTTGAATCTCCTATTGAAATCCAATTGTTTATTCTAAGCCCAAATTCGTATTTGATTAAATCAGTTTGAGCCCAAAATATTTCAGTCCAATGTCTTAATTGTTTTAATTAATATTTTTGAACCCATTATTAAGCCCAAGCCCACTAACCCATAACCTATATGCTTGTAAAGATTAATCCTACATCTATCCCTATAGAACTCTTTCCCATATTCCCCACTCTGCTCAATCCCCGTAACCACACCCCCCACAAACTCTAACTAACCCCTGATTATCTCTTAATCACTAACTAAACCCCACTCTCCTCTCTCCCGTACTCTCTCCCTTCTTCTCTGTTAAAACCAAACAATACAAAACAGAACCCCTACCCGTTCTCCATCTTCCTCTCTGTTCCTCTACAAACTAAGAAACCAAAACAGAACAAACTCAACAAAAGAACCCAACAGAACTCCCCTACTTCCACTTCGTCACTTCCACTTCATCTCCACCCGCATCACCTTCCGCACACCCCTGTCGCCCTCAATCGCTCGCTTCGTTCCACCTCCGCTCCCGCAATCACCACCGCTGTCGCCTCGCCTCCTACTCCGCGCGTCGAGCGCTTCCGGCTCGCTTCCGCCATTATCGACCCCCTCGCATCGCAGCCTTCCATTCAGTCGTCGCCCCAACCACAGCAACCGTCGCATCGCCACCGTTGTCTCCATCGAACGCAACCCATCGAAGATCCGCCTGCACCATCACCTCGCCATCAACCTCTCATCGGAGCTCATCCCGAAGCGCCGCTCACCTCGAGCCATCGAAGTCCCTCGCTGCTCAAGCCATCGTCGTCTCCAGCATCACCGCCCTCTCCACCACAGTCGAGCTTCGCCCTCCACTGCACTCCGCAGTCGAACCCACCTCGAAGAACCCATTTAATCACCAACTCCACCATGGCTGCCCCCACCGAAGAGCCACCATCACCGAAGTTCAACATCGCCATTGCTGCTCGCGCTCCCCGCTCTCCCCTGTTCTCGAACCAAAGCAGAGCTTCGTCACCGCAGTCGCTTCCCGACCAGCGCCGTCGTCCCACGCCGTCGCAAGCCGCTCCACCGCCGAAGCTCGTGTCGCCATTCTCTCTCGCTCTCAGTTTCGTCGAAGAAGAAGAACGAAGAAGAAGAACGAAGAAGAAGGAGACGCTCAGTTTGGGCGGGATTGAATCTGGACCTTTCGATCGCTTCGTGATCCGCGCCCTTGATCGGTGTTCCGTGTTCCGCCGCAACAGATCCACGCTCGCTGTTCCGTGTTCTGGATCTGATCTGGTGCGAAGAAGAGGCCTGATTGGGCGTGCTTGCTGTTGGCTGTTCTACCCGCAGGGAATCGAGCCGCTGTTTTGCCGTTTGTAGCTGATCCAGTGTGGGAAATTAGCCCCTTATTGCTTGCTTTTGGAGTTCTTCGTACGTACCTCGCACGTACCACTTGGGATTGTTCCCCGGGATACTGATCCCGTTATTCTTAATTATTTCGGAGCGACTACTACAAAAAGGCAAGTCCACTTGAACTGTTTTATTTATTCTAGTTCAAGCTTATTGATCTCCTGCAAGTAGTTCCATTTTAATTATCTTAATTTGCCTTGTGTCCCGTCCGTTGGGAGTATCGAGGGTTTACACGAGCTAACCCGACATACTCTTGACTTCTTATAATTGTCCATTGACTCAAACCTAAGCCCATATAGATATAATCGAAATGAATAAAATGAATAGAATTGTGTACAAAGGAAATGAATGGTAATTGCAGACATTGATGGAATGAGACAATCGTGATTGGATTAATGACTTCATAAAGTGGATTGTACACAGAAAAGGACATTCTAATTGTTATATAACATTGTAATGTGTTCCATAATTTGTAGTAGCACATTAATTGGCATTTTAATGAACGTATGTGTGATGGCTTTTATAAGTTACTGCTGCATTGTCTGCATTGTACTGAGGTTTCGACCCAGTTATAATTGGAATCGGTTTAAATAATAAAAAGAGAATTGTTGTATTAAATTTATTACTTCATCTTTATTATTTAGTAATGCATCATATTGCTGCATTCTATCGTCTCCTTGACATTATTATATACACATTTACATGGACATGAATGATTTAATAGTAAAATACTAAACAAGCCGGGGTTTATAAGGGTTGACCTAGTAGTGGGAAATCTCAGAAAATGTACTCGAGGGCCTATATTGAAATGGTATTGAAATGGAAGGAGAAGTAATGAATGTGAATGAATGAATGAAAATGGTAAATAATTGTTATTGAAACCGAGTACACGCTCTGTAGACCCCACCACTATGTCTCAAACGTACACTGTTTTGCGTGCACCGAACCTGTGGTACGGCACACATGGGACACAGAAGTACGTGCACTAGATAGGAGAAATGACACTCTAATGAACATAAATTGACATATATGTATATTTTATTAAGACCATTGTTATTACTGCCATTATTGTCATCGTATATTTGATCTTGATTCACATTCCTTCAAGTAACCTGTTCCTTTACTCTCTGCTTTCACTACTTGCTGTCCGTACTTGCTCTAAGGACAATTTATTATTTCTCTTTAGATAATCAAGTACTTGTGCACAAAGAGAATTTTTAGGAGGCATTGATTAGCAGATCTTCTACAATTGGAGCAGAAGTCTATCGAGTTATTTGGTAAGTCTTTATTTTCCAGAATTGGTTATTGAATTTCATTCTCGTTTATGTGATTATTATGTTTCTGCGCGGTTGTGATTCATTTTTCTTATATTGTTGAGTTAATACTGGTACAGCTTATGGATGGTATGAGTTGGCATACTTATACCATTCGCTGGGCCTCGGTTACGGGCTCGTATTCCCGCATTCCGGGAAGCGGGGCGTGACAGGTTTTTAGTGGTATCAGAGCCCAGGTTAGGCTCTAACTATGTTGGAGTTTAACTGGTTTGACCAATGTGTTAGTCATGTTTGTTTGGCTAATGTGTTAGTCAAGTTCGGTTCTAGCCAGTCTAACTCAATAATATGCGCACCACGCTAATCACATGAACATGAATAACCAACATATAATCTGGATACCCCTCTCATTTGATTCATCTTTTGATCTCTTCATAATCCTGTTCCTTCATCTCTCAGTTGTTTCGTCCCTTCCATTCATTCGTATTCATTGATTCCTTGTTGGGTATAGATTTTATTCTTTTGTGCCCTTATTCATTTGATTCTGGGGTTGTCGATTCTTTTCTTCCCCGCTTGGTTCGTCGATCGACATCGGTGAATCTTCAAGGACATGTTAGAGGCTCGTTTAACTCCTACGATACTGTATATTTGTATGATATAATTATTGTGTAAATTGCTACACTATATATTTATTTTCTCATTCCCATAGCCTTGTGTTTATACATGTATTTTATTCCGTTTTCTCCCTACTTTTATAAACCGTTTCCACTACTGCGATTTTGTACTATTGTGTTTGATATTTATAATTTATACATTTATTTTGATATCCTATTGTGTGGCTTTCAACTTCATTCCTTACTTTTCTACTATTTTTTTATCACGAATTTCAAACATACATCATACTTAAATTAAATGTCTCATGTCCCTGTGTATATGGGAGGTTACATTTTTCATTTCACCATTTTTGGTCCAATCTAATATCAAGATGGCAAATATGCAACTCGATGTCAATGGAGGCAAATTGCAACTGGATATCGGCGAGGCAAAATGTGCAGCCGAATATTTGGATGGCAATTTGAAACCTGATGTCGTGAAGGCAAACTTGCAACTTGATGTTAAGGATGCAAGATTTTCTAAGTATTTGCTAATTTATATTTCAAGACAATATTTACTTATATAGTGAAACTATTGGTGAATAAATACTTTCTTTATGATATTTTGTTTATACAATTACACTATATGTTTTCATATAATTTGAACTAGTATAGTTGATTTCACCCTATTTTGTGTTTACAAATCCTTTACATTTATGTTAAGATTGAGTACATCAACTCTGGTCTAAGTTTTCGTTATTTTGTGAATTATTATTTATTGCCACCGTTTTCCAATTCTTTAACATTTTAGATCTTCCGCTTAATCTTGTTTTCACGTCCTAATTAATGAATTGATGCTTACTTTAGCAATACTTAATGAACACCTTTTGAGTTTTCTTGCATATTTATATTTTAGTTTATTTTACTCGTTACCCTTTAATGTGTTTTCGAGTATTGATTATAATGTCAACATTCAATAATTATTATGTCTTTCACATTCATTGTTATTAATATATACTTAACTAAATTTGTCTGTATTTCTATGTATCTTGACTGGCTATTACCCAAAATTATTTTTAGTCTGTGTTCCTCTGTTTTTGTATGATTATCAACATTTTTATATTTGGGTTTGAATTTTTATTGAATAGTCTCCTATTTCCTTACGATTGGTAATTAATAGTGTATTTTGACTTCACTTTTCATTTATATTGATCGACTATATATATTCTTGTTTGATTTATTTATAGATTTGGTAAACCAGATTCTTACCTTGTTTTATAATGTTATTATTATTGTTATGTTTCTCGTTATTATTATTGATATCATTATTAATATTGATATTGCCGTTGTTATTGATATTGTTGTTTGCATTATTTTATTATTACTGTTGTTAATTACTTTTGTACAAGAAAAAAATTGAACCAATTTATATTCTGTCTTACATTATTATTTTTACCGGTATTTTTAATATTTTATCATTATTGGTGTTATTATTGGTATTTTATTGAAGTCTAAATTTTATATTACACTTGATTGCACTATTTATTAATATTTAACTTGAGCTCAAACCCTTGTTCCTGCACATATGTATCTTTCCGTGTACTTTCTGTATTTAAGACCTTATAGCTTCCTTTCGCTTTCAAATTCTTTTCAGCAAGTTACATTTTCAATCGATCGGATTTTAACAAAATATTATTCTGGTTTCTAAGAAACTTTTTATTTCATCTGACTATTTGGAAATTTTATTTATTTCAAACAACGGTGTATTTTAATTTTGTTTTACATTCTAAGTGATCCAATATTTATATCATATATTACTACTGTTTGGATTATTTTAGTAAACCTATTAAACTCAATTTTCCATTTTAACACATATTTGTACATTATTATTATATCCATTCTGCTATTATTGTTATTATCATCATTATTTTTATTGTTATTGTTATCATTGCTATTATTATTATTATTATTTTATTATCATTGCTACTTTGTTGTTAGCAGTGTTGATGTTTTGTTATTATTGTTATTGGTATTATTATGATTGTCGTTACTATTACTATTATTTTGTTTTGAGCCCGAACATGCTCCATTTTATATACTTTTCACTATATGATTTAATGTATATTTTAAAAAAAAAAATTAAAAAAATAAAAAAATAAATAAATAAAAAATCCTATAGCCTATTTCCTTATTGGATTTAAACATGTTATTTGATTTATAACCCAATTCTCCTACCCATTAGTCTTAAGCTATAACATATCTTTTGATCATTTAAAAATTGAAAAAAAAAAAAAAAAAAAAAACTTTATATTCATTCTGCATTGTTTAATTATATATTTCTTGAGCCCATACTGTCCCTGATCCCGATGCCTCGTTCTTATCTTCCTGCTCGGTTCATCGATTGGTATCATGTGGCTTACATCGACATGCATGTTGCTTGGAACATCACCATCGGAGTGGCGCAGCGGAAGCGTGATTGGCCCCATAACCCATAGACCCCAGGATTCTCTTGCTGATCCTTCCTTGCATCGTTCGGATCGTGTTCATCTTTTCACTTGTTATCTTTTGTCAATTTATTATTCGACATCGACTTTATCTATGTCCTTTTCTTATTCTGGACCCTTCATCACTTGAGTTTTCTCTTCTAAAGCTCTTGCCTTGTTATTTCTTAAATCTGCTCTTGTTTTGTCCTACTGCCTGCCATAATGAATTTCGAGGACGAAATTCTTGTTGTAAGGTGGGTAGGATTTGTAACCCCTGTTTCCGATTATACGGATTTCTATGTATTCTTATATTTCAAATTCCGTATAAATTTCTTCCGATGCATTTATAGCCTTTTGAATCTCCTATTGAAATCCAATTGTTTATTCTAAGCCCAAATTCGTATTTGATTAAATCAGTTTGAGCCCAAAATATTTCAGTCCAATGTCTTAATTGTTTTAATTAATATTTTTGAACCCATTATTAAGCCCAAGCCCACTAACCCATAACCTATATGCTTGTAAAGATTAATCCTACATCTATCCCTATAGAACTCTTTCCCATATTCCCCACTCTGCTCAATCCCCGTAACCACACCCCCCACAAACTCTAACTAACCCCTGATTATCTCTTAATCACTAACTAAACCCCACTCTCCTCTCTCCCGTACTCTCTCCCTTCTTCTCTGTTAAAACCAAACAATACAAAACAGAACCCCTACCCGTTCTCCATCTTCCTCTCTGTTCCTCTACAAACTAAGAAACCAAAACAGAACAAACTCAACAAAAGAACCCAACAGAACTCCCCTACTTCCACTTCGTCACTTCCACTTCATCTCCACCCGCATCACCTTCCGCACACCCCTGTCGCCCTCAATCGCTCGCTTCGTTCCACCTCCGCTCCCGCAATCACCACCGCTGTCGCCTCGCCTCCTACTCCGCGCGTCGAGCGCTTCCGGCTCGCTTCCGCCATTATCGACCCCCTCGCATCGCAGCCTTCCATTCAGTCGTCGCCCCAACCACAGCAACCGTCGCATCGCCACCGTTGTCTCCATCGAACGCAACCCATCGAAGATCCGCCTGCACCATCACCTCGCCATCAACCTCTCATCGGAGCTCATCCCGAAGCGCCGCTCACCTCGAGCCATCGAAGTCCCTCGCTGCTCAAGCCATCGTCGTCTCCAGCATCACCGCCCTCTCCACCACAGTCGAGCTTCGCCCTCCACTGCACTCCGCAGTCGAACCCACCTCGAAGAACCCATTTAATCACCAACTCCACCATGGCTGCCCCCACCGAAGAGCCACCATCACCGAAGTTCAACATCGCCATTGCTGCTCGCGCTCCCCGCTCTCCCCTGTTCTCGAACCAAAGCAGAGCTTCGTCACCGCAGTCGCTTCCCGACCAGCGCCGTCGTCCCACGCCGTCGCAAGCCGCTCCACCGCCGAAGCTCGTGTCGCCATTCTCTCTCGCTCTCAGTTTCGTCGAAGAAGAAGAACGAAGAAGAAGAACGAAGAAGAAGGAGACGCTCAGTTTGGGCGGGATTGAATCTGGACCTTTCGATCGCTTCGTGATCCGCGCCCTTGATCGGTGTTCCGTGTTCCGCCGCAACAGATCCACGCTCGCTGTTCCGTGTTCTGGATCTGATCTGGTGCGAAGAAGAGGCCTGATTGGGCGTGCTTGCTGTTGGCTGTTCTACCCGCAGGGAATCGAGCCGCTGTTTTGCCGTTTGTAGCTGATCCAGTGTGGGAAATTAGCCCCTTATTGCTTGCTTTTGGAGTTCTTCGTACGTACCTCGCACGTACCACTTGGGATTGTTCCCCGGGATACTGATCCCGTTATTCTTAATTATTTCGGAGCGACTACTACAAAAAGGCAAGTCCACTTGAACTGTTTTATTTATTCTAGTTCAAGCTTATTGATCTCCTGCAAGTAGTTCCATTTTAATTATCTTAATTTGCCTTGTGTCCCGTCCGTTGGGAGTATCGAGGGTTTACACGAGCTAACCCGACATACTCTTGACTTCTTATAATTGTCCATTGACTCAAACCTAAGCCCATATAGATATAATCGCAATGAATAAAATGAATAGAATTGTGTACAAAGGAAATGAATGGTAATTGCAGACATTGATGGAATGAGACAATCGTGATTGGATTAATGACTTCATAAAGTGGATTGTACACAGAAAAGGACATTCTAATTGTTATATAACATTGTAATGTGTTCCATAATTTGTAGTAGCACATTAATTGGCATTTTAATGAACGTATGTGTGATGGCTTTTATAAGTTACTGCTGCATTGTCTGCATTGTACTGAGGTTTCGACCCAGTTATAATTGGAATCGGTTTAAATAATAAAAAGAGAATTGTTGTATTAAATTTATTACTTCATCTTTATTATTTAGTAATGCATCATATTGCTGCATTCTATCGTCTCCTTGACATTATTATATACACATTTACATGGACATGAATGATTTAATAGTAAAATACTAAACAAGCCGGGGTTTATAAGGGTTGACCTAGTAGTGGGAAATCTCAGAAAATGTACTCGAGGGCCTATATTGAAATGGTATTGAAATGGAAGGAGAAGTAATGAATGTGAATGAATGAATGAAAATGGTAAATAATTGTTATTGAAACCGAGTACACGCTCTGTAGACCCCACCACTATGTCTCAAACGTACACTGTTTTGCGTGCACCGAACCTGTGGTACGGCACACATGGGACACAGAAGTACGTGCACTAGATAGGAGAAATGACACTCTAATGAACATAAATTGACATATATGTATATTTTATTAAGACCATTGTTATTACTGCCATTATTGTCATCGTATATTTGATCTTGATTCACATTCCTTCAAGTAACCTGTTCCTTTACTCTCTGCTTTCACTACTTGCTGTCCGTACTTGCTCTAAGGACAATTTATTATTTCTCTTTAGATAATCAAGTACTTGTGCACAAAGAGAATTTTTAGGAGGCATTGATTAGCAGATCTTCTACAATTGGAGCAGAAGTCTATCGAGTTATTTGGTAAGTCTTTATTTTCCAGAATTGGTTATTGAATTTCATTCTCGTTTATGTGATTATTATGTTTCTGCGCGGTTGTGATTCATTTTTCTTATATTGTTGAGTTAATACTGGTACAGCTTATGGATGGTATGAGTTGGCATACTTATACCATTCGCTGGGCCTCGGTTACGGGCTCGTATTCCCGCATTCCGGGAAGCGGGGCGTGACAGGTTTTTAGTGGTATCAGAGCCCAGGTTAGGCTCTAACTATGTTGGAGTTTAACTGGTTTGACCAATGTGTTAGTCATGTTTGTTTGGCTAATGTGTTAGTCAAGTTCGGTTCTAGCCAGTCTAACTCAATAATATGCGCACCACGCTAATCACATGAACATGAATAACCAACATATAATCTGGATACCCCTCTCATTTGATTCATCTTTTGATCTCTTCATAATCCTGTTCCTTCATCTCTCAGTTGTTTCGTCCCTTCCATTCATTCGTATTCATTGATTCCTTGTTGGGTATAGATTTTATTCTTTTGTGCCCTTATTCATTTGATTCTGGGGTTGTCGATTCTTTTCTTCCCCGCTTGGTTCGTCGATCGACATCGGTGAATCTTCAAGGACATGTTAGAGGCTCGTTTAACTCCTACGATACTGTATATTTGTATGATATAATTATTGTGTAAATTGCTACACTATATATTTATTTTCTCATTCCCATAGCCTTGTGTTTATACATGTATTTTATTCCGTTTTCTCCCTACTTTTATAAACCGTTTCCACTACTGCGATTTTGTACTATTGTGTTTGATATTTATAATTTATACATTTATTTTGATATCCTATTGTGTGGCTTTCAACTTCATTCCTTACTTTTCTACTATTTTTTTATCACGAATTTCAAACATACATCATACTTAAATTAAATGTCTCATGTCCCTGTGTATATGGGAGGTTACATTTTTCATTTCACCATTTTTGGTCCAATCTAATATCAAGATGGCAAATATGCAACTCGATGTCAATGGAGGCAAATTGCAACTGGATATCGGCGAGGCAAAATGTGCAGCCGAATATTTGGATGGCAATTTGAAACCTGATGTCGTGAAGGCAAACTTGCAACTTGATGTTAAGGATGCAAGATTTTCTAAGTATTTGCTAATTTATATTTCAAGACAATATTTACTTATATAGTGAAACTATTGGTGAATAAATACTTTCTTTATGATATTTTGTTTATACAATTACACTATATGTTTTCATATAATTTGAACTAGTATAGTTGATTTCACCCTATTTTGTGTTTACAAATCCTTTACATTTATGTTAAGATTGAGTACATCAACTCTGGTCTAAGTTTTCGTTATTTTGTGAATTATTATTTATTGCCACCGTTTTCCAATTCTTTAACATTTTAGATCTTCCGCTTAATCTTGTTTTCACGTCCTAATTAATGAATTGATGCTTACTTTAGCAATACTTAATGAACACCTTTTGAGTTTTCTTGCATATTTATATTTTAGTTTATTTTACTCGTTACCCTTTAATGTGTTTTCGAGTATTGATTATAATGTCAACATTCAATAATTATTATGTCTTTCACATTCATTGTTATTAATATATACTTAACTAAATTTGTCTGTATTTCTATGTATCTTGACTGGCTATTACCCAAAATTATTTTTAGTCTGTGTTCCTCTGTTTTTGTATGATTATCAACATTTTTATATTTGGGTTTGAATTTTTATTGAATAGTCTCCTATTTCCTTACGATTGGTAATTAATAGTGTATTTTGACTTCACTTTTCATTTATATTGATCGACTATATATATTCTTGTTTGATTTATTTATAGATTTGGTAAACCAGATTCTTACCTTGTTTTATAATGTTATTATTATTGTTATGTTTCTCGTTATTATTATTGATATCATTATTAATATTGATATTGCCGTTGTTATTGATATTGTTGTTTGCATTATTTTATTATTACTGTTGTTAATTACTTTTGTACAAGAAAAAAATTGAACCAATTTATATTCTGTCTTACATTATTATTTTTACCGGTATTTTTAATATTTTATCATTATTGGTGTTATTATTGGTATTTTGTTGAAGTCTAAATTTTATATTACACTTGATTGCACTATTTATTAATATTTAACTTGAGCTCAAACCCTTGTTCCTGCACATATGTATCTTTCCGTGTACTTTCTGTATTTAAGACCTTATAGCTTCCTTTCGCTTTCAAATTCTTTTCAGCAAGTTACATTTTCAATCGATCGGATTTTAACAAAATATTATTCTGGTTTCTAAGAAACTTTTTATTTCATCTGACTATTTGGAAATTTTATTTATTTCAAACAACGGTGTATTTTAATTTTGTTTTACATTCTAAGTGATCCAATATTTATATCATATATTACTACTGTTTGGATTATTTTAGTAAACCTATTAAACTCAATTTTCCATTTTAACACATATTTGTACATTATTATTATATCCATTCTGCTATTATTGTTATTATCATCATTATTTTTATTGTTATTGTTATCATTGCTATTATTATTATTATTATTTTATTATCATTGCTACTTTGTTGTTAGCAGTGTTGATGTTTTGTTATTATTGTTATTGGTATTATTATGATTGTCGTTACTATTACTATTATTTTGTTTTGAGCCCGAACATGCTCCATTTTATATACTTTTCACTATATGATTTAATGTATATTTTAAAAAAAAAAATTAAAAAAATAAAAAAATAAATAAATAAAAAATCCTATAGCCTATTTCCTTATTGGATTTAAACCTGTTATTTGATTTATAACCCAATTCTCCTACCCATTAGTCTTAAGCTATAACATATCTTTTGATCATTTAAAAATTGAAAAAAAAAAAAAAAAAAAAAACTTTATATTCATTCTGCATTGTTTAATTATATATTTCTTGAGCCCATACTGTCCCTGATCCCGATGCCTCGTTCTTATCTTCCTGCTCGGTTCATCGATTGGTATCATGTGGCTTACATCGACATGCATGTTGCTTGGAACATCACCATCGGAGTGGCGCAGCGGAAGCGTGATTGGCCCCATAACCCATAGACCCCAGGATTCTCTTGCTGATCCTTCCTTGCATCGTTCGGATCGTGTTCATCTTTTCACTTGTTATCTTTTGTCAATTTATTATTCGACATCGACTTTATCTATGTCCTTTTCTTATTCTGGACCCTTCATCACTTGAGTTTTCTCTTCTAAAGCTCTTGCCTTGTTATTTCTTAAATCTGCTCTTGTTTTGTCCTACTGCCTGCCATAATGAATTTCGAGGACGAAATTCTTGTTGTAAGGTGGGTAGGATTTGTAACCCCTGTTTCCGATTATACGGATTTCTATGTATTCTTATATTTCAAATTCCGTATAAATTTCTTCCGATGCATTTATAGCCTTTTGAATCTCCTATTGAAATCCAATTGTTTATTCTAAGCCCAAATTCGTATTTGATTAAATCAGTTTGAGCCCAAAATATTTCAGTCCAATGTCTTAATTGTTTTAATTAATATTTTTGAACCCATTATTAAGCCCAAGCCCACTAACCCATAACCTATATGCTTGTAAAGATTAATCCTACATCTATCCCTATAGAACTCTTTCCCATATTCCCCACTCTGCTCAATCCCCGTAACCACACCCCCCACAAACTCTAACTAACCCCTGATTATCTCTTAATCACTAACTAAACCCCACTCTCCTCTCTCCCGTACTCTCTCCCTTCTTCTCTGTTAAAACCAAACAATACAAAACAGAACCCCTACCCGTTCTCCATCTTCCTCTCTGTTCCTCTACAAACTAAGAAACCAAAACAGAACAAACTCAACAAAAGAACCCAACAGAACTCCCCTACTTCCACTTCGTCACTTCCACTTCATCTCCACCCGCATCACCTTCCGCACACCCCTGTCGCCCTCAATCGCTCGCTTCGTTCCACCTCCGCTCCCGCAATCACCACCGCTGTCGCCTCGCCTCCTACTCCGCGCGTCGAGCGCTTCCGGCTCGCTTCCGCCATTATCGACCCCCTCGCATCGCAGCCTTCCATTCAGTCGTCGCCCCAACCACAGCAACCGTCGCATCGCCACCGTTGTCTCCATCGAACGCAACCCATCGAAGATCCGCCTGCACCATCACCTCGCCATCAACCTCTCATCGGAGCTCATCCCGAAGCGCCGCTCACCTCGAGCCATCGAAGTCCCTCGCTGCTCAAGCCATCGTCGTCTCCAGCATCACCGCCCTCTCCACCACAGTCGAGCTTCGCCCTCCACTGCACTCCGCAGTCGAACCCACCTCGAAGAACCCATTTAATCACCAACTCCACCATGGCTGCCCCCACCGAAGAGCCACCATCACCGAAGTTCAACATCGCCATTGCTGCTCGCGCTCCCCGCTCTCCCCTGTTCTCGAACCAAAGCAGAGCTTCGTCACCGCAGTCGCTTCCCGACCAGCGCCGTCGTCCCACGCCGTCGCAAGCCGCTCCACCGCCGAAGCTCGTGTCGCCATTCTCTCTCGCTCTCAGTTTCGTCGAAGAAGAAGAACGAAGAAGAAGAACGAAGAAGAAGGAGACGCTCAGTTTGGGCGGGATTGAATCTGGACCTTTCGATCGCTTCGTGATCCGCGCCCTTGATCGGTGTTCCGTGTTCCGCCGCAACAGATCCACGCTCGCTGTTCCGTGTTCTGGATCTGATCTGGTGCGAAGAAGAGGCCTGATTGGGCGTGCTTGCTGTTGGCTGTTCTACCCGCAGGGAATCGAGCCGCTGTTTTGCCGTTTGTAGCTGATCCAGTGTGGGAAATTAGCCCCTTATTGCTTGCTTTTGGAGTTCTTCGTACGTACCTCGCACGTACCACTTGGGATTGTTCCCCGGGATACTGATCCCGTTATTCTTAATTATTTCGGAGCGACTACTACAAAAAGGCAAGTCCACTTGAACTGTTTTATTTATTCTAGTTCAAGCTTATTGATCTCCTGCAAGTAGTTCCATTTTAATTATCTTAATTTGCCTTGTGTCCCGTCCGTTGGGAGTATCGAGGGTTTACACGAGCTAACCCGACATACTCTTGACTTCTTATAATTGTCCATTGACTCAAACCTAAGCCCATATAGATATAATCGCAATGAATAAAATGAATAGAATTGTGTACAAAGGAAATGAATGGTAATTGCAGACATTGATGGAATGAGACAATCGTGATTGGATTAATGACTTCATAAAGTGGATTGTACACAGAAAAGGACATTCTAATTGTTATATAACATTGTAATGTGTTCCATAATTTGTAGTAGCACATTAATTGGCATTTTAATGAACGTATGTGTGATGGCTTTTATAAGTTACTGCTGCATTGTCTGCATTGTACTGAGGTTTCGACCCAGTTATAATTGGAATCGGTTTAAATAATAAAAAGAGAATTGTTGTATTAAATTTATTACTTCATCTTTATTATTTAGTAATGCATCATATTGCTGCATTCTATCGTCTCCTTGACATTATTATATACACATTTACATGGACATGAATGATTTAATAGTAAAATACTAAACAAGCCGGGGTTTATAAGGGTTGACCTAGTAGTGGGAAATCTCAGAAAATGTACTCGAGGGCCTATATTGAAATGGTATTGAAATGGAAGGAGAAGTAATGAATGTGAATGAATGAATGAAAATGGTAAATAATTGTTATTGAAACCGAGTACACGCTCTGTAGACCCCACCACTATGTCTCAAACGTACACTGTTTTGCGTGCACCGAACCTGTGGTACGGCACACATGGGACACAGAAGTACGTGCACTAGATAGGAGAAATGACACTCTAATGAACATAAATTGACATATATGTATATTTTATTAAGACCATTGTTATTACTGCCATTATTGTCATCGTATATTTGATCTTGATTCACATTCCTTCAAGTAACCTGTTCCTTTACTCTCTGCTTTCACTACTTGCTGTCCGTACTTGCTCTAAGGACAATTTATTATTTCTCTTTAGATAATCAAGTACTTGTGCACAAAGAGAATTTTTAGGAGGCATTGATTAGCAGATCTTCTACAATTGGAGCAGAAGTCTATCGAGTTATTTGGTAAGTCTTTATTTTCCAGAATTGGTTATTGAATTTCATTCTCGTTTATGTGATTATTATGTTTCTGCGCGGTTGTGATTCATTTTTCTTATATTGTTGAGTTAATACTGGTACAGCTTATGGATGGTATGAGTTGGCATACTTATACCATTCGCTGGGCCTCGGTTACGGGCTCGTATTCCCGCATTCCGGGAAGC
The DNA here is from genome assembly GCA_017893485.1 of Hemerocallis citrina. Classification (NCBI taxonomy): domain Eukaryota; kingdom Viridiplantae; phylum Streptophyta; class Magnoliopsida; order Asparagales; family Asphodelaceae; genus Hemerocallis; species Hemerocallis citrina. Next base: position 164,216,762 of record CM030366.1, read on the forward strand.
GGGGCGTGACACGAGGACGAGGATAAAATTAGTATAAACCTTATAGGAGTACATGCTCTGATACAATGTTAGAATTAGAAATAGAAAAAAATAGTTTATTATGTTATTGGATTTTTATTGATTGAATTAATTGAGTACAATATGTCTTCTATATATAGGAGAGAAGGGAAGACTAAACTGATACATTATTCGATATGGAACTAAACTAATATCTCTCATCTAACATAATATCTAACACATATCTGAACGAGCACAACATCATGGAGGACATGAATATATTCACAGAAAAGAAGATTTTCTAACCTATAAGGCTCTAGAATTGTAAAAATAATAACAATACATGATGTTTATGTATTAGTATTGTAAAGGGAGAAGATAGTTTTTTGGGCTTAGGTAATTAGCTTGTAAAGAATTAGTAGACTACTATGAATAAGTTGGAAAAAAGTTGTAAAATCCAACATAATAAAATTGCTCTTGATCTGCTCCAAGATGTGTTTATAGACTGTTGTTGCAGCTTTTAAACACATTACAAAACTTTCAACTTCTTAGTTTCCATTTCCAAATTACATGTGCCAATCCAACAAAATCATGTAAAGCTCATGCAGGAAAGGAGCAACAAATTTGTGGGTTTTTTTGCTATTGTCAAGTAACCGATACTGCGAACTATCCAACCCAACTAACCAATTTTGTTAAATGATTCTCATGTTGAGTCTAACCGTTTTGACGCAATCTCATATGTGAATATTAGACACGAAGCTGCTAGCTATCATATCTGGTCAACTTAGCTTTGTGTATTTAGGCCACTGTAGTGGCTAGTTGTGGGATGAGTTTGGCACTAGTGTGCAAGCACATTTCCCAATTATGCCCAATACTATTAAGTATTAACAATGAATGCGAACACTTTGTGTAAGAGTTATAGTTATTTGTTCACGAAGGGGATCCTTCAAATTAGGATTATTTGTATCTTTTACCTTCGTTTTTAAAGTGCACAGTTTCAATTAGGCTCGCAAGTTGTAGCGGTCTAGTTGCCGAAAAATCGCTATTGGACGTGTTGAATATTAGAATTCCGGTTGTTATATGATAATTTTCGGTGAGACCTTTCTTCACAAAATATCTTCATAGAGTCAATTTCCGTTTCTTTTTCCATGGAGATAGGGTAATTTGTGGATGTTCAATAGAGCTGTGTTTCATGGTTCAGGAAGAAGCCCCATGATCTGTCTTCCATCATTTTCTAATTAAATCCAAACCTTGTAGGTTACATCTGTTAATACTGATTTGGGGAAATTAGGGTTAGGGTTAATCTCTAGCCGCTTAAGATATTATATACTGCTTATCAGTATTGGAATATCACAGAGTACTACCTCTAGACCAGCTTATAAAGAGATTAGACTGGGTTTAGGGTACTGGGCTTTTAGCCCACTCAACCCGTTCCAATAATTAATACATAACACGTGTAAACCCGTGTTGCCCCATAGAATAATATACACAATATTATCCTATTATATTGAGAATATACATATACATCCAACAATCTCCTCCTATATTCTCAATATATTAGGCTAAGCAATGTTATAATATTGAATCACAAAAATTCAAACATTATTGAATTATAACGAACATGGATAATAGACTAAATCAATTATAACTTGAAAAGTTCAAATATGACTAAACCAAAATAATCAAATAGTTCTAAAACCATATCAAAACGGGAATAGTTCACAATGACTAAACCAACTAGAGAAATCTGTCATAGTTTCAAAATCAACCAAAGCAACTAAACTTCAAGAACAAAATATGAGTTTTAAGCTCATGAACACAAGAGTCTTAAACTCAACAGAAGTTTTATCAAGCAAGTGGCAAATTTATTCTTTCGATAAATAAACCAAAACTATATCCTTGCAAACTGCTTTATGTTTACTCCTCCATTTTGAGCAAATCATTATTCTGAAATCTATGTTGACAGATTTAACTCCTCCATCTTTGCTAGCTTATTGGAGACAAGAATATCAAGAGACATATCTCTAAGAATTCTAGCAAATTTCATAAAGTATCTGGTTCTACTAAAGAACTTAGTACAATTCAACGATAGCTTAGCAAAATGTAATGCAAGCATCACAATCAAGTTTCTTTAATAAAATAAAGAACAAGAACTATTATAGTTTCCACACAAGAACTATACTATGTTTCATATTGGAATGATAGAACAGTCAAATCAATTATGGTTAATTCTGAATCATCAAAATTGGAATGAAACATGAATCCATAAAAGAGTTATATCATCAGAATTGGAATGATATAACAACCATTCTAAACATCGGAAACACATCGACAAGTTTTCATGCTTTCTTTTGGAATAATGAGATGATTCTAAGTAAATTATGAAAATATATAGCATCATCAAAATTGGAATGAAATTATATATTAACAGAATTTATATAGAACTTTTCAAATTATTTAAAGCATGTCAACTGCCTAAAATTGATGCTTCAGTTTGAACTTCTCTATGGCTCCAATTGGATTCTAAATCTCAAAACAACTTGGATGTTAAAGCTTTTGACTCAATAGCTTTTAACTCTATTTTCCCCATAGTTTTGATAATTAGATCACTTTCAAGTCTCTTAGCAAGAGCATTAGCCATTCTTGTCACAATTGCACTTTATCTATGAGAAAGTTCAACTAGGCTTCTTTCAGCCTTAATATACTCCTCTTACTATTATAGAGTGAGTTATGAGCTACAGTGCATTATAGCTTGATAGTCGCATAACAGAATTGAGAATTTACATTAAACTTCTCAAATGGATGATTAGCAATAAGTTATTCAATCCACTCAGCCTCTTCCCCTGCAGAGGATAACACATAGAGGTCTGATTTTTTGGATGAGAACGCAACACTTGTTTGCCTATTAATCTCCATAACTTTTCTGCTCCTCCTAGTGCGAACACATATCCACTAGTTGTCGACTTTCACTAAACTTTGAGTAGCACAAAGCAAACTCTTGAGTACCACTCAGGTATCTCATTAGCCTCTTAAGGGCACTCAAATGTGTATGGGATTATTAGTAAATCTGCATATCATACCTACCTCAAAAGCTATGTCTATTCTAGTGCAGATCTTTGTATACACGAGACTTTCAATTCTTTTAGAATGATCTACCTGTCTCATAGTTGCACCATCATAAGGTGTCAACCTTTGTATACACGAGACTTTCAATTCTTTTAGAATGATCTACCTGTCTCATAGTTGCACCATCATAAGGTGTCAACCTTTTATCATAATCATAAGGTGTTTCAAAACACACTTTCGATCACTATATCCCCACTTTTAAAACACATTATTGATTTATCGAGTTTGACTAAGGGTTATCCCTTGCCAACCAAAACTCACCCTTATACATAATATGGTGTCCACACCACTTAGGTGCTAAATTTATTTGGATAGCACAATTTTAACTCCATTTAGAATAGAGATGTCACTTCCAATCAACAAGCATGTCAATAAAACCAAGTAAATAATAGCCATTATATTTGACACACCACAAAGTTAAAGGCACTGATCTGAATTACTTAATTCATATACTAGGCTCTTTGAGAAATTTGTCAAATTATGTATACGATAGCTATATTACATGTTTTAAAGCATACAATGATTTTACTAAATTGTAAATCTTGTTCACTAAACATATTAGTTCAAAACTTTTCAGTACAAAACTGTTCAGTACAAAACTTTTATTTATCCTTTATGAATAACAAAATTTCCAATAGATATAAGGATAAGAAGAATACTTATTGTAGCAATATGACAAACATGTGAGTAAACATTAAATAAATCTACCCCATTTTCTCAGTCAATTTGTTTGCTACTAAAAAGCATTAAAATTGCTACTGAACAATCAAAAATAAGTTTCTTCTACAAAACCCCACTTACTATAGTTTTAGCCTCTTTTGGCAGATCAACTAAATTGAAGTAATATTCCATGACACAAAATCATCTCATTGTCTACTAAAGACTCTTCTTAGCTCATTTGTCATTCAGGTTTTCAAGTGTCAGTAAGGCTGGTTCTTGATTCCAACTGTGAATCATTGAACGTGTTTGTAGGACTAGATTATTTCATATATTTATCTTTGATGAACATATCCTCAAAGAACTTTGCAAATCTAGATTCTTCTAACACAAATTAGATAGATCCAACATCTGTCCACAGAGCTACATTCTGCACGTTCTAAACATACAAATATTTGTTGTAGGTCATACTTTAGGCCTTCTAGGGTCATGTACTCTAACAAATTTATCACAACACAAATTTCCACTTTAACAAAATTATTTGTGTTTTCATGCTATGATTTACAAGGTGTATTCAATTTAAGGTGTAGTAACACATTAGAGATATGATTAACAATACAACATCACTCATTATTACACAAGACAAACAACAGTCAATAATATAGAATTCAACATTTCACTAAGAGTTTGATTCTAACTTTTATCAATACTGTTTGATTGTTTTAAGTAGTGTGCAGTGGAGATTATGCCCAATGCAAACTTCTCTAAAGTTGTTAAACATATTCACCACCTCCATCAACACTGAACCCTTGATTTTTAGCATTTAACTAGATTTTAATTTATCACAATAACGAGTGTTACATCCTCCATATATGTATGACAAACATTCAATAATAATCTACATAGGTGATTAAATACTTCTGACCAACAATCGTCTCATCTAGTCACAAAGCTACTGAGATCACAAATGTCAGAATGTATTGACTCAAGAAGTTGTGTGCTCCTAGAAACCATACTAAATGATTTTCTAGTAATCATAATCTGAGCACAACTTTTATATTTGTCATATTTAATGAAATGTCATTTGGTAGGGTTATGAGTTTTAACAAGAACAAACAATTTAATATATAGTTCATAGTGATTCTAAATTTCAAAACAACTTGGATGTTAAAGCTTTTGACTCAATAGCTTTTTAACTCCGTTTTCCCACAGTTTTGATAATTAGATCACATTTCCTCACAAACAATTGAATATATATTTCGCAAATCCTAGCCAATTATGCTAGGTTCAAGAACATAATTAGAACTATTATTATTAATTGTTTCATTTGTTAAACTCAACTTATACATGCGATTGACAATGTAAGCACATTATAAGAGCTAATACAAGATTACTCTATCACATTTTATAAAATTGTTCGCTTTCTCTAGTGATTCTAACAATGTCCACTTACTCAAACAAATTGAGCTATATTTTTCTTTATTCGTTCTTCATCATCTTCGAAACACTAAGCGAGATAATGACTCATATTTTATAATTAAATTTTGCACACACAGTACAATGAATGATAAAGAACAAAATGTAAATAATGGAGTCATATTCTGCATTACAGAATGCTCCTATCTAAGTTACAAATATTTGTTATAAATCTTATACAAAAATTTTAATTATTAGAGAAGCAAATATATAATCTCACATAAACTGCAAACAATTGATTTGTCAAAATATCTATACACATAGTATGATAAAACACTTAACAACCCTAAACATGCTAGTTTTTTAAAGCGAGAATAACTATGATCTAAAACTCTCAATCATATGATCAAACGCACAAAGCGTTAACACATTCATCACATGAAAAATACTATGAAAGTTAGAGTAGATCATACCGACACTTCAAGTTAGAAGTGTTTTCCAAATTCGATGGAGAAGCCTGCGTACTGCAAACTTGTCATACCGTGATGTAAATCCATCGTCTCCAACTCACACAGTTTGTAAGTAATTTTGAAGTTCCTACATTCATCAAATCTTTAAAGATTAGCCAATTAAACAAATTATTAGCACAATCTAATTCACAACAATTTAATTTGGAGATTCAATTTTATAGTCAAAGACTATAATTTATCAAAATAAATATTTGATCTCAGATTTGTATTTAATTAAACAATGCTTAATACGGTTTTGAACTTTAGCACTTAGCAACAAAATTCAAACAAATAATTAAATAACAATTTAAATTTGGTGAACAACTTATCTTTAATTTAGATCTGCTCCACCAGTTCAAACACCAAACAGCAATCTCCAACCAATAGAGCAGCTGTTGGACTGGATCTGAATCTGGATCTGCTCCAACAGTCCAAACACCAAACGTCAATCAAAAATTCCAATCAGAGGTCACGATCAACGGCCAGATCTGAGTTGATCCCTTCCACAGTGAGGATCCGATCCACAAGCATCAACACACAACAGTAATGGAGGAACCCACTTGATTCGATTTGATCAAACCCCAAACTCAACAGCAATGGAAGAAACCCATTTGATTCGATCTGATCAAACCCCCAAACTCAAACAGCAATGGAAGAAACCCACTTGATTCGATCTTCAATTGCGACTGATCCAGGGGAGGGAGACGACCAGATCGGCGACGGCGGCGCTCTGGATCGCGATGGCGCGGCGTTCGGGATCGCGACGACTGCGATCTGGATCGCGACGGCGCGGCGTTCGGGATCGGGACGACTGCGATCTGGATCGCGACGGCGCGGCGTTCGGGATCGCGACGACTGCGATCTGGATCGCGACGGCGTGGCATTCGGGATCGTGACGACTACGATCTGGATCGCGACGGCGCCCACGGTGGTCGGAGACAGCAACGACGGCTACGATTGTTGGAGGTAGCAGACGTCGGCTCCTTTTGGTCGGAGGTGCAGGGTATAATATCTTAAGTTTGTTAATACTGATTTGGGGAAATTAGGGTTAGGGTTAATCTCTAGCCGCTTAAGATATTATACACTGCTTATCAGTATTGGAATATCACAGAGCACTACCTCTAGACCAGCTTATAAAGAGATTAGACTGAGTTTAGGGTACTGGACTTTTAGCCCACTCAACCCGTTCCAATAATTAATACATAACACGTGTAAACCCGTGTTGCCCCATAGAATAATATACACAATATTATCCTATTATATTGAGAATATACATATACATCCAACAACATCAATATGTCTATTTAGCATTGATTGTAAGACCTTGACTTTGGAAACTATTAATTTGATTTTTTCCGATGCCAGACGATTTAATGTACGACTTGTCATCCTGAGCTAGAGTGGAACTTTCTCACATCGAGCATGCTTATAACCCAGGCGTACTCAGCTGATGTATTAATAGTACTTTTGATTAAAAATAGTACTGTAGTTGGAAAAAAGTAGTAACATCCAACATAATGAAATTGCTCTTGACCTGCTCCAAGGTGCGTTAATAGTCTGTTGCTGCTTTTAAATACAGTGCAAAATTTCCAACTTCTTAGTTTCCATCTCCAAATTACACGTGCCAGTCCAACAAAATCATGTAAAGTTCATGCAGCAAAGGAGTAACAAATTTGGTGTTTTTTTTGCTGCTGCCAAGTAACCAATACTGCGAACTATCCAACCCAACTAACCAGTTTTGTTGAATGATTCTCATGTTGAGGCTGACCGTTTTGATGCAATCTCATATGTGAATATTGGACATGAAGCTCCTAGTTATTATATCCAGTAAACTTAGCGTTGTGCATTTAGGCCACTGTATTGGCTGGCTAGTTGAGGGATGAGTTTGGCACTAGCGTGCAAGAACATTTCCCAATTATAGTTTGTGGAGGAAATAGATCACACGGATGACCCCATGACATTTGTGGAGGAAATAAATCTGAACCTTGTAGGTCACGGCAAAATGTCTATTCAACTTTGATTGTAGGACCTTAACATGATTGAAACTTATCAATCTGATTTTTTCCAATGCGAGACGATTCATTGTACGATCGACTTGTCATCCTGAGCTAGAGTGGAACTTTCTCACATCGAGCATGCTTATAACTCAGCTGATGTATTAATAGTACTTTTGATTAAAAATAGTACTGTTGTTTATAGTTGCCTACTATGAATAAGTTGAAAAAAAGTAGTAACATCCAACATAATGAAATTGCTCTTGATCTGCTCCAAGGTGCGTTAATAGTCTGTTGCTAGCTGCTTTTAAATACAGTGCAAAATTTCCAACTTCTTAGTTTCCATCTCCAAATTACACGTGCCAGTCCAACAAAATCATGTACAGTTCATGCAGCAAAGGAGTAACAAATTTAGTGTTTTTTTTGCTGCTGTCAAGTAACCAATACTGCAAACTATCCAACCCAACTAACCAGTTTTGTTGAATGATTCTCATGTTGAGGCTGACCGTTTTGATGCAATCTCATATGTGAATATTGGACATGAAGCTCCTAGTTATTATATCCAGTAAACTTAGCGTTGTGCATTTAGGCCACTGTAGTGGCTGGCTAGTTGAGGGATGAGTTTGGCACTAGCGTGCAAGAACATTTCCCAATTATAGTTTGTGGAGGAAATAAATCACACGGATTACCCCATGACATTTGTGGAGGAAATAAATCTGAACCTTGTAGGTCACGGCAAAATGTCTATTCAACTTTGATTGTAGGACCTTAACATGATTGAAACTTATCAATCTGATTTTTTCCAATGCGAGATGATTCATTGTACGATCGACTTGTCATCCTGAACTAGAGTGGAACTTTCTCACCTCGAGCATACTTAAACGAACTCAGATGAAGTATTAACCATCACCAAAATGTCTCTCAAATCTATTACACTTCCATGTGCAGTGTTGTTCATCACTTTCTTATACTGCACTCAACTTAATCTTTGCATGGGAGCTCCCATCTCTGGCTGCAAACTGAGTGAAAGAAATGCCCTTCTTGACTTTAAGCGAGGCCTCAAAGACAACGCCAACAGGCTTTCATCCTGGATTAGCGAGGACTGCTGCACTTGGGAAGGTATTGCCTGTAATAACATGACTGGGCATGTTGTTCGTTTGGACCTTCGCAACCCGCATCCCATCACTGATAATGATGATCTTCCATACAACAGGTGGTCCTTGGGAGGTAAGATAGGCACATCTTTGCTTAATCTGAAACTTCTGCAGTACCTAGACCTGAGCATGAACTATTTTGGTGGCATTCCTATTCCTGGGTTTATTGGTTCTTTACAGAGTCTCACATATCTAAACCTATCTCAAACTGGTTTTGGTGGTTTGATTCCTCATCAGCTTGGGAATCTATCGAGATTACAATATCTTGATCTCTCAAATGATTACTTTCCCTCATCTAATGTCTTTGTTGATCTGGTTGTTGATGATGCTCTCTGGATTTCTGGCCTTTCTTCTTTGCGATATCTCAATATGGGCACTGTTAACTTTCAAAACGAAAGTAACTGGGTGGAAGCACTGAACAAGCTACCTTCAATTATTGAGATACGTTTATTTGATTGCAATTTGAGTGGTATCTCACTCTCTCTTCCACATATTAACTTTACGAATCTTTCTATCCTTGATCTCTCTGGCAACAATTTTAATTCGAAGATACCTTTGTGGTTGATTAACATAAAAAGCCTCACATACATTCATCTCAGTTACAACTCTTTCATCGGCTCAATCCCAGCAGCTGTTGGGAACTTAACTAAGCTCCATGTCTTAGATTTGAGTAAAAATCTACTTGAAGACTCAATCCCAGCAGCTGTTTGGAGCTTAACTAACCTCCATGTCTTAGATTTGGATACAAATTATCTTGAGGGGTCAATCCCAGCAGCTGTTGGGAACTTAACTAACCTCCATGTCTTAGATTTGGGTGGAAATCATCTACTTGAAGGTTGGCTGCCAAAAGAACTGGGAAGCCTATGCAACCTGCAGACACTGGACCTTTCTGATGGCCGCTATATTAGTAGAGACCAAACTGAGCTTGCAGAAATTTTTTCTGGATGCATCAAATACCGTATTGAGAATTTGTACTTGAGCAGGACTACTCTGACAAGTTCTTTACCAGAAGAGCTGGGGAACCTACAGATGCTCAAAATTCTGCATGTGAATTTCAACTCGCAGTATGGTGTTGTTCCAGAATCACTAGGGAGATTATTGGCATTGGAGGAGTTGGATCTTTCTAATAATAACCTGAATGGGACTATCCCTGCAAGCCTTGGACAGCTTTCAAAACTCGTTTGGTTAGATCTCAGTGCAAACTTTTTTGAAGGGGCCATCTCTGAAGCACACTTTGCTAATCTAACGAGACTAGAGCATCTGGATCTGTCATCAAACAAGCTAGTCCTAAAAGTAAGTCGGCATTGGGTCCCTCCATTTCAGCTTCATTTCATCGGCATGCGTTCCTGCATGCTTGGGCCTCAATTCCCTACGTGGCTTAAGACACAAAGAAATGTTTCTTACTTAGATATTTCTAATAATGGTATTCTGAAACCTTTGCCACACTGGTTTTGGAGTTTGTTTTCCAACTCATCAGATTACTATCCATGGATGTTAGATATATCCCATAATGGAATCACTGGCAGGCTGCCCGATTTATCTTATTTGCCTTTCACATTCTGCCTTTTGAATTCCAACTACCTTAAAGGACCCTTTCCTAATCTTTCTTCAAACGTGGGATTCTTGGATCTATCAAATAATTCATTTTCTGGGGTCGTTCCTTCTAGCATTGGGAAGAGTATGCCGAATCTGATAGAACTTTATCTTAATAGAAATCAATTCATTGGTGGTGTTCCCTCATCTCTTTGCTTGCTACAGTCCTTGATCCTTCTTGACCTCTCGAGAAATATCTTATCAGGTGACCTTCCTAATTGTTGGGGACAATCTAATCAAACTGCTTTGGGGTTTCTTGATTTTTCTAGCAATAATCTATCTGGGTCTGTTCCTGATTTACTTTCCCCTATACCGAATTTGGAGTCATTGCACTTGAGCAACAACAGCCTATCTGGGGAGATTCCACCGTCCCTGCAGAGGTATACAAGCTTGGTTACTCTTGATCTTGGGCAGAATAAATTAACTGGTACAATTCCTACGTTCATAGGAGAAAGTTTAGTGAATTTAAAGCTCCTAAGCCTGAGATCAAACATGTTTTCGGGCAATATTCCTCCAAACTTATCAAGATTAAGTGCTCTGCAGATCTTGGATGTGGGAAATAATTATCTGTCAGGAGAAATACCAGGGAGCTTTGGAAGCTTTATTGCCATGAGAAATACATTGCCATATGATGAGCTTACATTGACATTTGATGAGATATTTTTTCGAGATGCAGATTACTTTCAGGCGAAGATAAAAGGAACTGTTCTAGAGTATCATCGGTCGTTATCAGAGGTACGTACATAACCATTGTTTGAGGAGGAATTAATTTGTTTTGAACCCTTCATTCCACAACAAGTCATTTATTTCTTTTACTTTTCTTGTGTGTATGTTATTTTTTATGGCAGAATTACTTGAGAACCATTTGTTTTTAATAGAACCCTTCATTTTGAAATTTAATCCTAAACTGTCCACTTCATCCTACGAAAGCATTTCCTCCCTAAAAAATTCAAAAAGACATTCTTATTTGTTTTTTGTTTTAATTTGTTGAGAAAAGAAAAGCTTTTGCTTCATGTAGCATAAAATGGGGGTTTTCTAAAGTTTTCGTCATGTTCTTCTTCCTTCCTTCTTATTGCAGGTAACACTAATGGATCTCTCAGAGAACAAGTTATCTGGGGAGATACCAGGAGAACTCGTAAGCCTTGTTGGATTGATGAGCTTGAATTTGTCTGGAAATCATCTAACGAGAGAGATACCACAGAATATTGGTTTATTGCATTCCTTGGAGTCTCTTGACCTATCAAGAAATGAGCTTACAGGTGCAATCCCTTCAAGTATGACTTCTCTTACATTTTTAAGTGACTTGAACCTGTCGTATAACAATTTATTGGGAAGCATTCCTCTTGGAAATCAGATTTCTACCCTCGGTAACCAATCCTATATCGGCAATCCTGGTCTTTGCGGGTTTCCACTTACAAAAACATGTCGTACTAATGGCACCGATCAGGGTTTAGTCAGCAAAAGTGTTGGATCAGATATGTGGTGTCTTTATGTCGGCATGGGACCTGGATTTGTGGTTGGGTTATGGGCAGTTCTAGGTACATTACTCTTAAAGAAGAACTGGAGAATTGCATATTTTCGATATATAGATTACCTGTATGATAGGGTATATGTGGTAATTGTTGTGAGTTTTAATAAACTCAAAGGGAATGTAGTGTAAGTGCTTGTAGTTGGTTATACTTATCACTTGTTGCAAACAATTCGGAGTTGTATTTGTGTATGAGATAGAAAGCGCATCCGAAATCCTGATAGATCTCTTACTGAATTGGCAACATAAATAAATCTCTTTTGTCGGAAATATTGTTCTCGCTGCATCTTCTTAACTTCTTTACTTATATATCTGATAATGAAATCTACCAAAATTCCAAGCACAATTCTTGATGAAATAGGACTAAATCTGGACCAGCAGAACAATTCTCTTCTAGAAAAGAACCCTTGCAGCATTTATTAACGAGGAAATTGCTTCTGGTCAGGCATTGATATTCTTTCATACTATATAACAGTAATAACATGAGTTATTGCATTCTCTTTGGAAGCAGCTGAAAAATATAATCGGGAAATATTTGTAGCAGCGAAAATAACCTTCATACTGGCAAATGCTGCGATTGAGAATGAACTATGAAAGTCATCCTTAATTTGTTGACCTTATTAATTAGGATAAGGTTTTTTTTGTTAGGTTTTGTGAGAAATTAACAATTGAGAATTAGGGTTAATTAATATCTAGATCTAAGTTGCTTGAGATATTCACCTAGGTATCAATATTGGAATACCTAAACTGCTATCACAAGCCAGTATTTATTTCTAAATACTGGTTTGGGTACTGGGTTCTCAACCCACTCAACCTGCGTTCCAATATCCATACAATTAGTACGTGTAACACACGTGTTACCCATAGAACAATATTACGCATTATATTGTTCATATAGTGAGAATATATCTATATATCCAACAATCTCCTCCTATATTCTCAATATATAGACGTACTGGATTATCTCATCAGTTCAGTATAAAACTGACTGGCTGATAGCAGTCCATAAAAAGAAAAGCATCATAAAGGTATAGTTCCATAAGAGCCAATATAATTATAAATCTGAATAGTTCAATCAAGACTAAACCAATATAATTAAATAGTTCCAAACCATATCCAATTCAGAATAATTCACAAAGACTAAACCAACTGGAATAATCTGTCATAGTTTCAAAATCAAACAAAACAAATAAACTTCAAGAACAAAATATGAGTTTTAAGCTCATGAACACAAGAGTCTTAAACTCAACAGAAGTTTTACCAAGCAAGTGACTAATTTATTCTTGAAAAAACTAAACTGAAACTCTATCCTTGCACACTGCTTTATGTTTACTCCTCCATTTTGAGCAAATCATTATTTTTGAAATCTATGTTGACAGATTCAACTCTTCCATCTTTGCTAGCTTATTGAAAACAAGAATATCAAGAGATACATCTCTAAGAATTCCAACGAATTTCAAAAAGTTTCTAGTTCCAGAAAAGAACTTAGTACAATTCATAATTAGCTTAGCAAAAATGTAACGCAAGCATTACAATCAAGTTTCTTTAACTAAATAAAGAACATGAACTTTTATAGTTTCTACCCAAGAACCATACTATGTTTCATATTCGAATGAAAAGTCTGTCATTTCAATCATGGTTTAACATTGAATCATCAAAATTGGAATGAAACATGTATCCATAAAAGACATATCATCAAAATTAGAATAATATTTAAGACAATTTAATAATCGAAAACACATCGACAAGTTTTCATGTTTTGTATTGGAATAATATGATTATTCTAAGTAAATTCTATAGATATATAATACCATTAAAATTAGAATGACATTAGCCTTGATAGTTTGGTTATTGAGGGCTCGATAATCAACACACATTCGCCAACTCCCATATGCCTTCTTGATCAGTATCACAGGGGAAAAGTAAGGGCTACTACTGGGTCTGATGAATCCTGAAGTTAGCATTTCTTTGACTTGTTTGTCAATCTCTGCCTTGTGTAAATGGGGATGTTTAAAAGGCCTCAAGCAGACTGGTTTCTGACCATCAAGTAAGGGAATTTTATGATCGACACTTCTATGTGGGGGTAAGCTCATCTCTTCACGGAACACTTCTAGAAACTGTTGTAGGATGTTGTTGATGTCAGTTGAAAAGGTTTCTTCATTGCTTCTTTCCCCTCCCACCATGCCTTGTACTTGTATCATATATGCTTGGCAAACACAATTCCTTGTACTCCCCAATTCTGAAGCTTCCATCATTTGTAATTGTGGATTACCAAGCCCTGCGGTCTCTTCATCGCTCCTGCCACCTTAAATTCCATGGTCATCGTGCTAAAATCCATAGTGACCGGCCCCAACGTACGTAGCCAATGAGGTCCCAAAACCATTTGTGATGGTCCTAAGGGTAACAGCAGCAATTCAACTTGTAGATTCACTCCTTGGACTGAGAAATTTACATTCTACACCTTTCCCTCACTGTGCATAACTTGACCATTAGCAACCGTAACTTGATACCTGGGCTCTTTGTTAATATGCAGATTTTCCTTAACAACTGTATGGGGGTCGAGGTAATTATGAGTAGAGTCAGTATCAATCAAAATATTCACCTCCTTGCCGTTGATTCTTCCCTTCACTCTCATGGTTTGGGGGTAGACTTGTGTCCCTACTAATGCGTGAAGAGATATCTCTAGTTGTTTTGTGCTCTGGTTGGAAGGTGGAGGGCCATGGTAGGTCTGTAAGGAGTTGTGGGAAGGAGGGTGTGGGTAAATGGAAGGTTGGAGTAGTAACTGGAGAATTCTCCTCCGCATTGACTGCATCAAAATAAACATCCCTCTTGCCTTCCTTTTCCTTCATCTCTTGGACATTTATCCTTCTAGGTACAAAATTTGTGGCAGGATATGTGGGTGTTTTCTAAGTTGGTGCTAGTGCAGGAACATGAGCAGGGGGCATTGGCTTAGGCAGGAATGGCACCCGATAATTCTTCTTGAGGCATGCAATCTTTTCTTCGAATCCCCTAGCTAGTCCCATAGCTTCATTCACATTCTTAGGTCTCTGCAACTTGCCATCCCACCTTATTTCGTCCCTTAATCCACTGATAAATGTACTCAAGTAATGGTTTTCAGTCCAATCCTCCACAAAGTTGGAAAGGTGATCAAATTCATGAATGTAAGGCTCTAGTTCCCCCTTCTGTTGCAGTTTGGACAACATACCATTGTAGTCTTCGAACTCCGTAGGGCCAAACCTAGTGAGCAGCTACTCCAAGAATTGAGGCCAAGTTATGTCATGAATTTTTGGTTTAATGTGTCTACAAAACCATTGGGCCGCTCTTCCCCTCAAATTAAGCGATGCATATTTTAATTTATGCGCATCAGGGACCTCATAGAATTCCAAAAGTTGCTCCACTCCACAGATCCATTCTGTTGGATCCCCTCTTGGAAAATTGGAAATTCCACTTTAAAAGGAGATCTAAATAAACCCCCACCTTCATTCGATCATGTTGCAGTAGGAAATTGATAGTTGAGATTGATTACCTCTCCGTTGATGCTCTGGTGTGGAGGATTCGGGAGTAGGGTGGAATTGAAGGTCGTTGTGAAGACTGCTGCATCATCGCCATCATTGCATCCATTCTAGCATTCATTCGTGCTTCCATTGCAAAGAAATGATTGCCAATTCCTTCTGCTACCGCTTCCACACTTTCAGTAAGGTATCTGCTCTGAAGTTGGACCTCCGCCATTTGAATCTTGAGGTTCGCCACATCTCCTTCCATCACCGTACTCCCATCATCAATCATCATGACCATCTCCGTCGGGATAACCTAGCTCTGATACCAGATTGTCAGGGTTTTGGTTACGGTTGGATCGGGATCGGGTCATCGCCGAGGGCGATTGAGCTAGGGTTGAAGATGAGGATAATTGTGGGAGGAATTTAGACGATTTTTATTGATGATTTTGTAAGGAAATTACAGCTCATTATAAGTAGCGAAGGTTAGAGGCAGTTTTGCTACAGGACAAAACTATAGTGTTATACAATAGAATATTACTAAAGCTACTGGGGGAGAGAGTTAGAGAGAGTGGGGGTTGGGCAGCGAGGGGCGCGAGCCGGGTGAGATTGGGAAAGTGAGAAGAGAAGAGACTGTGTTAGAGGGATTGGAGTTTTTATTTTGTTTTGATTTTTAAATGAAATCGTGCATAACACACGTGTTAGTTAAATAGGAATCCTACTTTTACCCTTGTACAACATTGCACAAACTTATATAATATAATATAATATAATATAATATAATATAATATGTAGTATAACTCTGCAATACTGCACATATTTTTTTAAAAAAATAATAAAATAATAAAACATTTTTTGAAAAAATCATCTAATAACATCTATATAATAATGAAGATTCTAATTTCAATTTGGATGGAGTAAGAGTGGAGAGTTATCTCCTACTTTGAAAGAAGAAAAAAAATTCTAGACAAAAGTGGTTTAACATAATATATTGTATAGATTCCATAATTTTAATTATTTTTCAGAATTTCTAATTAAATTTCTGTATTTAATAATAATTTTTGGAATTTTAATTTTAATTTTCTAATTTTCAATCATTTTCTATGACTTTTTATTGATTTATCGAGCTGACGCGATTTTTGGAGCGATCTGGATCGCCAATCGAGCCTTTGCTTGCCCGCTGAGTGGAATAAGATGCCAGGATGATGTGGTGATGTGGAGCAACCTGGGACGTTGATCATGTGATGGGCTCGCTCCTAAGTGAATTGGACATGCGTAATTGGGTGGCAACGTGGCGTGATCGGAGTCTCGATTACGAACGTCTTCGCGTATCTGGAGGATCGGACGGTCAAAATTAAGCAGCGATGATGACTGGGTGTGTGCACGTGTTAAGATATGTGTGAATTCCTACTCTTGCTCTTCTCTCTATTTCAAAATGGAGGAAGAAAAGAGGGGTACATTCTCTCTCTCATTTGCATAATATAGAGAAGATATAATATCTCCTTTTGGACTTTTCAATTTTTTTATGCATGCTTGCATATTGAGTTATAATTTTGTGCACAAATCTTGTCGAAGACAACTCCATCAATTAGGAACAATAATTATGCATGTCTAAGAAGGCATCATGCTGTGTCAATAAGCTCATGCATTCGAGTTGTAAGCTTCAACTGTTAGTAGTCTCTAACTCTCAACTTCTCTGCTGTTGTTCGAAGAGTCTCAACTATTCCAAAATAAGATAGTTGGCGACCAACATAGGCCAGGTCAGATCTGAAATGGATCCTAAAGAAAACATCTTTAATAGAGTGTAGAACGGAATTCAATGAGGTTTACACCAAAATTTGTCAGATCTGCTTTCTTGATTTTTGCTGTAATCGAAGGGCCAGCTGTCTCTTAATTCAGCAAAGTGTAATAAGTAGATATGAAGACTGAACTGGATGAAGCTTAATTCTTTTCTGTTTTATAGTCTTATGAAACCCATTAACGCCTCAATTCTCTATCCTTTTAAGGTATTATCCGACATATGATGAAGCTTAATTCTTTTCTGTTTTATAGTCTTATGAAACCCATTAACGCCTGTATTCTCTATCCATTTAAGGTATTAGAGCATCTGTTGTCGTTTGCTTAATATGCATATTTGGTTGAAAACAACGCTGCAGTCGTTGGCCAAATATGCATATTATGCATATTTCGCTACTGGAAATTGCCATAAATGAGAGGGAATGATAATTATCCATATATGAGATACGGCACTTCAATTGTCGTCGCACAATTTTTTTTTTTTTATAAAATTGTCGGACGGCACTTCAAGTGCCGTCTGAAGTGTCGTCGCACAAAAAAATTTATTTTTTTAATGGTCGGACGGCACTTGAAGTGCCGTCCCACCAAAAAAAATTTAATTTCTTAATTAAAAAAAAAACAAAAGACCCCCAAAACACCCACTTCTCGGATGCCGTCCCTCCACTTTTTGTGTTTTATGCAATTTTTGAATTTTTTTTGTAATTTTTGTAATTTTTGTAATTTTTTTGTAATTATTGTAATGTTTTTGTAAAAAAAAAATTGCACTTCGGATCCATTTTTTCCCTCCGACGGTACTTCGAGTGCCGTCGCACCTATTAATTTTTTTTTCTTTTTCGCTCCGACAGAGCTTCATATACCGTCCCACAAATTTTTAGTGTTTTTAATTTTTTTTTCTTCTCTCCGACGGAATATGAAGGACCGTCGCTTATTATTTTAATATAAAATGTAAAAAATAACATTTGACGATTGCAGCAAAATGATCGATTGCTATTTCCATTTATTCATATATGCATATTTTATCCCTCAACGACTGTGGATGCTCTTATCCGTCACATATGTCAAGGAAAGAGGAACATATGATTATTCTACACCTTCTGTTGTTGAATTTGGGGGAACTTTGAGAAGTATTACCACTGAAGGGCTGTACAGGCTACAAAAGACGAGTTGCAGAGGTTTGATTATCTTTAATTAATTTCATTGCTTCTATTTGAACTCACCTTCATCTTTTTTCGCCTCAAAGACACTGGTTTAGCACAAGGCTGAATTTTTTTGCTTCTTTTCGAAACTTTGATGAAGGACCAGAACATCACATCAGTGCATGGCCATTTATACTTACTCCTAGTTGTTTTTTTCAGGTGATCGAAGGTCAAGCATTAGTACACAGATGCATAGCACTTATTAGCATGAAAGAGGACGACTTCCCTGCATACCCTGCTGTGATTAATGATGTTAGATTGCATGAGCACGTATGGCGTACTGGTGGACATTTGCTTGGTCCAGATAACGTGAAGATGAGGAAGAAGATCATGGCGGGTGAGGATTTTGCTTTCTACCAGCAACTGATACCCGGTATGATGTTTGGCATTGGAATTGAAAATGAGAAATTAGGTGAAGTCCACCGTCCACACTCTCCTCATTTCTTTGTCGATGAGAATGTTCTTCCTATTGGGACATATTGTTAGAATTAGGAATATGAAAAGAATAGTTTATTATGTTATTCGATTCTTATTGATTGAATTAGGAGATAAGAAAAGACTAAACTGATTATTCGATATGGGACTAAACTAATATCTCTCATCTAACATAATATCTAGATCCTCGTCTCAAACTCAATTTGATTCAAGTAACATGAGTTTGGAATATTGACGATGTTCATGTGGCAGGGACGGCACACGGTGATACACTTGGTGACAAAGTATGACATAAGGAAGATGCTCAAGTATATGATACATGGGATGGCGCACTATGGCACATGGACGATCCGACTCTTGGATCTTGAAAGGTGTAGAAGTGGGAAGTGTGGGAGTTTGTATCGGCTTTTGACACTGAAGAAGTTGTAGTAGTAGTTGGATCTTGGAAGGTGTAGAAGTGGGAAGTGTGGGAGTTTGTATCGGCTCATGACACTGAATAAGTTGTAGTAGTAATGGCGCATGGTAGATGACGCATGTGTTGAGATCTCACCCCCGAACTAAGAAGTAGTAGAAGTAGTGGTGCACAGTAGATAGCGCATGTGCTGGGATCTCCCCCCGAACTGAGAAGTAGTAGTAGTAGAAGTGGCACACGGTAGATGGCGCATGTGTTGGGATTTCACCCCCGAACTAGGATGCAGTAGAAGTAGTTGTGCACGGTAGCGAAACATGAGATCTGGGATGAAGCCAAGAACTGGGATGATGTCGATATCTCCCCCTCTCAAACTCAGTGAGTTTGCTGGCAAAGTATCAGAAGTTCTCGGGATCAGAACGTCTGTAGAACCTGCAAAAAAAAAAAAAGAAAGAAAGAAAAATGGGTTAAGGTTTGGATGTGGATTCGGGTCGGATTTCGGGTGTGGATTTGGTTTGGTTGAGTTGAATCTGGTTAGGGTTTCGAGTTTTGGGTGTAAGGAAAGAGAATAGAGGGTGGCATCTAGGGTTTGGAAGGGGAGTAGGTGTTAGAGGTTGGGATTTGGTGGATGGGATGGGGTGCCGCGGTCGAGAAGACAGATGTTGCTATATGGATGGAGGTCATAGTCGAAAAGACAGATGTTGCAGCAGGGATGGAGTGCTACAGTCGGGAAGTAAGGGATTGCCGTAGTTGAGAAGACAGGTGTTGCCACAGTCGAGGGTTACTACAGTTGGAGATTTCGACATCGGAAAAGGTATGTATTGGGAGATGAAGGATTTTGGGAATTTGGGTGATGGTTCAGTAGTCGGTGAGGGCAAGGAGGATGGAACCAGAGATGGCGAGAATGAGGAAGTCAACGATCTAGGTGTTGCTACTCGATGGGATATTGATGATGCTGCTGTTTGCATAGGACAGTAGGCTCTGGAGATGAGGGTTTTCCTGAGTTGGGTTTGGAGTTGTGTTCGGGTCGCCAGAGTTGTTGAATATGATGCCATTGTTGGAGTTGTTGTCACTGAAGTTGATGGTGCTATTGTAGAAGTTGTTGATGCAGCCGCTCTTGTTGTTGTTGTGGATTAAGGGTTAGGAGAGAAGGCAGCGGAGACTAGGGTTTAGGAGAGGGGTGTCGGGAGACGGAGTGATTCCGATGAAGGCGGGAACCACTACACCCCGAGGACGAGGATAAAATTAGTATAAACCTTATAGGAGTACATGCTCTGATACAATGTTAGATTTAGAGATTAAAAAAATAGTTTATTATGTTATTGGATTCTTATTGATCGAATTAATTGAGTACAATATGTTTTCTATATATAGGAGAAAAGGGAAGACTAAACTGATACATTATTCGATATGGAACTAAACTAATATCTCTCATCTAACATAATATCTAACACATATCTGAACGAGCACAACATCATGGAGGACAAGAATATATTCACAGGAAAGATAATTTTCTAACCTGTAAGGCTCTAGAATTGTAAAATTAACAACAATACATGATGTTTATGTATTAGTATTGTAAAGGGAGAAGATAGTTTTTTGGGCTTAGTAATTAGCGTGTAAAGAATTAGTAGACTATTATGAATAAGTTGGAAAAAAGTTGTAATATCCAACATAATAAAATTGCTCTTGATCTGTTCCAAGATGTGTTTATAGTCTGTTGTTGCAGCTTTTAAACACATTACAAAACTTTCAAATACTTAGTTTCCATTTCCAAATTACATGTGCCAATCCAACAAAATCATGTAAAGCTCATGCAGCAAAGGAGTAACAAATTTATGGGTTTTTTTGTTATTGTCAAGTAACCGATACTGCGAACTATCCAACCTAACTAACCAATTTTGTTAAATGATTCTCATGTTGAGTCTAACCGTTTTGACGCAATCTCATATGTGAATATTAGACACGAAGCTACTAGCTATCATATCTGGTCAACTTAGCTTTGTGTATTTAGGCCACTGTAGTGGCTAGTTGTGGGATGAGTTTGGCACTAGTGTGCAAGCACATTTCCCAATTATGCCCAATACTATTTGATGATGGTAAAAATCGCAGCAGATCAGAGCCGTATGATCCATGCACTAATCTCAAAGCATCTACAGGCAGATTAGCCATCACAGACCTATTTTACAGGTCTGGGCCCACTCCAAAATATGGGCTTCTCTCAAGCCCATAAAAAGTGACAGATTAGGCCCACTAAGAGAGACACCCAGCCCATGATGGCTAGGAGTTAAATCTCTTATCCCCTCACAGGGATATCTTATCTCTTCAAGGGGAGACATGAAAGATTCGACGGTCACAATTCGGCTTTTAGAATGTCTCTCAGGCCTATAAATACTCCTCCCCCTCTTCAGTCACCAGGTAATCAACAATTCACCAGTTTTCACTCTCTTACTCTCTCTCTCTCTCTTTCTGGTTCTGACTTGAGCGTCGGAGGGTTTGTCGCCGGGCGGCCACCCCCCGGTGTTTCAGATGTTTTGCAGTTCCATCGGCCGCATCACCATCCGTCGAATTCAGATCACATGAGGTCAATCAACGACCCAGATTCAATCACGGGAGCTCTAACCTCTTTTAACGGCCAAGGCACATGTTTGAATTTTAGTAGTTTCCATGAATTATTAACTCACTATCTCTTTACTCCCACACCAAAATAAGCAGCAACAGATCAGCGCCGTCTGTGGGGAACTACACAAGTAAGACTTATCGCCATGCCACACAGACTAAGAGGTAAAGGGGCGGCCTCCAGCCGTTGCACTACCACTCTTCTTCAGCCAGCTCCTCCTATGGAAGATCTGATTCCTCCTCAACAGTCACCCCGACAGCCTAATCACACTCCTTCCAATGGAGAGGCACCGGGGGACTCCTGACAAAATCATCCTGAACAACGTCCTCAGTACGACTGCATCTCAGTCCACAATGCCTCAACTGGATCCCAAAAGAAGGACGACCAAGTCCTTTGTCGTGTCCAAGAAGTAGAAGATCTTCTAGAACAGATGAAGAATGAGAGAAACTGATTCAACAGGGCCTACCGCCCAAATCAACATCCCTTTAGCAAAACAATCCTCGATGCACCCGTTCTAAGGAACTTCAAACCTCCTCAATTCGAATCCTACAACGGGGAATCAGACCCGACGGACCACATCGAGAGCTTTGAAACACTTATGATGTTCTATAATGCCACCAATGCACTCATGTGTCGGACATTTTTCGCTACACTGAAATGATCAGCTAGGGATTGAATTGAAGCAAGAAGATGGAGAACTGCCAAAGGACCTTGTCAATCATTTAAATACTGAAGCAAGGTTAATTTCTGCCTTGAACACTTCAGTCGCAACTGTAGCTCTTTCGCCACAATGTCACTAACAACGACCTGAAAGCCTCACTCTCCAAAAAGCCACCCAAAAGTTTCACTGCACTCCTGAAAAGGAGTGACAAGTATATCAGGATCGAGGAAGCTCTCTATCCTCAAGGTAAGAACGATTCATCTTCCGGGAACAAACAGAAGAACACAAGCGAGGAAGAACTCAGGAAGTTTCAGAAAAACAGTGCAAGTTCATGCCGTTCAATTCTAGCGCCACGCTTCGACAAGTTCGCTCTTCTCAATGCAAGCGTATCAGCCATCTTCATGGACGTGGAGAAGGACGGAATAATCCACCTTCCCCCCACGATGTCAACGTCTAGAAGAAGAAGAGACAAAAATAAGTGGTGCATATTTCATAGAGATCATGGACACAGTACTGACAACTGACGAACCCTTAAAGAAGATCCGGAAGCCCTGATTCGCAGGGGCTATCTCTCCAACGTCGTTCAGAAAGACAACGACGCCGAAAATCCTCTGTCTCGGAGGGCCAATAAGCGTCAGCAGAGGTCATGCGAGTCACAAGACTCTGAACACATGACCGTCCTCCAATCCATTCGTGAAGACCCGATGGGGGGAGATTCCAACTCCTCCCGCAAAGCTTTCGTTAGCAAAGTCAACTCCATAGATAACATTTTGCCTGCCAAATGCACCGAGATCCCGATATCTTTCTCCGACAATGACTTAGAAGGCATCCAAACACCTCATTACAACGCATTGGTCTTAAGCCTTTGCATGCTAAATCATGAGGTACGCCGCATCCTGGTGGAAAATGGCAGGTCAGTAAACATCCTCTTCATGGCCACATTTCAGACTCTCAAGCTCTCTCAAGACCGACTCAAGCTAGCCAGCTATACACTTCATGACTCCTCTGGTGCACCTGTCCAAGTCGAGAGAATTATCGCACTCGATGTAACAGCAGGGAAAGCCCCCGCTATTCAAATAGAAGCACTGGACTTTATGGTAATCGATGTCAAAGCTGCATACAATGCTATATTCGGCCGTCCCGGCCTAGCGGCATTCCACCATGCAGTTGCCCTCGCATTTCACATGAAAAATGAAGTTCCCAACAACAGCTGGCGTAGGCCAAGCTGTAGGAAGCCAACAGGCGGCACAAGCATGCTACACTGCTACAATGGGGGGCTAAATTCTCCCCCTCGATGCCATAGAGTCACTGCCAAGAAGTAGTCACAATAATTCAAAAACTGTAAACAAGCTTGAAGCCTCTGCCATAACCAACTCTACCAAGAACTTCCAAACCTGACACCTCATCTTTCACCAGGTCCAAAATAGTTCTCATCATGACACAATAATAAACCTGAATCCCTCACCCGAAGCCACTCCACTTATTCAATGGAGGCAAATAGTCATGCCTAAACACATTGGTGCATCACAAGATTTCTCTTTCATTATGCAAAACAATGGGGGGCTCCCTCCAAAATAGGCAAGTCCAAGCAAGGTCTACCAAGTTACTTGCCTGACCGCTCATCAACTTGAAGACCCGGGGGGCAAGGAGATATCAGCAGGGATTTGGAAAGTAGAACACCTTGTGGAGTACAACGAGTTGGGTGCCAAACTTGTACACAAAAACGGCACCAAAAAATCGTTAAAAACTTCCTGCAAGATGGGTTCGGAGCCCACATCCATAGTGCGAAGTTATTACAGTAATTTACAATGAAACAAGTTCAAAATGCTTCACCATTCGATCTGCTTCCTGCAACCTGTTAATTCATCAAAGCAAACAACGAGCTACACGCCTAACTTACATTAAAGCGGGGCTAGGCACTCGTTACAAGCTTTCCTCAACGCAAGTTCGGAATCCAGAACTCGGGAGTTGCAGTGCGCAGACATGCACGTTTAGAACACAACTCACCGATCGATCAGTTCCTGTAACTAGTTAAACTTCCTTGGAGGCTCTGAAACAACGAGTTGGGTGTCACACTTATACACTTAAGTAGCAGCAAACACTCGTTGCGAGTCTCCCCGTAAGATGGATTCGAAATCCATACCCATGGCTCGACAGGGACTAGCAATTTGCAATAACGCAAGTTCACAGTACACTTTGCTATTTGATCTACTCCTGCAATCTGTTAACACCTCAACGACCGGTTCGGAGTCCATGTTCATGGTTCAAAAGGGACTCTGTTAATTTGTAAAGAAGCAAATTCAGAGTGTGCTTTGCCATTCGAACTGCTCCTGCAACCTGTTAATACTTAAACTAACAATTTCGGAATCCATGTTCATGGTTCAGAGTTACTCTCGCAACCTGTAATGACACACGTTCAGAGTTCAACTCGTCATTCGATCTGTTCCTGCAACTAGTTAAATTTCCTCAACGACAGATTAAGAAGTCCAAAATCATGGATCAGAGTTACTCTAGCAACACTTATAAAAAGCAACACTTGGAGTTCAACTCTCCATTCGATGTGACTCTCACAATCTGTCAGAGGCCCCATACAGAAAGTTTAGAAAATGACTATTCTTCAGAGTTGTTCCTACAACTAGTTGGGTTCAAGACGGAGCAATGCTAAACTCTGTTATACACCGTCCACAACTCTCTAAGCTATACACAACAGACTTGAGGCCAAAGCTCGACGAGAGCTCGAGCTCCAAAGCTCGGTGAGATCCCTGTAGCTCGGCGAAGCTTCGATATCCTGTAGCTCGGTGAGACCTCGAGTTTGTAGCTCGGCAGATTCGAAACTCTAATAGCTCGGAGAATCGGTGGTAGCTCAGCGAGAACTTGCGCACCATAGCTCGGCGAGAACTTGAGCTCCATAGCTCGGCCAAACGAGCTACCGTAGCTCGGGGAAAGCTCCGAGACCACCATAGCTCGGCGAAGAGAACCCATAGCTCGGCGAAAAACTCGAGCTCCATAGCTCGGCAAAACCCAAAAATGGCTATAGCTCGGCGAGAGTTTTGTGCACATAGCTCGGCGAAAGTGCGAGGTAATAGCTCGGCGAAATCTCGACGAAACTCAATGAGCTACCATAGCTCGACGAGAAGAAAAGCTCTATAGCTTGGCGAAGTGGTTGTCTCCATGGCTCGGCGAGGGAGCCATAGCTCGGTTGAACACTAAGAGCCATAACTCAGCGAAACCCACTACTCCGTAGTTCGGTGAAAACACGCTATGGCTCCACAAGCGGTGAAGCTTCGAATGTTCGGCGAGAGATTGACCTCCAAAGATCCGTAATCGCCCCATAAACCATCGCCGAGCAATGCATCGAAGGATCCAAAGAATAGCTCGGCGAAAATGTTCGCTGAGCTAGCGGGTGAAGAAGACCATGCAGCGCCATCTGATCTCCAAGATTATCGCGCTAGCCCTTGATCAGCGCTCAAGATCTTTTCTCCCTTGATCATAGCCTCTTAGCTGTCTGATCGCCTCAGCACGTGAGCCTATCGCTGATCAGCGCTTCAGAGCGCTTTAAAAAGCACGTTGGCTCTGATAAATTCAGAAAATAATTTTAAAATCATTTTTAATTCGAAAAATGATTAAAATTAAAAACTAATTATTTTAATTCGGAAAAATAATTAAAAATTCTGAAAAAATAATTTAAATTGAATTTATTAATTATAAAATTCAAAAGAATGATTTTGAGACTGTAGAGCATTTCATAAAATTCGGAGAAATCCGAAGAACTATGAAAAATTCCTAGAAAATTTCAGAAAATTCGGAAAAATCCAGGAATGTATTCACTGCCTTCGGAAGCCACAGATCAGTTCCAGGTATCTCCGAACACTCTGATTGCTATGATTATTCGCTAGATTCTAAAAATAAGACGTACTAGTCCCCGAAAGCCATAAAAATTGCCTTTCTAGAGTGGGGGGCTTATGATGATGGTAAAATCGCAGCAGATCAGAGCCATACGAACCTTGCACGAATCTCAAAGCATCTATAGGCAGATTAGCCATCACAGACCTATTTTACAGGCCTGGGCCCACTCCAAAATATGGACTTCTCTCAAGCCCGTAAAAAGGTGACAGACTAGGCCCACTAAGAGTGATAACCAGCCCATGATGGCTAGGAGTCATCTCTTATCCCCTCACAGGGATATCTTATCTCTTCAAGGGGGGAGATAAGAAAGATCCGACGGTCACGATTCGGCTTCTACAATGTGCCTATAAATACTTCTCCCTCTCTTTAGTCACCAGGTAATCAACAATTCACCAGTTTTCACTGTCTTACTCTCTCTCTCTTTCTGGTTCTGACTTGAGTGTCGGAGGGTCTGTCGCCGGGTGGCCACCCCCCGGTGTTTCAGACGTTTTGCAGGTCCATCAGTCGCACCACCAACCGTCGAATTCAGATCACAGGAGGTCAATCAATGATCCAGATTCAGTCACAGGAGCTCTAACATCTTTTAACGGCCAAGGCACAGGTTGGACTTTTTGTAGTTTCTATCAATTATTAACTCACAATCTTTTTGCTCCCAAACCGAAATAAGTAGCAACACTATCAAGTATTAACAATGAATGTGAACACTTTGTGTAAGAGTTATAGTTATTTGTTCACGAAGAGGATCCTTCAAATTAGGATTATTTGTATCTTTTACCTTCGTTTTTAAAGTGCACAGTTTCAATTAGGATCGCAAGTTGCAGCGGTGTAGTTGCCGAAAAATCACTATTGGACGTGTTGAATATTAGAATTCCGATTGTTATATCATAATTTCCGGTGAGACCTTTCTTCACAAAATATCTTCATAGAGTCAATTTCCGTTTCTTTTTCCATGGGGATAGGGTAATTTGTGGATGTTCAATAGAGTGTGTTTCATGGTTCAGGAAGAAGCCCCATCTGTCTTCCATCATTTTCTAATTAAATCCAAACCTTGTAGGTTACATCAATATGTCTATTTAGCATTGATTGTAAGACCTTGACTTTGAAAACTATTAATTTGATTTTTTCCAATGCGAGACGATTTAATGTATTTCTTGTCATCCTGAGCTAGAGTGGAACTTTCTCACATCGAGCATGCTTATAACTCAGGCGAACTTAGCTGATGTATTAATAGTACTTTTGATTAAAAATAGTACTGTAGTTTATAGTTGCCTAATAGTCTGTAGTAACATCCAACATAATGAAATTGCTCTTGACCTGCTCCAAGGTGCGTTAATAGTCTGTTGCTGCTTTTAAATACAGTGCAAAATTTCCAACTTCTTAGTTTCCATCTCCAAATTACACGTGCCAGTCCAACAAAATCATGTAAAGTTCATGCAGCAAAGGAGTAACAAATTTGGTGTTTTTTTTGCTGCTGCCAAGTAACCAATACTGCGAACTATCCAACCCAACTAACCAGTTTTGTTGAATGATTCTCATGTTGAGGCTGACCGTTTTGATGCAATCTCATATGTGAATATTGGACATGAAGCTCCTAGTTATTATATCCAGTAAACTTAGCGTTGTGCATTTAGGCCACTGTACGTATTGGCTGGCTAGTTGAGGGATGAGTTTGGCACTAGCGTGCAAGAACATTTCCCAATTATAGTTTGTGGAGGAAATAAATCACACGGATTACCCCATGACATTTGTGGAGGAAATAAATCTGAACCTTGTAGGTCACGGCAAAATGTCTATTCAACTTTGATTGTAGGACCTTAACATTGAAACTTATCAATCTGATTTTTTCCAATGCGAGACGATTCATTGTACGATCGACTTGTCATCCTGAACTAGAGTAGAACTTTCTCACCTCGAGCATACTTAAACGAACTCAGATGAAGTATTAACCATCACCAAAATGTCTCTCAAATCTATTACACTTCCATGTGCAGTGTTGTTCATCACTTTCTCATACTGCACTCAACTTAATCTTTGCATGGGAGCTCCCATCTCTGGCTGCAAA
Organism: Hemerocallis citrina; assembly: GCA_017893485.1. Classification (NCBI taxonomy): domain Eukaryota; kingdom Viridiplantae; phylum Streptophyta; class Magnoliopsida; order Asparagales; family Asphodelaceae; genus Hemerocallis; species Hemerocallis citrina. The sequence continues at coordinate 164,245,316 of CM030366.1, forward strand.
CTGAGTGAAAGAAATGCCCTTCTTGACTTTAAGCGAGGCCTCAAAGACAACGCCAACAGGCTTTCATCCTGGATTAGCGAGGACTGCTGCACTTGGGAAGGTATTGCCTGTAATAACATGACTGGGCATGTTGTTCGTTTGGACCTTCGCAACCCGCATCCCATCACTGATAATGATGATCCTCCATACAACAGGTGGTCCTTGGGAGGTAAGATAGGCACATCTTTGCTTAATCTGAAACTTCTGCAGTACCTAGACCTGAGCATGAACTATTTTGGTGGCATTCCTATTCCTGGGTTTATTGGTTCTTTACAGAGTCTCACATATCTAAACCTATCTCAAACCGGTTTTGGTGGTTTGATTCCTCATCAGCTTGGGAATCTATCGAGATTACAATATCTTGATCTCTCAAATGATTACTTTCCCTCATCTAATGTCTTTGTTGATCTGGTTGTTGATGATGCTCTCTGGATTTCTGGCCTTTCTTCTTTGCGATATCTCAATATGGGCACTGTTAACTTTCAAAACGAAAGTAACTGGGTGGAAGCACTGAACAAGCTACCTTCAATTATTGAGATACGTTTATTTGATTGCAATTTGAGTGGTAACTCACTCTCTCTTCCACATATTAACTTTACAAATCTTTCTATCCTTGATCTCTCTGGCAACAATTTTAATTCGAACATACCTTTGTGGTTGATTAACATAAAAAGCCTCACATACATTCATCTCAGTTACAACTCTTTCATCGGCTCAATCCCAGCAGCTGTTGGGAACTTAACTAAGCTCCATGTCTTAGATTTGAGTAAAAATCTACTTGAAGACTCAATCCCAGCAGCTGTTTGGAGCTTAACTAACCTCCATGTCTTAGATTTGGATACAAATTATCTTGAGGGGTCAATCCCAGCAGCTGTTGGGAACTTAACTAACCTCCATGTCTTAGATTTGGGTGGAAATCTACTTGAAGGTTGGCTGCCAAAAGAACTGGGAAGCCTATGCAACCTGCAGACACTCGACCTTTCTGATGGCGCCTATATTAGTAGAGGCCAAACTGAGCTTGCAGAAATTTTTTCTGGATGCATCAAATACCGTATTGAGAATTTGTACCTGAGCAGGACTACTCTGACAAGTTCTTTACCAGAAGAGCTGGGGAACCTACAGATGCTCAAAATTCTACATGTGAATTTCAACTCGCAGTATGGTGTTGTTCCAGAATCACTAGGGAGATTATTGGCATTGGAGGAGTTGGATCTTTCTAATAATAACCTGAATGGGACTATCCCTGCAAGCCTTGGACAGCTTTCAAAACTCGTTTGGTTAGATCTCAGTGCAAACTTTTTTGAAGGGGCCATCTCTGAAGCACACTTTGCTAATCTAACGAGACTAGAGCATCTGGATCTGTCATCAAACAAGCTAGTCCTAAAAGTAAGTCGGCATTGGGTCCCTCCATTTCAGCTTCATTTCATCGGCATGCGTTCCTGCATGCTTGGGCCTCAATTCCCTACGTGGCTTAAGACACAAAGAAATGTTTCTTACTTAGATATTTCTAATAATGGTATTCTGAAACCTTTGCCACACTGGTTTTGGAGTTTGTTTTCCAACTCATCAGATTACTATCCATGGATGTTAGATATATCCCATAATGGAATCACTGGCAGGCTGCCCGATTTATCTTATTTGCCTTTCACATTCTGCCTTTTGAATTCCAACTACCTTAAAGGACCCTTTCCTAATCTTTCTTCAAACGTGGGATTCTTGGATCTATCAAATAATTCATTTTCTGGGGTCGTTCCTTCTAGCATTGGGAAGAGTATGCCGAATCTGATAGAACTTTATCTTAATAGAAATCAATTCATTGGTGGTGTTCCCTCATCTCTTTGCTTGCTACAGTCCTTGATCCTTCTTGACCTCTCGAGAAATATCTTATCAGGTGACCTTCCTAATTGTTGGGGACAATCTAATCAAACTGCTTTGGGGTTTCTTGATTTTTCTAGCAATAATCTATCTGGGTCTGTTCCTGATTTACTTTCCCCTATACCGAATTTGGAGTCATTGCACTTGAGCAACAACAGCCTATCTGGGGAGATTCCACCGTCCCTGCAGAGGTATACAAGCTTGGTTACTCTTGATCTTGGGCAGAATAAATTAACTGGTACAATTCCTACGTTCATAGGAGAAAGTTTGGTGAATTTAAAGCTCCTAAGCCTGAGATCAAACATGTTTTCAGGCAATATTCCTCCAAACTTATCAAGATTAAGTGCTCTGCAGATCTTGGATGTGGGAAATAATTATCTGTCAGGAGAAATACCAGGGAGCTTTGGAAGCTTTATTGCCATGAGAAATACATTGCCATATGATGAGCTTACATTGACATTTGATGAGATATTTTTTCGAGATGCAGATTACTTTCAGGCGAAGATAAAAGGAACTGTTCTAGAGTATCATCGGTCGTTATCAGAGGTACGTACGTAACCATTGTTTGAGGAGGAATTAATTTGTTTTGAACCCTTCATTCCACAACAAGTCATTTATTTCTTTTACTTTTCTTGTGTGTATGTTATTTTTTATTGCAGAATTACTTGAGAACCATTTGTTTTTAATAGAACCCTTCATTTTTGAAATTTAATCCTAAACTGTCCACTTCATCCTACGAAAGCATTTCCTCCCTAAAAAAATCAAAAAGACATTCTTATTTGTTTTTTGTTTTAATTTGTTGAGAAAAGAAAAGCTTTTGCTTCATGTAGCATAAAATGGGGGTTTTCTAAAGTTTTCGTCATGTTCTTCTTCCTTCCTTCTTATTGCAGGTAACACTAATGGATCTCTCAGAGAACAAGTTATCTGGGGAGATACCAGGAGAACTCGTAAGCCTTGTTGGATTGATGAGCTTGAATTTGTCTGGAAATCATCTAACGAGAGAGATACCACAGAATATTGGTTTATTGCATTCCTTGGAGTCTCTTGACCTATCAAGAAATGAGCTTACAGGTGCAATCCCTTCAAGTATGACTTCTCTTACATTTTTAAGTGACTTGAACCTGTCGTATAACAATTTATTGGGAAGCATTCCTCTTGGAAATCAGATTTCTACCCTCGGTAACCAATCCTATATCGGCAATCCTGGTCTTTGCGGGTTTCCACTTACAAAAACATGTCGTACTAATGGCACCGATCAGGGTTTAGTCAGCAAAAGTGTTGGATCAGATATGTGGTGTCTTTATGTCGGTATGGGACCTGGATTTGTGGTTGGGTTATGGGCAGTTCTAGGTACATTACTCTTAAAGAAGAACTGGAGAATTGCATATTTTCGATATATAGATTACCTGTATGATAGGGTATATGTGGTAATTGTTGTGAGTTTTAATAAACTCAAAGGGAATGTAGTGTAAGTGCTTGCAGTTGGTTATACTTATCACTTGTTGCAAACAATTCGGAGTTGTATTTGTGTATGAGATAGAAAGCGCCTCCGAAATCTTGATAGATCTCTTACTGAATTGGCAACATAAATAAATCTCTTTTGTCGGAAATATTGTTCTCGCTGCATCTTCTTAACTTCTTTACTTATATATCTGATAATGAAATCTACCAAAATTCCAAGCACAATTCTTGATGAAATAGGACTAAATCTGGACCAGCAGAACAATTCTCTTCTAGAAAAGAACCCTTGCAGCATTTATTAAAGAAGAAATTGCTTCTGGTCAGGCATTGATCTTCTTTCATACTATATAACAGTAATAACATGAGTTATTGCATTCTCTTTGGAAGCAGCTGAAAAATATAATCGGGAAATATTTGTAGCAACGAAAATAACCTTCATACGGGCAAATGCTGTGATTGAGAATGAACTATGAAAGTCATCCTTAATTTGTTGACCTTATTAATTAGGATAAGGTTTTTTTTGTTAGGTTTTGTGAGAAATTAACAATTGAGAATTAGGGTTAATATCTAGATCTAAGTTGCTTGAGATATTCCCCTAGGTATCAATATTGGAATACCTAAATTGCTATCACAAGCCAGTATTTATTTCTAAATACTGGTTTGGGTACTGGGTTCTCAACCCACTCAACCCGCGTTCCGATATCCATACAATTAGTACGTGTAACACACGTGTTACCCATAGAACAATATTACGCATAATATTGTTCATATAGTGAGAATATATCTATATATCCAACAATCTCCTCCTATATTCTTAATATATAGACGAATTAATTATATATTGTTCATATAGTGATTTTTTCCGATTTTTTAATTATAATTCGAATTAATTATTTAAAAATTGCAAAGCACCAAAAGTCCATAAGAGCCTAAGAACGATCTTGGGCGTGTTGCCAGCTCAGAAAAACACCGTTACTCCTCGAGCAACTTCAGTTAGCCTGGCGCTGGGGAAAACGGTCCGAGAAAGTCCATCCCTCACATTGTGAAAGGGATCAGACTGGCTAAGGAGGAGAGCTGGGCTTGTGGTAGGCGACGGATCGGAGAAAATCTTTGGCAGGAGCCGCATTAGCGAACATATTGTTCAGAGTCACTAGAAGTGTGGACCAAAAGTAGCCGTAATTTAATATTTTACGGGGTAGGGATCTTGCTCCCACGTGCGGGCCACACATCCCGTCATGCGCCTTATTCAGGGCATAGTGTGTGTTACCGCTGAATCTGGTGTGGGGGTAAACAGATAGTATTTGTAAGTTCTTGGAAAACCAGAATAGCAAACCTGAACCTGATCCGTCGACGATTTGACCGCTGACTCCTGCCGCTCACCTGCAAAACGTGCGAGACATCGGGGTTGATCCCGGCGACGCACCCTCCGACGCTCAAGTCAGTAACCAGAAGTGATTATGCAAGAGCGTTAATTGGAAAAAGATTGATTACCTCTTAACGATGGTGGATGGGGGGTATTTATAGTCGCCTTTAGGGATCAGATTAGGAATGTAATTCCTGTGATCTGATAAGGAGTAAAATCCTCGTAATCAGATTAGGAATGTAATCCCTTAATTCCCGGTGAGAGGATAGTCGCGAATCAGGCCCGTTGATTTGGTTAAATCAGAGACCCTAATTTTATCCCGTCGGACTGGGTTTGTATCGAGTCGGGACCCGTACCCAGTTGAGGTGGATCCGTTCGCGGGTTATTGGATCTGTAAGAAGGAGATCCAGTACCCGTCTCAGACCAGGTTGTAAGTGAAATTACCGTTTTACCCCTAGGCTTCAAGATTCGCACCCAATTTGAACGGCCCCGATTTAATCCTATTTTTAGCCATATCACGAGCCCCCCACTCCTGGAGACTGAGTTTTACAGTCTTCGAGGAGTAGTTTTGTTGTTCTAATGGCGTACGGGATTTTATCGGTGTTCTTAAGGGAGTTTAGAATCTTGCTTGGGGTGTAACAGTGTTATTCTGGGCTTGTAAAATACCCAAGAATATCCTCAGAATTTTCTGGATTTTTGGTGATTTTTTCAGATTTTTTTGAATTTTTTTCTCATTTTTTTGAATTTTTTATTCATTTTCCGAATTAAATAATTAATTATCGAAAATATTAATTAATTATTCTAATTTAATAATTATTTTTTCAGAATTTAAAAATAATTTTTCTAAATTAATAATTATTTTTAGAATTTTTAATTAATTTTTTTCCGATTTTTAATTATTTTTTCGGATTTTTTAAATAATTAAAATAAATAAATAAATTAAATATTACCTGGATACGTGGCGCATTTCTGGACGTCGATCGTGATCAGATGGCGCGCATCGCAAAGCAGATCATGCTCTGGACGCGTGGCGCGTTTCTGAGCGTCGATCATGATTAGATGTGTGCGCATCGCAAAGCAGATCACGTTCTGGACACGTGGTGCGATTCTATGCGTCGATCGTGTTGTAGCATGATTTTTGAGAAGATCGAACGGATTGTATGGGTCGGCAAGTTTTTTCTCCAATTACAGGGTCGGTTCTTCGGCTCCTCGGATCGGCACCTCGGCGCGGTGACTTGGATCTGCCGACCATGTGAGATGATGCCACGTGGCCCCCCCTTTCTTTTCTTTCTTTCTTTCTCTGCTGCTTCTTTCTCTTCTTCCTCTCTGTTTCTTCTCCACTCCTCTGTTTCCTTTTTCTCCTTTGACCGTCTTCGTCTTCGTTCTTCGTCAACTCGCGAGAGAGGTCGACGGGGAGGCTCGGAGCTCTCTATTGGAGCTCGGAACTGGGGTCAACGAGGAGCGCTCGAGCTTCGATTGTGGAGGCTCGGAACTGGGGTCGACGAGGAGCGCTTGAGCTTCGGCTGTGGAGGATCGACGCCGTGGAGTGAGCTTGACGAAGCTCCGAGCTTCGATGATGGGCTTCGGCTGCTCATGCGCGCTCAGCGAGGAGAAGAGGCGAGCTCGGAGTTTGGGGCTTCGGCAGCGAAGCTTGGTACTGTGGTCGGCACTTGGAGAGGAGCTCGGCGAACGAAAGGCGAGGGTCGTTCGGCGACGGCCTCGGCGACGCTCGATGAAGGAGAGGAGCTCGTTCGCCAATGGAGGAGTTTGAGCGACGAGGAGGACGCGGCGAGGAGTTGGAGCTTCGGGCTATTGAAGTGGATCGGCATATTGAAGAGCTCGATGCTTCGGAGCTCCACGAAGAGGACGTCGGAGCTCGAGCTCGGCTGCCGTGAGAGGTCGGAGCGGAGAGGATGCGATGGAAGGGAGCTCGTAGCTTGGTGTCGGCGAACCCATAGCGGTGGAGGAGAGCTCGAGGTGGGTTCGATGTCGACGACGGAGGGAGCTCGGAGTTGGTGAAGAACTTGACAGTGGGTTCCTCGGCGTAGCTTGAGCTCGGCGAGGGCATGGTGGAGGGCTCGCCACTGGAGTTCGACAAAACCGAGCAGAGGAGCTCAACTTCGAAACTCGGCGAAGCTCATGCTGATGGATGGGGGACACCGATGCTTGATGGTGGTCGGAGCTTCGTGAGCTTGACGATGGGAGACGAGCTCATGGATGCGCAAGGGAGACGAGCGCATGGATGCGCGTGGGAGACGAGCTTGGCGAAGAAGAAAGGACCAGCTGTGTTTTTTTTTTTTTTTTTTTTGATTGGGTTTTGTTTTGGCGGGAGAGTGGAGAAGAAAAGGAGAAGTGAAGTAGGAGGGGTTGGTTCGGTTTGGGTTTGGATCCCCTTAATGGGTCCGAACCCAGCCTCTTTTTTTTTTCTTTTCTTTTCTCTCTCTCTCTTCCTTCTTCCTTGCTGCTCGGCAGATGCGTCTTGTTCGGCAGATCCAAGCACGGATTTTGAGGTGCATTTTTGCCACTTTATAGTTCGGTAGTTCGGTAGCTCGGATTTGATATCCGAGCTACGTGGCTCAATCTGGACGGTTGATCACGATCGTGGCGCGAATCACGAGACAAGAGGCTCAAATTTCGAGAAAACGTTATCTTGTTGTTTTGTGGAGACGTGGCGTGATCTAAGCCATTCATCATGTTCTAGCATGTTTTTTGAGACAATCTGACGGTGAAACTGGCTCGGCAGCATTTTTCTCCATATGTGGAGGTCGGTACCTCGGCACCTCGGCTCGGTGGCTCGGCCATGGCAGAGCTCGGCCCTGAGAAGAAAGAGGAAGGGGAGGAGAGGCATTCGGGTTCTCTCCTCTGCCTTATTCTTTCGCACAGTGAAGAAGAGCAGAAGTGTTGGGCACTTTTGGCGAGAAGACTGAAGAAGGAGAAGAAGGAGAAGAATGAAGAAGCCAAGAAGGGTATGGGTCGGATCGTGGGTATCGGATCCGACCCTGACCCGTTAGCCTCTTTTTCTTTCTTCCTCTTCATCTGATTGCTTGTTCGGCGAATCTGAGCACGGATTTTGAGGCACATTTTTTGCCACTTTGCAGTTCGGTAGATCGGTAGATCCGAGCAACGTGACTCCATCTGGACGGTTGATCACGATCGTGGCACAAATCACAAGACAAGAGGCTCAAATTTCGAGAAAACATTATCTTGTCGTTTTGTAGAGACATGGCGCGATCTGAACCGTTCATCATGTTCTAGCACGAATTTTGGCATGATCCAACGGTGAAACCGGCTCTGCAGAATTTTTCTCCATATGTGGAGGTCGGTACCTCGTCCACTCGGCTCGGTGACTCGGTAGTTCCCCCTCTGCCCATAGTAGCTTGGTATCTCGAGAGGATGGGTCGGAGCTCTGCCTCTGCTCTTCGAATTAAGAGGATGGGTCGGAGCTCGACGAGGAAGGGGGTCGGCATATGGGAGAGGTGAAGAGCTCCGGAGCTCTGCCTCTGTTCTGTTTGGTTTTGGAGATTTTTGAAGAGGAGCTCCACTCCTAGGGGTGGAGAAGAGGTGCTAGGAAGGTCTTCGTAAGAGCCATGGGAAGACTCGTTCTTTGAAGTTAGTGCAAGGAGCAACTCTATGGGAGAGTTTTGAGCTCCGTACTCGCTTAGAAGAGGCCTGCTTTGGAGGCGAGCAGAGTGAAGAGCTCGGCTCTAGGAGAGAGCCATCTGGAAGACGAGTTTGAGGAGCAACTCTAGCAGGGAGTTGTGAGCTTCGAACTTGTTGAGAAGAGGTCCGCCTTGGAGGTGAGCGGAGCGAAGAGCTCGGCTCTAGGAGAGATCCATCTGGAAGGCGAGTTTTGAGGAGCAACTCTAGGGGAGAGTTGTGCTCCGAACTCATTGAGAAGAGGTCCACATTGGAGGCGAGCGGAGTGAAGAGCTCGGCTCTAAGAGAGAGCCATCTGGAAGATGAGTTTGAGGAGCAACTCTCGGAGGGAGTTGTGAGCTCTGAACTCGTTGAGAAGAGGTCCGCTTCGGAGGCGAGCGGAGTGAAGAGCTCGGCTCTAGGAGAGAGCCATTTGGAAGAAGAGTTTGAGGAGCAACTCTAGGAGGGAGTTGTGAGCTCCGAACTCGTTTAGAAGAGGTCCGCTTTGGAGGCGAGCGGAGCGAAGAGCTCGGCTCTGGGGGAGAGCCATTTGGAAAACTAGTTTGAGGAGCAACTCTAGGAGAGAGTTGTGAGCTCCGAACTCGTTGAGAAGATGTCTTCTTTAGAGGCGAGCGGAGCGAAGAGCTCGGCATTAGGAGAGCCATTTGGAAGACGAGTTTTGAGGAGCAACTCTAGGGGAGAGTTGTGCTCCGAACTCGTTGAGAAGAGTTCCGCTTTGGAGGCGAGCAGAAGGAAGAGCTCGGCTCTGGGAGAGAGCCATTTGTGAGACGAGTGTGAGGAGGAACTCTAGGAGAGAGTTATGCTCCGAACTCGTCGAGAAGAGCTCTACTTTGGAGGCGAGCGGAGTGAAGAGCTCGGTTTTAGGAGAGCCATTTGGAAGATGAGTTTTGAGGAGCAACTCTAGGGGAGAGTTGTGCTCCGAACTTGTTGAGAAGAGGTCCGCTTTGGAGGCGAGCGGAGGGAAGAGCTCAGCTCTGGGAGAGAGCCATTTGTGGGACGAGTTTTGAGGAGCAACTCAAGGGGAGAGTTGTGCTCCGATCTTGTTTGAGAAGATCTCCGCTTTGGAGGCGAGCGGAGTGAAGAGCTCGGCATTAGGAGAGCCATTTGAGAGACAAGTTTGAGGAGGAACTCTAGGAGAGAGTTGTGCTCCGAACTCGTCGAGAAGAGCTCCGCTTTGGAGGCGAGCGGAGTGAAGAGCCCAGCTTTAGGAGAGCCATTTGGAAGACGAGTTTTGAGGAGCAACTCTAGGGGAGAGTTATGCTCCGAACTCGTTGAGAAGAGGTCCGCTTTGGAGGTGAGCCGAGGGAAGAGCTCGGCTCTGAGAGAGAGCCATTTGTGAGACGAGTGGGAGGAGGAACTCTAGGAGAGAGTTGAGCTCCGAACTTGCTATTTAAATGACAAAATCAACGGTTGTGGGAGCAGTTCCGAATGGCGAACCACTTCTAACCCGCTTAAGAGCAAGTTATTTGAAGAGGAATCGAGCCAAGTGTTGGACTCCGAACTCGTCGTTAGAGGGATTCAACGGTTGTGGGAGCAATTCCGAATGGCGAACCACTTCTAACCCGCTGAAGAGCAAGTTATTTGAAGAGGAATCGAGCCAAGTGTTGGACTCTGAACTCGTCGTTAGAGGGATTCAACGGTTGTGGGAGCAATTCCGAATGGCGAACCACTTCTAACCCGCTGAAGAGCAAGTTATTTGAAGAGGAATCGAGCCAAGTGTTGGACTCCGAACTCGTCGTTAGAGGGATTCAACGGTTGTGGGAGCAATTCCGAATGGCGAACCACTTCTAACCCGCTGAAGAGCAAGTTATTTGAAGAGGAATCGAGCCAAGTGTTGGACTCCGAACTCGTCGTTAGAGGGATTCAACGGTTGTGGGAGCAATTCCGAATGGCGAACCACTTCTAACCCGCTGAAGAGCAAGTTATTTGAAGAGGAATCGAGCCAAGTGTTGGACTCCGAACTCGTCGTTAGAGGGATTCAACGGTTGTGGGAGCAATTCCGAATGGCGAACCACTTCTAACCCGCTGAAGAACAAGTTATTTGAAGAGGAATCGAGCCAAGTGTTGGACTCCGAACTCGTCGTTAAAGGTTAGTAAGTTGCGGGAGCAGCCATGTAGAAGAAGCTGGACTCTGAACTCACCATTTAGCGAGTCGTGACTCGGAGAGATAGAGAAGCAAGAGCAATAATTTTCAATAAAAAGATGTAAAGTTTGAAATAAACTAAGTGGCCGCTTCAATAGGGCGAGCCATTATTACATGCTATTGGCTGGGTTACAAGCATCGGCCTTATTGAAAATCAGGATCCTACTTCTACAATAAGGTGAAGACCTTTTGGGAGGAGCTGGGAGATTCTAAGTTTTGAAGCTCGGTGGGCCCTTCTATTCGTTTGTAGGCTCCTCAGGGGGGAAGCTCGGCCCCCTCTTTTTGGACGAACTTGATCAGGTGCCCCCACTGTATGAGTTCTTCGATCTCCTCCTTGAGAGTCCGACAATCATCCGTGTCATGGCCGTGGTCCCTGTGAAAGCGGCAACACTTATCCTTGTTCCTCTTCTTGCCAGGTGTATTCATTCTCGGGGAGCACGGAGTAGCCCTTCCTTGTCCACCTCCATAAGAACTTCTGATATATTGGCAATGAGGGGGGTGAACTTCTCAAACCGAGGAGTCGAGCGACGCTGTCCATTGCCGTCCTTCTGGGATTTTTGGGACCCCTCTTCGCTTGTGCTCTTCCGTTTGTTCCCGGAAGATGTCTCCTCAAAGCCCGGGAGATTCTCGACTTCTTCAGCCCGGATGTACTTCTCGCTCCTAAGAAGGAGGTCGGCAAAATTATGTGGGGGCCTCTTGGCAAGGGAGGAGCGAAGGCTAGAGTTGAGGACGTTCTATTGGAAGGCATTGTGTACTGAAATACGGTCCTGATGGAGGGATTGCTTCTGCGGGTTGGGACGCGAAGCCCCCGCACCGGCATTCTGAGGACCGGCGGGACCCTTAGGGGGTTGCTGATTCTGAAGAGGAGGCTGATCTTGTTGAAGAGGGTCTTCCGCTTGGAGAGGAAGTTGCCCCTGCTGCTGAGCGGGTTGGATAGGGACTACCTCTTGCTGATCAACGGGGTTGGGTCCACGGTTGGACCCTCTGGATCTTACTTTCCTAGGAGGCATGGCTGGAGAAGATCTGACCAATGAGAAGAGGGGAGGCTGCTATTCGTTTGTTTTTCTCACAGACGGTGCCAATCTGTTACCGCTGAATCTGGTGTGGGGGTAAACAAATAGTATTTGTGAGTTCTTGGAAAACCAGAATAGCAAACCTGAACCTGATCCGTCGACGATTTGACCGCTGACTCCTGCCGCTCACCTGCAAAACGTGCGAGACACCGGGGTTGATCCCGGGGACGCACCCTCCGACGCTCAAGTCAGTAACCAGAAGTGATTATGCAAGAGCGTTAATTGGAAAAAGATTGATTACCTCTTAACGATGGTGGATGGGGGGTATTTATAGTCGCCTTTAAGGATCAGATTAGGAATGTAATTCCTGTGATCTGATAAGGAGTAAAATCCTCATAATCAGATTAGGAATGTAATCCCTTAATTCCCGGTGAGAGGATAGTCGCGAATCAGGCCCGTTGATTTGGTTAAATCAGAGACCCTAATTTTATCCCATCAGACTGGGTTTGTATCGGGTCGGGACCCGTACCCAGTTGAGGTGGATCTATTCGCGGGTTATTGGATCTGTGAGAAGGAGATCCAGTACCCATCTCAGACCCGGTTGTAAGTGAAATTACCGTTTTACCCCTAGGCTTCAAGATTCGCACCCGATTTGAACGGTCCCGATTTAATCCTATTTTTAGCCATATCAGTGTGCTTCTTCAGGGGAGAGACATTTTAGGCAGGGTCTGCCGTCTATCTGAGTATATGAGCATTTGTACATGACTCCTTTAATGAGTGTGTACCGCTCGACTCTGGTCCTGACTCTTCTTGCCTCTATGGGGTCAGTTGGAAGATCTTCGTCTCTAAGGTATTCGAGCAGGGGCTTCATCCAATTCTCCCCGAGTGTTAGGGTTAAGGCTTCCATTGGTTTCGGGCTGTCTTCCTCGATGCTGGGTCTCGGAGGATCTCTATCAAGACAGTCCGCTCCAAACCCTGGAGGGAAAAGGAGGCGAGCTTCGAGAGGGCATCCGCCTGTGCATTTTCCTCCCGGGGGACTCGTTGGAGTTGAGCATCTTCAAATAAGGCCAGTAGCCCCTTAACCTTTGCCAAGTACTTGGCCATGCGCTCGTCTCTTACTTCGTACTTCCTAGACACTTGGTTCACGACTAGCTGTGAATCACTGAAGACCTTAACACATTTGGCCCCTGCTTTGCGGGCCATGCAGAGCCCCGCTATAAGGGCCTTGTATTCAGCCTCGTTGTTCGATGCACGGAAGCTTATACGGAGGGGTTATTGATGAATAAAACCGTCTGGGCCGGTCAAGATGACCCCTGCCCCACTTCCATCGGCGCACGAGGATCCGTCAACATACACGGTCCAGGCCTGGGGTTCTTCAACTGACTCAAGGGGGTCGGGATTGGTGCTCTCCACAATGAACTCCGCTAGGGATTGTGCCTTGATAGAGGTTCAGGGTTGGTAGGCGATGTCGTGCTGGCTTAGCTCTATGGGCCATTTCATTAGATCTCCCGATGTCTCGGGCTTGTGCATAATTTTCTTCAGTAGCTGGTCAGTGAGGATGACCACCGAGTGGGATTGAAAATAGAGGCGAAGTTTTCTCACCGCCATGACCAGTGCGTAGGCCATCTTCTCTACCTTCGGGTAGCGGAGCTCTGCGTCCTTAAGGACCTTGCTCACGTAGTAGATTGGCCGTTGCATCTTATCCTCCTTTCTTACCAGGTCGACACTGAGGATCTGCTCCGAAGTTGCTAGGTATATGTAAAGGGTTTCTCTAGGATTTGGCTTGCTCAAGAGTGGGGGGTTTACCAGGTAAGCCTTCAGTTGATCGAAGGAATCTTGCTGTTGTTGCCCCCACTCAAAGCCTTTCACTCCTCTCAGGGCTTTGAAGAACGAGAAGCATTTCTCCCCTGGCTTGGAGAGAAAATGCCCTATAGCTGCGAGGCGTCCCGTGAGCCTCTCTGCACTTCTTTAACATTGGAGGGAGGAGCCATATTGAGTATGGCTTTGATCTTCTCAGGATTGGCTTCTATGCCCCTCGGGCCCACCATGAATCCAAGGAATTTGCCGGACGATATGTCGAAGGCACACTTGCTCGGATTCAGTCTCATGTTGTGCCTCACGGACATGCTCCATCCCACTGACACTCTTGACCAGCATGTCATCCACATAGACTTTCATGTTGCATCCTTTCTGGTCTCGGAAAACCTTGTTAACAAGGCATTGGTACGTGGCTCCGGCATTCTTCGACCCGAATGGCATAACCCGGTAGAAGTACAGACCTTGGTCGATTACGAACGAGGTCTTCAGAATGTCAGGAGGGAACATCCGGATTTGGTTATACCCTGAGAAGGCATCCATGAAGCTGAGGAGCTCATGGCCAGAGGTCGCATTGATCAGAGCATCAATGCTCAGAAGGGGGAATGGATCCTTCGGACATGCTTTGTTGAGGTCGGTGAAGTCAATGCTTATTCTCCAGCTCCTGTTGGCCTTTTTAACAATTACCACAATGGATAGCCATTCGGGGTAGTTCACCTTCTGGATTTACCGAGCATTCAAAAGCTTCTCGACCCCTTCTTTGATCGCTTGTTGGCGCTCCGGAGCGAATTTACGTCGCTTTTGCTGGATGGTTTTGACTCTCGAGCGATGCTGAGGTGGTGCATCAGGAGCTCTTCTGAGATCCCAAGATATTAGTCGTGGTCCAGGAAAAAAGATCGTGGTTCTCCCTTATACATTGGGAGATGTCTTCTTTGATGAAGGGGAAAGGGCCTTGCTGATCTGAAATGCCTTGGTGGCATCTTCTTCTAAGAAGGCAACTTCTTGTAGCTCGTCTACCGACTCGGAGATGGTCTGGCTACCTCCTTGTGGGAGTTCGAGGACTTCAAAAGAGAGGACTGGCCCTCCCATTGAGGTCATGTAGCATTTACGAGCTGCCTCCTGGCTCCCTCTTACTTCTCCCACTCCTACCGAGGTAGGGAACTTCATTTTCATATGATAAGCCGATGGTATGGCCTGGAGAGCGGCCAAACCTGGTCGACCCAAGATGATGTTGTAGGCGGCCTTGACGTCTACCACCATGAAGTCCATCGACTCGGTCCTGGTGGCCAGGGTTTTGCCAACGGTCACGTCAAGGGTTATTACTCCCTCGATCATCACTGGCACCCCAGTAAGTTTTTGAAGAGTGTAACCAGCTAGCTTGAGCCGATCTCTTGACAGCTAAAGGCCTTGGAATGCCTCCAAGAAAAGTATATTGACTGAACTGCCATTGTCCACTAGGATTCGGCGTACGTCGAAATTGGCAATCTGGAGGTTTATAATAAGGGCATCGCAATGGGGCGTGCAGACGCCCTCCAAGTCCCTGTCAGAAAACGTAACAGGAACCCCAAGGCCCTTGGGAGGAGGATGGCTCTATACGGCGTTCACTTCCCAGACGAAGGCTTTTCGGGAGGACTTAGAATCTCCCCCCATTGGACCTCCGTGTATGAGGTGCAGGACGGCCTCGGCTTTGACATCGAAGGTCTCTGCACATTGTTCGGCTCGCTTGTTAGCCCCCCTAGGGGCAGAGGTGAATCTGCCCTGTCTTTCCTCACGAACTTGGTGAGCTGCCCCCATCGATGAGGGCTTCTATCTCGTCTTTGAGGGCCCGACAGTCATCCGTGTCGTGGCCATGGTTCCGGTGATAGCGACCCACTTCTCCTTGTTTCTCCTTTTTTTCCGGGATGTTCATTTTTGGAGGGTCGGGGAGGATTCTTTCCCTCCCGACCTCCATTAAAATGGCTAAAACACTAGCATTGAGAGGTGTGAACTTCTCGAAGCGGGAAAGAGGGCGGTGCTGGCCCCCGCTATCTTTCTGGAGCTTCTTAGCTCCTTCATCTTCAACAGCTTTCTGCTTGCTTTCGGAAGACAGTCCTTCGGGGATGGGGCGGTTGAGAGCTTCTTCAGCTCGGATGTATTCCTCGCTCCTGAGCAAGAGTTCTGAGAAGTCCCAAGGATGCTTCTTGGCGAGAGACGCCCTGAGATCCGGGTTAAGGACATTGGACTGGAAGGTTGCCAAGGCAACAGATTGTTCCAGGGAGGCGATGGATCTGGCCTCCGCGGTGAAGCGCTTAACATAATCTCTCACCTGCTCACCCTTCCTTTGATTGAGGAAGAGCAACGAGATGCTTGTTTTTTCGGAGCGGTGGCTGCTCACAAAATGTGTGAGGAAGAGGCCTTCGAATTGGTCGAAGGAGAAGATAGAGGTGGGAACCAGTATGTAATACCACTCCCGAGCGGGTCCCCTGAGCGTGGCTGGGAAGGTTTTGTAGAGAAGGGCGTCTGAGGCATGGTGGATCATCATTAGAGTTTTGAACTCTCGATGTGATCAGCGAGGTCCGATTCCCCGGTGTATGACTCAAAATATGGTGGCTTGAAGTTCTCCAGGACGGAGACCTCCATAATGGTCCGGGAGAACGGGGGTCTACTCAGGCGGAGGTCCTTCGTCCACTGTTCTTCGTCTCTATCGAGTTAGCCATGGCGCCTCTCCATCTCGTGGAGACAGCGGTGGACCGAGTCCTCTCTTCGGTCATGCCTCACTGAGCTTCGAGACTCGTCTTCATGTAGAAGAGGGCTGGGGCTGCAGCGACGATAACTTGGAGTAGGTCTTGGACTGGGAGTGCGACGGCGATGGCTCAGATCTGGTCAAGGACTGGGAGAGCGACGACGATGGCTCGGAGCCAGCCGAGGACTGGGAGAGCTACGGCGACAGCTCAGAGCCGGCCGAGGGCTGGAAGAGCGTTGGTCGTTGTTGGGGGCGATGTTGAGTGCCCGTAGGAATGCCTCCTGGAACTGTTGGAACTCTGCCCTCGTGGCGGGGGCCTCCTGCTCCGGATTAGCTCGAGCAGCAGGATGGCCAACTGGGGAGCGACTTCTTTTTGGCGATGCTTGGGCGACTCTTTCCTCCTTCTGGGAGAGTTGGACCCTCTGCGATCTGTCCTACGTGGTGACCGGTCCCTCTGATGCTCCCGGCCAGGGTTGCCATCACGGGTTCGCCTCTCGTCTAAGCGGATCCGAAGATCTGGTTCATTCTGCCGGTTGTTGAGAACATCTCGTAGATCTCTCAGTGTTGGAGGGCTATGGGAGTCCATGGAGTCGGAGGAAGGGTTGTGTATGGAGTCATGGACCTGATGAAGGGGTTGCTTTTGACGACTTCGGCGAGAGGGTTCTCTACAGTCACTTGAGGCCCCTGAGGTTGCTGAATGGGTTAAGGGATCGGTTGTTCGAGGTGCTGGGCCGGCTGGACGGGCGGAGGGAGACCTTCGGGAGGCAGAGGAGGAGGAATGGAAGTTGTTCTACGGTTGGAGACCCCGGACTTCCCTTTCTTCGGAGGCATAGCTAGGAGCTGCTTTTTTCTAATGGAGTTGGGTCGAATTGCTATTCGAGTTCCCACAGACGGCGTCAATTTGTTGCCGCTGATTTCGGTGTGGGGGAAATCAGATGAATTTGTGGGTTCACGAGGAATCAAATGGGTCAAACCTGACCACTTCCACTATTGATTAATTGGCTTTTCGCTGCTCCCGTTGACCTGCACGAAGTTCAAAACACCGGGGTTGATCCTGGCGATGAACCCTCCGACGCTCTTGTCAGTACTCAGAAAAGAATATGAAAGATATTTAAGTTGGCAAAGAGTGATCACCTTATAACGGTAGGAGGTAAGGGAGTATTTATGTCGCCGTGGGGGTCTATTTCGAGATAAGTACAAATCTCTACTTCCCGGTGTGGATGGATAGAAGTGGTTAGAACTACCTCTAGGGATAAGGACGAGTCAGGAGTTCTGCATATCCTTAGGAACTGGCTCTTAATGGGTTAGGACCCGTACCCAGGTGAATGGATCCGTTCATGGGTTATTGGGCCCCGGAGAAGGGACTCAGTTCCCATTTCGGACCCGTTTGTAGGTGAAATTACCGTCTTGCCCCTATAAAATTTAAGATTCGTGCCCGATTTGAACGGTCTCGATTTAATCCCATTTTTAGCCATATCACTAGCCTATCTTCTTTTTGCGACATCTCAATATGGGCAACGTTAATTTTCAAAATGATGATAATTGGGTGGAAGGAAGCACTAAATATGCTACCTTCCATTGTTGAGATTTTAATAAATTTATCACTACGCAGTTTTAGTAGTATCTCACTTTCTCTTCCATATATTTTTTTGAAGGAAAAGGTGGAATATGACCACCCTGTTTCATTAATAAAAAATTATCCAAACAAACCTAGTGTACTGGGTCAAATTACAGACTACAGACAGAAAAAAAAGAACATGAAGCAATATAACCAGTACATACAATCAGAGCTCACTCTAACACCCTTAGAGGGTGGGCCACAAAAACTAAAACTAGGTTGAACCAGCCACAACTTGACCCCGACCTCCACCACTAATGTATTGGACCCCATCTTGGGCCCAGTAACAAAGCGAGGACCATCTAATTGTATGTACATCAAGTAAGCTTCATGCACCGCCTCCACGACACGCGCACACCCACCTAAAACGAATCATGCGGGATTTGAATGTTCGCCTCCCATCCTTCTCCTCCCCACCTCCCATCTTTCTCTGCCCAATTGAAGTCACAACCAAAGGAGAGCCGTGGAGATGATACCTTCACCTCTCTCACGCTTTATCTCTCACAAGCAATTTCTCACCAAACAAAACTCTCACTCACCCTAACCACGGGTACAATCAAAGAGAGACATGAAGAGGATACCTTCACCTCTCTCATGCTTTTACTTTCTCAAGTGATTTTTCACAAACACAAATAGACACCTGCATAGAGTAGTGAGAAGAAACATCTTCACTCTCTCACTCTCTCACTCTCTCTCTCACTTAAAACCCGAACAAAATCCCAACTAACTGAAGAATCACCTTCGCCTCTCTCCCCTGCGGGTAGTGGACATTGTAGATTTCAGGTTCAATGATGAGGGTGTAGTGGTGGTGCTATTGCAAAGCCTGTGGCAGTTGATTAAAGGAGGTCGAATTCGGGGTGTGACTCCCCTACTATAGACCGAAAACGCAAACATCTCCAACTCAATATTTACCCTCAGCGCACCTTATGGGGGGACCCCGTCTGTGGGCCCAAGCCCCAACCTGTGTTGTAACGAGTGAGTACATCTCATAGAGGGACCCCGTCTTCAGGCCCTAGGCCCACAACCGTACTACACCTCATTTTTCACACCGAGTCAAACCCGAACTAGACAACTTATCCTCCCTCACTAATAATACCGTTGCCGTCTCTCACTCCGACACTGCCATCATCACGTACTTGTAACACCCCAAATTCCAAATAAGACTGAATTCGAAGTTCCACAGGATCTTTACACTTCTCTGCATACAATTTTATAAGAAATTAAAAACTTTTATTACAACAATGATTACATCAATGCAGCGGAATTATAAATTACAATATTATTCATGAATTGAATAATAACTTGAACATTTCTTTAAGCAGCAATCAACATTTAGTCTTTTCATTCACTTTATCCTGCATAGAAACTGTGGGTATGTCAGTTGTGTACAAATGATGCTAGGATATAATACATCAATTTCTCTTACTTAGAAAGTACACACTTGTCTCAAAACAAAGCTAAGGGGGACTAACCTATATGATGTCGTGTGTGAATGTGCATTTAGTCCTTAATACAGTTATTATTATTGAATGACACTAATGTGCACTTGTTCGAAGTCTATGCATCTCATACTACATAGGTCCGAGGGCAAACCCTTAATCGTTCTTCATCTTGTAGGATTGGATCCCTCACTATGACTTAAACTACTACGGTAACTATGGTAAGTATCCTAGATATTCTATGAGTTACGAGCCCATGTCCAGACAGCCTGGAGGGGAATCCCACGTCATGACATTACTCATCATGTAGACAACCTATGGACAATTCAGCCTCCGTCATGGGACTATGGCACTACGTAGTCACCAAACATCCCACAAGCATCGCCACGGTCCCTGTCATGCCCCGTTTCCCAAAATATGGGAATACGAGTCCATGATTGAGGCCTAGAGAATGATGCAAATATACCATTCATAAGCAGTATAGGTAACTCAACAACAAGATAACAATAACAGCCACACAAGCATGTAAAATCACAATAGGATAACAAAAGTACATGACATAGTCCATAACATAACCAACAACTGGAAAACACAAAGTAGTTACAGGTCAAACATGCCCGGATTACAATAAAGAGTACATGAATAAAACAAGAACTAAAGTAACATGAAAATAAACAGGACTAAAACACTTGCTCAGCACCACCTTCTGGTAACTCTCCATCCAGGCCTGCAAGTACATTATTATAAAAAAAAGAAACAATGAGGTACCTGTTAATGCAAGTCACGGGCCACAACTGGTACAAGCTAACGGGATAAGTGCAAAAACAAAACAAGAAGCAAGAAAAATATCATGGAGTTAAGAATCATGTAATAGGAGAAATACAACATGCAAACAGAATCATGAACAAGACATCATGAAACAAGGGGCATGCATGTAAACAAGTAAGCAAGTAAATAAGTTAACATGAATATGTAACATGTAAACAAGTAAGCAAGTCAACAGGAACATATAACGTGTAATCGGATCATACAAGTGTACGTGTTAATCTCATGTCTTTTATTAATTCTATCTAGGTAGCACTTCATGCATCCCATACCACATGGTTGCTACATACAATCAGTTATGTTTAGACCTAGTGGTGGATTCTATAGGTCACGTACTCGGAAAAACATGTCAAGTATATCTTGTATCAAGATACGTGCAATGTGGAACATATAGTGTGAACTTGTAACGTGAACATGTAAACCTGTAATTTTGCAAACTTGCAACTTGCATCGGAAAACTACGAGCTCCCATCCGAGTATGCTCTTCTATATTTTCCACTACTAAATCTTTTCCCTTATACCCCAACTTGTTATTTTTATTTTAATCAAACATGAACAATAACTGAATCGGTAAACATCTACATGCAACGAAAAAAAGGGTAACATGACAGGATAGAGTATCAAGACTTATGCAATGCAGGAAAACATATTTCAGGGTTTATAAAATAGGTTATAACTACGATGTGATCAATGGCATGTATAAAACTTAATCAAGAATAAAAAGATAATAACATTCAAACTAG
Source organism: Hemerocallis citrina (assembly GCA_017893485.1). Classification (NCBI taxonomy): domain Eukaryota; kingdom Viridiplantae; phylum Streptophyta; class Magnoliopsida; order Asparagales; family Asphodelaceae; genus Hemerocallis; species Hemerocallis citrina. Next base: position 164,266,029 of record CM030366.1, read on the forward strand.
TAACATGACAAACAATTCATGCACAACATCCTGTATAGTTCTAAGAGTATATATGTGTGTATCGTGTTCTTGCAATGCATATGACAATAAAGTATTCGTGATCATGTACGAATATGGGATCAACGGATTATGTATAGTGACAAATTTCAATTCGACCGATGAATACAAATTAAAGTCAAAGAATATACTTGCGGTATTTTGCAAAGAAAGCTTGTACGAGAACAAACGAGTTGTACAAGAGAATACTTGCCTGTTAATCGACGACAATGATACCAAATACAAGAATAACGGAACCAGAATTTCGGGCAGCGAAGCGCGTGCAAGATACGTGGCAGCAACTCCAAAACAGCAAATAGCAACCAAATAATCCAACAACAACAAAGTAATCCAACCCCTTCTCCAAAATAGCAACACACAAATCCCAATCCACTCCACAACACCAAACTCCAATAAACCAGCACACCAATCAGCAAACCAATAAACCAATCCCTTCTCCACACAGCCAAATAGCAAACTCAGATTAAATCCCAAAACACCAAACAGAAATATAATTAGATCTCTTCTCCACAACAGAAACACCCACACAGCAACTCAATAATCCTCAATCCTGTATTCTTCACATTTTTCCCAAATTACGATAGAAAGAAAGAGAAAGAGAGAGCGATGGCGGGAGAAAGAGAGCTGCGACTGGTCGGGCGACGATGCAACCAAGAGCGACGCGACTGAAGGCAACGGAGACTGGCGGCACTGGCAGCAAGGCAAGGGTGGTCGAGGATCGATGGGGTGGCACGGTGGTGAATGGAGGCAATGACATCAATGAGGGGGGGCGGAGCTTCGGCTGCTGTTGGTTTGGGCGAGAACAGAGACAAGAGTGGGGGAGCGGAGCTTCGGCAATGGCATCAATGAGGGGGCTCGACGGGGGAGAGGCAGGAGCTCAGGGCAACTTCGAAGCTTTTGCAATGGGTCCTCGAAGTTCTTCGGTGGAGCTTGGTAGAGCGGCGAGGGCGATGAGTAATGACAGGCAGCCGATGCGATGGTGGCGCGAGCGGGAAGCGCTCAAAGGTGGAGGGCTCAACTGGGTGGATGGGCGGTGCTGTGAGGCGTGGAGGCGGAGTCGAAGGAGGATGCGAGGAGGTTGAGGGTGCACAGGGGAGAGCGAGGGGCTTTGGGTAGCAGGCGGCAGTGGCTTCGATGAGAGTGGCAAAGTAAGGGTTAGAGCGACGGGAGGAGTGGGTTGACGGAGGCGGTACAGTTAGAGATGAGCGGAAGGGAGAGCGGGAGGTAGAAGATGAAGGGAAGGGCCTCTGTGTTGTTTTTTATTCGGAACAGAGAGTGAGGGAGAAAGAGATGGGAGAGATAGAGTGAACAGGTTTGTTCTCTGTTTTAAACAGAGGGGAGAGAGAGGGGACGTGGTGAGAGAGTGGGGGAGTTACGAGGTGATGGGGGACTTGTATCTGCAAAGTAGGGCAACGTGTAGGTACGGGAATTGAAAAGTGGGGGAGCGTGAAGAAATTGTACATGGGTAGGTGTAGGATAAATCTATAGAAATATAGAGATGGGTACTGGGTTGGTGGGTTTAAGTTTGGTTCATGGGCTCAAAATATTTAAATAAATTGATTAGGGTACTAGGCTAAACTTTGGGCTCAGATTAATAATTAATAAAATCAAAATACAAAATTGGGCATATAATAAACTACTGGGTTTGACCGTTTGAGCTTAAAACAATTGAATAATTTGTACATTGGGCTCATAAAATAGTTTGAATAATAATATAATCAATTAAGAAGGAATAGTTATAAAATACTAATTATTTAATATACGGAAAAATACTTTAAAAAATACGTATTAATGGAAACAGGGGTTACAGTGTCAATAATTCCAAAGATGTGTTCACATCATGACTTGATGCATCATGTAGATAGCTTGTGAAACACTCTCACACCGTAGACCCGAGGCCCTCATACTTATGTTTTTCTCTTACTTTCATCACATCTTCACTATTGTATTGTCCTTATTTATTTGAATCATGAATAGAATCAACCCTCTAGAGTTAGCACTTCCTCTATACCGGTCCTAACCATCAATCAATAGTAACGACCCAAACTTGGTCTTTCATTTCAATATTTTATCTCAAAGGAATTTATTCAATGCCGGTATAAGGACTTAGCTACACTCTAGTCTTTAATCTCATTTCATGTTCATAAAAAATTGAGTATTCACACTCACAAATTTTTGATCTTTCATCTCATTTTCATGTACAAATTTCATGTATAAAGCAACAAATTCGTTTTTCAAACTTACCACATTCATAGATAATTTTCATAATATTCCTTTACTTTCATAATGTTATTCTTTCACTTATTTAAGCCAAAATCACAATTATCTTTACTTAAATTTTTCAAGACACATCTCATTTAAAATCTCTACTCAAAATTTCTTTTAAAAGAGAAGTATTTGTTATCTTTAATTAATCCATATTTCATTTTAATAACTTGTCTCAAGTTCTTTTCTAAAAATAGCATCTAATTCTCATTATAATAAGTCCAAGAACTATAGAAAAATTCTCATGAAGTCTAGGTATTTTTAGAATATTTCTAATATTTTTTCTCAATTTTTAAGACACTTAAAACTACTTTAAAATAATAAAATATATATATATAAAAAAATATTTTTTTCTTCTAAAAGTGGCCAAGTCCGGATTCAAACCCATGCACAGCAGAAACCCCCGCGTGCTACAGTAACTGCCCTAAGACGCCACCGAAGACCAGAAAGACCAAAGCGACTAATTGTTTGATAGTACTAAACTTGAATTATATTTATGTTCTGGGTTTCGGTGTTGAGTTAAAATTTAATTTCAGAAAAAATAAGTCTCTGGAGAGACTCGAACCAAGCACAAGTCTCCGCCGATGAACAGTAACGTTCTTAAGGCGCTCCCGAGAACTAGTATGACCAAGGTGAAGAACTAATATGAGATGAGTTGAGTTATTTTTAACTCAACTCTCTGTTTGTTACTAATATTTCATATTTCGAAAACTTTTAAACTCTTTTATCCTCTAATTTATTTCATAAAAAATTCCAGATCACTAATCTTATAGATTTGCAACATAACAGTATTTAAAAATTATTATTTTGCCATAAAAACATGAATTTTCCTTTCTAATTTGTATTCTATATCTACATTTTCGACATTTGAAAATAACCATGATTCTTACCAAATTTAGCACCAAAATTATCACATAAATTTATTTTCTTGCTTTCTTTTATTTCTAGAACAATTTCTAGAATATAATCTCTTTTATCATACTAGTGTCACATTAATTAATATGGCACAATTCAAATATTTCAATTAACCAACTAACCATTTACAAGCATATTTCCTTAATCTAATATGGTTCAAAATACACAATTTCATAGCAACATGATAATTCTAATGTAATAATCACAATTTATAACATCTATCAATCAATTCATCAAGCATTTACTAGTCTCTTTTTTAACAAACACATGGCCAAATTTACTAGTTTTTCTTAGCAATTTCATCAATCAAATCCCTAGCATGATGTCTACATTAGAAGTAGAGAAATCACTCACCTTAATTGAAGAAAACACAAAAGAACTCCTAGGGAAACTCCTTGAACACATGATCCTCTCCTAATTGTAAGCCTTCATCTCCTTGCTTGTGCACACCAAAGCGCCTTCTCCTCCTTGTACTTGATGAAACCTGAGCTCTCCTTCCTCCTTGATGAATGGCCGACCTCCAATGGTGAAAGGAACACACAAAAATGCACAACTCATTCTTTTTCCTCACACAAACTTCTCACACTCTATCTTTTCTTCTCACTTTCTTTATAATTTCTAAAGGTGCAAAAGAAGTGTATGTCTAGGGGGGGCTATTTATACACTTCTTAGGGTCAAATGAAGGGTGTAGATTAACTTGATGAAAGTAGATTAGGGGCTAGGATGCATTAGGGAGTTAGAGCAACCACCCATTAATACAAAACTACCTCTCCACTACTCCATCACTCCCACCTCCTCCATGCTCCATCCGGCCAAGCCTATACACACTCAAGACACGTGCTAGTGCAATGCAAGTGTCACACCAAGCACACCTAGTTACTAGTTGTACATGCATTTGTTAATTAATTTGTTATAAAAATAAGTCTACCCTAAAAGTTATCTCATTTAAATGAAAATAAAATAGTGGGCTCAATTTAGTGGGCTTCAGAATCCATGGGCTTGATAATTAAAATAATTAATTTAATTAATGTGGGCAAGATTTAAACAATTAGGCCTAGGATTTAAAATAGGCTTTTAATTAAAAAGAGAAGAATAAAATACTTTGTTCATGCTGTAAAATAAATAAGTTTTAAGGGGAAAATGTACATAAATTTGCACGTGCAAAACGCGTAAAATCAAACTAACTTATATTTAATTATAATTGAAAATTCAGGATGTTACAACACTCCCTCCTTAGAATAGTTCCGTCCCCGGAACTACGCTTAAAGAGTGAGGAAAAAAAAGAACACAACAAGAAAAAAAAAGAAAAGAAGATACAAATCAAACAAAGAGCTCAGACTGATTCTTCAACATCCTCTTCTTGGATTCCTAAGTAGCCTTTTCAACCAACTAATTTCTCCAGACTACTTTGACCATTGGTATCGTCTTGTTCCTCAAGACTTTCTCCTGATGATCCACGATCTCAACCAGTAGCTCAATGTAACTCAGATCTAACTGCAAACCCTCAGGTACTTCGGGCAAATGGTGACTTAGATCTGGAATGTAACCTCTCAGCATAGACACATGGAATATATTGTGCACCTGAGACAACTCTTCCGGTAACTCCAACCAGTAAGCAGTTTTCTCAATTCTTTTCAATATCTTATACGGGTCTATGAACCTTGGGGCTAACTTTCCACCTCTGCCAAAATGAATCACACCTTTACTAGGTAGAAAGACAAAGTCACCTTTCTCGAACTCAAGGTCCCTTCTCCGATTGTCTGCATAACTCTTCTGCCTACTTTAAGCATCCACCAACCTCTTCCTGATCAAATTGATCTTTTCAGAGGTCTGTTGCATGATCTTGGGCCCAGACATCTACTGCTCCCCAACTTCAAACCAGCAAACAGGTGTTCTGCACTTTCTACCATACAGAGCTTCGTACGGTGCCATCCTGACACTAGTCTGAAAACTGTTGTAAGCAAACTCTACCGGAGCTAGATGCCTCTCCCAATTGCCTCCAAAGTCTAGAACACAATACCGAAGCATATCCTCAAGAACTCGATTGACTCTCTCAGTCTGATTGATCCGGAACACATAGCCTCTCTCCAAACCATAACACTTCATCCCTGATCTGAAACTCTAACAACCTGTCAGCACCAACATGCTCCTTCATCTTCTGAATCTTTGCATCTTCCTTCTGACTTGCGATAATCCTTTCATTCAGCATGGGCTGAAGCCTCAGCTGAGCTAAAGATGATCCCAAGCCTTGCAAGACAACCTCAATACCAGCCTGATCCAACTCCTCTGCAAGATGCCTCTAAGTTGTAATCAAACTAGCTAAACTGCTTTTATGGCTAAGTGCATCAGCAACAACATTAGCCTTCCCCGGGTGGTACTTAATCTCAGGACGAATGTCCTCAAGTACTTCTAGCCATCTTCGTTGCCTCAGATTCAGGACCATCTGCTGATAGGTATACTTCAAGCTTTTGTGGTCCGTACATGTTTAATTTCTCACCGTACACATAATGTCTCCATTGCTTCAAGGCAAAAATAATTGCAGCCAACTCCATTGGGTTGGAACTAGTAGGCATGGCAATATAATGCAGCCCTAATGACAAACTCAAATTCATTGTTGTAAGTACAGGCACTAGTTGGGCGTATACTCACCTGTTAAGGAGACACGTGCGGCGTTGTCTCATTCAGGACACGTGTGGCATCGTCTCGTCTGTTAATTTCTGAGATCTAGTGTAAGAACGAATGGTCGGAGCTAGGAAATGGATCCCTAAGTATCCATCTAAAGTTTTATGTTGTTTAATGTGAACAAGGAGCAAGAGTGGGTGAGATGTACGCCGGAGGATATCAGGGTACTCCACTCCACATCGGAAGTATGTCGTAGGGTATTAGGCTACTCCACTCCACTGAGAGTTCCACAGGAACACCTTTATGTTCGTAACAACTTTTGATGAGGTCTGGCGCAGGATACCACAAAGACCGAGCGCAGTGGAACGCATAAAACTGGAAAGTGGGTGAGATGTACGCTAGAGGGTATCAGGGTACTCCACTCCACATAGGATGTATGTCGGAGGGTATCAGGGTACTCCACTTCATATCAACCATTAATAGCTACAGAGGCAAAATTTGATCGAACGACTACAACCTCTTCAGTCATTAGAAAAATGTTAGAAACAAGGTAAGAGTACAAGGGTAGGTCTGCATTGCGAGCGATCGAACCCTATAATCAGGAGTACGTTCATCTTGATTAGGGAGCATGTAGTATGAGATGCATATATATGTTTTCAATCAAGTGCGCATTAGCATAGGAGCATCGTGTGCATTTGAGTTGTGCACTAAATTCAGGTCATGGCATACACCGACACTTGTAGTTTGACTTTCACATTTCAAATTTTCTTTTGACTCAAACATTGATTGTTGAATATTTGGAGATTGCGGGTGTCATTCGTATTGTGTCAGTTGTATTCAACTGACGTGCCCATAGTTGGTTAGTTTGCAGGACTGACCGTGGAGCAGGAGATTCGAGCAGTGGAGCATCCAAGTGGAGGCTATAGTTTCCTTGTATAATGTAATTTATTGGTGTAATTAGTGATGTAAATTTATGAAAGACTACATTACATTATGATAATGTAATAAAAGTCATTTAATTTTCTGTGATTTTCTGTGTTATGTATTCATTGAAGTAAGGATTTTGGGTGTGTGTCACGAGTTTCTGGTATACGGAAATCGAGGAGCTACAAAATGGTAACAGAGCTGGACTCAAATTATTGTACCAACACAACGAAAAATTAGACTTGGATGCCCCAGTTAGAGTTGAGTTAGTCGGATAGTAGGAATTTCGTCATTAGACGAAGGAAACCAACAAGAATTAGATGCCACAAGCCACAGTCGTGAGCAAAAATCTAGGAAACGATGTTCCAGATCTTGTCCAGTTGGTTGAATGATTCAAGAGCCAAGTACACTAAAAAGCTACTACTAAAGAGATTCATTAGGCCTAGTTTTTCACCTTGAGAAGCGTCATTTTTGTTTGTAGGGAAGATACATCGAAGACTGAAGAGGATCATGCCAAATACTTCGCAGAAAAGTTGAAGAGTTGAAGAAGCTGTAAGAGCGTGAGTCATAGGCGGGGTTGTCCAAGTGCAAATCTAGAAGACTAAAGTTGCATTTCTTGGCTTGTCCTTTTTTCTAAGGAGGGAGTAGCCACCGACTCACAAAAGATGTATCAAGGCATGAAGCAACATCGCCGATGGGCAGAAATGAAGCGAAACGTTACTGACCTTGTGGCTAGATTACCCACGTGTCAAAAGATCAAAGATCAAAGCATAAATCCAGAAGTTGGAAGACTATTGTGGCCGTTACCTATTCCAAGACAGCGGAGGAAGAATATCAATGCAATTCTTCATCACGGAGCTATCTAGAAGTCCAAGGAATAATGACACAATTGAATGGAAGAAGACCAAACCGACACTTTCTGGCAACAAGGAGTACCTGGTCACTGGAGAAGCTAGCAGACGTATGCATTCAAGGGGATCGTGAAGCTCCAAGAAGCCCCGATATTGATAGTCTCCAATAAAGATGCAAGATTTACTACGCGGTTCTGGAAGAAGCTACATGCAGCCTTGGAAACACGGACATACTTTCACGCACGAACAGATGGGTAAACGACGTGATGATAGATGATGTCACGCACCTTGGAGAAACCATTTTGTCAAAGGAAACACTTGGGAATCTGAAGACTATTGAGGAATGCATTCGTTCTTGAACTATTGATAATTTGGGTGTTTGTTCCTCTCCATTACTGTAGTTCCAAGGACGAAACTATTCTAAGTAGGGAGTGGTGTAGTACCCCCAAAATAATTAATAATTATTTTGTACCACAACATTTGGTATATAAATAATGTTATATTATTTTAGTACAACAATATTTTACATATGAATATTGTTGCATGTGCTAATAAAATTGTCTCGGTTAATTGTGTTGTATGTTATATTTTATGAGACAACCAATTAAGTGTTAACAAACACTAAGGTATGGACTCAACTCAATTGAATTTAAATTGAGTTAATAGGACTCAACTATATTGACTTGTTTATGCTATGCACACGTGCACATCTATTACGTGGACGACACTTGAATCCATTGTCATGAACATACTACAATGTGAACAAGGGTAGCCCACAAATTTTGACTTGAAAAAGGTCCTTCAAACGTAGAGGGTTATGTGTAACCTTCGGAAGGGCTATGTGTAACCCTAGCCTAGGAGGCTTATGATTATGTTGGGATGACTAAGCAAACCCTAGAATGATCCATACACACCCACACTCATCCATACACACCCCACACCCTCCCCTCACCCTCTCCCTATATATATGTGAGAAAGCATGAGAAGCCAAGCTCATTCCATACTACTCTTCATTCCATACTACTCATTTCCATATTCATTCCATACTTCACTCTATACTACTCCCATACTAGTCTTCATTTCCAAACATTCTTTTATTTTTCCTCAAGTGTTATTCTAGCAATTTGGAGCAAAGATAAGGAGGAGAAGAAGCTAAGAAAGCTAGGGGGAGAAGAATTAGCGAGTGTGGTGTTGAACTCTCCAATTTAAGGTAGGTGTTCTCCTAACCTCTTGTATGTTTCTTTTATGAATAAATTGTTGTTATACATGTGTCTAAACTCATGTGGAATGGCTTGATAAGTAGATAAATTTGTTGTGTGTATGTTGTATGTTTAATGTGTGTTGAAGTGCATAACCAAAATTGCTAGAAAAGAAAAGAGAGAAATTTGTTGTTGACATTAAATTCAAACGATTAGGTTGAATTCTAGGATTTGCATATTAGATTCATAAGCTTGTAACAATTGTGTGAGATAGTAGAAATTATGCAATGAAAAGTTCACATGTAAGGTGTTCGATAATATGCCTGAATGAAGATGTATGCATATGTGAATGGGAGTCTAGCAGATTATAAAGATTTTGAGTAAGGAAGTTGCAAGTGAAGTATTTGACATTCCATATACATGTTTGAATTCCATAGTGCGGAAGAAATTTTAAAGATATAAGATTGCACATAAGGTGTTCGGCGAAATATCTAAATGAGTATATACGTATAATGAATAAAGTCCTAGTAAATAAGCTATGAGAATAAAGTTGCAATTAAGGCATTTAGCATTATGAGGATGTGATACAGTAGATATACATGTGTGAAATAACCTAGTATGGTAAGAATTTTAATAAGCATGGAATGCGGTGTTGGATGAAATATGGTTATACAAGTGTATGTATATGGTACTTGTATATGTACATGTTGTTATGTGTAGTGCACTTTGAGTGCACTAATTTGATGCATGTTGGGTAAACTCTTACCATGAGCTGGAAAGCTAGGTTGAACCATAATTAAGTCAAGATAAGACTTGTTGCAATTTAATCCGGTTGATTAACATATGAAACTAGGTTGGTTTCACTGAGTGTTCAACTATTAAGTTAACACACACACACACACACACACACACACACACACACACACACACACACACACATATATATATATATATAAAATTAAAATAAAATAAACATTATAACTATTACGAAAATAGTACAAAATCATGGAAAGTCTCAAATTGAAATAAAAAATACTAACTGAAAAACAAAATAGGTTTTCTTTAAGAAAAAAAAGATCGGCACTTTTTAACGTAAAATTTATTAGACATTTATTCTTTAAGCCTAAATAATTAATTGAAGCATAGAAAATTAAAATTGAGATGGTTAATTACCTGAAGTAAATGCCGATGATGAGATATAAGTAAAATCAGAGCCACTCGATGCCTACATGCATCTTAAAGCTTCCAAGAGTAGTACAGTAATTTCATATCAGTAGCAGCCCCACTAGAAGAGTATGGGCCATCTTCAGGCCCATCTACCCAATTAGATCCACAAATATAGCTTATTTACAGCCGAAGAGGAAGGATTTCTAGCTAATTATTTTTGTCAGTCAAATCACCCAAAATCAATCACCCCAAATCAGGAATTAAATTACTAATTACCTCCTCTCACTATGGGAATCTCCAACCAAATCTTGAAAGGTACATTTTCAGTTCTATCTTCTAAGACAAGATTCTTAGCCTATAAATATCATCTCCCCTCAATCAATCAAAGGTAATGAATCTTTCTCCACTAAAAACTCTAATCGTCTTTCTGAGTTACTGATTTGAGTGTCTGAGAGTCCTTCGCCCGATGCCAACCCAGTTGTTTAGATTTTTTGCAAGTTCACCAAACATTTCCAGCCGTCCAAATCCTCTGGACACTCTCAACCATTCAGATCTAGATCAAGGAGTCTTTAGCCATCCTGATTCAGATCTTGATCAACAGTTTAGATTGTAAGTTTTCTCCTCATTTTTATGACTTCCTCTTCTCGATCCCAACCGAATTTGAGAAAGACTTTTATTAGCTTCAAAGTGGCTCATTAGAGCATCTGTAGTCGTGGGCTAAATACCCAAATTTTGGAAAAATTTGGAAAAAAAGCGCTGCAATCGTCGTCCAAATTTGCAAAATTTGGGTGTACGATGAATAGTGCCTTGCCAAATATAGCAGACGATTTGGCCAAATGCAAAATATAGCTAACGAACTATTTTATTTCGTCCGTCAGAATTGACGAAAGATAAAATTTCGTCTCTTAGGTGAGACGTACAAAAAGTACATCGGACGATGGATTAAACACCGTTTGAAAAAAGAAAAAAAAAATTAAAAATGTCAGAGACTGAAGATTATACATCGTCAATTGCAAAATTTACTAGATGCCAAAAGTAGATTGACGGGATGTAATCTACCGTCCTAGGCCAAAATTTGAATTTTTTAATTTTTTTTTTGTCCTTTAGTGCTTAAAAAAAGATTTTTAAAAAAGCCAACGAACGGCCGATCACACCCCGTCCAAGGAGATTGACGGGAGATTATATCCCGTCCTTGCTTATTTTTTTTAATTAAAAAAATTGAAGCAGACGATTGAATAAACCCCGTCCGAAAGATGCGGCTTGGAGAATGACGGGAGATAATATGCCGTCCTTGCTTTTTTAAATAAAAAAAATAAAAAATTCAACAGACGATTGAAAATACCCCGTCCGAAAGATGCGGCTTGGAGAATGACGGGAGATAATCACCCGTCCTTGCTTTTTTTTTTTAAAAATAATAAATTTTAAACAGACGATTGATCATAACCCGTCCATACTTCAATTTGATTTTTTAAATATTTTTTCGATTCGAAGACGGTACATTATTTTTCGTCGCCAGATATTTTTCAAACCGCACACTCTACGACGAAAGATAATCTTCCGTCTTTTAAAAAAAAAAAAACAAAAAATCGAATATAGCTTTGAACGACTACAGCAAGATTCTTTTTTTCCTATTTCTAATTGCTATTTACCCAAAATTTGGCAAGTATCGACTACAGATGCTCTTAGAAAATAAGGAAGAGCCTTTACTGCTCCCTGCAAACAGAGGCGTGAAAGACACTCATAATCTGATTGCTCCAAAAAAAAAAGCAACAAAGAGAAAGGAAGAATTAGAACTAGGTTGTTACAAAAGTCGAAAAGTCATAAAGTATCTTTTTTTTTTTTTTTTTTCTTTTTTCTGCGAACCTGATGGAGAGGGAGAGAAATTAGCAGAGAGGGATAGAGAAATTTGAGTGGTTTTAGGGAAAAAAAAATCCTTTCAAAATATGGTTATAGTATATTGTTTATATGGGGCAATAAAGGAAAATATGTTCTATTTAGGATTTTTTTTTTTTGGGGGGGGGGGGAGGGGGGGAGGAGTAAATTGTTGGGGTGGCCCCGGCCTCCCCCTCGGGCAAGTATAGTTCCACCTCTGCCTTTATATAAGATGAGAGTGGACTCCCTTCATAGTATCCACATAGATCCTTTTATAAGTTGTAACTCTTAACTCCTACATTTTATCAATGATTTCCATCATGCCAAAGTGTCCAGGTTCCCTCTGTCTCTACTCACTTACTGAAAAAGAACTGCATCATCATCAACAATATGTAGTATCTCTCTAGCGAGATGATTATTTTCATCAAATATAACATTTAGATTCATGAATAATGTGTCTTCTTTTATTGAAAACACGATAAGCTTTCTTACTTAGAAAGCATCCCATTAATACACCTTCATCAGTTTTACGATCAAACTTTCCAAGTTATCGAAAGTATTTAAAATAAACACTTTATATTAGAAAACACGAAAATAGCTTAGATTTGTTCTTTTTCATAACAGACTTCAAAATGTATTTTCTCAAGATGTTTTATAATTATTACTTGATTAATAGTGTAATATATTGTATTGACAGCTTCTGTCCAAAAAAAATAGGAAAACCATTTTCACTAAGCATGGTGCGAGCCATTTCTTGAAGAGTTCAATTTATCCTCTCAACAACCCCATTTTGTTGGGGAGTGCGAGGACAAGTGAGCTCATGCTTTATTCCTTTTCATTACAAAAAGATGTGAATAGTTCATTTTGAAATTTGCCACCATAGTCACTACAAATATTTGCGATGGTAAACTTTTCTCATTTTCAACTCTACGACAAAATTTTTTAAAAATGTGAAGAGTTTCATCTTTTTGTGATATAAAAAAAGAAACATAAGCAAATCTAATATAATCATCAACAATAACAAAAGAATATTGTGCACCTCCAATACTACATGTATGTGATGGCCCAAATAGATCTATGTGCAAAAGTTCAAGGGGCCAAGAAGTTGATAGCATTTTCTTAGGTTTGTGAGAGTTCTAAATTTTCTTACCAAATTGACATGAGTCACAAGGGTTGTCTTTCTCAAATTTGATTTTTGGAATGCCTCGTAGAAGTTCTTTATTTATTAATTTATTAAGATTGTTCATTGTTGTATGTCCAATCCACTGATGTCATAGCCAACTACCTTCATTTCTAGCTACAAAACACTTCATATTTTATAGTGATAACTCATTAGAACTAATAACATAAATATTATTGCAACGATAGCAGTAAGTGGACGAGAATTATTATTGTTTAATACAACACATGCATACTTGTCAAATGTAATAGTATAACATGTTGGAATTAATTTTTGCAGTTTTCCGGGCCGGATTTCGGCCGGCTCCGGCCACCGGCGGCGCCGAAAAATGAGTGGATTGCGATCCTCTCGACGAGTACTATTCCGTAGTATACTCACTTGTCAAAAACGAATTCCGTATGAATGAGAAATGTTGATCCAAAGTTGGGTACTTGAAAGTTACTAACTTGGCAACTTGGAGAAATTGGATAGTCCCATATCGGAAATTGGAAAAGAATTTTTCTAGTATATATACTAGAAAACTGGACTAAAGGGCGTGGCCCGGGGGTTACCACTAACGTGTAGTGGAGAGAGGACTTAGCCAAAATGACAAACACACACGCGTGCGCGCGCGCCGGCCCGGCCTCGGCTCCACTCGGTTCGGTTCGGTTTGGCTTGGTCTGGTCTGGCTTAAATTTTTTTTTTGCCCAGACAAAAACTCTTCCCCTACTGAACTGAAAAGGCTTTTTAGATTCAGTAACTGGTACCCATTACTCTGCTGTTACAGAGTAATGGCATCTTATCAGTCTCCAATTTCCTCTATAAATCCAGACAGAGTCTTCTATACAGAAACAGAATTTTTGCATTTTTATTCTTCTTCTTCTTCTCCTCTGTGTCAGTGTCAACTGAGAGTACAACACACACAAAGGTTCGCTGAATCTCTGAAGTAAAGGGTGCTGCGTTCTTCAGAGAAGGTACAGTTGTATCCTGGGAAGCAATTCGCCGGTAACCGTCACACTACGGGGCGAATTCTGCTTTAAGGACAGAGATTATCAATCTCGACTCTGTGCAAAATCTTTTACATACTGTATACTTACCTATATTTCATTTCTTCGCAATTTCTGTTGGGATTTTATATTATTATATATTCAGGTTCTAACAATCTTAAAGCAGAATTTTTCCTCACAGCTTCTAACAGTTTTGTGAAGTCTGTTTACAGGTGCTGTTCGGAAAAAACAACTAACAGTTTCTGTTTCGAACAATTTCAGAGAAGAGAAAATCAGAACATGGAGAACACACCAACTGACATTGCTAATGGGCTTCTCAGTACCCAAACACCGGTGACCCAAAATGTGACTGCACAATCGGTTGCGGCACATTCGGTCGTTCTGCCCACGCACATAACCGTGGGAGAAAAACCGGAGAAGTTCAATGGAACTGGATTCAAAAAGTGGAAAGGGAAGATGCAGTTCTACCTGACCATATTGAAGCTGGACAGATTCCTCACTGAATCTGCCCCGATGCTGGTGCCAATGGATGCACACTCCGTTGCTGCAGTTGATGCGTGGACTAAGGGCGACTACCTCTGCAGGAACTACATCCTGAATGGCTTGGTAGACCCCCTGTACAACGTCTACTGTGTCTTCAAGACGTCCAAACTCCTGTAGGGGTCCCTGGAGAAGAAGTACAAAACAGAAGACGCCGGGTCCAAGAAATTTGTTATCGGCAAATTTCTGGACTACAAGATGATTGACTCCAAAACTGTGGTGAGTCAAGTCCAAGAACTGCAGGTTATAATGCACGACATTGCTGAAGAGCGTATGACGCTGTGTGAGCCATTCCAGGTTGCAGCGTTCATTGAAAAACTTCCACCTGGGTGGAAAGACTTCAAGAACTACCTCAAACACAAGCGAAAGGAGATGTCTCTTGAAGACCTAATTGTCAGGTTGCGGATCGAAGAAGAGAATCACCAGGCTGACAGGTTTTATGGAAATCAGTCCATAGAAAAGGCCAATGTGGTGGAGCACGAACAGAAGGGTAAGAAGAGGAAGTTTCTGCCATAGGCCTCAAACAAAAAACCTCTTGCAAAGAGGTTTGCTGGAAAATGCCACAAGTGTGGTAAGCTGGGACACAAAATTTCTGAGTGCCGCAGTAAGGACAGTAATTGTTCAGGAACAGGACATGTAAAAGGGAATGAAAAATCCCACACACACATAGCTGAGAACTTGTCCACTGGTCTTTCTGACCTGGACCTCTGTGCTGTAGTATCAGAGGTCAATCTTATAGGGAGCAATCCTCGTGAATGGTGGTACGATACTGGGGCACCCAAGCATATCTGCTCGGACAAGGAAATGTTCACCTCCTACCAGAAGTGCAACAAAGATGAACAACTGTTCATGGGAAACTCTTCCACCTCCAAAATTGAAGGAATAGGGAAGATAGTGCTGAAAATGACTTCAAGCAAAGAGCTAACACTCACAAATATGCTGCATGTCCCAGACATTAGAAAGAACTTGATATCAGGTTCTTTGCTAAGCAAGAATGGGTTTAAAGTTGTACTTGTTTCTGATAATTTCGTACTGTCTAAGAATGGGGTATACTTGGGTAAAGGATATGTAAAGGATGGACTATTCAAGTTTATTGTAATGACAGTCATCCCTAAAACTATTGTTCCTGCTGTTCCCAAAGTTAATGAAATAAATCCTATTACCTATGTTGTTGAGTCTTCCTCTGTTTGGCATGAAAGATTAGGCCATGTTAATTTAAATTCTATGCGTAGATTAATTAACATGAATTTGCTACCAAAATTTAAGGTAGATAACTCAGAAAAATGTGAAGTTTGCACGGAGGCCAAACTCACTAAAACTCCATCACGTTCTGTAGAAAGAAACACAGAAACTCTAGGTCTAATTCATACGGATCTGTGTGACTTAAAATATGTACAGACCAGAGGTGGCAAAAAGTACTTTGTGACTTTCATAGACGATTGCACAAAATTCTGTTATGTATATTTGTTACATAGCAAAAATGAGACTTTGGATAAATTCAAGGAATATAAACTTGAGGTTGAGAATCAACTTGGCAAAACGATTAAAATCATTAGAAGTGATAGAGGAGGAGAATATGATGCACCATTTAACATGTTCTGCTCGGAACATGGAATAGTTCATCAGACAACTAGTCCCTACTCACCCGAGTCAAACGGTACTGCTGAGCGCAAAAACCGAACTCTAAAGGAGATGATGAATGCCTTGTTGTTGAATTCTGGCCTACCCCAAAATATGTGGGGGGAAGCATTGCTGACTGCCAACTATATTCTCAACAAAATACCTCACAAGAAAATCGGCAAGACACCATATGAACTGTGGAAAGGTAACTTACCTTCGTATAAATACCTCAAAGTGTGGGGGTGTCTAGCAAAAGTGGCAGTACCTAACCCGAAACAGGTCACCATCGGACCTAAGACGATTGATTACATATTCATAGGCTATGCATACAACAGTAGTGCATATCGGTTCTTGGTATACAAATCGGATATACCGGATATCCATGTGAATACAATAATGGAATCAAGGAATGCTTCCTTCTTTGAACACGTGTTTCCGTGCAAGGATACTACGTACTCCAAACATACACGTGAACAAGGGAATGCAAGCACTTCCGTTGATGAACCAGAATATGATACTGATGAGCCTAGACGAAGTAAACGGGCTAGAACATCAAAATCATTTGGTCCTGACTTTGTGACGGCCTTTCTATTAGAGAATGAGCCCAGAACTTTCAAGAAAGCCATGTCTATGCCTGATGCACCTATGTGGAAGGAAGCAATCAAAAGTGATATAGACTCCATTATGCAAAATCATACATGGGAGTTAGTCGACTTGCCTTCTGGATGTAAAGCTCTAGGATGCAAATGGATTTTCAAACAAAAATTGAAACCAGATGGTTCAATAGAGAAGCATAAGGCTAGACTTGTGGTACAATGATTTAGGCAAAAAGAAGGCCTAGATTTCTTCGATACATATTCTCCAGTTACAAGAATAACATCCATAAGAATGTTGATAGCTATTGCAGCTCTACGTAACCTGAAAATACATCAAAAGAATGTTAAAACTGCATTTCTAAATGGGGACTTAGAAGAAGAAATAGACATGAAACAATCTGAGGGTTACGTAGTTCCTGGACAGGAAAACAAGGTGTGCAGGCTTGTAAAATTACTGTACGGCCTGAAACAAGCTCCAAAGCAGTGGCATGAAAAATTTGACAATGTTATGATGTCAAATGGTTTCAAAATAAATAAATGCCATAAATGTATCTACATCAAAGATACTCCAAATGGATACATTCTGGTCTGTCTATACGTAGACGACATGCTCATTATTGGAAGCAATAACGACATTATCAAACAAACTAAGAGTATGCTTAGTGGCAAGTTTGACATGAAAGATTTGGGAGTTGCAGATGTCATACTAGGAATCAAAGTTTCCAGGACATCTGAGGGGATTACTTTATCTCAAGCTCATTATGCTGAGAAAGTACTTGAAAGATTCAAGAATTACTCCAATGGGACAGCAAAAAGTCCCGTCAATCCAAGTCTTCACTTGTTCAAAAATACAGGCGAAAGTATATCACAACTGGAATATGCACGTGTAATTGGTAGTCTGATGTACCTAACAAATTGTACAAGACCGGACCTAGCACATTCGGTAAACGTACTGAGCCGATACACGAGTAATCCAGGACGAAGTCACTGGAAAGGAATAACTAGAGTATTGAACTACTTGCGACATACTCAGAGTTATGCACTGCATTACACCAGATATCCAGCAGTACTGGAAGGCTACAGTGACGCCAACTGGATATCGAACTCCAAGAACTCAAAATCCACAAGTGGATATGTCTTCACACTTGGTGGTGCAGCTGTGTCATGGAAATCATCTAAACAAATGCTATTGGCCAGATCCACCATGGAATCTGAGTTTATTGCTTTAGACAAAGCGGCAGAGGAAGCAGAATGGCTTCGAAACTTTTTAGAGGATATTCCTATGTGGAAAAAACCAGTGCCAGCCTTATGTGTACACTGTGACAGCCAATCGGCTATAGCACGGGCACTGAGTTGTATGTATAATGGTAAGTCTCGTCATATCAGAAGGCGACACAAAACCATTAGACAACTGCTCTCAAATGGAGTAATCTCTATAGAATATATAAAATCGGCCGACAACCTAGTGGATCCATTTACTAAAGGTCTGTCGCGAGAGCAGGTTGTGAGATCATCAAGAGAAATGAGTTTAAAGCCTATGACGAAAGAGTATACTTGATGGAAACCCTACCTAGGAATTGGAGATCCCAAGATCTAGGTTCAAAGGGACAACTAAATCTTGTTGAATCAACGGAAGCACCGAGAGATTAACATCTCATTTCCACTCTCAGGATGATAAAACAAGTGCTGCCTGCAAATAGTTAGGATAAGCTTGGCTTTTAAGGATTCTCATAGCTTTGAAATAAAAGTGGGGTATAGCAGGATACTCTTTATGGGCAATCACCTTGTGAGTGTGAAATGGGGCCGTTTCTAGGAGAATGAAGAGAGGCTACATTCTCCAAGTTCACTCACGATTAACTAGGGATGTTCAAGGCCAAAATGAACACAACAAGAGAACTTAGTTCTGTGAGGAGATGAAACTATGTGATAGTTATTGTCTAGGTTGACATCAACGCCCGGGTAGTTCAAGACATCATGATCACTACCTGGTCAAGTAAATCCAATAGCTAATTACTAAGGGTGGTTCAAAGTTGAAAAAATACTACCATTCCTGATGCAGTGATTTTCCGAATATACTCTCAGAGTCTTTCTGTCATGTTTTTTGTTTTTCTGTCGTGTCTGGATTACATGATCTGGTAATTTTCATTCATGTGGGGGATTATTGGAATTAATTTTTGCAGTTTTCCGGGCCGGATTCCGGCCGGCTCCGACCACCGACGGCGCCGGAAAATGAGTGGATTGCGATCCTCTTGACGAGTACTATTCCGTAGTATACTCACTTGCCAAAAACGAATTCCGTATGAATGAGAAATATTGATCCAAATTTGGGTACTTGAAAGTTACTAACTTGGCAACTTGGAGAAAATGGATAGTCCCATATCGGAAATTGGAAAAGAATTTTTCTAGTATATATACTAGAAAACTGGACTAAAGGTCGTGGCCCGGGGGTTACCACTAACGTGTAGTGGAGAGAGGACTTAGCCAAAATGACAAACACACGCGCGCGCGCGCGTGCGCCGGCCCGGCCCGGCCCCGGCTCGGGCTCGGGCTCGGGCTCGGGCTCGGCTTGGCTTGGCTTGGTCTGGTCTGGCTTAAATTTTTTTTTTTTTTGCCCAGACAAAAACTCTTCCCCTACTGAACTGAAAAGGCTTTTTAGATTCAGTAACTGGTACCCATTACTCTGTAACAGCAGAGTAATGGCTCACCAGTTATGAATATGAAGAGTCTCCATTACTCTGCTGTTACAGAGTAATGGCATCTTATCAGTCTCCAATTTCCTCTATAAATCCAGACAGAGTCTTCTATACAGATACAGAATTTTTGCATTTTTATTCTTCTTCTTCTTCTCCTCTGTGTCAGTGTCAACTGAGAGTACAACACAGACAAAGGTTCGTTGAATCTCTAAAGCAAAGGGTGCTGCGTTCTTCAGAGAAGGTACAGTTGCATCCTGGGAAGCGATTCGCCGGTAACCGTCGCACTACGAGACAAATTCTGCTTTAAGGACAGAGATTATCAATCTCGACTCTGTGCAAAATCTTTTACTTACTGTTTACTTACCTGTATTTCATTTCTTCGCAATTTCTGTTGGGGTATATATTCAGGTTCTAACATAACATCTATCACATAATTGGCTAACACTAAGTAAATTATGCTTTAAACCACTTACCAAAAGCACATCTTCAATGGAGCAAGATGAACCAAAATTAATTTTACATTTACCAACGATTTTACCAATACTATTATCTCAGAAGATAATGTTTTTCCCTTTTTCCTTGCTAGTGATGCAAAAATATTTGTTATCGTCTGCCATATGATTTGAATATCCACTACTAAGGTACCACCGGTCTTTAGATTTGGTGCGTTGATGCACCTACATTAAAATCAGTAGGTGTAACTTTTGTTGCTCAAGTTTGTGTTGCTCTTGCAATTTCATTCATCTTCACCCAAACAAAATTAATATTTCTTTTTAAAGCGGAGTTATAAGAAATATAAACATATCTACAACAATAATTATACGTAATTATACAATAGTTATACTTTGGTTTGCATTCATTAGAGTGACGATGCATTTGCATGACAAGATTGCTTATGAGTTTGACGTTCTTGTGAATTGTTGTAACCAAGTCCTTGGTTATCATAAAAAGATCTTGATTGCATTGTCATAAAATAAGTGGGCCCTTTTTCGTATTTTTCAATAGTTGCTTTCGAGCTCAATTATTCTACAACAAAGCATTTTTCTTGTGTGATCATCATCTTTGATATTCCAACGAATAATACCAAAAGTTGCATCAAGTTTTATATTCTATTCTAGGGCTTCTTTACAATCTTCCTCTACTTCATCAAACTTCTCTTTGCATTCATTAAATTCAATAATGAGCTTAGCAATATGGGTGGATTTTTCATGTATTACTTTTATATTTTCATTATTTATTGATATAGATTTTTGAATTACTTTTTCCAAACGTTCACTTTCCTCTATCAATAAATCATGATATTTTCTAAATGACTCGAGTTTTTCAATGATTAAAGAATTTGTATATTTCAGTTTTTCATTTCTAGCAATACATGAGTATGTGTCCATTAGACATTCGCTTATATTGCTTGAGCTCATGACAATGCTTGTTTGCACAAACTTTTAAATCATTACAAATATCAACTAATAGGTTTTTCGGTTATCTCTTCTTGGAGTGATGATTGCCCCTCACTGTTTCCAAAAGCCATAAATCTGAAGTCATTATGTTACTGCTCATCACCGTTGTCACTTGAATTTGAATCGAGCCAAGTTAATTTCAAAGCATTCTTTTTGTAATTTGGGTTTGGAACGTATGCTACTGGTGACATACTCAATTGGCTATTCCAAATTGAGCACTACTTCGACATGTATCATATTCCGAGGGATGAAAAGGTTCGTGTAGCCTATTTTTTCCTAAGGGATGAAGCAGTGCAATAGGTTCATTGGTTTCTCAAAGTAAATGAGAGTGTCGTTACATGGAAACAATTTAAAGAGGGCATTTGCAATCGCTTTGACTCAAGAGTTTATGAAAACGCAGTCAAGTCTCTTTGTAGATTAGAGCAAGCAACTTCTGTTTTGGAGTATCAACAGAAGTTTGAAAGATTGCAATGTTTAGTTGAAGGTGTGAGCGAGTCATACTTGATACAATAGTTTGTGAATGGCCTTAAAGAGGAAATTCAACACGATGTCTCCCTAGATGAGCCTCAATCCTTAAGTGAAACATTCGGAGAGGCAATTAGATTTGAGAAAACAGTTAATTCGCTTAAACAATTGCAGAGAAATTCTTACGGGCCATTTAATAGGAATAATTTTGTTTCTCAAGGAAATGCTCCTTCTGCTACTCATCCCACACTCCTTTTCAACCACATAAGCCACAAACTGCATCTGCACCTATTTTGAAGAAATTCAGTCCGAATGAAATTTGGGACGGGAGGAAGAAGGGATTATGCTTTGGGTGTGATGAGAAATGTACCGGGACATATTTGTAAAACTAAGACATATGTGCATTGAGGGTGAGTGGGATTTATTTTCCATCCAAGATGAAAAGGAATTCACTCACCTGTTAGCTGTTGATAAGTGTGTAGAACTGCCCAAAGAAATTGAAGGTGGTCAGTTGAGTACATCAGCCTTGAGTACAGGAGTTAATACAGTGTTTGATTCTTATGGGTAATCTAATGGGTCATGATGTCCATATTTTGTTGGATAGTGGTGCTGCTCATAGTTACATTGATACTTATATTCTAGAAAAAATGGGGCTACAACTTTCAATCAAACAGAGCTTCAATGTAAGAGTGGCTGGTAGCAGAGAGGTGGAAGGGAGTGGATTATGTTCCGGTGTTAAAATCAAATGTTAGGGTTATGAATTTTTTGATTATTTCTTGGTTTTTCCTATTGGGGGTCATGACATTGTTCTTGGAGCAAAGTGGATTAAGCAAGTAAAGGAAGTTATTGTGAAAACAGTTGAAGTTTTTTCATCAAGGGATCAATTGGATCTTGCAAGGATTACATCCTACTCCTTCTCGAATACTGACTGATAAGGAGGAAAAAAATGCATTTCAAACTCATAGAGAATTTGTTCTTTATTTGATATCCACAGCAATACAACACCACCCCAAATCTTCCATACCTGCAGATATGAACATGTTACTTGAGAAGTATGAGAGTTTATTTGAAGAACCTAATGGTCTACCTCCAAATAGATCATGTGACCATCAAATTTCTTTGGTGACAGATTCTAAGCCTATATGCATCAGGCCTTATCGACATTCTTTTGAGCAAAAGAATGCTATTGAGGAGATCATAGCTGATATGCTTGCACAGGGGGTAATCAGGCCTAGTACAAGTTCTTATTCATCTCCCGTAGTATTAGTGAAGAAGCATGATGGGTTTTGGCACATGTGTGTGGATTATAGGGCTTTGAATCAGCAAACCATCGAAGATAAATACCCTATTCCTATTATTGATGATCTACTGGATGAGCTTCATGGTTCAAAGTTTTTTACACAACTAGACTTGCTCTCAGGTTATCATCAAATACGGATGAATCAAAGTGATATTGAAGAAGACTTCATTTCAGACTTATAGTGGACATTATGAGTTCTTGGTAATGCCCTTTGGGTGGAGTAATGCCCCATCTATATTTCAATCACTCATGAATGATATTTTCAGACCATATTTGCACAAGTTTGTATTAGTGTTTTTTGATGACATTTTGGTCTTTAGCAGTTCTTGGCAGCAACATTTGGAGCATCTGCAGTTGGTTCTTCAAGTCCATCAGCATAATCATTTGTTCATTAAGAGATCCAAATGTGATTTTGTGTAACACCTCGAATTTTTAAAATACTGGAAATACCCGTTTTTATATCTTGAGAGTGGTGAGAATTATTATTGGTATATTTTATTTTAATTATTGATATTGGTGTTGATGTAAAGGATATATTGGAGTTAAGAGTTGAGTTTTATTGGAAGAAATATTATTTACTTTATTTTATAATTTTAAAAGATTGTTATGAGCTAATTTTATGTATTTTGTATTGTTAGTATCTTTAAAGTGCAGAGTTTGGGGTTTATTTGAAATATTTTTGGAGATTGGGGGTTATATGTTAAATACCCTTACTTTTATTATTTATATTATTATTATTTCACTAACCCCCCCCCCCCCCCTCCCTTTTCCTTCTTCTCCCTTCCCTGGTTTCTCTCACGCCCAAACCAAAATGGTGACCCATTTCTTCCCGACCATTTCCAGCCAAAATCCTGGTGATTCTTTTATAGAATCTCGATTAAAATAAGAGGCAAGCTAATTGAAGGGTGCTCTAGCATGTGGGAGCGTTGATTTGCAAGAATAATGTCGAGAAGGTATACCCAATCTTATATTTGTATTTTGAATTTTATGCTTTTCAATTATTTCAATAATAATTGATGTAGGAGGATAGTTAGAGCTTGTAGAAAATGCTAACAGCGATAGATTTTGCTTCTCATGACATGGGGGTAAATTTCCAAATTTGACATAACCGCGAGTTTGGGGTTTTCCAAAATAGGATGGGCAATTCAATTTTAATTGCCTTAGAATTTGTATTGGTGGTTGTAAAATATTGTGGGATGATTAATATAAATTTAGGATAATTTTTATAGGCTTAAAACTCAATTAAAATAATTGGGAATGTGTGGAGACATATTATTCATGCCAGACATTCGGTGAAATGCATGTGAGAGGTTGGAATTATTTTAAGGAGTGATTTGGATATCTTTAACTTTATTTATTGTTAAAATTTGGTAATAGGAAGTGAAAGCGAGTTGGGGATAACAGAGAGTTTGTACATCCGATCTTCGCATTTCCTCGGGTGAGTATGATCTCTTTTATTTAATGTATTTGATGTGCCATAAAATTTTTAAAGTAAGGTGGTTGTGTGTGATGTGTAAGGTGTACTGAGTAAAGAAATTTATACGTATGATACAGAGTAAATTATGCATGGGAGTATGTTGATGCTTGTAAGCACATATAGGCTACGGGGTTGTGAGATTTAAATTTGAGGAGTTATACTGATATAGATATATGTATGTGTATGTATCTAATGTGATGTGCTAACATGGTAAAATGAATGATATGGTGTATGTGTGATATGCGGGTGACAAATTGAAAATTTTACATGACAGTGTGATGTGGAATCGGCATGATGTGTGTGTTTGTGATGTGTGGGTGATAAATGAGAGTTTTATACGATAATCAATGAGATTAATGACTTGTATATGCTTATGAATTTAATGAAGTTCTATGCATTCATGTTATATTATAAAGGAGTTATACAGAGATATATTATAATGGAGTTATACAGAGATATATTATAAAGGAGTTATGTTATAAAGAAGATAAATTTATATATGGAGATATGTTATAAAGGAGATATATGGAGATATAGATATTATAAAGGAGATTCATTTATGTTATCTTATAAAGGAGTCATTATATATGGAGATACAAAGGAGATATATTTATATACGGAGATATAAAGGAGATAATTAAATATTGCAGTGTCGCACAATCTCCCAGGGGTTTAGGCTAGACCCCACTGGCCCGGGATACACCCGGAAACAGGAGTTATATATATTGCCCCAAATTTTATATTTGGGGGTCAGGAGTTATATATTGCCCCAAATTATATTTGGGGATCAGAAGTTTCTCTCGTTGGTATAGGGCCAGGAGGAAAACGTAGCCTCGCATGTGTAAGACTCCTATGGAGCGTCGATCCGCATATTATATTTGTTTGACTAGCCTTTTGGCTTTAGTCTTAGTTGGACATGCGCGCAACCGTACTTTCAATCCAGCCCACAAATGATAGATGCTTAGGACACTTGGATCTGGGTGATATGGTGGGTTAGCGGGATTGAAATATACGGGGGGAGGCACAGAGATCTCGGTGTTGTACGAGGAGGTCAGTTGTGTGGGCACTGAAAAGGAGAAAAATATAAAGGTATATATGTGTATTGAAAGAATATATGTATATGTAAAGATATTGATGATATGCTATCTTATGGAGACTGTTTATGTTAAGGGATATATGAATGTGTTACAGGAGAGAGATATATAATTATATTGACAATACCTATATGATTAAAGTTATGTTTATAAAAGTTGAGGTATAAATATAGTTATATAACCATAGAGTTGGAGTAATATAATTATCGTATTTGGATGGAGTTGTGTATTCGCAGGTATGATATTAATGATGTGTATGTTTATGTGTAATCGATGGAGTTATAGACGTTTATGTTGTCGAATTTATATGGCGGTACTAATAATGCTTTATTGGCAAAATGAAAGAAACATGAATAGAGGAGTGCATAAAGTAAAGGGAGTTGTATTATGAGGTGTAATTATCAAGTACAATAAGTTATATTATAAGATGTGAATGAGTTAATAACATAAAATATGACTCGAAACAAGTTGGTATGCCTTGGAATTGTGACCAGGAACTACCCGCCTGCTATTTCGGAGAAAATAGTGGGAACTACCTGCCTTGGCACAATTTTCAGGATGAATGGGTGAGTTGTTGATATGATGCCGGTAATGCGAGTTGGGGAAAAAAAGGGTGAAGTAAATTGAAATATGTATTATAAGGGAAAATAAAAGTAAGTTATAACAATGATGAGTTTGATGAGAGTGGAAGTGATGATAAGCATGATTATGTATTGAGACTGAAAAGAAGATAGTTGTAAGGTATGATGAGAGTAAAAGTGATGTGTTGCGAGACATGATGATATGTATTATAAGAAATGAATGAATGCGATGTTATGTGATATGAGAATGAGAAATAAAATGTTTATGAATGAAGATGAATATGAAAGAATAGATGCAAACGAATGGTAAATGAAGTGCGTGGCTAAATAAGTATGAAGAAAAGTGGTAGTGGCATTATATGATGATATATGAAATACATAGGTGGTGATGTGTGTTAAATTATGGATATATAGATGAGTGCAGATTTGAAGAGTACTTTGATATAAAGTCATGTTTATGATGTTTTTATGTTCAGATTTCAGACTGAATCTTCTTATCTTGAAAATTATAAGTTTAATTTATTTTCTTTATATAGTTTAATTTATTTATTAGATTAGTGAATTATACTCACACCAGAAATGGCTAACCCCTTAATGTTTGGGGGGTTAGGGAGTCCCTGGACTACCCTAGATCCCCTACTGTTACAGGTCTCAGCAGTGCAGAGGTGAGGTGTAGATTTCGTAGAGTGGAGCCCTTTACTTTTAAAATTTTCTTTGTTTAAGTCAGTATGATGAATAGTGAAATTTATGGTTTTAAATTGTAAATTAGATGTATAAACATGTAGATGATGATGATGAGTATAGTATGGGACTGTATATTATGTTTTTGACCCATACCCATCTCGTTGTGGAGTACTAGGCCCTGTGGTGTGGTTTTCAAGGTATTTTCGAAAAACTTTACGTTTTTAAAGAAATTTATGGTTTTTAATTGATAATTCATATTCTATTATGAGTTTGGCCCCTAGAGCATGATATTTATATTGCATGTGTGATGCTGCTCATTTTGGCCTGGGGAGCCCATGATATTATTGCCTGTGATGCGAGGTACAGAATTTAGAGCAGAATTATGTAAGCTTTTTGTGTTTCAGGGCAGATATTTCAGGGGAGATTCTACCAAAATTTTATTTGAAATATAACTATCTTAGTTTATGTTCAAAGTAATATAGAAATTGAAAGAATTGAAT
Organism: Hemerocallis citrina; assembly: GCA_017893485.1. Lineage (NCBI taxonomy): Eukaryota > Viridiplantae > Streptophyta > Magnoliopsida > Asparagales > Asphodelaceae > Hemerocallis > Hemerocallis citrina. Next base: position 164,293,074 of record CM030366.1, read on the forward strand.
TTGGACGTTTAGTTTTTTTTAAAAAAAATTGGGGAGTTACATTTTGGACAAAAGCAAGTTGAATAGCTTGGCTATGTAGTCTTTGATAAGGGTAGAACTGTTGATGAAAGTAAAGTAACTGTAGATAAGGAGTGGCCAATTTCTAAATCTGTCAAAGCTCTAGGGACTTTTTGGGACTCACAGGCTATTATAGGAAGTTTATAAGGAATTATGGATCAATTGTAAATTCCTTAATAGAACTTAATAAGAAGGATTGTTTTAAATGGTCGGAAAGAGCTCAAGCTGCATTTGATGAGTTGAAGGAAGCTTTTGTATCTACCCCAATATTACAATTACCAAACTTTGAAGAAACATTTGTGGTGGAATATGATGCATGTAAGGAAGGTGTAGGAGCTGTTTTGCTATAAAATAAGCATCCAGTTGCATATATTAGTTAAGGAATAAAAGGAAAATCTCTGTGTTGGTCTGCATATGAGAAAGAAATGTTGGCTATATTACTTGTAGTGAAGATATGGAAGCAATACCTTTTTGGAAGGAAATTTATAACCCTTACTGATCATCAACCCTTGAAATACCTCTTAGATCAGAGGTTATCAACAGAATCACAGCATTCTTGGTTAGTAAAGTTGTATGGATTTAGTTTTGAAATTTAGTATAAAAAATGGATTAAGATTATTCCTGTAGACAGCCTGTCAAGGAGGGATTCTGATTGCTTTTTGCTACAATTGACAACCTTGGGGGTTGATTGGTGGAACACAATTGTACAAATGAACTACACTGGTCTATATTTCATAGAGTTGGCTGCTAAACTTGTGAAGAAACCAAATTCTAAATTTGCTCAAGTGCGGAGAGTGTGGTACAAGACTTCAAAGGTTATTATAAGTCCTACTTCACCCTTCAGGTAGCAGTTAATTTTTGAACATATTGATTCCCCAATTGGAGGCCATTCAGGGTATGATAAGACATTACAGAGGCTGAGCAGGTTATTTTGGTGGAAGGGCATCAAAAGGGATGTGCAAAAGTATGTACAAGAATGTACTACATGTCAGACAAGTAAATATCTTTGTCGACCTCCAGCGGGGTTATTGTCGCCACTACCTATACCTGATAAGGTTTGAGAACAAGCTTCTATGGATTTCATTGATGGACTTCCATTAAGTTCAAAGTTTTCAGTGATATTGGTGGTGGTAGATAGGTTAAGTAAATATGCACATTTTTTTTCTATCTGACACTCTTATTCAGCTGCTGGCATTGTGGATATTTTGTTTGAGGGAATTTTTAAGTTTTATGGGATGCCACTCTCTATTGTGTGCGATAGGGGAGTTGTTTTTACCAGTGCTTTGATGTGGGAAACACTGAAATTGCAGGGTACTTCATTGAAGTTCTCGACAGCTTATCACTCACAAATGGATGGTCAAACAGAGGTTGTCAATAGATGCCTTGAAACTTACTTGCGGTGCTTTACTCACCACAAACCCAAGGAATGGAGTCGTTGGTTGTCCTAGGCAGTATATTTGTATAATACATCTTGGCGCAGTGCGACGAAGACAACCCCTTATCAGGCTTTGTATGGAAGAGCCCCTCCAACATTGTTATCTTACATTCCCCACACTGTGAAGAATCCATTGATTGAAGAAATCTTGTTGGCTAGAGATGTGCACTTACAGCTGCTGAAAGATCAGTTACTACGTGCTTAGGATAGGATGAAGAGGTTAGCAGATTCACATAGAACTGTAAGGAGTTTTCGGTTGGTGATCATGTCTAGTTGGAGCTTCAACCATACTGTCAAGTGTCAGTAGCTGCAAGAGCTGTTCAAAAGCTTTCTCCTTTGTTCTATGGTCCGTATGAGGTGTTTGAGATGATAGGGGCGGTAGCTTATAAGCTTGCATTGCCTGATTCAGCAAGAATTCACCATGTTTTCCATATTTCTCAGTTGAAGAAGCACATAGGACCTCTGGTTCCGGTACAACATTCCATTCCCACTACTATATATACTGCATTATGTGAACCTGAGTCTATATGGATAGAAGAGTTGTAGTCAAGGGGAAGAAATTAGTTTCTGAGGTTAAATGACAATCTCAAGCATTGGAGGATGCTACGTGGGAACAATATTGGGGGTTGGTCAAAAAAGTTTCCTCCCTTTGACCTTGAGGCAAGGTCTCAAAAGATGGGGGGTGGAATTGTTACACATCAGGCATTGAAGAATTGAAGAAGAAGAAGCTGAAGATTGAAGTTGGAGTAGTTAAATGTAGAGTCTGTAATATGAATAAAATGTTTCACGTTTTAGTCCGTGAGCTTTTTCATTTAAGTCCAAGAGTTGTAGGGTTCTGTTTGTAAATATGTTAAGTGAGTAAATGTAAACCGTTGGATGTAATGAGAGTAGCGATTGAGATTTAGGTACTGTTCTTTTTTTTGCCTCTTATAAGAGGTTACCTCTTATAAGAGATTTACAGTAAGAGCCTCTTTTTGAGGTGTTCTTTTATATAAAAATAACCTTTTATAAGAACCTCTTATAAGAGAATTCTGTTCTTTTTTCACCTCTTACAAGAACCTATATTACCCCAAAGTCTATATTACCCTAAAGTATAAAAATAGTGAGATGAAGGACAAGAAAAGATAAGTTCAAATTACTAATATATAAACTAGTTTAATGGCAAGTTAAATTCACAAATCAGTGTAAATCATCAATTATAATTCCGGAACCGAGATAGAGAAGTAGAAACACAGGAAAACAAAACTTTAAAAAAATAAAAGGAAATTTACAAGTAGCGAAGTGGCTTAAGAATATGCATCTGTCACTAAAGATGGAGGTAGCTAAACAAAATGATCGGTAAATGTTGTCACTAAAGACTTTGTTTTTTAAAGACATAATTTATCTATCCACAGTCCAATGATTTCACTATATATATCTCCTGATACATTTTCTCTACAAAATTACTATTCCTGACTTCCTATCGGTAAATGTTGCAAGCACTAATAATTTTAACAAACAAGATTCATTGAGGTCTTACTCTGTGCAAGAGAATACGAAAATTTGAGATTGAAATTAGTAACAATTATAATATAGACTTTGGGGTAGAGGTAAAAAAAGAACGCTAAAAAAACTTTTGTAAGAGGTGAACCACTCCTTACAAGAGGTAAATCGCTTATAAAAGGAGAAAAAGAACACTACCTTAGTGTGGTGGGGCTCGTTGTCCAACGACCTAACTAACTCATCTCTTCCGCTACGAATCACGTGTGGCGTACGTATGGAAGGTCTATAAATAAAGCTGAGCACCCATTGTTTGGGTTGGCGATTGTGATGATCAATTTCTGTTATCTTGATTCTGTTAGAACCAAGGGTTCCCCTTCCCCAACCCTAGTTCTTGATCTTTCCCTTTCTTTTGATTCTTCTCTGTTGAGTTCTAATGCCGAAGAAAGCTGCTAAGATGACAGAAGTTGAGGTGGTGCTATATGCAATGCACCAAAGAACATCGAAATATTGACCTTTGCATCATGAATTGAATTATGAAATTTGTGTCAGCCGAAAAAATTATCAGCCCAAAAGCGTGAGGAGAGTGAGGAAAAAGAGACGAGAGGAGAGAAGAGGGAGAGAGAACTTTTTCCCCCTCCTCTTTTTGCGATGAAGAACAGAATGGCCGCAGGAGGAAGAAATGAATAAACGTGATTTATGAGAACAAAATATGATATTATAATATTTCTTCTTATTTGTTCCAAAGAGTTTTTTTCTTTTTCCTTTTTCTTTTTCTTTTTCTTTTTTCTTTTTCTTTTTCTTTTACTGTTGCATTAAAAAGAAGATAACTCAAACAGATCCACAAAAAGATTGAAGGTTCGGGGGGCCTACAAAAGGGTAACTGAGAGCCTAGCTGGAACTATAATTGTAACTTAGATGGAGAGATCACTTTGTAAAGGTGTGAATAATGATGAGGACAACAAATTCTTCCAGCACAAAATCGTCTGTATGACTGTACCAAACATGCTTGCACTGAACACTGGTTGAGAAATTTCTAATTGAATTTATCTTCAAAATGCATGTATATATCTAACATGTACAAGTTTGTGAATGATGCATTCGTCGTAGTTGATGTACTTACAATGTCGCAAATTATTGGATTTGGGTCTTCTGTAGCATTTACTTTTTCACGAGAGAGTCAAGTATGAAATATGTAGTGGTATTTCAACCTATATGTCAATCATTCTTACAGCAATTGTCAATAGCTAGTATCTGTAAAATACTAATCAAATAATGTACGTATTTTTTCGACAATCTACTAATCAACAATACAATCACATGCATTTCAAATGTATTTTTGTCTTATTCCTAAACCTTTATCCATCCAACAGGGTTACAGATACAACCTTACCTCACTTCAAACCAGCTGAACTGATTTATCAATTTTTTCCTAGAAGGCATCCATAAATTAATGAAAACACTCCCAATAATCCACATTAAATAACTAATTAATACCATTATCATGTTAGCACACAACTCCAAATCTCAAATATGTATGATTCAAACACTAGTATAGTCGTAGTGCTAGTGATAAGAAGCAAACATCCCCTAAGGCTTGATCCATTTTCTGTTCAATTTGATTGGGTTTTGGATTTAAAACCCGACCCAAAGAGAGGCCTGAATACATAAACTGCGACGCAATAAAAGTTAAAAGGAATTCTGTTTCATCTGAGCCAAACTCATTATAGTGCAGTTATATATTAGTAACATTTTCTTCATATGCAGACGATCAAGAATCAAGTCTTGTGTGGGGCAAATAGTTTTCCGATATAAATAGCTATACTGCTATAGCCAAATGCCAAATGCCAAAAACGAAACCAAAAACATAAAAAATTTACTGAACTTAGGTCTAATAACTTGGATGTCATTTTGTTACAGAAAACAGTTTGTTGGAAACTAACTACAATCTGTTTCAATTTGAACTCTGCGTTAAAGTTAAAGTTAAAGGTAGTTTTCCAAAATTTATTGTATCATCATCCAAGCATTCAAGACAAGTGCCTTCTTAGCAAAACAAAATCAAAAAAAATATGTAAAAAAGACGGTATTGAGGCTTTATCTACAAAACTTTCTCTTTCCTACGTCTGATTGTAGTTAATGGAAGCTCTCTTCTCGAACGTTAGGGATGTGGGTAGGCGGGGCAAACGGGAAATGGTTAGGGATGTCATCGCCAAATCGAAAGTTAGCATTATTGGTCTACAAGAGACCAAACTGAACCATATTTGTAGACTGAGTAGGCTAGGGGGGTCTCGCATTTCAGAATGGAAAATTTGCCCTTCTTATGGGGCCTCTGGGGGTATTGCCTTAGGGTACAATCCTGAGTTGTTTATATGCCTAGATGAATTCCATGGCCTATTCTCGTTGTCGGTCCTGCTACAACGTAAATCGGACCTGGGGACCCAGTCTATAATGGTGGTTTATGGACCACACACTACTGCAGCTAGATTGGAATTCTGGAATGAACTATGAGCAATTCATGCTAGATGGCCGCACCCCTGGGTTAGGGAGGGGGGGGGGGATTTTAACATCACCAGGTTTGCCTCTGAACACAGGGGGAGAGGTTCTAGTGACGGTGACACGGAAACTTTTTACGAGGTTATAGCAGACCCGAAAATGGTTGACATTCCCATAACTAATAGGCTATTCACCTGGTTAAACATACAAGCGCTGCCTGTTTTAGCTAAGCTTGATAGGATATTGGTCTCCACGGACTGGGAGGCCAAATACCCTTTGACTTGGGCCAAATCACTCCCTTAACCAACCTCGGATCATGTCCCTATTATCCTCTCGTCCGGAGAAGGGCATCCCAGAATATCACCCAAGTTTAGATTTGAGAAAGCGTGGTTGGAAATCCAAGCCTTCCAACACATGGTAAACGAGAATTGGTCCAACCCTACTAGAAGGACTGAAGCTACCGCAATCTGGTGCGAAAAATTAGAAGACTGCGGGCCAAACCTAGGAAATAGAGCCGGACCAGATTTGCATTGATCTGGAGAGCAAAAGCTTCCCTCCTTGAAGGTATTGAGGTGGTGGAAAAGACGGAGGAAACTAGGAGTCTGGTACAGGAGGAGCGGAATAAGTTGCTTCAGCTCCGAGAAGACATTCACCAACTGTATAGACTTGAAGAACTCAAATGGAAATAGCGATCCAGAATTTTGTGGCTCAAAGAAGGAGACGTGAATACAGCTTTCTTCCACCGTGTTACCAGTTCCCACCGTATATCTAATCTCGTACATTCGATCTACTCAGAGTCTGGAGAAATACAAGGGGATGATGATATCAGGGGAGCATTCCAATCCCATTTCAAGCGTCTCTTTGGACAGAAGGCGGATTTGAGAGTCCCTCTTTACCATGAATTCTGGCAAGAGTCCGTGAACAATGCTGACCCCATGCTTCGATCCCTTGAAGCTCCTTTTATGGAAAAGAAAATTGGGGAGGCAGTATAGCAACTCGGAAAGGAAAAAGCCCCAGGTCCAGATGGTTTCTCTGTCTTTTTTTACCAGGTGTTCTGGGAGGAAATCAAGGACGATCTATTTAAGTTGTTCGCTGATCTCTATGACCATAAACTTAAATTAGGTAGAATTAATTTTGCTGAGGTGGTGTTGATCCCTAAGAAAGAAGACTACCAGCGGGTGGGAGACTTCCGCCTGATTAGTCTCCTTAACTTCTCAGTTAAGATTATAATCAATACCCTGGCTAATAGGTTGGGAAATGTGATGGACGGTCTCATAAGTAACGAGCAGACGGGGTTCAATAAAGGAGGTGTATTCAGGACAGTATGACCATGGTAGAAGAAACTATCCATCATTGTCACACGTCAAATGCTAAGAGCTATTTCCTGAAATTGGATTTTGAGAAAGCTTACGACTCTGTTGAATGGGAATGTCTCCTAGAAGCGCTGATTGGAAGAGAACTTGGGGCTAGATGGATCAGATGGATCCACACATGCCTCACCACCAGCAGAACTGCTATTTTAGTGAACGGAATCTCAGGTCATCCTTTTTCGTGTAAACGGGGCCTTAGACAAGGAGATCCTCTCTCCCCCCTCCTCTTCACCATTGTGGCAAACGTGTTGTGGTCCATGATGGCTAATTGTAGTAGGGTCGGCTGGATATCGCTAGTGGCCAGCAAAGTCAATCGCCAAGGTTGCTCCATCCTTCAATATGCAAATGATACTCTCCTATTTGGAAATGACAATCTCGGGAAAACTACCGCTTTCAAAAGAATTCTTTATAGTTTTGAAGCTTGGTCGGGTCTCAGGATCAACTTCCACAAAAGTGATCTTATCCCTATTGCCCTTAATACAGAGGAGGCACAAGAGCATGCCACAATTCTCAACTGCTCCATCGAGAGTTTCCCCATTAAATACTTGGGGTTACCACTGAGATCGGGGAAACTAAAGAAGGTGGACTGGTTACCGATCATTGACCGGGTGGAAAACTATCTTGCTGGATGGAAAGGTAAAACTTTATCCTTGGGAGGAAGAGTCACGCTTATCAATGCGGTTCTCTCAAATCTTCCTACTTATTATCTGTCCTTTTTCGAAATGCCACGTTGGGTTATCCAGAGAATTGACAATACCCATAAACGATTTCTTTGGAAGGGGGCAAGTCCTGATAGAGAAGGATATCACCTAATCAGATGGGAAAAAGCTTGCATAAAAAAGATACACGGAGGACTAGGTATTATTGATCTGAGATATATGAACCTGGCCCTCTTGGGCAAACGGTGGTGGAAAGTCTTCCACCCTAATGAAGAAGGATGGCAGGATTTCGTGCAGACTTATCTGCATGGAAATGGGATGAGAAACCTGGGTTTCAGAGTAGGCCCACGCGTTTCCTGGTTCTGGAGAGGTATCGCCAAGGCATACGATCCCTTCATTAGCTGTGTGATGTCGTCTATCGGGAATGGCAGATTAACCAGATTCTAGTGGGGTAAGTGGTGTGGTGAACATATACTTGGAGCCATGTTCCCTGATTTGTATGACCAAGCATTATAACCACACTGCACGGTGGCTGCAGCTCGGAGAAGAAGTTCCTGGAAACCGGCCTTTAGAGCATCTGTAGTCGTTTTCTATATATGCAAAAATAAGGGAAAAGCGTCTGTAGTCGTTTTCTAAATACCTAACTTTTGGGTTTTCGATGTACAGTACCCAGCTATATTTGGCAAAAGATTTGGCAATATGCATATTATAGAAATCAGAAGATGAAATGCCGTTTGAGGGAAAAACCCATTTTTTTTTGTGGACGACAAATGATATGTCGTTTGGAAAAAATAAAATTTAAAAAAAACAAAAATTGGAAGAGACGGCAGATGTTCTGCCGTTTGAGAAATAAAAATAAAAATCTCTAGACGGTAGATGTTCATCCGTTTGAGAATGGCCCAAATTTTTTTTTCTTTATGTGAAGGGCTCCCGTCCTTCACTTTGACAATTTTTTTTTCCAACGCTCTCCACGGACAGAAGATGATATGCTGTTTGATAAAAAAAGCCATTTTTTGGGTATTGACGACTGCAACGCTACCTCCTAATTGCTATTTCTATATTTTCCATATACCCATTTTTTAGCAAAACGACTACAGATGCTCTTATACATCCCCTTGACCCAGGGTCCCAGCTTAGGCTCACGGAACTACAGACCTATATCGCCAACGCTGGTATTATTTGCGCACAGGGTCCCGATAGGAAATCTTGGGGACTGGAAAAGAATGGCACATTCACTGTGTGCTCCCTTTATAACGGCATTCACTTTAGAGGATGTAGCCTGAGTTGTTCGAGTGTAGTTTGGAAGACGAAAACCTCGCTGAAAGTTAAAGTTTTCATCTGGCTGGTGCTTAATGACGCAATATTGAATAGAGAGAACCTATCGAAACGCCAACCGAATTTGGACTCCACCTATGGGTTCTGCAATGCTATCCCCAAAACTAGAGACCATCTTTTCTAGAATGTCCCAGGAGCAAAGCAGTCCTTGTGGAGGTACTTAGCGCCCTGAGGACGAATGAGTTTCCCAATAAGTATGAGGATCTGTGGGTAGGACCAAAGTTCGCCACTGAGAGACGAACAATGAGAGAAACTTGGTTTATCGCTATCGCCGCTACGACCTGGGGTCTTTGGCTAGACTGGAATAATTGGTACTTCCATGGGATATGTAATAGTATTTCTAGAAATTTAACTCACATTATGCATCTTATTTGCTTTTGGGCAAATGTTGCCGCAGCAGGTCCTAGAAGGAGGATCGCGAACGTTTTCCAGGTGGAGGAGTATGTTGACGAGGATTTCGAGATTACGCCCACGCTAGACTAAGGGATGTGCCCTGCCTATCAGATATGTACTGATTAATCCCCACCACCTCAAGATTTTGTTGGGGGTAGTAGTTGTTTGGATGTACTTTGTTTGCTTGGATGCATGTATATTTGTACCATCTTTTGCCACACTCTCCATGTTTGGGGTGGATTTATATACTTTTGTATCGTAGGTTCTTGTACTTGGCTTAGGACTCTGAGTTTGTTTTATTAACTCCTTATTAATAAAACAGGGTGGTCATACTCCACATTTTCCTTAAAAAAAAACTCTCTTTCCTTCCATCATGATGTACATTGTGAAAGTAATATGTTACATTATATGTAATTTCTTTTTTCTTGCTCGACAAAAGGGTGTATTAGCGGACCAGTGCCACACCCTAAAACACCTCGACATCATTAATATCTTATTTAATAGACTAATAACAAAATAGAATTTTGGTTTTCTTTCATTAATCCATATAATCAATCATCCACCAAGGCACCATCCCTATTAATTCCAATCATAGCATACTAGTAATCTGCACGTGTGATGCACATTCTAATTATTTTTTTTTCATATAGTAAATAATAAGACGTAATCTAACCTTGAACCTGAGATCTCCCTTTAATCATCACATACTCCTTAAAAATTATCCCTACTGGCATAAAACTTTTATTATATATGAATAATATTTTTGTAAATAATTATGTTGTAAATAAATTTAAACTTTGAGGGTATTGTGGTAACTAACAACAGTTGACTAAAATGAATTATTAATATAACTCTCACTTAAAAATGAATGGTTGAGATTAGGTAGTTGAATTAATGCATGTCTAAAAATTACAGGTTGTCTACAAATGACAATGCCAACTCTCACAATATAATATTACTAGTAATCTGCACGTGCGACGCACGTTTTAATAATTTTTTTCATAAAGTAAATACTAAGACATAATATGACATCGAACCTGATATCTCACTTTACTCATCACATACTCTTTACAAATTACTACCTGTGGCATCAGTTTTTATTTTATATGAGTGACACTTTTGTAAATAATTATTTCGTAAATAAATTTGAACTTTGAGGATATTATGATAACTAACAACTCTCCCATTATAATATTGCTAGTAATTTGCACGTGCGATGCATGTTCTAATCAATTTTTTATTTATTTTATAAAGTAAATAATAAGATGTAATCTGGCCTAGAACCTGATACATCCCTTTACTCATATATACTATTTACAAATTATCTCTAGTGGCACAAACGTTTATTTTATATGAGTGATACGTTAGTAAATAATTATATTATAAATAAATATGAACTTTACAGAGATTATGGTAACTAACAACAGTTGAGTAAATGAATGGTTAATATAGCTTCGACTTAAAAATGAATGGTTGAGATTAGATGGTTGAATGCAACCCAACTCTCTCATTATAATATTACAGATGAGAGATTAGAGATATATATCTAATATTCCTCATGGGCCCCATCAAACTAAACAAAACCTTAATTAAACAGCCCACTTCATCCTATATAAAGACCCTAAATCACAAGAGCTATACACCAAAGCTACAAACAAACAAACAAACAACAGAAGAGATCTAAGAGAGAGAAATAACTCAAAAACAAAACAAAAATGGTGAAGCTTGCATTAGGAAGCATCGGTGACTCCTTCAGTGCAGCCTCACTGAAGTCCTACCTCGCCGAGTTCATTGCAACCCTCCTCTTCGTCTTCGCTGGCGTGGGGTCTGCCATTGCCTACAGCAAGCTGACTGCAGACGCTGCGCTTGACCCTGCCGGGCTTGTGGCTGTGGCCTTGGCCCATGGGCTGGCCCTGTTTGTGGGAGTGTCCATGGCCGCCAATATCTCCGGTGGCCACCTGAACCCAGCCGTCACGTTCGGACTGGCCGTAGGTGGCAACATCACCATCATTACTGGCATCTTCTATTGGATTGCTCAGCTGTTGGGTTCCACAGTCGCATGTTTGTTGTTGAAGTTAGTTACTGGTGCTAAGGTGAGAAATGGTGGTAAAACCTTAAATAAAAGTCATTATGAATTTATCATGCACCATATCTTGTTTAGAAATGCTTTTGATATCTATATATGATCTTGATTAATATTTAGTTTTTACTTTCTTATTGTCAAAGCTAATTTATTAGAATATAAATAAACTCCTATCAGCTAACTTTTTTATAAAAAAATTACCACTTGTCTTGCCACATAAAAATGGCCCTCAACCTGCTAACACCGACGCTTAATATGGAGACAGTAAGAGGGCATGAAAACCTTTTCAAAAAATGGAGATTTTTTTAAAAAAAAATATTGGTACCTTTAGAAAAGAGTCCTGGTAATCCCTCTCCCCCCCCCCCCCCCCCCCCCCCCTTTCTAGCTCACCTCCCATTCTTAAGTTGCCCTTTATAAATTAAAATTTCCATACATATCATTTTTAAGTTGTGGGAGGTAAACTGTTTGCTCACCCCAACTTCCCTCCCAATTTCTTGGTTCCGCTCCCCTCATCCGCTCCCTCCATCCAAAACTAACAATTTTCATCCATCCACCCCAATTTTTTTTTTTCATCTTTCTCCTCCCTATTATTTTTTCAAATCACTTGGACTCTCCATCTTCATGCAACTCTCTAATGGAAGAAGTGGAAGAAAAAGAGGCAATGAGAATTCAAAAAGAATCTAATCAAATGAATTTTGAGTCACTTGAAGTCAATGAACATCAGGATTTTGGCAACTCACAAGCTACGATATGTTAAAAATTCATCTTTTTAAGATTTATGATTCTAATCAACAGTCAAATTTTTTAGGGTTTGTTAAAACCCTAACGTAGATTATATGAAATTTTTTAAATCTTAGTCAATGATGATTATCCACTTAAAAATGCAATCTTTTTTAGGGTTTTGTGAGATGGACATCACATGAATTATGTATGCTATTTCTTTTTTGATTTTTTTGAGCTGTTGTTGTTGCTTCCCCAAAAATGGGCAAATTCGAAGTTTCTGCTCGTGACCGAATGAAGTAAAAGAGCGTTTCAACGGTTGGGGAAGACGGTTTTTGAGATCAGAAAGAATGACAGAATCGATAAAGAAAAATTTTCTTTTATACGGGATGCGTTACTAATGGGGTGCACGCTCCAGATTTTCTGTCGGCTAGAAAACGGCGGTGAATACTAAGACTCTTAGAAAATGGGGGAAATAAAAGGGTTTTTTATTAAAAATAAAAAATATTTCCATTGCGGGGAGATCGACCCGGGTCACCCGCATGACAGGCGGGAACACTCACCACAATACTACAACGGCTTGTTATTTCCAAAAAACAAAGTCATATATCTATACTATACTTAAGTCTTTTCCAACTTCTTTCATTGCCCTTAAACTCATGTTGTATCTTGGAAAATTTCGGGCCAAAAGTCATTTAAGGTTTATCTCTGGTATTTCATCAACTACAAGTTGTTATACCGATGATGATGATGATGATGATACTGATACTGTCTTTTTTAGTGTATTAATGTCACTTAATTATCAGCTAGCCCCCCTGATATTCTCGTTTTTATCACCTTAGGGAGACGTACTTTGTATGCTAATGTGTTAGCCATTTTCGTTTTTTCACTGTTTATATATAGGAGATCCCAACACACGGAGTTGCAACAGGGATGAGCTCAATCGAGGGTGTGGTAATGGAGATCGTGATCACTTTCGGCCTCGTGTACACTGTATATGCCACTGCTGCCGACCCCAAGAATGGCTCCCTTGGCACCATTGCCCCAATCGCCATTGGCTTCATTGTTGGCGCCAACATCCTCGCTGCCGGCCCCTTCAGTGGTGGCTCCATGAACCCAGCCCGGTCCTTCGGGCCAGCTGTTGCCAGTGGCAGCTTTGCAGGCAACTGGATCTACTGGGTGGGCCCACTCATTGGTGGTGGGCTAGCCGGATTCATCTATGGCGACGTCTTCATTGGATCCTACCAGCCCGTCGCAGCCCAACACTACCAGCCCGACGCGGCCCAACACTATACGACTGTCTCCGACCCTAACGCTAGGGTCCCATGGTAGAAAAGTGAACGGACCACATTTCGCATTGTCTGTTTCTCTATGTTTGTCATTGGTGTTGATTGACGAATAAATATGTACATGAGATGTGATTCAGTTAGTGGTGGTGACTGGTGAGCCTGTGTATTTGTTGATGATATATTTGAAATTCTCGGCTGCTACTTTCATTGTATTATACTTGATATGGGTTAGATGACGTGGCACCTCTTGGGCCATCAGATCTTCTCAAATCCCATTCTCTCCTGATTATCAGGTCAACAGGAGTCCAACGGACCCCTACCGCCTCAAGCCCACAAACAAACAAGTCCGACCCGGTCCATCCAGGTCCCAGACCCGTTTGCCTCTGCTTATAAATACCAGACTCCCTCCCCTCTTCTGCAGGTAATAAACTTTTCCCCACCTGAAATCTAGATATTGTTGTTTTCTCAGTGACTGACTAGATCGTCGGAGGGCCTGTCACCAGGACTTTTCTCGGTATTTCTAGGCAGTGTGCAGGTACAGAAGGCCGAGCCGAGCCACTTCATCCAAGCCGAGCTACTCGATCCGAGCCAAGCACCCGGCCTCTACCCCTCTGCTGCTACTCCTGAGCCGGTCTTACCCCCTAGGATCGGATCGACGCTAGTACCACAGCTTCCACTTCACAAATTAAAAGAACTCGCACCTGTTGCCCCGATACCCCCAAAACAAACAACATCAGGTTGGCGCCTTCTGTGGGAACAAGGTACTGTCGCCCGTTTGAGCCCCGTCGGGGAAGTCGTCCCTAGTCCGAGCCCTCCCATGGCCCCCAAGGCCAGAAGGGCTGCCACATCGGCCAGACATCCGGACCCCCCACATCACGGCCGCGCGGATGCACAGGGTTCCAACCGACCCCGGGTCCGAGACGCGGCCGGGCATGGCCTGGATGCTCCTAATTCAAACTCGACCGACTTGCGACGCATCATTTCTGATCGACAGGCCAGTCGCACGAGGGGATCAGAGGCCGCTTCCAACTCAATCTCGAACCAGCGTAGACGGCCGTCCTCAGAGCAAAAGGCAAAACAGAGCCGCACGCCCCGCGGACCCTCATGACCCGGTGGGACAAGCCCCTGTCATCAGGGCCGAGTTCCAAAATTTTCGGGACGAGGTCCTCCAAGCCATCCGAGGAGGTCAGGGCACCGAGATCCACAATAGTTCTGACCCAAGGTCGAGAACGAGGGACGTTGAATCCCACGGATCGGCCCACCCTCAGGAACAAGCGGACTTCGTCCTTCGGCGTCTACAAGAGATGGAGAACCGCCTCGCCCATCTCGGCGAGGGCGGTCGGCACTGGGTGGCGGTTATCGGTCGACCGGACCCCCCTTCTCCCAGCAAATCTTAGAAGCCAAGATCCCCAGGAATTTCAGGCCTCCAAATTCGAGACCTACAACGGCGAGGGTGATCCCGCTGATCACATAGAGGGATTTAAAACCCTCATGATGATTCACAGTGTTGCGGATCCCCTCCTCTGCCGCGCCTTCCCCGCTACCCTTCGTGGTCCGGCCCGGAAATGGTTCTCAAAACTTGCCCCCAACTTGGTCTTCTCCTTCGAACAATTAGAGGCGGGCTTCCTAGCCCACTTTGTTACCAGCAGAAAGGTCGAGAAGACGAGCGCCTTCCTTCTGGACCTCAAGCAGAAGGAGGGGGAATCCCTCCGTGAGTTCATTCGGAGATTCACCGCCGAGGCAAGGTTCGTTTCCTCCCTCGATGCGGGTATTGCCTCTGTAGCCTTTCGACACAATGTCCATCACGGCATGCTTAAGGCCTCATTAGCCAAAAAGCCATCTATGGACTTTCCCGACCTACTCAACAGAGTCGAGAAGTATATTCGGGCCGAGGAGGCCCTCAATCCGGAGAGTGCCAAAGAAGCCCGGGCTAAGGGGGAAGCGAAAGGTCGATGACGTCGAGCCTTTCAAGAAACCCGCGAAGGATGCGGCTGGTCTCAAGAGGGATCGTCTGCTTCCCGATTCGAGAGGTATACGCCCCTGACCCAGAACGTCTCAGCAATCTTGATGGAGATCGAGGATAAAGGGATCGTCTGCTTCCATCCCCGATCGACCAACAACAACGGCAAGAAGAGAGACCAAAGGTTCTACTGCCACTTCCACCGAGACACCAGGCACGAGAGGGATCATTGCCGAGCCCTCAAAGACGAGATCGATGTAGAACCCCATATTTTCAAATGTTATTTTTATATTCGAAAATGAATTTAAATTTATTTTTGGAGAATTAATGAACATTTTCAGAAAAATTTATCTTTTGTACACGTGCAAAACACGTGCAAATGCTTTTATGAGAGGTGTGAAAATTTAGTTTTCTTTATGAAAAATCTTTATTTATTATTTGAGATTTATTAGTATTTTTCCAGATTTTTCTGAAATTTATTGGAGCTATTTGCAATTTTTGAGGAAAGAATGACCTTTTTGCAAATTCGACAATTTTAGGGGTTAAAATGCAAAATGCAATTTCTGGACGTTTTGAACAGCACAAATTGAGATTTAGAATGTATACTTTCTTATAAATCCAAATTTAAATGAGTTTTGATGGAATTTCCAAAGAATGATCTATACATACAAATTGTATTTTTGGGAAGGGTTGTTTTGCAAAATGTGGGTAAAACCCTAATTACCCATCCGGCATATTTAAGAGAATTCCTTTCCCAGCCGTCATTGCTGATAAAATATTAAATTTTTGGGAGATCTATTTTGGGTGGAGCAAAGAACTTTTGGATCTAGCAAAAAGGAGGAATTCTTTGTGGACTATTCTCAAATTCTAAGGTGAGTAATATAAAAATTTGTTTGTTGTTTGATGTATGTTTGTTGTTTGATTTGATATCATGCATGGAAGAAATTTGTCTTTTTGATCGATTATGTGTGCAAATATCATGATGTAATGATTGGTTGTGGTGAACAATTTAGATCTCGTAATGTGGTGTGAATCATGTGAATAATGGTGAATGAGATAGTAGATCTTTAATATTGAAATTGTTTGCTAAAAGCATGTTGAGATTGGTGCATGAACACCTGGACATTAGGATTATAAATCAGATTCTTATTGATTTTGTGAAAGAGACTTAGATTTTGTAAAACCTTAACAAAAGGATTTGTGATTTAGAATATGAGAATTTAGATCTTGACATATTGATGTTTTGAGTAATTTATACATATACCTGATGAAACTTCGTTGAGATTTATTATTTTCCTGAGTACGAACTATTTTCATAACATTGATCATTAGTAAACCTCAGAAATTGATTTTGTAATCAGACCAAATTTTGGAAATCTGTAGGCCGACAGTCGACTGTCCTACGGTGCAGTCGACTGGTACGAGCCTGATACCTTATTTTAGATTTGTTGAAAAAGTTGTTCTGGACAGTCGACCTAGCCCATAGGCAGTCGACTGGTCCACTGTAAAAATTATTTTTGAGAGAATTATTTGTCCTTCTGGACAGTCGACCTATTAACCATTTAAGTCGACTTGTATACTTAGAAAAATTTTGAGAAGATTATTGGAAATTATCTCGGGTAAGTCGACTGACCCTCTTGTAAGTCGACTGATACGAGACTTAGTTTATTTTTGTCAAATCTTGAATTTGGTCCTCTGGACAGTCGACTTATCTCCAGTATGAGTCGACTGGTACTGAAGGACATTTGTAAACTTCAGTGTTAATTCGAATGATTAGTTTTTATATATTTGATATTTCAGTTCAGTTTAAGATTAAGCAATTGACCTTGAGATATTCAGTTGAGCATGTCATTGAGACATTTAGTTAACCACTTTGTCTAGTGGAATTTCAGTTTAGACTTTTGAGTTTGAGTCTCTAGAGGCGTATGACCCTAGTATACCGGTGTTGAGTATTTGGTTGAGGCCCGTTGAGGTATTTCAGTTATTTGAATTTGAATTTAGGCCGGTAGGGTACATCACTCTAGGAGATTCGTTAAGTAAGCAATTAACCAAATATTAAGGACAGGCACTAGTGGTGATATGATGAACAGGAACATGAGTCACAAACCTCAGTATGGCTTTCGGTGTGGGATTTAATCTCCGGAATTATCACAGTAGATTATTAGTGGTGTGGGATATGTCTCCGGAATTATCACAGTCTTGTGGTGTGGGACAATCTCCGGAATTATCACGGTAACTATTGTGGTGTGGGATTGATTTTCGGAATTATCGGAGTCGAGGTGAAGCACATGTGGTATATTGTGGTGAAGTGTCAATGTTTCGGTGTGGGATGATCTCCGGAATTATTCAAGTGAAATACCTTGGGTGTGGGATCCATCTCCGGAATTATCGGGCATGAGATACTAACCATAGTTTATCTTTATCTCGTAGTAGTCATCGTGTTAGGATTAGTTCATAACGTGGGGATTGAACCCTATGAAGTGAAGACGTTAAGGGCTTGCACCGAACCTATGTAGAATGGGATGCATAGACTTCGACAAGTACGCATTAGAGAGTCTGCATTTAGAACTTGTGTTTGCTTGGCTTGGTTTTATGCATTTGGTTTTCTTGTTTTCTACACATGGCACTTAGCTTAGTATCACTTGATGTTTTATGATACTTTCCATTTCGTACTTCCCATATTCATTTAATGCTTGTTGTCTAAGAATTATGAGTTATGACCTTTTGTTGTTGTTTGTTTATTTTTGTATTTCTCACACCATTTATGGTTGACCCCTTTAGTTTGGGGGTTAGGGATCATCTCTAGCCTCACATGTTGCAGGTTGTGCTTAGAGATGGAGATGGAATGCTTAAGTTGGTTTTGAGAATTAATTGACATATAAGAGAATGTGTAAATTTGTAATATCAGTTGTTGAGACAAAATTGTGTTGTAAATGAAGTGAATATTGAGTTGAGTTATTTTGAGTTCCGCTGTGCATTGTAAATGATTTGTTGAGATAAAAGTTGAAAATTTTAGTGGTATTGTTGATGTTTAATATTATGTTGAAGTGGATCACTGGGAATGTGCCACGTAATTTCTATGTTATTAATCTGGAAATTCGGGGCGCTACAGAGATTGGTATCAGAGCGACGCTTCAATAGTAATACTAAACATGACATAAAAATAACCTAGGTGTGGACACTAGAGTGTGAGTACCTAGGTGTGGACATTAAAGGGTGAGTATCACATAGAATTGAATATGATGTTTTACCTTTGGGATTCAATTGAGATTTTGCCAAAGGATATTGATGTAAATTTGAATTGTGTGTGTGATGCTCTAACTTTACCCTCGTTTTGCAGTATTTCAAAATGGTTGCACTCAGAGACAGGAATGGTGGCAACAATGAGGATGGATCTGTTCCCGAGGAAATGGGATCGACCTTGAGGCTGAATTCGCCAAGGTGTACCAGACGTTGAACACGCTGATGGCATTCAACGTGGCACAGCAACAGGCTCAGCAACAGAATCCGCAGCCAAACCATGGAGCTGGACATGAATTGGTGAACGCCGATCCGATTAAGCAGATTGAATCCTTTAAGAGGATGAGGCCGCCAGTCTTTGAGGGGCAAGCTGATCCAACTGCAGCAGATGATTGGATCCGGAAGATGGAGACGATCTTCGAGGTATCGGAGACTCCAGCAGCCAGCAAGGTGAAGTTAGCTTCGATGCAGCTTGAGAAGGACGCTGGTGTTTGGTGGGAGTCAGTAAAAAGGGCTTTGGGAGATCAGCCGTTGACTTGGGAAGGTTTTCTGAAGGAGTTCAGAGATCGCTTCTTTCCCCTAGATGTCCAGGAGAAGAAGGCGACTGAATTCTTGAACCTTCAGCAGGGAAGCATGACCGGGCAGGAGTATGAGACCAAATTTGCTCAGCTTTCGCAGTATGCACCAGAATTGGTTGTTGATGAGGCAAAGAAGGCCAAAAAGTTTGAGCAGGGCTTGAGGCCAAGCTTGAGGTCAAGGATGATCCCGTTGGGTATCAGACGGTTCGACAAGCTGGTCAGGAGAGCAGCGATGACTGAAGAGGACATGGACCAGTTCCAGAAGAAACAAGATACTTGGAACCGGAAGAAGAGGCCAGCATCAGGCCAGAGTGGGAAGGGATTCCCAGCGAAGCAGGCCAAATTCAGTGATCCAGTGCAGAAGGCACCTGCAGCTCAAGGGGTGACCTGTTATTACTGCAAGGAGGCAGGACATTACAGGTCAGCATGTCCGAAGTTGGCAAAGCAGGTTTGTTCCCAGTGTGGGCAGGCTGAACATTCTCAGTCTCATTGTCCACAACTGAAGAAGGATGATTCTGGTGGGAGCAAATTTCAGAAGAGGCAAGGGCGAGTATTTGCATTAACCGAGGAGGACACTGGTAACTCGGAAAATGTAATACAGGGTATGCAAGAATTCTAAATTTTATTTTGAATCAATGTAATAAATGAAACCTTTATTGAGAACAATTTAAGATTGAGGATCATTCTAATTGTAACAGGAGTTGTTTTAATTAATGGAATAAAGGCCAAGGTTTTATTTGACACTGGTTCATCGCATACATTTGTATCGCCAAGTTTTGCCAAGATCTTAGGTGTGGAACCGAAGTTGTTTCCAGACAGGGTTTTGTCGGTGGCAACGCCGTCAGGTGAAGAGCTGATAGCGGATCGATATTACGAGGGCTGTGATATCGAGATTGGTGGGAGGTTGTTCGGCATTGATATGATCGAGCTGAAAGTATTGGGTGTGGATGTCATCGTGGGCATTGATTGGATGGCAATATACGATGCCACAATCGAATGCAAGCAGAAGGAGGTGTTAGTGAAAGCACCAGGTGGACCTGCAGTGACTTTCCAAGGGAAGAAGAAGATTCCGAAGGTAGTTGCAAGGGTATCTAAGATGGCAGTTCCAGTTGAAGTCAAGGGCATTCCGGTTGTTCGAGATTTTCCTCAGGTGTTCTTGGACGATTTTCCAGGATTACCGCCACAGAGAGATGTGGAGTTTTGCATCAATGTTCAGCCGGGGAGTGCGCCGATTTCCAAGGCTCCGTACAGGATGGCACCTGTAGAGCAGGATGAAGTGAAGAAGCAGATTGAGGAGCTGTTGAGCAAGGGGCTCATTAAGCCGAGTTCTTCTCCGTGGGGAGCGCCAGTACTGTTAGTCAAGAAGAAGGATGGGTCAATGAGGATGTGCATTGACTGTCGGGAGTTGAACAAGGTGACTATTCAGAACAAGTATCCGTTGCCGCGGATTGATGATTTGTTTGACAGGCTTCGAGGAGCAGCTGTATTTTCGAAGATTGACTTGAGGTCAGGGTATCATCAGGTCCGAGTCAAGGAGGAAGATGTGAGTAAGACAGCTTTCAGGACTCGTCATGGACTATATGAGTTTCTGGTAATGCCATTCGGGTTGACGAATGTGCCAGCAGTTTTCATGGATATGATGAATCGGGTTTTGAGGCCATTTATTGACTCCTTCGTGGTGGTTTTCATTGATGACATTTTGGTGTATTCGAAGTCGGAGGAGGAGCATTCTACGCACTTGACAGCTGTATTACAGAAATTGCAGGAGCATAGCTTGTATGCCAAGTTGTCGAAGTGTGAGTTTTGGAAGTCTGAGGTAGCTTTCCTGGGGCTTATTCTTTCTAAGGAGGGAGTAGCTACTGATCCTCA
This sequence comes from Hemerocallis citrina, assembly GCA_017893485.1. Taxonomy (NCBI): domain Eukaryota; kingdom Viridiplantae; phylum Streptophyta; class Magnoliopsida; order Asparagales; family Asphodelaceae; genus Hemerocallis; species Hemerocallis citrina. The sequence continues at coordinate 164,314,034 of CM030366.1, forward strand.
GAAAGTTGCAGCAGTGAAGGATTGGCCCAGGCCGACGTCTGTGAAGGAAGTCAGGAGTTTCTTGGGATTAGCTGGATACTACAGGAGATTTATCCAGGGTTATTCTCAGATTACAGTTCCTTTGACAGGTTTGACCCGGAAGAGTGTGGCATTTGTGTGGACAGATAAGTGCGAGGAGAGTTTTCTTGAGTTAAAGGAAAGGTTGACTACTGCACCTATCTTAGCTTTGCCGCAAGCAGGAAAGGATTATGATATCTACAGTGATGCATCTCTCAGAGGTTTGGGTTGTGTCTTGATGCAAGAAGGCAAGGTTATTGCTTATGGTTCGAGGCAATTGCGTCCGCATGAGAAGAATTATCCGACGCATGACTTGGAGCTAGCAGCTATCATTTATGCCTTGAAGCTGTAGAGGCATTATGTCTATGGTGAGAAGGTTAACATGTACACCGACCACAAGAGCCTGAAGTACATTTATCAGCAGAAGGATTTAAATCTTCGGCAGAGAAGGTGGTTGGAGGTATTGGAAGATATTCGTCCCGAGATCAAGTATCATCCGGGCAAAGCGAATGTGGTGACTGATGGACTTAGCAGGAAGAGTAGTTTATCGAGTTTGATTACTACTTGCAGTGAGTTGGCAGCAGAGATCGATCAGGCAGGTATCGAGGTGGTACTGCAAGGTTTAGGGGCATCTTTGGCTCAGTTGAGGCTGCAGCCGTCCTTGAGAGAGAGGATTGTGGAAGGTCAGAAATCAGATTCAGAGATTCAGAAGATGTTGCAGCAGGTATCAGAAGGCAAGCTATCAGAGTTTCGTGTCCAAGATGGAGTTCTTTGGTTGGGTGAGAGGTTGTGTGTTCCAGATAATGCAGATTTGAGAGAGAGTATCTTGCAGGAAGCACACAGCACATTGTTGTCAGTTCACCCAGGAGGCACGAAGATGTACAGGGACATCAAACAGCACTTTTGGTGGTCTGGTATGAAGCGGGATGTAGCAGATTTTGTGGCAAGGTGTCTGACTTGTCAGCAGATCACAGCAGAAAATCAGAGACCTGGAGGTTTGTTACAGCCGTTACCCATTCCGGAGTGGAAGTAGGAGAATATCAGCATGGATTTCATCACGGGATTGCCGAGGAGTTCGAAGGGCAATGACTCGATTTGGGTTGTTGTGGACCGTTTGACTAAGTCGGCTCACTTTCTAGCCATGAAGATTACTTGGTCGATGGAGAAATTGGCTGAGTTGTACATTGGGGAAATTGTGAGACTTCATGGAGTTCCTGTGTCGATTGTATCGGACCGAGATGCAAGGTTTACTTCAAGGTTTTGGAAGAGCCTACAAGCAGCTTTAGGCACCAGAACTGATTTCAGTACAGCTTTTCATCTACAGACCGATGGTCAGACTGAGAGGGTGAATCGAGTGCTGGAAGATATGTTGAGAGCTTGTGTTATGGATTTTGGTGGTAGTTGGGAGAGATACTTGGCATTGGTTGAGTTTGCTTATAACAACAGTTACCATGCAAGTATTGCGATGGCACCGTATGAGGCTTTGTACGGGAGGAGGTGCAGGACACCTGTTTGTTGGTATGAGGTTGGCGAGAGGCAGATGTATGGTCCTGAGATCGTACAGCAGACATCCGAACAGATTGAGCTGATTCGCAAGAGATTGGTTGAGGCTCAGAGTCGTCAGAAGAGTTATGCTGATACTCGACGAAGAGACTTGGAGTTTGAAGTTGGGGATGCAGTTTTCCTCAAAGTTTCTCCGACCAAAGGAGTGATCAGGTTTGGTAAGGGAGGCAAGTTGGCGCCAAGGTATATTGGTCCATACAGGATCATGGAGCGGATTGGCAAGACCGCTTATAGATTGAAGCTTCCAGAGGAGTTGGCACAGGTGCATGATGTATTTCATGTGTCATTGTTGAGGAAGTATGTGTCAGATCAGAATCATCAGTTGGTGGAGATTCCTGAAGACCTACAGGTGAACTTGAGTTATAAAGAGCAGCCTGTTGAGATCGTTGATCGTAGGGAGAAAGTTCTCAGACGCAAGGTGATACCTATGGTCAAGGTGTTGTGAAGGAATCAGCAGTTTGAGGAGGCTACTTAGGAGCCTGAGGATCGCATGCAGAAGGATTTTCCTGAATTGTTTGTATGAGTGTATTCCTATTATGTGATTGAAATTCTTTTGAATGATTGTACTTGGTTTGAGTTGTACTTCTCTTATTTTGATATACAATTGTTTGAATTACGTTTCCACTATGAGATGTTGATTTCTTTGTTGATATATTGTTGGACTATGTTCTATTTATGAGATATTATTTCTTTTGATGATATGTTGTTTGGACTCATTAGTAGTAGTTCTGAGGACAGAACTCTTCTAAGGAGGGAGTGATGTAGAACCCCGTATTTTCAAATGTTATTTTTATATTCGAAAATGAATTTAAATTTATTTTTGGATAATTAATGAACATTTTCAGAAAAATTTATCGTTTGTACACGTGCAAAACACGTGCAAATGCTTTTATGAGAGGTGTGAAAATTTAGTTTTCTTTATGAAAAATCTTTATTTATTATTTGAGATTTATTTAGTATTTTTCCAGATTTTTCTGAAATTTATTGGAGCTATTTGCAATTATTGAGGAAAGAAAGACCTTTTTGCAAATTCGACAATTTTAGGGGTTAAAATGCAAAATGCAATTTCTGGACGTTTTGAATAGCACAAATTGAGATTTAGAATGTATACTTTCTTATAAATCCAAATTTAAATGAGTTTTGATGGAATTTCCAAAGAATGATCTATACATACAAATTGTATTTTTAGGAAGGGTTGTTTTGCAAAGTGTGGGTAAAACCCTAATTACCCATCCGGCATATTTAAGAGAATTCCTTTCCCAGCCGTCATTGCTGATAAAATATTAAATTTTTGGGAGATCTATTTTGGGTGGAGCAAAGAACTTTTGGATCTAGCAAAAAGGAGGAATTCTTTGTGGACTATTCTCAAATTCTAAGGTGAGTAATATAAAAATTTGTTTGTTGTTTGATGTATGTTTGTTGTTTGATTTGATATCATGCATGGAAGAAATTTGTCTTGTTGATCGATTATGTGTGCAAATATCATGATGTAATGATTGGTTGTGGTGAACAATTTAGATCTCGTAATGTAGTGTGAATCATGTGAATAATGGTGAATGAGATAGTAGATCTTTAATATTGAAATTGTTTGCTAAAAGCATGTTGAGATTGGTGCATGAACACCTGGACATTAGGATTATAAATTAGATTCTTATTGATTTTATGAAAGAGACTTAGATTTTGTAAAACCTTAACAAAAGGATTTGTGATTTAGAATATGAGAATTTAGATCTTGACATATTGATGTTTTGAGTAATTTATACATATACCTGATGAAACTTCGTTGAGATTTATTATTTTCCTGAGTACGAACTATTTTCATAACATTGATCATTAGTAAACCTCAGAAATTGATTTTGTAATCAGACCAAATTTTGGAAATCTGTAGGCCGACAGTCGACTGTCCTACGGTGCAGTCGACTGGTACGAGCCTGATACCTTATTTTAGATTTGTTGAAAAAGTTGTTCTGGACAGTCGACCTAGCCCATAGGCAGTCGACTGGTCCACTGTAAAAATTATTTTTGAGAGAATTATTTGTCCTTCTGGACAGTCGACCTATTAACCATTTAAGTCGACTTGTATACTTAGAAAAATTTTGAGAAGATTATTGGAAATTATCTCGGGTAAGTCGACTGACCCTCTTGTAAGTCGACTGATACGAGACTTAGTTTATTTTTGTCAAATCTTGAATTTGGTCCTCTGGACAGTCGACTTATCTCCAGTATGAGTCGACTGGTACTGAAGGACATTTGTAAACTTCAGTGTTAATTCGAATGATTAGTTTTTATATATTTGATATTTCAGTTCAGTTTAAGATTAAGCAATTGACCTTGAGATATTCAGTTGAGCATGTCATTGAGACATTTAGTTAACCACTTTGTCTAGTGGAATTTCAGTTTAGACTTTTGAGTTTGAGTCTCTAGAGGCGTATGACCCTAGTATACCGGTGTTGAGTATTTGGTTGAGGCCCGTTGAGGTATTTCAGTTATTTGAATTTGAATTTAGGCCGGTAGGGTACATCACTCTAGGAGATTCGTTAAGTAAGCAATTAACCAAATATTAAGGACAGGCACTAGTGGTGATATTGTTAGAAAATGAGTGTTTTAGACACCATTTTCGAACCGATTTTTTAGCAATTTTTTGAGTAAGATCATCAATGAATTATTGAGAGATCTTGATTGATTTGTGTTCTCCTTCGTGAGTAGATCAAAATCATATATTGGTTCGCTAAAATCGGTTAAGGGGTGAATGAGAAATTGTCTCTCAAAGTGAAACGTTTTCATTCTTGAGAATGGGTTAAGGGAACATAGTCCCACATCGGAAATAACAAAGGAAATAGAAGAGGATATATAGTAATCTCCTTCTAAGCATTGTAAGATGGCTAGAAGAGAGGCTCTCTCTCGCGCGCGCAGCGGGGGGGGGTGCAAATCACGAACCGGATTACATGCGACTTGTGTGCGCCCGCACGACCTGCGGACACGAATGCCGGACCGATTTGATCCCACCCCGTGCAGAGCCACTTTTTGCTACAGTTTTCCTTTTGTAACGGCTGAAATGAATGCAGAAACGGTTCTGTCTGCCGTTTTAGTGCTGTATTTAATATTTTGTCTGCCGTTACACTGAAGGCATTCAATTCACTGTCTGCCGTTACAGTGAAGGCTGTTAATGCCTTGTCTGCCGTTACAGTGAAGGCTGTTAATGCCTTGTCTGCCGTTACTGAATAACCCAGGCTCTATAAATAGAGCCTCCCCTTTACTTTCTTCCCTGCACAAACCAGACATTCTTCTCTCCTTCTCTGGGTCTTCTACTGTATTGTTCGTCGTTTCTATATTTGTTGGTAAGTCGGTGATAGGTTCAAGCGCTTATACTAAGTTCAGGAGTGGTACGTGGTGCCTACGGGATCGCTCCAAGTCGTTGCATCCTGGGAGACAGACGCCTCCGTTCATTCCAGCAACCGGAAAGAGGCGAAATCTGTTTTAAGGACACTGTGTGATACACAGGCCTCGGCTTCTCAAGTTGTACTTTTCATTTCTTCTTGTAAGTTGTTTTGTTTATTTTATTTTCTTTTTCTTTTCCTTTTCGGTTTTCCTCTCTCCTGTTCTCTTCTGTTTTTCTGTGTCTCTCTATCTTTCGATTGTAAAACGAATTTTGTAAACATTATTTGTAACAAACTTAAAACAGATTTTCGATTTCTTTCATTTTCGATTTAGAGGCACGATTTTTCTTTTTATTTCTTTTATCTGGAAAACTTACACTCGTGTTGTGTAAATTTCAGATTCACAATGACTACTGCATTGGACAATGCTGTTGTGTCTGAAACGGTCTATGTGCCGGTTGTTGATATAACGCAAGAACCGATTGCTGCTGCGGCACGAGTGCCAATGCCCACCGTTGTACCTGTCTCAGTCTCCCATGGGGAGAAACCTGAGAAGTTCAACGGGCAGAACTTTAAGAGGTGGCAACAGAAGATGATGTTCTATCTGACCACACTGAATCTTGCAAGGTTCTTGAACGAAGATGCTCCAGATCTTAAGAAAGATGAGCAAGATAACCAAGTCATTGCCGCTGTGGATGCTTGGAAAAATGCTGATTACTTGTGTAGAAATTACATAATGAACGGATTAGCCGACTCTTTGTATAATGTATACATTGACAAAAGAACAGCTAAAGAACTTTGGGAATCACTAGAACATAAATATAAAACTGAGGATGCCGGCGCCAAGAAATTCATTGTGGGCCGCTTCCTAGACTATAAAATGGTAGATTCTAAAACAGTAATCAGTCAAGTTCAAGAACTACAACTAATCTTGCATGAGATTCATGCTGAAGGTATGAACTTAAGTGAAAGTTTCCAAGTGGCTTGTATAATTGAAAAATTACCACAAGGTTGGAAAGACTTCAAGAATTACCTAAAGCATAAGCGAGAAGAAATGGGCATTGAAGATCTCATTGTCAGGCTTCGTATTGAAGAAAACAATAGGGGATCTGAAAAAGTTGGACTCATCAGCCATGCAGCTAAGGCAAATGTAATGGAACATAAACAACGTTCCAACAAGCACAACAACAAGGGTCCGAAGTTGGGGCCTAAGGGAGGAATCTCCAAGAAGCCGAAGTTTCAAGGCAAGTGCTTCAATTGTGACAAAATGGGTCACAAGTCCACTGAATGCAGACTTCCCAAGAGGAATAGGAACAGAGAAGCAAACTTGGTTCAAGGAATTGTTCAAGATGTTTCCGATATCAACCTCTCAGCTGTGATATCAGAAGTGAATATATTAGGTTCAAACCCGAAGGAATGGTGGATTGACACTGGAGCTACTCGACATGTGTGCTCCAATAGAAGTATGTTCTCCACTTTCGAACCATTAGAGAATGGGGAGAAAATGTTTATGGGAAACTCGGCTACTTCAGAAATAAAGGGCCAAGGCAAGGTGATCTTGAAGATGACTTCTGGAAAGGAATTGACTCTGAACAATGTTGCATATGTTCCTGAAATTCGTAAGAACCTGGTATCTGGTTCGTTGCTTAATAACCACGGTTTTCGTTTAGTGTTCGAGTCGAACAAATTTGTTTTGTCTAAAGGTGGAATGTATGTTGGTAGAGGATATATGAGTGGTGGAATGTTCAAACTCAATGTAATGACCATGGTCAAGAATATGAATAAAGCTAGCTCTTCTACTTATTTGCTTGAGTCTTCCAATTTATGGCATGGTAGACTAGGACATGTTAATTATGATACTTTGTGAAGACTAATTAACTTGAATCACATACCAACGTTCCAAATTGATTCCAAACACAAATGTGAAACTTGTGTTGAGGCAAAACTAACAAGATCATCATTTAAAAGTGTTGAAAGAAACACCGAACCACTTGATCTAATTCACACTGATATTTGTGATTTGAAAATGATACAAACAAGAGGTGGTAATAAATATTTTATTACCTTCATAGATGATAGCACAAAATATTGCTATGTATACTTGCTTAAAAGCAAAGATGAAGCTATAGAGAAATTTGTTCTCTATAAAAATGAGGTTGAAAATCAACTCAATAAGAAAATTAAGGCGCTAAGAAGCGACCGAGGTGGAGAGTATGAATCGACATTTGCTGACACATGTGCTAAGCATGGGATTATACATGAAACCACAGCGCCTTATTCACCTCAGTCCAACGGTGTTGCTGAGAGAAAGAATCGTACATTGAAAGAAATGATGAATGCGATGTTAATAAGTTCTGGTTTACCACCAAACTTGTGGGGAGAAGCTATTCTTTCAGTTAACTACCTTTTGAATAAGGTGCCCAAAAGGAAAGAAGAAAAAACTCCATATGAATTATGGAAAGGAAGAAAGCCATCCTACAATTACTTGCGAATGTGGGGCTGTCTTGCCAAGGTGGTAGTACCTCCACCTAAGAAAATGAAAATAGGACCAAAAACAGTTGATTGTATTTTCATTGGTTATGCACTTAACAGTAGTGCCTATCGGTTCTTGGTGTACAAATCCGATATCACTAAGATATCAAAGAACACGATAATGGAATCTAGAAATGCAACGTTCTTTGAAGATGTATTTCCATGTAAGTCAAAGGAGGAACCAAGTTCCTCCAAACGAACACATGAGACTATCAGTGAAGATAGTGAAGACCAAAATGAAGAAGTTGAGGAGGAACCTCGACGCAGTAAAAGAACAAGAACGGAAAAATCTTTTGGTCCGGATTTCTTGACTTTTATGCTTGAAGGAGAACCCCAAACCTTCAAGAAAGCGGTGAACTCTAGTGATGGTCCTCAATGGAAAGAAGCCATCAAGAGTGAAATTGATTCTATCTTGCAAAACCATACTTGGGAACTAGTGGATCTTCCACCGGGTAGTAAACCTTTAGGTTCCAAGTGGATCTTCAAGAGAAAAATAAAACCTGATGGATCAATTGATAAATACAAGGCAAGACTTGTAATTAAAGGTTATAAACAAAAGGAAGGTCTTGATTACTTTGATACATATTCTCCTGTGACGAGAATAAATTCCATTAGGATGGTATTTGCCGTAGCAGCTCTACGCAATCTTGAAGTACATCAAATGGATGTAAAAACAGCTTTTCTTAATGGAGATTTAGATGAAGAAATCTACATGGAACAACCTGAGGGTTTTTCAGCTCCAGGACATGAAAAGAAAGTGTGTAAACTGGTGAAGTCATTATATGGCTTGAAACAAGCTCCAAAACAGTGGCATGAAAAATTTGACAATGTCATGATGACAAATGGTTTCAAGATCAATGAATGTGATAAATGTGTATATGTCAAAGACACAGAAGATGGATATGTCATTATATGTTTGTATGTAGATGACATGCTTATTATTGGAAGCAATGATCAGATAATTAAATCTGTTAAAAACATGTTAAACTCGAGGTTTGACATGAAAGACATGGGACTAGCTGATGTTATATTGGGAATTAAAATCACAAGAACATCAGACGAGCTTATTTTAAGCCAGTCACATTATGTTGACAATATTCTTGGAAAATTTGATAAAGATAATTCTGGAATTGCGAGAACTTCAATAGATCTAACTTTACATTTATCCAAGAATAAAGGGGAGAGTATTTCTCAAGTAGAATACTCTAGAATCATAGGCAGTCTAATGTACTTAATGTGTTGTACAAGACCAGACATAGCCTATGCAGTAAGTAAACTAAGCAGATACACGAGTAATCCTGGAAGCGAGCATTGGCAAGCAATTATAAGAGTACTGAAGTACTTGCGTTTTACTCGTAACTACGGGCTGCACTATACGAGATACCCGGCTGTACTTGAAGGATACAGTGATGCGAACTGGATATCGAGTGATAATTCAAAATCCACTAGTGGCTATGTGTTTACACTAGGTGGTGCAGCAGTTTCTTGGAAATCCTCGAAACAAACAGTGATCGCTAAATCCACGATGAAATCAGAATTTATCGCATTAGACAAATATGGGGAAGAGGCTGAATGGTTACGCCACTTCCTTGAGGATATTCCAAGGTGGACGAAACCTGTGCCTCCAATCTGCATACATTCAGATAGTCAATCTGCAATTTGTAGAGCACAGAGCAATATGTATAATGGTAAATCTAGACATATTCGTCGAAGACATAATACCATTAGACAACTACTCTCTACTGGGGTTATCTCTGTGGACTATGTAAAGTCAAAAGATAACATTGCGGATCCACTAACCAAAGGGTTAAACAGAGAGTTAGTTGATAAATCATCGAGGGGAATGGGACTAAAGCCCATGAAAGAATAAGTCGATACAATGGAAACCCAACCTAGTTGACTGGAGATCCCAAGATCTAGGTTCAAAGGGACAACTAAATTGTAAAGACCAAGTTAGATCACTGTGGGGATTTTTCCATGTCCATTCCCATGATGAAACAGTGATGCCCGCAAGGTAACAGGTTAAGCTAGGCTTTTAATGATTCTTATGCATCGGATATCCGAGCAGAGTAATGCGGGTTACTCTTAAGTAAGAAATCACCTATGTAAGATGGAAGAAGGGCCGCTTCCAAGGGAATAATATAGGGCAATATTCCTGTTAAAATCTTGCAGAACCAGGCGTATGTTCATGGCCAAAACGAACATAACAGTGAGAACTGAAAAAACGTTAGAAAGATTTCTGTGTGAGATATGTCATCGTTTACATAAATGGCAGAACAGTTCAAAGACATCGCGTCTACTGTTTAGTTAGTAAAGTAAACATATTTTCATAAGGGAAGGTTCAAATGGTAACACCTACCTATCCTATGCAAAAATCAATCGTTGAATTCTATCACCAAGTCTGTCGGGTCAGTCTGTCGTGTCAGTCTGTCCTGTCTGTGGTCGTCAATTTTCATTCATGTGGGGATTGTTAGAAAATGAGTGTTTTAGACACCATTTTCGAACCGATTTTTGAGCAATTTTTTGAGTAAGATCCTCAATGAATTATTGAGAGATCTTGATTGATTTGTGTTCTCCTTCGTGAGTAGATCAAAATCATATATTGGTTCGCTAAAATCGGTTAAGGGGTGAATGAGAAATTGTCTCTCAAAGTGAGACGTTTTCATTCTTGAAAATGGGTTAAGGGAACATAGTCCCGCATCGGAAATAACAAAGGAAATAGAAGAGGATATATAGTAATCTCCTTCTAAGCATTGTAAGATGGCTAGAAGAGAGGCTCTCTCTCGCCCGCGCAGGAGGGGGGTGCAAATCACGGACCGGATTACATGCGACTTGTGTGCGCCCGCACGACCTGCGGACACGAATGCCGGACCGATTTGATCCCACCCCGTGCAGAGCCACTTTTTGCTACAGTTTTTCTTTTGTAACGGCTGAAATGAATGCAGAAACGGTTCTGTCTGCCGTTTCAGTGCTGTATTTAATATTTTGTCTGCCGTTACACTGAAGGCATTCAATTCACTGTCTGCCGTTACAGTGAAGGCTGTTAATGCCCTGTCTGCCGTTACAGTGAAGGCTGTTAATGCCTTGTCTGCCGTTACAGTGAAGGCTGTTAATGCCTTGTCTGCCGTTACTGAATAACCCAGGCTCTATAAATAGAGCCTCCCCTTTACTTTCTTCCCTGCACAAACTAGACCTTCTTCTCTCCTTCTCTGGGTCTTCTACTGTATTGTTCGTCGGTTCTACATTTGTTGGTAAGTCGGTGATAGGTTCAAGCGCTTATACTAAGTTCGGGAGTGGTACGTGGTGCCTACAGGATCGCTCCAAGTCGTTGCATCCTGGGATACAGACACCTCCATTCATTCCAGCAACTGGAAAGAGGCGAAATCTGTTTTAAGGACACTGTGTGATACACAGGCCTCGGCTTCTCAAGTTGTACTTTTCATTTCTTCTTGTAAGTTGTTTTGTTTATTTTATTTTCTTTTTCTTTTCCTTTTCGGTTTTCCTCTCTCCTGTTCTCTTCTGTTTTTCTGTGCCTCTCTATCTTTCGATTGTAAAACGAATTTTGTAAACATTATTTGTAACAGATATGATGAACGGGAACATGAGTCACGAACCTCAGTATGGCTTTCGGTGTGGGATTTAATCTCCGGAATTATCATAGTAGATTATTAGTGGTGTGGGATATGTCTCCGAAATTATCACAGTCTTGTGGTGTGGGACAATCTCCGGAATTATCACGGTAACTATTGTGGCGTGGGATTGATCTCTGGAATTATCGGAGTCGAGGTGAAGCACATGTGGTATATTGTGGTGAAGTGTCAATGTTTCGGTGTGGGATGATCTCCGGAATTATTCAAGTGAAATACCTTGGGTGTGGGATCCATCTCCGGAATTATCAGGCATGAGATACTAACCATAGTTTATCTGTATCTCGTAGTAGTCATCGTGTTAGGATTAGTTCATAACGTGGGGATTGAACCCTATGAAGTGAAGACGTTAAGGGCTTGCACCGAACCTATGTAGAATGGGATGCATAGACTTCGATAAGTACGCATTAGAGAGTCTGCATTTAGAACTTGTGTTTGCTTGGCTTGGTTTTATGCATTTGGTTTTCTTGTTTTCTACACATGACACTTAGCTTAGTATCACTTGACGTTTTATGATACTTTCCATTTCGTACTTCCCATATTCATTTAGTGCTTGTTGTCTAAGAATTATGAGTTATGACCTTTTGTTGTTGTTTGTTTATTTTTGTATTTCTCACACCATTTATGGTTGACCCCTTTAGTTTGGGGGTTAGGGATCATCTTTAGCCTCACATGTTGCAGGTTGTGCTTAGAGATGGAGATGGAATGCTTAAGTTGGTTTTGAGAATTAATTGACATATAAGAGAATGTGTAAATTTGTAATATCAGTTGTTGAGACAAAATTGTGTTGTAAATGAAGTGAATGTTGAGTTGAATTATTTTGAGTTCCGTTGTGCATTGTAAATGATTTTTTGAGATAAAAGTTGAAAATTTTAGTGGTATTGTTGATGTTTAATATTATGTTGAAGTGGATCACTGGGAATGTGCCACGTAATTTCTATGTTATTAATCTGGAAATTCGGGGCGCTACAATCGAAGCCCTTATCCAACGAGGGTATCTGAGGGAGTTCGCCGGACCAATCCCAAAGACCGGAGAGAACCGAGGAGCCTGAGGCCTTCGCCTCCCCCTCGAACAAACAGTCGTCGCCCCGAGCGGGACCCCGAACCCGCGGAGGCAGGGGGACCGGCTATCCTCCACTGTGTCTACAGCAGACCCATGGGAGGAGACTCCATTACCTTCCGCAAGGCCTTCGTCCGAGAGGTCAACTCTGTCCGGGACCATCCTTCCCCTTATTTCCAGTAGCGGGCTGTCTCCTTCTCGGGAGAAGACCTCGAAGGCGTTCAGTTTTCGCACTGCATCGCCCTCGTCATCAGCCTCGTCATGGCCAACTTTGAGGTCCGCCATATTCTAGTGGACAACAGCAGCTCGGTCAACATTCTTTTCTTAGAGGCATTTGAGAATCTCAAACTCCCCTGAGAAAAGTTGAAGCCGGTCGGTTACACCATGCATGGGTTTTCGGGCATCCCCGTAGAAATTGAGGAGATTGTTTCACTGGATGTGACGGCAGGCACGACCCCTATCCTCCGAACCCAGTCGCTGGATTTCATGTTGGTCAACGTCAAGGCGGCATACAACGCCATCCTTGGCCCTCCCGGGCTCTGCTCTTTTCAGGCCGTCCCCTCGGCCGACCATCTGAAGCTAAAGTTCCCCACCAACCTCGGAGTTGGTGTCGTCCAAGGCAATCAGGAGCAGCACGATCGTGCTATATGACTGCGGTCGGAGACGGAGTATTCCCCCTCGACGCAGTTGAGCTCCCCTCCAAAGGGACAATACTGAGTTAGAACCGACGGACGAGCTGGAGGAGGTTTCATTTGAAGCGGCAGACAAATCTAAGTGTTTTCGTATCAGCCGCTCTCTTTCCCCCGACCTCAGGCCGGGCCTGATTGATTGCATCCGTCGTAACATTGACCTCTTTGCCTGAGCTTCGTCCGACATGCCCGAAATTTCTGAAGATCTCATCATGCACCGGCTGAGCGTTGCCCCAGGCACCAAACCCATTCATTAGAAGTGACGCAAGTTCGTCCTGGATAGGCAACAAGCCCTAAAGGTGGAGGTAGACAAACTGTTGTCCGCCCGGTTTATTCAGGAGGTTAGCTACCCCGAGTGGCTGGCTAACGTTGTGATGGTGAAGAAGGCCAGCAGGAGCTGGAGGATCTGCATCAACTTCACGGATTTTAACAAGGCGTGCCCCAAAGATCCGTTCCCTCTCCCGAGCATCGATGCCTTGATCGACACAACGTCGGGTCACGAGCTATTGACTTTCATGGACACCTTTTCGGGCTATAATCAAATCCTCATGTTCCCTCCCGATATCGCCAAGACGTCCTTCGTCACCGACCAAGGTCTGTACTGCTACCAGGTCATGTCCTTCGGGCTCAAGAATGCCAGAGCCACCTACCTGAGACTCGTCAACCGGGTCTTCAAAGATCAGATCGGCCGCAACATGGAAGTCTACGTCGACGACATGCTCGTCAAGAGCCGGCAAGGTCAGAACCATGTGGACGACCTCGAAGAAGCATTTGGCATACTCCGATCCCACAACAGCTCAGCTCAAACCCACCAAGTGTGCCTTCATCGTCTCCTCTGGAAAAAAAAAATTGGGTTCGTAGTCAGTCAGCGCGACATAGAGGCGAACCCAGAGAAGATCTAGGCTATTATCAACATGGCCCCTCCGAAGAATGTTAAAGAAGTTCAGCGGCTAACAGGGAGGCTGGCGGCCATCGGCCGCTTTCTCTTGAAATCCAGGGAGAAATCACTCCCCTTCTTCAAAGCTCTCCGAGGGTTAAAGGGCTTCGAATGGGGGGTCCCCAACAATAAGCATTCGAACAGCTTAAGTCCTACCTAGCCAACCCTCCACTTCTTAGCAAACCCGAGCTAGGCGAATCCCTCCAGCTGTACCTCTTGGGCTCGGAGAACGCCCTCAGCGCCATTCACGTTCGGGAAGAGGATGGTGTTCAGAAGCCTCTCTACTATGTGAGCAAAGTCTTTCTTTCGACAGAGACCACATACGCGAAGATGGAGAAGGTGGCCTATGCACTGGTAATGTCCGCGCGGAAGCTTCGCCCTTATTTCCAAGCCCACTCTATCTAGGTCCTCACATATCAGCCCCTCAAGGCCGTCCTTCACAACCCTAAAACTTCTGGCCGCTTGGTCAAGTGGTCAATAGAGCTGAGTCAGTACGACATCAGCTACCAGCTCAGGACAGCTATCAAGGGGCACGCCCTCGCCAATTCATCACGGAATGCACCATTCCCGAGCCATCCAACGTCCAGGAGATGGACCCAATCTGGGAGGTCTATGTCGACGGCTCGTCGTGCAAGGGAGAAAGCGACACTGGTGTCATTCTGAAGGGCCCCGATAATTTCATCCTCTAGTACTTTCTCCGCCTGAACTTCCTGACCTCAAACAACGAGGTGGAATATGAAGCTATGATCGTTGGGCTCACCTTGGCGCACAAGGCCGGATCCACGTGCATCAAGGCCTTCAGCGACTCCCAGCTCTTGGTCAATCAGATCACAGGGGAGTACGAAGCTCGCGATGCTCGGATGGTGCAATACTTGGCTGTAGTCCATCATCTCTTGGTGTCTTTCGATTACCACTCGGTAGAAAGAATCCCCAGGGAGCAGAACGCCCAGGCGGATTCACTATCGAAGCTCGCCTCGTCATCCTTCGAAGGGCTCAACCGCACTATTCTGATCGAGGTCCTCCTCAAGCCCAGCATCGATCTCCCTGATGCCTCCTGCCTCGCCACAAATCTTCAACCAGACAACTGGACGACGCCGACTTTAAAGTTCTTTTCAAAGGGTGAACTCCCTTAAGACCGGTCCGAGGCAAGAAGGATCAGAGTCTACTTCGAAAGATTCACCCTGATTAAGGAGACACTCTTCAAGCGCTCATACACCTTATCTGACGGCAGGCCCTACCTCCATTGCCTAGCCCCTGACGAGGCCAGGTACGCTCTAAAGGAACTGTACGAGGGGATCGGCGAATGTCACATGGGGAGCAGATCGCTCGCCTGAAAGGCCCAAAATCACGGGTACTACTGGCCGACCATGCTGCAAGACTCCAAGGACCTCGTCAAGAGATGCGGCCCTTGCCAAAGGTTCTTGTCGGTGAAAAGACTCCCGCATGTCAATCTTAGATCCCTCGCCTGTCCGACCCCCTTTGCTATGTGGGGGATGGATCTGGTTGGTCCCTTCACACAAGCAATGGGCCAAAGAAAATTCTTGGCGGTGGCCATCAACTACTTCACCAAGTGGATCGAGGCAGAACCTCTGGCCTCCATGATCGAGCACCAAATCCAGCAATTCTTCTGGACGCACATCATCTGCCATTTCGGGATCCCTCAGGTGATCATCACCGACAACGGGACCCAGTTCGCAGGCAAAAACTTTCAGAAATTCTGCAAAGACATCGACGTCCAGCAATACTTCTCATCGGTGTGCCACCCCCAATAAAACAGCCAAGCCGAGAATGCAAATCGTCAAATCCTAGACGATCTCAAAAAGCAACTGGACAATTCACCGAAGGGGCTGTGGGTCGACAAATTGCCGAGCGTCCTCTGGGCGCACCAGACAACTAAGAGAATACCCACGGGCGAGTCCCCATTCAACCTCACCTATGGCAGCGAGTCCATTATTCCCCTCGAGATCGGTCTCCCCTCACCCAGGATCATGGCCTTCAACAAGGACGACAACTCCTCAGACCTCAGAGCCAACCTGGACCTCATCGATGAGGTCAGGAAAAGGTCCGCTATTCAAAGAGGCATATACCAACAGAGGATCGAGAAATTCTAAAACAAGAAAATCCGCCCAACCAACATCAAACAAGGCGACATCGTGCTCCGAAAGCTCACAGTATCCGACCCCGGAGGAAAGCAGAAACTCTCGCCTAATTGGGAGGGTCCTTACAAGGTCTCCAAAGTGGTCCGTCCTGCCACGTACCGACTTGCAGACCTGGGGGGCAGGATGATCAAGGGGCCCTGGAACGCGAAGCACCTCATCAAATTCCTTGAGGAAGAGGATTAAACTTATGTAACCGACCCTTTGTAATCGGCACTTACGTGTCTTCCCTTTATGTAAAAATGAAGTGTAATTTTGGTTTCTCTTATGTTGTTTATTTTTTTCGCGCCATGTTAAGGGGGGTCGACATTCGGCATTGACCTCGAACCAAGTCCTAGTTTTCTCAAACTACCTAGGCTATGCACTCGGCAACGCCACCGAACCACAACCCGACAACTCTCTCCTATTAAGGGGGTTCGACATTCGGCATTGACCTTGAGCCATGCCCTAGTTTTCTCAAACTACCTAGACTACGTGTTCGACAACACCACCGAGCCACAACCCGACAACTCTCTCCTGTTAAGGGGGTTCGACATTCGGCATTGACCTCGAGCCACGTCCTAGTTTTCTCAAGCTACATGGGCTACGCGCTCGGTAACGTCACCGAGCCACAACCCGACATCTCTCTCCTGTTAAGGGGGTTCGACATTCGGCATTGACCTCGAGCCACGCCCTAGTTTTCTCAAACTACCTGGGCTACGCGCTCGGCAACGCCACCGAGCCACAACCCGAAAACTCTCTCCTGTTAAGAGGATTCGACGTTCGGCATTGACCTCAAGCCACACTCTAGTTTTCTCAAGCTACCTGGGCAACGCACTCGGTAATGCCACCGAGCCACAACCCGATAACTCTCTCCTGTTAAGGGGGTTCGACATTCGGCATTGACCTCGCCACACCCTAGTTTTTCCAAGCTACCTGGGCTACGCGCTTGGCAATGCCCCCGAGCCACAACCCGGCAACTCTCCACTGTTTAGGGGGAAATTTTCTCCAAGGCAACGGAGCTCGACGCTCTGCGCTGACCTCCCAGCCTCGCACCCCGAGGCAATCCCGAACGTAGGAAGCTCGCTAACCCCTCTCATCCTCAGGGCTCGGAGCAACAGGTCCTAAAGGGGTACCAGCGGCTAGGACGTCAGCTAACCCCCTACCCAAAATTCTTTAAGATTTAGGGCGTCCGCCTTCGGCAGGCTCCCAGAGCCTCGTCTCCGGGATCGACCCTCCTTTCACCTGCTGGAAAATGAGGATAAACAGCACTCAAGTGTAACGACCCGAAAAAATACCATATGGCTATTTTGCATCGAAATGTGTGCGCGATTGAGAATTTCGCGCGAATATGTATTTTCCGATAATAATTATTCTCATCGAGATATATAAGATATATTTTCTACTTTATTTTATTATTATTATTTTCGAAAATAAAATTATTTTATACGGATTATTACAAAGTAGTTTTAATGTATTTTGTATTGTTTGGATTATTAAAGTAGAGAGTTGGGTTTTATTTGAAATGTATTTGAGACTAGGGGGGTTATATGTAATATTCCCTTATTATTTATTTATTTATCTATTTATTTATTTATTATTCCTTTTATAAAACCCTCCCCCACCCTTTTTCCTTCTCCACTTCTTCTTCTCCCCGTTTCCTTCCCAACCGACAGCACTGCCGAACCCATCGGCTCCCCCTCTCCCCACCTCAAATCCACTCCATTTCTCTACCGTTTTCAAATTAAATTTGGGGGTAGACTAATAGAAGGGTTCTCTACGTCGTGGCGGTGTCCGTTTTTCGAAAGGATTTCGAAAAGGTAAACCCTAGATTTATTAATTGTATGAAATTTAGTGTGGTTGATTTTTATTGAGTAGGGATATTATGGTAGGGAGATTATAAGATGTTGAGAATGGTAGAGACGAGAAATTAGCAAATTATTGGAGAGTTTACAAGTTGCTAATAAATGAGGGTTTTGGGTTTGTAAAAGAAAATTATATATGTGAGAATTATCTCCTTTATAGTAGTAGAATTTTAGTAGAACTATTATATTAAGTTGGAGGTCATTTTGGTAATTGTTTGGGGAATAAAAATCCCTTAGACATTAAATTATTACGTGCATCGCACGTGTATCCCAGACATTCAATAAAACGTCTGTGTGATACTAAGATAATTAGTATTATTGTTTTCCCGTAACTGGTTTGGATGCTTGAGCCTTGATTGCTTCGAATTTTGATGATAGGATGTACTAGCGGCTTTGGAGGCGTGCTGGCGCTTCGAGTCTTCGCGGGACAATTTGTGAGTATGAATTTATTCACGTATTTTGTGTTTTTAAGAAAATTTTATAATAACCTGAATGGTTGGTATGAATTACGGATAAGGCGTGTTTGGATCAAAGGTATCAGAACAACGTATATGTGTATATGGGGATGAATTATATTTATATGATGATATCAAATATGGTGAGTATGATATCTCTTATTTTTACGCACATGGTGCGCTATGAAGATTTTAAATTACGATTCGCTACGTACTTCCGATTTCGTATCTTAGTGTAGCATGGATGTTTTGAGCTAAGAATTCGTGTGGACACTCTTGTATGTGTCCACCACTATAGTTTACATTTCACAAATTTTTGAGGTCGTTGATACCTCAAAAATTGTGGAGTGCAGCTGGTCTGAAAAGACAGAGCTGAAGTCGGTTGCTTTCGGACTGAAGTCCAAAAGGTCATAACCAATTGTATAGGTATGATATTGCTATGAACTTTGAGAGTAGCTCTGGGTATGAGTTTATTTGATGATTCTCAAGTTCTAGAAATTCTAGAGTTCATTAGTAAAGGGAGTGAATGCTCTGCTGGAAGAGTGACCGAATTCGTGTGCTATGATGGAAGAGTCGTAGCTCTTTGTGTGAGATGAATTTAAACGAAATGGTATATGTGTAGATTGAGAATCTCAAATTTCATGAGCACTGGACTCAAGGTTGACTTATTGTTGAACTTCGAGGTGGGCTATGTTCAGCATAGTATAAGTTGACTAGTTGGTGAAGATGAGAGACTGTGAACTATTGTTAAGAATTTGGGAGTTTAACCAACTAGAGAGTCATAGTAGGGAGTCATAGCTTTCTAACCCATCTGGAGTTTTGTAATTCCAGTTTATAGGTTGAAAGTTATGATTTTCCAAAGATGGAACAGACCCAATCTTAGTTAAAGTATTATTGGCTAAGAAAACCAGTTTCTCTCTGTTTGTACACCTGATGGAACTTGTGTTTTTGAGAACTCAAATGATAGAGTCTGAAAGAGTCAAATTAAGAAGTCGAAATAGACACTCCCACCTTCCCATAGGACTCGGAATCGAGAATTTCCGATGAGTGAGCAAACTCTTATGATATTGGAAGGGTGCAGCGAGTGCAAGAAGAATGTACTATTGAGAGTACATGAGGTTTTACAGTATCAAGTAATTTTGTATTGTGTGTTGGAAGCTATGGACGTGCAAGCTAGCGACCTATTGATTAGACTAAACTTCAAGTTTAAGTTGACTGCAGAACGGTGGGACCGTTATCTGCCATACGGTGGGACCGTATATCTTTATTCGTCACGGCTGTTGACTGCAGAACGGTGGGACCGTTGTCTGCCATACGGTGGGACCGTATATCTTTATTCGTTACGGCTGCTGACTGCAGAATGGCGGGACCGTTATCTGCCATACGGTGGGACCGTATATCTTTATCATCACGGCTGTTGACTGCAGAATGGTGGGACCGTTGTCTGCCATACGGTGGGACCGTATATCTTTATTCGTAACGGCTGCTGACTGCAGAACGGTGGGACCATTGTCTGCCATACGGTGGGACCGTATATCTTTATTCGTCATGGCTGCTGACTGCAGAATGGTGGGACCGTTGTCTGCCATACGGTGGGACCGTATATCTTTATTCGTCACGGCTGCTGACTGCAGAACGGTGGGACCATTGTCTGCCATACGGTGGGACCGTATATCTTTATTCGTTACGGCTGCTGACTGCAGAACGGTGGGACCGTTTTCTGCCATACGGTGGGACCGTATATCTTTATTCGTCACGGCTGCTGACTGCAGAACGGCAGGACCGTTGTCTGCCATACGGTGGGACCGTATATCTTTATTCGTCACGGCTGCTGACTGCAGAACGGTGGGACCATTGTCTGCCATACGGTGGGACCGTATATCCTTATAGTCACGGCTGTTGACTGCAGAACGGTGGGACCGTTGACTGCCATACGGTGGGACCGTATATCTTTAAGTTCGTCACAGCCATTGACTGCAGAACGGTGGGACCGTTGACTGCAACCTCATTGCCACGATCTATCGGGAACAGGAAGTAGACCAAATTAGAATGCATTGCATAGCGAGGGTTCGAATTCCTAAACTTAGAGACAACAGCTTGATTTGGAAAGTATGTAGTATAGGATGCATACATTTCCAAAGTCTCGCTTGCATTAGACTAGGTATGTTGGCTTGACCTGGGTCACATGTAGTATGGGATGCATGTGCATCCAGAATCTTGCGACATTAGATTAAGTGCATCTGTTTTATATTCTGTATTGTTGCATTAGACTCAGGTCAGGGCATACACAAACACTAGGAAATTAGGATACACGTTTATTTTCCATTTAAGATGAAGTATGAGTGTGGAAGTGATGTATTACGAGACGTGATGATATATGTTGTAAGAAATGAATGAATGCGGTGTTATGTGATATGAGATTGGGAAAGAAGATAAGTCGTGAGTTTGTAATTGCAATGAATGGTTGCTTAAGGTGTAAAGTGATGGGCCTTAAGCGACAAATCGGAATGATTTCCAAACTTATGATAAGTATGCGGTGAGCAGGTATGGATATGCATACGGGAAGCGATGCAGTGAGTATTTAATGTGAAATTCCATTATGATATTTACATGTTCAGGTTATCTTGGTATTCATAAGTTCGTTATGTTTACTTATAAAGTTTAATTTAGTTGCTTATTAATAAATTATACTCACACCAGAAATGGCTAACCCCTTAGTGTTTGGAGAGTTAGGGGGTCTCTGGACTACCCTAGGCCCCTACTGTTACAGGTCCTCAGTGGTGCAGAGGTGAGGTATAGGTTCAGGTTTCGGTGGAGTGGAGCTTCACTTTACTATTTGTTGTTATGGTTTAATTGTAAATAGTAAAGGTTTTATGCTCTAAATTGTATTTCTGATGTATAAGTATGTGGATGATGATGGAGAGTAGAGTGTGGAGTGGCATGATGTGGTTTGGACCCGTACCCATCTCGTTGTGGAGTACCCGGCGCTGTGGTAAGCTTTTACAGTTATTTTCTAAAAAATTACTACGTTTTCAAAAGGATTTATGGTTTTTAATTGATAATTGATAAACCGTTATGAGTTTGGCCCCCAGAGCATATATATATATATATATATTGCCTATGTGATGATGCTCATTTTGGCCTGGGGAGCCCGTGATATTATTGCCTGTGATGTGAGCTACGGGATTTAGAGCAGAATTTCGTTAGTTTTTTGTGTTTTGGGGTAGAAATTACAGGGGAGACTCTGCCGAAATTTTCCCTGAAACACAACTATCTTAGTTTATGGTTAAAGTGATATAGAAATTGGAAGAATTGAGTTTGGAGTCAAAAAGAAAAAAGGGCAAGCGCTACAGTTGGTATTACAACCTGATATTTGTAATTACTGCGTGGTAACTCTGTGTTGAATAAAAAATTTTAATTTTCAGCATTTTGTGTATCGTGACTAATTGAAGGAAAGATCTTGGCACATGTCACGTTTTCCAGTTATATGGAAATCGGGGCGCTACATCAAGGTCGTTACCCCCAATTTTCAGAGGGTGGCAGGAGAGTCACTGGAAGTGAACTCATGCTGGAGCAAGACAAATTCTGATGGGGATGTGAGGGTTATATAGCCCTCAGGGTGACCACATTTATGGCATAGAAAATCGAAGCGACGGAAGGCGAAACGTTCCCCATTGATGACATTGGAAGACGAAACGTCCTCCATTACTAGGCTTTTAGGATCCCTCGCCCTCATCATCGCCCTCCCACCCGAACACTTTCTTTGGCCTGGCCGTTGAGGACATGCCATCAGAAAGTAGAAACACCAGTTTTCTCAAAGACCGGTGGAGCCCAGCTTCAGAACCAACCGTGCCTACCTCGGTTCGGCTATTGAACAAAGTGAGGATCCTCCCTCAGACCCTCAACATGTTCTCAAAAGCAAGTCCAGACATATCGAAAAGATTTAAGTCTTATTCATAAACTCATTCAAAGTACGGTACAACTGGGAAGTGTTTCAGCACTCTCCCTACTACCTAAGAATCTCTCGCAAGGCCTCTCAGACACACAAGGGTCACCTCAAGTCCCGCCGAATGGGTCCCCCCTCCAACGACCTCGTCCGGCATTATAGGCTTGGCCGTTGTGACGCTCCGGCAACGGAGCTCTGCACGTCGGCGGGCCTCGCCATCTCCAGAAAGAGGGTCGGCGTGGAACCCAAAATAGAGGGACCTCCTTCCCCAGGATGGCCGAATCAAGACCGACCCGCACCCAGCAGGACCTTCAACCTCTGGATCTCCATCTCCTTCTCAACCACAACCTCACGAAGAACGGACTCGGAGGTCGGTCGCCGAGTGGAGCCATCCGACAGTGCCCAGTTCATTTCGGCACTCCCCCGTCACGGTCGGCAATTGCCTTCTTCAGGTGCGCCGTCTCCAAGATGAGCTCCTTAGACTTCCGCATGAAATAGCTCATTGCAGCTTCCCAATCGCGGGCCTGCTTACGGTAGCGGATTAATACACTCTCCTTGGACTCTAGCCTATTCCAGAGTTTCCTAAACTTGGCAGAATCAAGGTCGGTAACAGGGGCCTCGTTCATCTGGCAAAAAAGAGGGAAACCACAGTTCACTAAAAATCACAAGTCTAAGAAGGTCGGCCCAAAAATTCAATTGTATTGATTCAAAAATTGATTACAAAAAGCAGTGGCCAGTCCGCATTTGGAAATACAACAAATATAGATACAGAAGAAAAAGAAACATTCTAACTACTGCGGAGGGGGGGTCCTGCACCTCTTCGTCGGCCGCCGTGCCACCTGCCTCTGGCTCCACAAGAGGGTCCCTCGGAGCATCATCTCCATCACCCCCGGGGGTCGGCGGATGCACCAGGGGCTGCCACCCATAGTGGAGGTGGTCGATCTTTGCCTCGGGGTAAAGAAGCAGGAAGTACTTCTTCGCCGATCATACGCCTCATCTTGGGCGCCGATCACCTCCTCCGAGGCCGCCAATGCCAGATCGTCATAATCGGCTTGCGCCTTCCCCCGGGCCGTGGCCAGTTCATGAAGGTACCCATCCTGCTCAGAGGCAAGCTGGGCCTGGAGAGCCTGCGCACTGGCCCGAGCATTCAAAATCTCAGCCCTCAGATCGTTCGCCTCTCGGATGTACCGATCGGCGTTCCGCTTCTCATTGCGGACCTCCTTCTCCAGGCACCTCCTCATCTGGTCCCCTTCCATCAGAGCCTGATCGAGAAGGGAAAAACTCAGTAGATATCAGCATAAAAAGTAAAAATTCAGAAGGATACCAGCACACTTACCACCACCGAAGCCTGAGCCAACTTCATGTGGGCCGTCTCTGTCGTATCGGTCGCCAAGATGGACCGGTCGCAGATTGTGGCGAGCTTGGCGGCCACCTCCATGGAGATAGGGCCCTCAGCCAGCGAGTCACCCTCCTTCACTAACCAGTCCGGGGCGTACTGCATCGGGCTCAGCTCCCCCCACCTCAGCACCCTCTTAATAAACGAGTGCAGTGGCAACCTCAGCCCCGAGACAAAGGCATCCTCGGGAAACATGCAAAACCCTGGGGCCAACTTGGTGGTGGGGCAAATACCCGGGCTTGGGATCATCAACTTGTACTCCTTCGAGATGAAGTAACTCGCCCTTATTATCGACAGAAAGTCGGACTTCAGCACACACTTGGTGCTGTCCATCTTGATCTGGGGCCGGGTAGTCAAAGGCACGTCCACGTGAAATTGGACAAGGCCCTCCACGTCGTCAGGATACATTCTGATCAACCCTGGTGTCTTGGAGAAGGGGACGTCGAAATCGGGCTTTAGTGCGAATTCGTCCGATAAGCCCGAACTATCCGGCATGCGCCACATCCTCTTTTTTCTGCGGGTGCGCGGCTTCCTCGGCAGAAACGGGGTCGATAGGGGAGGAAGAGGGGGAAGAGCCCCTGCTGCTTCGCCTCCTCCTTCAACACCTCCTCCCTCGACCTTTCCTTCAACACCTCCTCCCTCACCTCTCCTTCAACACTTCTTCCCTCGGCCTCCTCCTCAACTTCCTCAAACTCTCCTGCCTCATCCTCCTCGCCAGAGAACTCTACCTCCTCCGGCTCGCGGCTCTAAAGAGGGGCCACATCCCACACTCGGTCATCCATATCACAGGATGTAGAATCCGACTGTCCCCCCGCCTCGATCGGTGGGTCATCCAAATCCCAAGAAGTTGAATCCGAATCTCGATCCTCTTCGCCTTGACCGGAAGAGCTCGCTTCAGAGCCGGACTGAGAGCGCAACATTTGAAATAAAAATACTAACCTGAGTATACCGGAGAGTTCACCGAAAAAGTTATCGCGACAGCCTAGAGAGAGAAACTCCTGATCTATGATAGAGAACACAAAGTAAAAATGTAATACCCCAGATCTGGCAGCGAACAGTCGACTGGTTGGATTAGCAGTCGACTGGTCTGCACGGATTTGAGAATTTGAGATTGAGATATTGAGAAATTTAGTCCCACATGGGAAGTTTGATATGATAATTTTAGTATAAATACTATTAGCCAATGATCAAGAGTCACCTAATTGGTTAACCACATTTTGAGAGGCAGCCTGTGGTGGGCAGTTGTACTACATAGTATCTAATTTGTCTTCTAAAAATAATAAAATTGTCTGAGTATTGGGGCGGGTCGTTACAAATGGTATCAGAGCCGACTTTCGACACCGGGTGTAGAATTGGGCCTCACTATGATCTGCGGTGTTGAGAATCATTGATCTCCGGGGTCGGTGTTGAGTGTGATTTATCCGCTGCGGTGTTGAGAATGATTGATCTCCGAGATCGAGGGCTACATCGGCTAGAAAGGGTGGTCCTACACTAGATATGTGCCCTGTACTCAGCGAGGACGCTGATTTCTAAGGTGGGGTGTATGTAATACCCCAGATCTGGCAGCGAACAGTCGACTGGTCTGCACGGATTTGAGAATTTGAAATTGAGATATTGAGAAATTGAGAAATTTAGTCTCACATGGTAAGTTTGATATGATAATTTGAGTATAAATTCTATTAGCCAATAATCAAGAGTCACCTAATTGGTTAACCACCTTTTGAGAGGCAGCCTTTGGTGTGCAGTTGTACTGCATAGTATCTAATTTGTCTTCTAAAAATAATAAAATTGTCTGAGTATTGGGGTGGGGCGTTACAAAAAAAGTGAGGGGGGAGGGGGGATTTATAGACTGTGAGCGACGCCTTGAATTCAGCATCAAAATCCACACCGTCCAATCTTGATCATCAAGATCTAATGGCTCCAAGGATTTCAATCACCTTGAAATCCACTCCCATGATGACACCATACCGCGCTAAATTCTAGTGTTTACCTCCTACCTTGACGACCGGAACGGCAACTCGAATCTTGCTTCAGGTCGGTCGAGTCCCGCTACAGGTCGGGCCACCCCCATTTCTTTTCCAACAAGCTTGGGGCTCAACGGTCAGTGGCATTTCCGAGCTGCCCCTCATTGCTTTTCCAACAAGTAGGGGGGCTCGACACTCGGTAGTGACCTCGAACCACCCCCAGCTTTTCCAACAAGCTTGGGGCTCGACGCTCGGTGGCATTTCCGAGCCGCCCCCCAATGCTTTTCCAACAAGCATGGGGGCTCGATGCTCGGCAGTGACCTCGAGCCACCCCCAGCATTTATGCAGCAAGCTTGGGGCTCGATGGTCGGTGGCATTTCCGAGCCGCCCCCCATTGCTTTTCCAACAAGTAGGGGGCTCGACGCTCAGCAGTGACCTCGAGCCACCCCCAGCTTTTATTTAGCAAGCTTGGGGCTCGATAGACGGTGGCATTTCCGAGCCCCCCTCCCCCTCCCCCCAAAATTATTTTTCCAACAAGTAGCAGGGCTCTACGCTCGGCAGTGACCTCAAACCACCCCCAAGTTTTCCAACAAGCTTGGGGGCTCGACGGTCGGTAGCGTTTCCAAGCCACCCCCATTGCTTTCCCAACAAGTAGGGGGGCTCGACACTCGGTAGTGACCTCGAGCCACCCCCAGCTTTTATGCAGCAAGCTTGGGACTCGATGGTCGGTGGCATTTCCGAGCCGTCCCCCATTGCTTTTCCAACAAGTAGGGGGGCACAACGCTCGGCAGTGACCTCGAGCCACCCCCAGCTTTTATTTAGCAAGATTAGGGCTCGACGGTCGGTGGCATTTTCGAGCCCCCCCCCCCCCCCCCCCCCCGATTTCCCAACAAGTAGAAGGGCTCGACGCTCGGCAGTGACCTCGAGCCACCCCCAGCTTTTATGCAGCAAGCTTGGGGCTTGACGGTCGGTGGCATTTTCGAGCCCCCCCTACTTTTCCAACGAGTAGGGGGGCTCGACGCTCAGTAGTGACCTCGAGCCACCCCCAACTTTATCCAGCAAGCTTGGGGCTCGACGGTCGGCATAATTCCCAAGCTCATCAGTGCTCGACGCTCGGCGGTACCCTCGAGCCACCCCCAGCTCGCTACGAACTTCTGGACGTGGCACTTGGCGCCAAGCTTTAGTGTCCGAGCTCATTGATGCTCGACGCTCAGCGGTGACTTCAAGCCACCCCCAGCTTACTATGAGCTTCGGAGCTCGACGCTCGACGCTCGGCTCCCGACCTCGCCGCTCGGCCACCAACCCTTTTGTGTTTTTGGCTTCCGACACCACCTATATCTCTAGGGGATCCGCGTCTGTAATACCCCAGATCTTGAGCGAACAGTCGACTGGTGTTTGAGCGGTCGACTGGTCTGCGCGGGATTTGAGAATTTGAGAAGGGTTTGAGAAATTTAGTCCCACATGGGAAGTTTGATATGATAATTTGAGTATAAATACTATTAGCCAATGATCAAGAGTCACCTAATTGGTTAACCACCTTTTGAGAGGCAGCCTGTGGTGGGCAGTTGTACTACATAGTATCTAATTTGTCTTCTAAAAATATTAAAATTGTCTGATTATTGGGGCGGGGCGTTACAAATGGTATCAGAGCCGACTTTCGACACCGGGTGTAGAATTGGGCCTCACTATGATCTGCGGTGTTGAGAATCATTGATCTCCGGGGTCAATGTTGAGTGTGATTTATCCGATCTGCGGTGTTGAGAATGATTGATCTCCGGGATCGAGGGCTACATCGGCTAGAAAGGGCGGTCCTACACGAGATGTGTGCCCTGTACTCAGCGAGGACGCTGATTTCTAAGGTGGGGTGTATGTAATACCCCAGATCTTGAGCGAACAGTCGACTGGTGTTTGAGCAGTCGACTGGTCTGCGCGGGATTTGAGAATTTGAGAAGGATTTGAGAAATTTAGTCCCACATGGAAAGTTTGATATGATAATTTGAGTATAAATACTATTAGCCAATGATCAAGAGTCACCTAATTGGTTAACCACCTTTTGAGAGGCAACCTGTGGTGGGCAGTTGTACTACATAGTATCTAATTTGTATTCAAAAAATATTAAAATTGTCTGAGTATTGGGGCGGGGCGTTACTCAATTCTCTGTAGCGCCCAGAATTTCTAATAAGATATCTTAGAAAATACGTGGCACAATCCCAGCAATCCACTTCAATGTAATAGTACACATAGCTCAAAACACAAATAATTTTCTTCCAACTTTTATTACAACAATCTTTTTCAAATGCAGCGGAAATACAAACACCTTGAATTAAAAACATTCTTTTTACAACACTTCTCTTTACAAAAATTACACAAGGCTCTATTACATTACTTATAATCTCCAAAGCAAACTCAAGCGTGCAAACCCCCAAACTCTAAGCAACAACCTGCAACACATGAGGCTAGAGATGATCCCTAACCCCCAAACTAAAGGGGTCAGCCATAAATGGTGTGAGTGATATAAACAAACAAACAACATAATTAAACAATAAGCATGGTTTCTTAAACAACATGTACTGAACGAGAGAACATATACTAAACATGTATTGTGAAGTAAGAAATGACAGGAAAACATGAAAACATCAAGTGTAGCTTAACCAAATGTTAGAAGAATCATTCTCAAACAAGTACAGCTCAACTGTACTGTACAGTTGACTGATTAATGGACCAGTCGACTGTTCACTGCCAAATACCCGGTTATCAGTCATTCTCGATACCACAGATCGGATACCCGGTTATCAGTCACTCTCAACACTGCAGATTGGACACCCGGTTATCAATCACTAACAGTGATTCCCAACACCGCAGAGTATACCCAACCCCAGAGATCAATGACTCTCAACACCGCAGAATATACCCATCTAACAATCAATCCCAATACTACAGATCGGATACCCGGTTATCAGTCATTCTCAACACCGCAGATTGGACACCCGGTTATCAATCACTAATAGTGATTCTCAACACCGCAGAGTATACCCAACCCCAGAGATCAACGACTCTCACACCGCAGAATATACCCATCTATCAATCAATCCCAACACTACAGATCGGATACCTGGTTATCAGTCATTCTCAACACCGCAGATTGGACACCCGGTTATCAATCAGTAATAGTGATTCTCAATACCGCAGAGTATACCCAACCCCAGAGATCAACGACTCTCACACCGCAGAATATACCCATCTATCAATCAATTCCAATACTACAGATCGGATACCCGGTTATCAGTCATTCTCAACACCGCAGATTGGACACCCGGTTATCAATCACTAACAGTGATTCTCAACACCGCAGAGTATACCCAACCCCAGAGATCAACGACTCTCACACCGCAGAATATACCCATCTATCAATCAATCTCAATATGTCCATAATTCACTAATCCATCGTCAAACAGTCAAAGGAGAAACTCTCTACTCAACAAACCCAAGTCTTTAATAAATTCCATAATCCAAATCCAACCATAATATGTATGTTCTATAGAAGAATAATATTTATAAGGGTAGGTTATAGATCCAAAACATTTAAAGAATAGTCATTTAAAGAACATCAAAACACCTTAGAAAAGTATCAGTACCAGTCGACTGCAAAAGGTCACCAGTCGACTGTCTAAAGGGAAATCGAGTAATTTTAAGAAAATAAGTTAAGTACTATAAGTTGACTTATAAAAATCATAAGTTGACTTACCAACAATATAAGATGACTTATAAAAATCATAAGTTGACTTACCAACAATATAAGATGACTTATAAAAATCATAGGTTGACTTACCAACAATATAAGATGACTTATAAAAATCATAAGTTGTCTTACCAACAATATAAGATGACTTATAAAAATCATAAGTTGACTTACCAGATCATAAGTAGACTTATAAAAACATAAGTCGACTTAAGGGAGACATAAGTCGACTTATAAGAACATAAGTCGACTTATAAAAACATAAGTCGACTTACCAGAGAGAAATTCCAGAAATCTTTAAGAAAACATTCTAAGTGTCATAAGTCGACGTAAAGTCATAAGTCGACTTAAAAGAGAATATAAGTCGACTTAAAAAGTCATAAGTCGACTTACCAGAGAAAAATCTACGATAACTTTGAAAAATAAATTCTAAGTGTACCAGTCGACTGAAAAGGGTCTAAGTCTTCTGTCCAGAGCGGATTTTCAAGAAAACTAAAGATACAGCAGCTGGGTCATACCAGTCGACTGAATAGTAGACCAGTCGACTGTCGGCCTACAGTTTTCATAATTTAGATCTGAATACAATAATCAAAACTGAAGTTTTTTCTAAAGATTCCTTGTTTATGAAAATAGTTCGTATTCAAGCAAAATGACAATTCTCAAATAATCTTCATTATGGAAACATTACTCAATCATCCAATATCTCAAAACTCAATTCTCATGTTCTAAATTCCTAATTATTCCATTAGGATTTCTCAATACTAAATATCTTCCATAACTCAAAACTAAATCTGATTTGTATCCACGAGATCCAGATGTTCATCCATCCGATCTCTTATTATCATAACCATACTCAAGTCTTAAAACATGTTTTCAAGCAATAAAGAATTCATCAATCAAGATCTACTAAACGTTCATAGGTTTTGACATACATAATACAAATAACAACTATTGCATCGTTCACATACAAGATACACTAAATAAACAAAGATGTCGAAACAAAACAACACACAATCATTCACATAAATCAATCAACAAAACAAAGTTCATATCACTCACTTTTGAATTGAGAAAATCTACGAAAAGCCTTCCTTCTTGCTAGATCCAAAACTTCCTCTTGATCTTCCAAAACAAATCTCAAAATTCTGTATATTAGTAATGACGGCTGGAAAGGTCTATTTAAACAATCTGGAAACAGGTTTTAGGGTTTTACGACAATTTTGCAAAATAATCCCTTCAAAATACAACTTTATACATATAGTTCTATTCTTGGAAATTCCATCAAATTCATTTAAATTAGGATTTAAAAGTAAAATATACTCGTAAATCTCAATTGGTACTGTTCAAAACGTCCAGAAAATATAATTTGCACTTTACCCTTAAAAATGTCAATTTTGTAAAAAGGTCCTTCTTTTCTCAAAATTTGCAAATAGTTCCGATTAATTTCAGAAAAATCTGGAAAATACTAAATAAATCCTAAATATTAAATAATGATTTTTCATAAGGAAAACTTGACTTTTGAACCTCTCAAGAAAATATTTGCACGTGTTTTGCACGTGCAAAAAGATAACTCTTTAGAAAATATTTATTAAATCTCCAGAAAATCATTTAAATTTATTTTCAAATATTTAAAATAATATTTGAAAATATGGGGTTCTACATCACTCCCTCCTTAGAAGAGTTCTGTCCTCAGAACTACTACTAATGGGGTCCGAACAACCCACCAACAAAGAATGAAAACTCATAGATAGAAACATAATTTTAGGAAATACAGTCACACCAAAGAACGCATTCCATCAAAAGAAATACATCATACAGAAGAAACACAATCATGCAAAGAATTCAGAAAAACAAACTTCTGCTGCACAACTCTGATAACTTGCCCTCGGAAGTCACGCTGCAACAACTACTGAACTCCTGCATCTAACTCTGGCCTTCTGCTTCATCCTTCCGAAAATCGGTGGCCACTCCCTCCTTAGAAAGGACATGACTAAGGATAACCACCTCAAGACCTTGCTTGGAAACACCTTAAGCTCCACACTTAAGACTAGCAATAAATGGGCGACACAATTGCATGCAAGAAAACAGTATCAAATAAAACTTTGTCTTTATTCCATTAAATCCAAATAAATCTTGTTACATGAAGAAAAATACTCAATCTTCAATTATTCCCCAAATAAAAGTTTTACTTAATACAAAATAATAAATTTCAAAATTATTGCACACACGGATCACATTCCTGGGTTGCCCGCATCCCCCTCAGTCAATGCAAACACTCGCCCCTGCCTCAGATCCTTGCCTTTCCCTACCCCGTCTTTCTTCAGCTGCGGACAGATTGGTCGAATGTGCCCTTCACGACCACAATGAAAACAAGTCTGCTTTGCCATCTTCGGACACGCTGACCTGTAATGACCTGCCTCCTTGCAGTAAAAACAAGTCACTTCCTGAGTTGCAGGTGCCTTCTGCACTGGATCACTGAACTTTCCCTGCTTCACCGGGAGTTCCTTCCCATTCTGATCATCTGCTGGCCTCTTTTTCTTGTTCCGGGTCTCTTGCTTCTCCTGGGACTGGTCCATGTCCTCCTCGGTCATAGCTGCTCTTCTGACCAGTTTGTCGAACCTTCTGATGCCCAACGGAATCATCCTCGACCTCAAGTTTGGCCTCAAGCCCTGTTCAAACTTTTTGGCCTTCTTCGCCTCGTCAACGACCAACTCTGGTGCATACTTCGAAAGTTGAGCGAACTTGGTCTCATACTCCCGCACGGTCATGCTGCCCTGCTGAAGGTTCAAGAACTCGGTCGCCTTCTTCTCCTGAACATCTAGGGGAAAGAAGCGATCCCTGAACTCCTCCAGAAAAGCTTCCCAAGTCATCGGCTGATCTCCCAAAGTCCTCTTCAGCGATTCCCACCAGGCACCAGCGTCCTTCTCTAACTGCATCGAAGCCAACTTCACCTTACTGGCTACTGGAGTCTCCGATACCTCGAAGATCGTCTCCATCTTTCTAATCCAATCATCAGCTACAGTTGGATCAGATTGCCCCTCGAAAACTGGCGGCCTCATCCTCTTAAAGGACTCGATCTGCTTGATAGGATCGGCATTAACCAACCCCTGTCCAGCTCCATGATTTGGCTGCTGATTCTGCTGCTGAGCTTGCTGTTGATTCTGAGTTTGCGCCAAATTGAATGCCATCAGCGCATTCAGAGTCTGATACACCTTGGCGAATTCAGCCTCAAGATCAATTCCCGTTCCTCGAGAACTACCAGATGCATCCTCATTGTTACCACCATTCCTGGGCCTGGGTGCAACCATTCTGAATACTACAAAACGAGGGAAAAGTTAGAGCATCACACACATTTCACATTCACAACCATACCCTATGGCAAACCTCAACCACACCCCAAACCATAACCACAAACCAAACATCATGTTTTAATTCTATGTGATACTCACACTCTGATGTCCACACCTAGGTACTCACTCTTTAGTGTCCACACCTAGGTTGGTTTTCATACTATGTCTATTATTACTATTGAAGCATTCTCTGATACCAATTCTCTGTAGCGCTCAGAATTTCTAATAAGATATCTTAGAAAATACGTGGCACAATCCCAGCAATCCACTTCAATGTAATAGTACACATAGCTCAAAACACAAATAATTTTCTTCCAACTTTTATTACAACAATCTTTTTCAAATGCAGCGGAAATACAAACACCTTGAATTAAAAACATTCTTTTTACAACACTTCTCTTTACAAAAATTACACAAGGCTCTATTACAATACTTATAATCTCCAAAGCAAACTCAAGCGTGCAAACCCCCAAACTCTAAGCAACAATCTGCAACACATGAGGCTAGAGATGATCCCTAACCCCCAAACTAAAGGGGTCAGTCATAAATGGTGTGAGTGATATAAACAAACAAACAACATAATTAAACAATAAGCATGGTTTCTTAAACAACATGTACTGAACGAGAGAACATATACTAAACATGTATTGTGAAGTAAGAAATGACAGGAAAATATGAAAACATCAAGTGTAGCTTAACCAAATGTTAGAAGAATCATTCTTAAACAAGTACAGCTCAACTGTACTATACAGTCGACTGATTAAT
Organism: Hemerocallis citrina; assembly: GCA_017893485.1. Taxonomy (NCBI): domain Eukaryota; kingdom Viridiplantae; phylum Streptophyta; class Magnoliopsida; order Asparagales; family Asphodelaceae; genus Hemerocallis; species Hemerocallis citrina. Next base: position 164,347,511 of record CM030366.1, read on the forward strand.
GGACCAGTTGACTGTTCACTGCCAAATACCCGGTTATCAGTCGTTCTCGATACCACAGATCGGATACCCGGTTATCAGTCACTCTCAACACTGCAGATTGGACACCCGGTTATCAATCACTAATAGTGATTCTAAACACCGCAGAGTATACCCAACCCCAGAGATCAACGACTCTCAACACCGCAGAATATACCCATCTAACAATCAATCCCAATACTACAGATCGGATACCCGGTTATCAGTCATTCTCAACACCACATATTGGACACCCGGTTATCAATCACTAACAGTGATTCTCAACACCGCAGAGTATACCCAACCCTAGAGATCAACGACTCTCACACCGCAGAATATACCCATCTATCAATCAATCCCAATACTACAGATCGGATACCCGGTTATCAGTCATTCTCAACACCGCAGATTGGACACCCGGTTATCAATCACTAATAGTGATTCTCAACACCGCAGAGTATACCCAACCCCAGAGATCAACGGCTATCACACCGCAGAATATACCCATCTATCAATCAATCCCAATACTACAGATCGGATACCCAGTTATCAGTCATTCTCAACACCACAGATTGGACACCCGGTTATCAATCACTAACAGTGATTCTCAACACCGCAGAGTATACCCAACCCCAGAGATCAACGACTCTCACACCGCAGAATATACCCATCTATCAATCAATCTCAATATGTTCATAATTCACTAATCCATCGTCAAACAGTCAAAGGAGAAATCTCTCCACTCAACAAACCCAAGTCTTTAATAAATTCCATAATCCAAATCCAACCATAATATATATTGAAAGTGTATGTTCTATAGAAGAATAATATTTATAAGGGTAGGTTATAGATCCAAAATATTTAAAGAATAGTCGTTTAAAGAACATCAAAATACCTTAGAAAAGTATCAGTACCAGTTGACTGCAAAAGGTCACCAGTCGACTGTCCAGAGGGAAATCCAGTAATTTTAAGAAAATAAGTTAAGTACTATAAGAGACTTATAAAAATCATAAGTTGACTTACCAACAATATAAGATGACTTATAAAAATCATAAGTTGACTTACCAACAATATAAGATGACTTATAAAAATCATAAGTTGACTTACCAGATCATAAGTAGACTTATAAAAACATAAGTCGACTTAATGGAGACATAAGTCGACTTATAAGAACATAAGTCGACTTATAAAAACATAAGTCGACTTACCAGAGAGAAATTCCAGAAATCTTTAAGAAAACATTCTAAGTGTCATAAGTCGACTTGTAAAGTCATAAGTCGACTTAAAAGAGAATATAAGTCGACTTAAAAAGTCATAAGTCGACTTACCAGAGAAAAATCTACGATAACTTTGAAAAATAAATTCTAAGTGTACCAGTCGACTGAAAAGGGTCTAAGTCGACTGTCCAGAGCGGATTTTCAAGAAAACTAAAGATACAGCAGCTGGGTCATACCAGTCGACTGAATAGTAGACCAGTCGACTGTCGGCCTACAGTTTTCATAATTTAGATCTGAATACAATAATCAAAACTGAAGTTTTTTCTAAAGATTCCTTGTTTATGAAAATAGTTCGTATTCAAGCAAAATGACAATTCTCAAATAATCTTCATTATGGAAACATTACTCAATCATCCAATATCTCAAAACTCAATTCTCATGTTCTAAATTCCTAATTATTCCATTAGGATTTCTCAATACTAAATATCTTCCATAACTCAAAACTAAATCTGATTTGTATCCACGAGATCCAGATGTTCATCCATCCGATCTCTTATTATCATAACCATACTCAAGTCTTAAAACATGTTTTCAAGCAATAAAGAATTCATCAATCAAGATCTACTAAACGTTCATAGGTTTCACATACATAATACAAATAACAACTATTGCATCGTTCACATACAAGATACACTAAATAAACAAAGATGTCGAAACAAAACAACACACAATCATTCACATAAATCAATCAACAAAACAAAGTTCATATCACTCACTTTTGAATTGAAAAAAATCCACGAAAAGCCTTCCTTCTTGCTAGATCCAAAACTTCCTCTTGCTCTTCCAAAACAAATCTCAAAATTCTGTATATTAGTAATGACGGCTGGAAAGGTCTATTTAAACAATCCGGAAATAGGTTTTAGGGTTTTACGAAAATTTTGCAAAATAATCCCTTCAAAATACAACTTTATACATATAGTTCTATTCTTGGAAATTCCATCAAATTCATTTAAATTAGGATTTAAAAGTAAAATATACACGTAAATCTCAATTGGTACTGTTCAAAACGTCCAGAAAATATAATTTGCACTTTAACCCTTAAAAATGTCAATTTTGCAAAAAGGTCCTTCTTTTCTCAAAATTTGCAAATAGTTCCGATTAATTTCAGAAAAATCTGGAAAAATACTAAATAAATCCCAAATATTAAATAATGATTTTTCATAAGAAAAACTTGACTTTTGAACCTCTCAAGAAAATATTTGCACGTGTTTTGCGCGTGCAAAAAGATAACTCTTTAGAAAATATTTATTAAATCTCCAGAAAATCATTTAAATTTATTTTCAAATATTTAAAATAATATTTGAAAATACGGGGTTCTACAGCGTCATCCTAACTTGTTGGCCTCTCCAGGGAATTACAAACCCTCTTCGCCGTACACACCGCTCTGCTCTCCCTACAGAGACAAATCACTCCTCCACGGCTGAATTATCCAGCCATCCAGGAGTGGGGGCTCCTGATATGGGTTAGATGATGTGGCACCTCCTGGGCCATTAGATCCCCTAAAATCTCACTCTCCCCTGATCATTAGGTCAACAGGAGTCCAACGGGCCCCTACCGCCTCAGGCCCACAAGCAAACAGGTCCAACCCGGCCTATCCAGGTCCCAAACCCGTTTTCCTCTGCTTATAAATACCAGACCCCCTCCCCTCTTCTGCAGGTAATAAATTTTTTCCCACCTGAAACCTAGCTACTGTTTCTTTCTCAGTGACTGACTAGATCGTCGGAGAGCCTGTTGCCGGGACTTTTTCCGGTGTTTCTAGGCAGTGTGCAGGTACAGAAGGCCGAGCCGAGCCACTTCATTCGAGCCGAGCTACTCATTTCGAGTCGAGCACCCGGCCTCTACCCCTCTGCTGCTACTCCCGAGCCGATCTTACCCCCTAAGGTCGGATCGACGCCAGTACCACAGCTTCCACTTCACAAATTTCAAAAACTCACACCTGTTGCCCCCACACCCCCAAAAACAAATAGCATCAGTACTTAAATTTATGTTAATTTCTTCTAAGCTATTTCGTCCAAGTATAGTTTTATTATTTTTTTTTTTCTTTTTTTTTTGTCATTTTGGATTGAATATTGAATGGCTTGTTGGAACTCAGCTGCTTCTGCTATATCTCCTCACGGATCTTTATACACTACTCTTTCACTGTAAGTTGTATACTTGTGTTATAAGAAGGAGAGTAAGGGGGTTAACTCTATTCATTAAATAAATACTATTAACACTAACTTTCTGGTGGTTTTTCCATTAGAATTTTACTTTTCAAATGGCACTTATAAAAATAGTAACAGTTACCTGTTTACACCTAGATTATGAGGACAAAAGTGTCATATTACAGGGAGCAGGTTCTAGTCTGTTCTGACAACTAATATTGTTGTGCATCTTCTGAGCCAAAATACCCAGTTCATCTTGCATTTTGCATCTCCGTCTGCATTTTCATCTGCATGTTGCATGTTGCATTTAGTTAGGTGCACAGCCCCTTTACATAATAAAAAGCTCCTTGTATGTTAAGATTTTGGTCATAACCTTGCTCACAGGAGTCCTAATCGAGACACCCAAAGTACCAATGAATTGAATGGCCAAAATCACCCCCACTTATCCCATTTCACAAAAAGTTATGATCGCTCTTGCAATACAAAGCCAACAAGACAAGAATTACCCTGATCGGACACACGTAACTAATTGTCGATCTCAACCGATCGATCATCCACCCAAAAGTTATGGGCTCCTGAATCTTTTTTTTTTTAAATATGCTCAAAACAAGAAATTATATGTCAGTCTAATTGTTTTATCGCCACGAATCCAACAGTACTCTCGGATTCGCATTCCGACAATCCGACCGCGAGTTAGGCCTTAAACACTGATTGAGTTGAAAAATGTCGAAATCGGGTCCAATGTCGCTCTTTTTTTATATGTTGAGATAATTGAACATACTTTTGGCCATGTCATACTGCACAATTGAGCAAAAGCAATCAAAAAAGTCCAATCTCCACCTAACAAAAGTTGCACCGACTTTGGCTCAGAGCTGGCACAGACCTGCGCCGGCCAGGCTCTGAGCTAATTCAACTACTTCGCAGCTTTGGGCACCTTCCAGACAGCTTCATACACGGTTTTGGATATTTTCTGGCCTCCCCCCCCCCCCCCCCCCCCCCCCCCCCCCCCCCCCCCCCCCCCCCCCCCCCTCACTTCCATCGTTTTAGATCAGCCAATATGAGCCAAAAAAAGAAGGAAAATATAGGGTTAGGTGTTAGGGTTAGAAATTTTTGATGTAAAAACTACGAGTTTACTCTTAGATTTAGCTACTAAAAATCTTTTCTTTTCATC